>CM062820.1:355667000-356334500 GCA_031772625.1 Pinus tabuliformis | reverse complement strand
AGCCTCCATCCGCTTCCCTCCCGGCAATTTCAAGTACTCTTTAACTCTCTTTTCAAAGTCCTTTTCATCTTTCCCTTGCGGTACTTGTTCGCTATCGGTCTCTCGCCTGTATTTAGCCTTGGACGGAATTTACCACCCAATTAGGGTTGCATTCCCAAACAACCCGACTCGCCGACAACGCCTCGTGATGTGGCAGGGTCTCGGGCCGACGGGGCTGTCACCCTCTCAGGCGCCCCCTTCCAAGGGACTTGGCCCAGGTCCGCCGCTGAGGACGCTTCTACAGACTACAATTTAGGCGGCGCCGCTGCCCGATTTTCATGCTGGGCTCTTCCCGGTTCGCTCGCCGCTACTAGGGGAATCCTTGTAAGTTTCTTTTCCTCCGCTTAATTATATGCTTAAACTCAGCGGGTGTTCTCGCCTGAGCTGAGGTCGCAAAGTTGGAGCTAAATCCGCCCTACCCCATGGGAGGACAAGAGAGAGCAAAGCAAGTTCGAGCGATGCCACACAAAGCCCGCATCGCATCGCCGACTAACATCCGACTCCCGCTCGCCAAGGGGACGCATGCCACGAAACATTGCTTGAGGTATTTCAGCCGACCGCACCACATGGGGCACGGACGACCAGCTCCGCTGCTCCCTAGCATATTGTAGGGAGCACGTTTGAATGGGATGCGATGCCTAGACAGACATGCCCTCGACCGAGGCCTCGAGCGCATATTGCGTTCAAAAACTCGATGATTCATGGGATTCTGCAATTCACACTAAGTATCGCATTTTGCTACGTTCTTCATCGTAACAAGAGCCGAGATATCGTTGCCGAGAGTCGTTTCCACGTATTACCGAAAAATCGGCCACAAAACTAAATAGGGGAACCCCCCACGACAAATGTAAGGCCAAGGGGCAAAAGGAGGAAAAACTCATGAGAGAAAGAGAAATAAAGGTGTCTAACCCCCTCACAGGGGGAGGCTCGAACAGAGGACAATCTCCCCCAGCCCCACGCCCTCGCAAAAAGGGGGGAAATGCGTGGAACAACGATCGAGAAGGACTAGGGTGGCCACCCCGGGAGCTCGCACTGCTTTTAGCCCTTCCCCGACACCAGCCCACAACAATTCCCCCTTTTCTCCGTAAAGCTAGGGACCGAAAGGAAGAAAAGGGTATAAAACAAAGCACAAGCCTCCCAAGCCCCGTGCCTTCGGCAAAAGGGGGGAATTGAAGGGGACGACGATCGAGAAGGACTAGGGTGGCCACCCCGGGAGCTCGCACTGCGTTTCGTCCTTCCGGAACACCAATCCACAACAATCCCACCTTTTCTCCGTAAAGCTAGGGGCCACGAGGAAGAAGGGAAGAGAACAACAAGAGAGAAAGGGATATATATCAACCGTGGCTACCGGCTCACAAGGGGAGGAGGCTTCAAACAGAGAACAAGCTTCCCCAACCTCGTGCCTTTGCAAAAAGGGGGGAACTGCAGGGGATGACGATCGAGAAGGACTAGGGTGGCCACCCTAGGAACTCTCACTACTTTTCGTCCTTCCCAAACACCAATCCTCAACAATCCCACCTTTTCTCCGTAAAGCTAGGGGCCGAAAGAAGGGAAGAAAACAACATGAAAGAAAGAGAGATATCAAACGCGTCCACCGGCTCACAGGGGGAGGCACAAACAGGGAACAAGCTTCCCCACCCCCGTGCCTTCGCAAAAAGGGGGGGAACTGGAGGGGACGGCGATCGAGAAGGACTAGGGTGGCCACCCTCGGAACTCGCACTGCTTTTCGTCCTTCCTGAACACCAATCCACAACAATCCCACCTTTTCTCCGTAAAGCTGAGGGGCCAAAAGCAAGAAGGGAAGAAAACAACAGGAAAGCAAGAGATATCAAACGTGGCTATCGGCTCACAAGGGGAGGCTCAAACAGAGAACAAGCTTCCCAAACCCCGCGCCTTCGGAAAAATGGGGGAACTGTAGGGGACGGCGATCGAGAAGGACTAGGGTGGCCACCCTGGGAACTCGCACTGCTTTTCGTCCTTCCCGAACACCAATCCACAACAATCCCACCTCTCCTCCGTAAAGCTAGGGGCAAAAGGAAGAAGGGAAGAAAACAACACCAAAGAAACAAAGATCCCAAGAAAAGAGAGAAGCTCAACAGCACGCCGAGCAAGATGTCCGCTAACCAAAAAGAAATCAAACAAGGCACCCAATCAAAAAAGCGTCCCACCTCTTCACACCCTCCCACATGCATTCATCACAACACCCTTTCCAGCTTTACAACATAGCAAACAACCAAGCAAATAAATCACAACCCAAAATTGACCAATAGAAAAGACGAGGGCCACGATGAGACCAGTGTCTGGAGCACGTCACTGAGAGGCAAACAACCCCCAACCCAGTGGCACAAGGCTTCAAACGACAAATAGACTGCTGCCAATAACACAAACCCACCCCACTATTGCACCCCTCCGTGTACAAAACACCCAACAACCTTTCCAGCGAGAGAGTCAACGGGGGTCAAAGAATCAAACTCCAAAGAGGAGTTGTCATGGGCCGACACTCAACGCTGGAGAAAGCCGCGGGCCACAAATACATCGACGGTGCAAGGCCACTAGAGAGAGGGACGTTCGCAAAGCACACACCACGAAACGAAGAAATGACGCGAGTCCCACAAAAAACCCACAATCCAAAGGGAGGAACAAAGACACAACCTGCTACTTCTTTTTCCCTCAGAAGGGGAGTGGCTCACGAGAGGACGAGGAATTCCCTCGATGGAAAAGGCACGAGATAAGATTGCCACCCTCATGCCCGTCAGCGGGGAAAATTGCGATCTCAATGGAGCTCAGACCGAGGGATGGGTTTTTCATTACCTGGACACCCAACCCTTTCGCGAGGGCATGTCGAGGAACGGTCGGGAGGGACTAGGGTGGCCAGCCCAACAGGTTGAACCGCTCTTCATCCATCCCGTACTTGATCGCACTCCAACAATCTCGCCTCACGGAAGGTTTGAGCTACCAGGCGCGCGCGCAACCACTCCCTCGACCCAAGCACCAGCGAAAAAGCTCACCCAAGCAACACATCAACCGCCACCGCCTTTTCAAGAGAACCAACTATGGAAGCCCGCAATTCTGGTTGCACGGCAATTTCAACGATGGTGAAGAATCAGAGGAATTAGAGGCGCCTTCGCCAGTGCAGCAGATAGGGCAGATCCGATCGTCCATTGGCAGTGGAATCGATGGCATTATTCCAACTCTCTGTGTAATATCTTCCAATCTACCATGATGATATGGCAGAAAATGGAATACAAGGTCAGTCTCAGGCAATGGTCCTTGAACCCTTTGGGTGCTCAGCTGCACAATATTATGTCGGCCATTATCGTCCAAGTAGAAGTTCAATGAAATTCCCAGCTGTCTGAGAACAGGCCTAAGGCGCTCCTCACCATAAACGAACCTCCCCAAAATTACCAGATTCTGCACTTCAGATAACATGGCTGGATTGAACCGAAGCCCTAAAAATCGGTTGAATTTTAGGTATAAATCGCGCAGGAAAGCACCCCACTGTTCAAAAGTAGTTTCACTTCTTGCGACGCGTACGTTAAATTCATGGCATAACGCTGCGACGTGCTCCTCAGACTTGCCAATTTTGCGTGCTATATGCACAGTCACCCACCGTTCTACTCGTTGTCTTTGCTGCCATGCGCGACGTCGCTCTGACGCGGCGCTCTCATAAATTTCGCCAATACTCATCCTCCTCCTCTTCTGTGCAGATCCTACACGATTCTTGTGCATATTCATTTTTTTGCGGTTGCTTCTGTCCATGTTCGATTGCGCTTTGAATTAGAACCAGTTGGGTTTGGACTCACTATTCTCTTTCAGACATACATAGAATTAAACCATAAAATTTGTGAGAACAAAACTTCTTCACGTAACCAATAGACCACGGTGACTTTCTATAAGCTTACTGTTCTATTGCAATCATTAATTCTATCATGCCCTGTGCTTTATATTGTAGTCCTTAAGTGTTGTCTCGAAGGTTGCGTTATTAGATTAGTGGACTAGACTGGAGACTGAACTAAAGTTATCAGAATTATTGTGATGGGTTGGGATCAACTCACTCGGCATTACGATTAGTCCTTTTTAGCCTTTTTAACGTTGGCTATTTTGGATAATTTTTTGAAATTAATTTTTTGGTTTTATTATTTATTTGATCTTATAATTGCCTTTTAATATGAATAAATATTTCATTTATAAAGTGACCAGAGCCAGAGCTAGGTGTAGACAAATACAATTAACAAGTTTGGAGTAGACAAATACAATTAGCAAGCTTGGGTTAGATAAATACAATTAACCAGTTTGGTGAGATAAATACACTTTACAAGCATGTGTATAGAGTTAATAGAGAGAATTTAGAGAAAATTTACTATAATATTAAATTTAATGATTAAATAAAATTATATAAACAATAAAATCATCTTCTTGTAATAAAAATATATATTAAGTTAATAAATATTTTAATAATAAATATAATAATGAGGAATATTATTATTTAGAAAGGTAAATTATAATTTATTTGTATGTTTTAAAGTATTTTAAGTTAATGTTTCAAGATCATTATAAGATGGATGTCTTTTAAGGTTAGAAAGGTAGTTAATATTATAAATATTTAGAAACTATAATTTAATTTGGGTATATTTGGCATTTTAGAGAAAGTATTTTTCATATTCAATTTTTTTAGCATCACAAAAATAACATATTTCTTTATTCTACCATGATTTTAGAATTGTTACATGCCTAGTTTTATATACAACTAGTGAGAGTTTGTTTATATTTTAACAATGTGGATTTATTCTTTGAACTAGTTAAAGCATAGTGATACCTTTGATATTTTGGATTAGTGTTGGATATCTCTCTATAATATCTTAAATTTATTTTGTCCTCTAATTATTTATAGCATGCATATTCTCCTTAAATTTAAATGCAGTAATATTTTTAATATTATTGATAGTCTATAGAATGACTTCTTCATTTATTCACTAATGATTTAATGAAGGCTTACACCTTTGTGCCTCCCTATTTGAGCAAGTAGTGGTTGAGCTTGGACTTTGAGGCAATTTTTGGGAACCCCTCTGTGTATATGTTTTTAATCTTGGTCTTGTACATTAAGTACCTAGTCATAGTTGTGAGGTGGGTGCACAAAGATGCTCCCCATTATAGTGCAATATGAACACACGACCATAAATTTTTAGGAATACACACAAATTGCTAAAAAAACATGCACACATTACCATTAATTTAAGTTTAGCACTTGTTGAACCTCTAGGTCAACTAAATGACATGTAAAAGAATGCATGTGTATTATTTTTCCTTAAATGTGCACATTTTTCTAGAATATGCACACAATTTTAAAAAAGGTTCTTGCACATTCATCTTTATTAAAAGGAAAACAATTGCAAGGTCACATTGTTCATGAGAAAATTTGCAATAAAGATGTTGCAATAAAAATGTGTGCATGTGCATTAGCCAAAACCTCCTCCTTGGAAAAGGTAAGTTATTTTATTAAGGAAGAAATGAGGTGGAAGACAGAGTTCACACCACTAAAGAGACTGCCCTACACGAGTAGATACAGTTCTACTACGAAATCATGGTGGTAAGTTTTCAACCATATCAGTTTATTTGAGAAGCAGAAAATATCTTCAGAATTGGATCCCTTCCTATACTCTGCAAATTAATAGTTCTCAACACAAAACTGGCACTGCTCACACATCTTCAAATAAAAAGAAAAAAAATTCACATGTTTCAAGCCCAGTTCTTTTCTTGATCAGAAATTAATCCAAAAGACCTGGCCATTCAGTGCCATAAGTAGTTGCCTCTACCTGCCCCCAAGAACAACATATTCCCTCGCCTGGCACTGACCATCTCTGAGGTTTATTGCCTTCTAAGCTAAAGGAGCGAAAGGATGTGTTGGAGCCCATTATCACTAATCCTGAGCTAGCTGTAGAAGGATAAGGTTGCTACCAGCAAACAAAGATGCCCTTCTGTATAATGTAGACATGATTCCTGCTGCTGCATTAAATGACATGAAAAATTGTGAAAGCTTATTTAATTTTGACGAGCTCTGATTTTATTTTGATGTACTCAACTCAATCTTGAGCCCATATGGAAATTTTTATGGTTCTAAAGCTTACTAGCTAGTTAGGATCCATGTACTTTTAGCGAGTGGTTAGTTTAAAATGCATTATACATATTTCGCTCAATAGGAATATTTTTTGGATTTAAAAAAGTGGTCCAAAAATGTAGCTAATCGATGTGCATGGATCCGAACCACAAGAACAATTTAACAATATCGTAAGGAAATGTAAGGATTAAGTAATTTTGTTTTTATTTTTTTCTATATTGGATTCCAACTATGCAAAACTTGTCCTCTCCACAAAATTACATTTTTTCCATGCTCGTGTGAAAAATCTATTCTTAATTGGATAAATCCCAAGCTTAATTCCCATCCGGCTAACCGACATGATAAATCAATATATGCCAAAGTATGTCTACACTCTATAGTGTACAGGGCCTCCAAGTTTCCATTGCAACCTCCTATGAATATGAGAATGCCTCTGGTGAAATTCATACAATCTCTAGCAATAGAGAATCTAGCAGAGGTCCTTGACCTGTTGTTGCTGCCTTGGTCCACACTCCAGTCTCTATGTTTAGGATGTAAATATTGTTAAATAAATTACGATCATTAGTAAATCCACTAAACACAAACAAATGCTTTCCAAGGGATATTGTTGCATGGCCTGCCCAAGGTGCTAATATCTGGCTAGTTGTGTTGAGCTCTTTCCGCACAAGTGTATCTACATCAAGGACATAGACATCAGAAAAATAAGACTTTGATGCATCCTCCGTACCCAAGAATATAATTTTGTACTTCCATGATGAGCAAGTGTGGCTATCTCTTCGAGATGGTGGTGTACCACTGGTTGCATTCCTTATCCAAATTAAGTTAACTGTTTCTAGTATGTAAAGTTCATTGCAATATATCTCTTCATATTCATGTTGAGATTTTCCACAACCTCCAAATATAAATAGACAGTGATCAATGAGTGCAAAATTGTGCCCCTCACGAGCTATTGGTCCTTCACAACTTACTTTAGGTTGCACCCATGTATTTGTAGTAGTTTCCAACATATGCAAATCCCGTAGAGGGTTCTTCTCATCTGTGCCACCAATTACAAACAACTTTGTTCCCACAGTGGTATAGTTGTGGTTGTCCCTGAGAGAGGGCAGGGTTCCTTTCACCATAGGATTACAATCATTTGTCTGGCAATTTTCCTTGACATAGCCACCAAAAACATACTTCAAGAACAAAAATGAATATTTCATCAAGACCGTTTGAATCAGGAAGAAGAGCGGAATAATTTGCCACAATTTTGAACAATTGAAGAGTATTTACCAGCCTTTGGTCGGATAACATTGAATGCATAATCACATATATCAGAGAGATAGTCTAGTGCCGCTCAAAAACAAATAATTGCCATATCTAGAAAGACAAGACAAGTTTTGTAAAGCAAATTTCATTTATTTGATTTCAGAGTCATATCCATCCACCGGGGCCTATAATTTCCTATTTTTTTTAATTAGAGAGATGGCTTGGTGCTGCTCCGCAACACACAATTTCCATAGCCAAAAAGACAAGACAAGTTTTGTAAAGCGAACTTCATTTATCTGAGTTCGGAGTCATATCCATCCAACAAGGCCTATAATTTCCTATTTTTTTAAGCCAAATCACTATTGATTTATAGCATTGTCCCTTGAAGCAAGATATAATGATGTCGACCAATTGATCTGGTTCGCCAAATTGAAAACCTTGTAATGTAATGCAATTTTGGCCAAAGCAACTCCTCCCCTTTGTACATGGGTTCTTGTTTCTCCAGGTTCTGATCTGAAAGGTATTGTTCCACCGAGGTCTTGAAGTCGCTAAATTCAATAGTAGATTTCCCACATTTAGGGTGATTCCTTCATAAAAGCGCATAGCGTGGAATTCAAACCCTATTCTAGGTCAATTACCCGAACAACTCATTCGGTCATTTGGGGTGGGTCCATCAATATCAAAAAGCTTAAGAGATATGTGTTTCTAGATTTCAAACGCATTGTTTCCCAAGGATTCATGCTAAATCAAGTAAGGAGATGGTAAAATAATGCAAGGCCCTAGTGGGGTAGGTTCCACACATGCGAATGCATAAAAATATGTGTAATGCATGAAAATATGTTGAGGGTTGAGGTCTCATAGAAGGGGTAATGGTGTGACCATGTACAAGGACTTTTATTGACTCAGACCAAATTTCGCTGATGTTCATGATGACTCAATGTGAGAGGTACGAAAAAACAATAATCCAAGGGTTAAGAAGCTCATCAACTAAGCTACGTGTACATAGAACATGCTTATGGCTTGATGTTAATGATGACTCAAGGTGTACAGAGAACATGCTTATGGCTTTGGAGGAGTGTGTCGATGCACAACTTTACACAAGTGAAATAACTTAGAAGGATCTAGAGTCAACTAGGTGAAAAAACACTCATAAGAATTTTTCTAGTACAACTCTGTCATAGTTGGCTATACAACTCTATCATAGTTGGGCTATAAATACAATATAATAAATTGACCCATCATATATAAGTACAATCTCTCTTAAAAAATAACACAACATGATCATGGACATGAAAAACTGACAGAAGATAATTAAAAAGTTGCTTCAAATTTGCATCTGGGAGTCCTGTAACTGAAACTCTTTTGGCACATCATCATCTTCAACACTTGAGTTAACCCTCATGCACACTGAGGGGAAACAAAATCTATGTACAAGGACTTTTATTGAGTGAAACCAATTTTGACTAATGTTCATGATGACTCAATGTGAGATGTATGAAAAAACAATAATGCAAGTGCTTAAGAAGCTCATCAACTAAGATATGTGTACATAGAACATGCGTATGGCTTGATGTTAATGATGACTCAAGGTGTACATAGAACATTCTTATCGCTTGATGTTCATGATGACTCCATATGAGATGTATGAAAAAACAATAATCCAAGGGCTACGAAGCTCATCAACTAAGCTAGGTGTACATAAAACATGCTTATGGCTTTGGAGGAGTTAGTTGATGCACAACTTTATGCAAGTGAAATAAGTTAAAAGGATTTAGAGTCAACTAGGTGAAAAAAAACACTCATAAGCATTTTCTTAGTACAACTCTGTCATAGTTGGGCTATAGATACAATATAATAAATTGGCCCATCATATATAAGTATAATCTCACTTACAAAATAATACAACATGATCATGGACATGACAAACTAACATTACAAATGACCATAAGATAATTAAAAAGTTACTTTAAATATGCATCTAGGAGTCTTGTAACTGCAACTCTTTTGGCACAACATCATCTTCAACACTTGAGTTAACCCTCATGCAAACTGAGGGGAAACAAAATCTATGTAGAGTCTAATTTTAGGTCGAATCCCACCAAGATTGGATTCATGGTGAAGTTTATAGGGTAGAAAAGGGTTGTCTCCCTTTGTCTTGTCAAGGAAATGAAGCACACAAGGTGAATCAGAAGCACAAATAGAAATTGACAAAATTTCACTAACTCTCTCTGCTTAGATAAGGGGAAAAAATGTTAATGTAGCACTCTATCTAGTATAAATATTATATTTGTTTACATGGCATAGATTTGTGACGACATATTTCAAGTGTGAAGTAAAAGTGAGGAATTTTTTAAGGGTCCCTATACCTAAAGAAGAAGCCACTCTACTTCATGAAGAAAAAATCAAAATCAAAGAGTTGCTCTTCCTACAGAAGAATTCATTCTACCCAGTGAAATAAAAGTGAAAATTGTCTAAGTGTGGCTCTCTGTAATGGAGTCATTTCACCTCAAGAAGAACTCACTCCTTATTATGAAGACAATGAAAATCTGCGGAGGTTAACTATGCCTAATGAAGGATCCTCTCTGCCTACAAACTTTCTATACATAATGTAGGAAACTTGTAAATTGAAAAACAGTGGCTTCCCTTAATGGCATTGAGAAGAATTCACTTTGTCTAGTGAAGAAAAAGTGAAAATTAGCTAAGGTTGGTTGCACCTAATGACGTAATCACTCTAGGTAAAGAAGAACTTACCATTCCCAATGAAGGAAAAGTGTAAATCAACTAAGTGTGGCTCCACCTAATGAACGAGATGTTGCACCATGAGAAGAAAAACAAGAACTCACTACTCCTAGTAAAGAAAAAGTGAAACTTGGCTATGTATCACTTCACCTAGTGAAGGATTCACTTTGACTAAAGAAGAAGTCTCTCACTCATGTTAGTGAAGAAAGAAAGTGATAAATTTGTTAAGGGTTTATCCATCTTAAAAATGGGGGAAATAAGTTCAATTCTCTGCTTTTGGAGAAGCATTAGTATAGAAGTGTCTAAGTAGGGAAGGCATATAGGTACTTATTGAATAACTCTCAAGAAGGAGAGATCAAAGAGTCTTTCAAGTGTGGAATTTTGAGTCATTTTAGACTTATTGCTACTAATTGGAACTTGTGTGAAGAATTGTGGTTGCGTATGATTCTTCATTACATAATTCATGGGAAGGTTGTCCCCTTTGAAACGTAAGGTAAAAAAATGATTCCTATCAATATTTTTTTGAACTCGCAAAGTAAACCTCCTCCGTAGAAAACTATTAGTTTTAATCCGATAAGTCCAAAAAGTCCTTACAATGCCCTTCCTTCTTACGCGGAACTTTAATGTGCATGAAATCCAAATCAAAGAAGCGGAGATGAATTCAAATGGTCATTAGAAGAGATGTCAAGTGATCTTGCTAAGATAGTAAGAAACCTTGTTGTGCATATAGGGCAAGTCTAAGAGGATAAAGATTAGGTAAATAATTAGTTATTGTGGAATTTGCATAAATAAATAAACAATTGAAGGGAAAATAATATACAATGGAAGCATAGATTCCAATTAGAGAACTCATGGATCAAGGAAGTCACCCTATGATTCCACTTTGTTAAGAGTCATCATAGAGTTATCATAATTTGATAAAAAGGTAGAAATACCCACTAATAATCTTCAATGAATATGAAATAAATCAAAATTGCCAACTTTTGATGTAAATACGAGAATGAGGAAAGAAGTTGAAGCTTGGTTAACAATAACCCAAAAGGCAAGATTGGAAATATATAGTTGGCTGGGAATACCTCATTGTCGTGGGAACATAATCAACAAGGGAAGAAACATAGTCAAAGAAAAGTAACCTAGAAACAATTTGAAAGGTACCTTGATAAAAGATATTGATTTTATTCTTATTATATGAAAAAAGTCAACGTGTTTAATGACGTAAAGAAGGAACCATGACAGTAAGTGAATATGAATGTAAGTTCATGAAGCTTCTGAAGTATGTCTCATTTATCAAGGATGGAAAATTTAAGTCAGTTGTTTTCTCAATGAAATGTAGATTCTAATAAAAAACGAGATTCAAGTCATGGAGCCAACTAAATTAGAGGAAATAATATGAGTTAAGACTAATGAAGAGGCCAACATGATTTCCATAAGACATGGATGGATAAAAAAAGATAAGGGCAAGAAAAGAGGAAGAAAGAGTATAAGCATTTTTTCTTCAAGGGTAAAAATAATACTTCTCAAACCCACCAACTCAGAATCAAACATATGATACAATGCAACCTCCAACTAAGAAAAAGCTAGTAAATGTGTAGCCTTTTCTATGTGGGAAGTGCATTATGTATTCCTAATGTTAAGTTGTAATAGAACCCATTACCCTAAATATTCCACGCATTCCATGTTCCCAACAGATGACAAGAGTAGTACGCTAGACCATGAGAGGGGGTCCCCATCACCGGATACTCGAAAGAAAGAGAAAGCCTTTTACCTACCACCACCACCAGAAGATATTATGCCAAGTTCTTAGCATATGAGTTTCTTGAGTTCCCAAGTTTCCACCAGACATGAGAGAGTTGGTTTAACAAGTTTTCTTGGCCATGCAAATGAAATTTTATTATGTTGTTGGTTGAATGAAGGGACCAGGGGGAGGTGATACTTAGGAAGCACTCATTCCAAAAATTCACTCATTCCAAGTTGCCAATAGATGAAAGAAGAGATGTCCGCTATATGAGAAAATAGATGTCCCCCATCGTTCCCAACTGATTAGAGAGGGAAGTACTTACCAACATACAAGTGAGGTTACCACCAACGAGCCAAGAAACCAACCCGCCTACCCGGATTCTCCCAGCAAGACTCAATCAATAACAATAGGGAAGAATATGTAATGGATTCCAGCCTTTTTATTAATAATTAATTTAAACCATAACCATTTCCTTTCCAAAAAAAAGAAATACTCTTTATTTAATGTATGTTTAGTCTTTTTTCTAATATATGTTATACTTGGTTTACTAACTTCACTTTCATAGTCTACATTTAAATTTAGGTCCTATTTTTATACTAGATCCTATTCGGATACATTTTATCCTAGGCTTTTCTTAAAAGCATGTTCATTAAAATCTCAATTTAAATCTGATTACCTAGGGCTCCAACTGCCTAGTTGTAATTTTGAATGGATGTATTTGTTAATAGAATTTATAATCAATGTTTTACATGGATTGATTCCAGTAACATATTTGAATGGATCGATTTTGATGATAGATTGTATACTCTTTAGAAATATACCTAAATACCAGCCAAAATAAAAGAGGGGATAGGGATAAAATAATATGAAGTCAAATATGTTAAAAAACAAACCTTAACAAAACCAGAAAACCCTAGAATATACAAAGGGGTTACAACGTAAGTTAAAAGATTGCAAAATGATATACAGTTTGTGTATTGTCACCTTTATTTCTCTAAGGTGAGTCCTAATAACTAGAATGCAATTTTGAGTATCCTTACCTTTTCTTTCACAAGGAGAAATCAACCACCTAGAAGGCAATTTTGGAAATATTGAGAGCATAACATCAAATTAAAGTAAGTATAAATGGTTGGAATTTATCATTATATTTCTTCTAACATAAATATGGAATAATACTTGTTATTTTTCAAAATCAAAAAAATATTAAACAAAAATTTGGCATAATGTAAGTGATTTCTCTTTATCTTCCAGCTTTGAATGACATTTTGTTTACTCATTTTTATCTTCAATGATTTTGTATATATCATTATTCTTCTTGAATCTATGCCTTACCCCGTTTCCTTTGCAACATCTAGTGCAATTGCTGGTTTGTAACTTAGTAAAGTTAAAATAACTACTTGAGTTATAGAATCAGTGTAATAATTGTTACAATTACAATAGTTGTATAAACTAAATTAAATTAAATGATTAGTAAAATGTATATCAATTTATATTAAAGATATCATTAAAAATTAATAAATTAATTAATAAAATTACAATTTTATCTTAAGTAATTTTTATGGTGAGTTATACGCCTATTTTATATATATAAACAATATTTATGTAAGCAATATTTTTTTAATTAAATTGAAAAAAAGAGAGAAAAGATAACTGTAAATAATATAATTTTAATTAAATAAAAAAATATAACTATTTTTAACATAATTTCAGCTCTCTATATATATGGTTAAAAATATAATTATAAATATTCATAAATTTCAATTTCCTATCGTTAAGATATAATTATAAATATTCAATATTTACTAACCACTATTCAAGAAGCTTTATTTTATTTTGATTTACGAAGAATAATTTATTTGAGGGGTTGGGACCAACTCACCGGGGATTAGAATGTGAAGAACTATTTCCTTGTGTCAATACAAATTTTGAAATTGAATTTTTAGAAAACTGGCTAGCATGAAATATAGAATTTGGAATCCATAGAAATTCTACAAATTTGGATGAGAAGAAGGAAAAGATGTAATGGTTAGAGGAAAGCAACAATATGTTTCACCAAGGAGACAATGATATCTTTTATAAAGGGAAGTAAGAGGAAAGACATACGAGTGTCTTAAACAACTATGCAGGAATGAAAGACAACTTTTCTATGAAGGAAACATAATAAATGGTAGAGGGTAGTAAAGATCAACCCCAACAGAGATACAACATCTTCAAGGAATATCGAGGAATAAAGGACTTAGCATTGACCACCAGGATGTTAGTAAGGGATAGTAATGATGAAGTTTAGCAAGGAAGAAGTGATTTGAGCCAACCCAAGGATAAGTTGGACATCGAGTTTGAAGAAGTAAGGAAGTTGATAATATAGAAGTCTCAACAGAAGAGGTATGTAGGTTAGATGATAATCATGGACAACATGTTGCATATGGTAAAGAAATTTTTTATCAACAAAGGAGGAAAAATACTACAACGGAAGGAAATAATGGAGCAACATGATAAGGATAAGGACCAACTACAACATCAAGCTTGGGATTGAGGAAGGATTCACTTCACTAGCACATGGTCAGGGGACCATGAACATTTTTCACCTTGGGATTTTGATGCAAGTGCATAGACGGAGCACAAGATGTGAGAGTATGGACAAGAGCTTACCAATGTGATGGGATGGTCACATGGTAATGCTCAGAGGAACTTTAAAAGTTTTGTAAGAAATTATAAATATTTATTTTAGGAAGTGAGTTTTTGATGTAAATATATTTTTAGTTTAGTTTCCACTATTTTGTGGAGAAGGGGAAACGATTCATCTCTTGTGACTCTTGGTTATCACATGTTATCCTTCTTTTTAAAGAGAATGAGTGTTTGAGAAGAAGAGGGAGAAGAAGAGGAGAAGCTCCAAGAGAAGAGAAGAGAGAGGGAGAGAAGGGAGGAACATATTGTTTCTCTATGCAATTATAGTCATGAGATTGCAAATAATTGAACTTTCCAATCTGTGTGAACCAGAAAGTGGTTTCTGTGTGAATGGAGAAAATGGATGGAAAAGGGGACTATAATTTGTTGTTGCTCAATTGAATTGAAATACCAATGTCGAAGAAACTTGATTTCTACTTTGAATTATTGCTAAATGCAGTTTTGTCCCTTTGTGTTTGGTTATCTTTAAAATTCTATCAATTTAGATTAAGAATTTGAATGTGTAATTCCTGAGGACAATGGGTCAGAGATCGAGGTGATGCCAGGGAAAATGTTTTGAAGCTATAACTTTACATTGTTAACATATTTGTGGTTGAAGTGTTTAGAATATAAGTTGTTGGTCTGAATATTGATTTGTGTTACTACTGCTGTTGTATTGTAGCGTCATATATGTGTTGTAGATGCTATGCATTATTGATATATTGTTATTAAGCCTTATATTATCATGGATAGTTGAGTACCTTCTATTGACCTATTATTGGTTCTAGTATGTTGTACATTCATTTCATGTTGAAAAAGAAAAGTGTCATGATTCTATTGTGTTTTGTTGTAATGGTTACACAACCCTGTGGAGGAACTTTCACAATGTTTGGGCATAGTGAATGCAAAGTTGTTGTGGAAATATGGATGTTTTTATAGTGGAGCAGAGCACTTTGATTTGGGAATGTAGTCAAATCCTTTTTTACTGGTTTCCTTTCATGATTGGAAAATCTCTAATAGCATACAACTCTAAACAAAGAAAGGCATAGGAAATCATTTACTGTGTCAAGGACCCATTCAAGGATGTGGAGAATTGATTTTTAAAAGAGCCAAGTCATTTCATCTTCCCCAAAAACTAAAATGTAGAGTTTTAATGAGTGCTACGAAATCATTTCAAAGTGACTACACAGAAAGTTTTCGGGACTGCATGTTTTGTTTTTAAATGCCCGTTTAGCTTTCTTGTTGCATCATTTGATAAGTTGAATCTTATGTAATTGGATGAGGTGATGAAAAGTATTAGAAGGTGAGAGAAATATATCACATGGAACTTATCAAAATAAATTCATATTCCTATTTTGACTACATATGTAAAATGTTTCATGAATATTGTTGAAGAGGAAGTAAAGATGAAGTTGTGTTTGGAGTAGCCTAGGGTTATTTGTAGTCGGGTAACTTGGACTGCATCACATAGCCTTGGTGATGGTGTAAGGTCCATAGTGGAGTGGTCGAAGATTCTGATGGGCCATTGGAAGGTGCTTCTTCTGTAGATTCAAACGAACCTCGTCTCTAACTTTGAACTTGTACGACACCTAGTGTTGATCATGGTATTTTTATACTTAGTCTTGGATTTATGCAAGATATCATGGACCTGATGGTAGATGTGCTAAATTCGTTCAATCAACTTTGTAGCTTTTGTGGCTTCAGATTGAACATGTGTAGATTCTTCTTGTCTAATGGCAAGGGGAAATGTGACATCAATGGGACCTAATTGTTGAAATCCTAGGCCCACCCAAAAGGGGTTGCGCCTAGTTGAGCTATGTAAAGATCTAATGTAGCTTTGTTGAATATAGGGGATACTCTCATCCCATTTTCATGGATGGTTGGAGTGGTACATGCACAATACGTGCATAATCATCCTATTGATGACCTGTTGCCATCTGTCTGAGGGTGGAAAGTAGTTAATTTAGTGAGCCTCGTATCCAACAATGACTAGAGGCTCGACCAGAATGCACTTAGGGAACCATCTATCCTACTTTGATATGATGGTCTGTAGGAACCCAAAATATACCCACACCCATTCGAAGAAGAGCTTACTAGTGTGATCCAAGAGTATTTTGTTGATTTAGTTGTACAAGTGTTCAAATGTCGTCACCAATATTCAGTGTCATCACCAATATTCAGTGTCGTCGTCGCTTCAGTTCAGCTTCAACAGATCGACAATGTTGGTTAGGGATCAGGTTGTTTAGGTAATGTTCATAGTTTTCATGGCATTCAGTGGATATGGGTTTGTACCTGGCTGTTGACTTGTGTCCATCGACAGTTCTACCAGGAATGGTCGACGACATGTGTTTTTTCATTCATATTTGCAAGATTAGTGTCGACATGGGTGTCGTCATGGCAAACGATCAATATCATCATTTTTCGACGATAGGCATGTGGTTTGTGTTGAAAATATGCATTGGTATCGTCACATTGTGACAATCCGTTGTACATGGGCTTTTAAGGGAAATCCTAAAAACCTAAGCCTAAGACTCAATCAAACCCTAATCTATACCTAAGCCCTAAACCATGTATCAAAGCCTAATTCTATACCTGATGAATCATTGCCTAAGTCTAAACCTAACCCTAACCCTAACCATTAAACTCTCAGCCTAATGTATAAACATTACAAATAAAGAAAATATACAGTCCCTAAACTGCCAGTTGACCACGTCGGAACCGTCAGAGGACAGGTTGTATGTGACCAACGTATACAAAACTATCAAGTTTTATAAGCTACTAACTCTAGCTGCAGTGGGTACCAGGTGCATGTGACCAGAGACAGGGTTACCATAGCATCACACCGTCAGAGTTTGCATAGCCATCAGGTCTTGACTACAGCAGAAACAATCAGCACTAACCACGGAGTTAGCATGTGAATGGAGTCAGGGTTAGAGAGCCAGCAGTCAAAGGTAAGCCGCCAGAGTTAATCACGTGGGGAGAATGTGGACACATGCCATCAGTCACTACGAGGGTAGCCAGAACAGCCGGGGAAGACCGCAGAGGTGGCTCCCTGCGGTTAGACCGCGGCTAGTCACACGAAACTGCCAAACCGCCTCCACCTGGTTAGCTAACCTTCAATGGTTATGTCTTATCCAATTTTATTTTGGGTTTGTTGTTGTAGTTTGTCAAACAAACTAATTCGACCACCTTAGGAAGCTGCCTATGTGTCCTCTTGCAACTAGACCGAGTTTGTAAACTCATCTTGAAGCAACCAATTAATCCTTTAATCAACCCATGGAGGTTATCTTGTACCTGTAGGCCTTTTTAAGGCGGATTTGCTTCTTTGAAGACATTAGGAGTGGTTTTTGACTTTTGTATGTAGATTCTGGAGGGCATAGGTGATTTTGTTTTCAGTGTTTCGGGAGCATCCGGGGTTAGTTTTGGAAACCGTAAGTAGCGTTAGAAAGCTGCCTCAGAGAGCTATCTGATGACAAAGGTCAGAATTTCCTGTGTGAAAGTTCAGTCTAAATAAATCACTATGTAATAGACTCCTTTCTTCTCATTCCTAATAAAAAGAGTTGCCCATCTTGAAAGCGGACTCGAAGACGTAGTCCATCAACGACGAACTCTGTCATCAATATTCTGTCTGGTATCGTTGTGTTTTTACTGTTTTCACTTCTGTTATGCATCTATTTTATGTTTAATCAACTATATTAAAGTGTTTTATTCAAGCAGTTTTTCCTTGGTTTGTGTGCTTCAGCTAACATTCAAATCATTAATGGTTAATCAATTCTACATCAGTATTTAGTTTATGATCATTTCAAATCATATATTTGGTATAGGAGTAGGTTTCGTTTGTAGAATTTTCCATTGAATGTTTACCAGGTCAAAGTTGCAACGAGGAGAGGGAATCCTTGAGTAGATCGATCTAGAGATTGGAAAACGACGAGTCGTTCAGAAATCGACCATGTTAGGACATGATGTAGGTGAAAACACTGAAACTAAGATGAGTGAAGAGTAGTTTTAGCAGGCGTTCTTAACCATGCAGTAGATGTTGGGAGAATTGTACGAAGACAAGAAGGCGAGAGATGCAGCTTCTTCTTCAAAGCCATCGAAGAAGGACAAAGGTAAAGGGAAGACTGATAAACCACCTTTGCCTCCATCATCTCCATCATCCTCTTCTTCTTCTTCTTCTTCTTCCAATGTAGAATCTGAAACGAAAAAGAAACCTAAGAAAACATAGCTTTTGAAATTTGACATTAAATTTGAGTTACCTATTTATGATGGCGAAATGAATCCTAAAAAGCTAGATAACTGGATAAAGTAGTTAGAATTGTATTGTCGCATTCAGAACATTTCTAGCAACAAAACTAAAATTAAATTAGCTACACTTAGAATGGGGGGAACAACTTTAATCTGGTGGGAAAGTAAAACTCAGCGAGATGTAAAGCATAAAGGAAAATTCATCTCTTCATGGTTTAAGTTTTTGAAAGCTCTTAGGAAATAGTTCTATCCTTTAGGATACATGCAGCAAGCTGTTATTGATTGGTAGCATCTGAGGCAAGGTAAAGGGCAGAGTGTTTAGGAGCTTACTCAGGAGTTCAGAAAGAAAGCATTGGCACTTGGTATTTCATTGGATACACGTAAAACTTTGTTGAAATACATCAGCAATTTACATTCATATTTGCAGCATAATTTATTGATGTTTAATCTTGATGATGTTGATGAGGTGTGTGTTCAGGCCATACATATTGCATCAGGTGGCAGACCATTCAAGTTTTCATCGCAGTCATCGAAAGAGTTAGAAACCAAAAATTCCAGTGACAGTAAGGGGAAGAACAATATGAAGAGATAGAAATCAATGATAGCTCAGAAGGAAAGGCCTACTTGTTTTCATTGCTAGAGAATCGGTCATGATGAATCTAAGTGCTAGAAACTTCATCTAGAACTTAAGCCCAAAAATTTCCTCAAGGAAAAGGATGAAAAGAAGGCCATTGCACTAATCCAACAAGATCTGGGTTCAGATTCAGGTGATGAAAGGAGGATAACTGCCATGGTTATGACAGGTAAAACTTCTGAAACTGGTTTAAGTTCGAAAACTATTATATCTTCTTCAAACATAAATCCTTCACACGAGGGTAAAATAGTTGAACTCTTCCACATAAGGATAACTTCTAAGCATACAAAGATTGACACAATGTTTGATAGTGGATCGCAAGCAAATTTAATATCTGAACGTATAGTTAATCAATTGGGATTGGAAACACAAAATCATCCAAGACCATACCCATTAGGTTGGATTAATAAATCAACTTAGATACATGTCACAAAGTAGTGTCGGTCAAAATTTGCAATCTCATCTAAGTACATTGATGAAGTGGAGTTAGATGTCGTCCCAATAGACATATGTGGAGTTGTCTTAGGAAGTCCTTATCTTTATGATAGAGATGCAGTGTTTTATAGAAGAGAACATAAATATCACCTAAAGAAAGAAGGGGTTGAATTTATTGTTAGGGCACGTGAAGTCAAATCAAACTTGGATTTAATTGTTACAAATCAATTTAAGTAGTTAATAAGTTCAAGTAAATATGTACTCATGTTTATTAAGGAACAACATAAGGATGATTGTTCGGAATGCGAGATTCAGTTTATAGACTAATTGGTCAAGGTGGTTGATTCTTTTCCAAGAAATCTTATTCATAAAAAAGATGAGAAACATGAGATACATTTGATGTCCTATGAACATCTTCTTAAAGACAGAATGACTCTCAACTCATTCATTCAACTAAATTCTAGAAACTATCATCATCAACAGTGTATTGTAGGGAATGGTACATGTGAGTCTAATCAGAGACATGTTTCAGATGGTATGTTTTTTTTTAGTTTCAGGGGTGTAGGTCAATATTGGGGAAAGTCAATGTTCAACTTCTCTTATATTGTGTCGCCATGTCATGTCTCGAACAGTTTGGAAACCTCTTCTCAAGTGGAGAGGAAACCTATTTGTTTTCATATCAAAGCCTTTTCTAAAGCAGTGTCAACGTGTCTAATGGGAACTTATGCATCAAAGGAAAGTGTTAATCAATGGAAACATCATTTAAAACTGATTCAAACAATTCAACAGCTAAATCAATACTTTCCATGAAAAACTAAGTTGCAACAAATTTCACCTTACAGTTGGATATGTTCATGGCAGCAAGTTCACTTAGTAAACAGGAAGCAGTAAAGTATGTCAATTCAAGTAGCTAGTTTGATGTCAAGTATATCTTTGATTATCTTTGTTATTCTGCAAAATAGATTGTTTAGATAGGTTGATGGTATTATACAACATCCAGTAGAGACTCTTTTCAAAGATTGTGAATCACTAACTCATGATTATTCGTGGAAAGAATTCAATTGTCATGTTGATAACAGGTTGTTTGCCCATCGTCGCAAGTTTTTCATACTGCGGATGGATGAAACAGGTCACTGACTCAAAAGGTATCATGGTCAACATCATCAGGGTCATCAATTGCAAGTGATTGATCAAATGTATTAGTACATCATCAAGTCAAGGTGGAAAGAGAGGGAGTTCTACCCTCATCGACTAATTGTTTAGTCAAACTTTTGTGGTCCAAAAGCTTTCAAGTGGAGAGGAATGATCCAAGAGAATTCCGTTGATTCAATTGTACGGGTGTTCAAGTGTCATCATCAGTATTTAGTGTCGTTGTTGCTTCAGTTCAGCTTCGATAGATCAACAGTTTTGGTTAGGGATTAGGTTGTTTAGGTAATGTTCATAGTTTTCATGGTGTTCAGTGCATATGGGCTTGTACCTGGCTATCAACTTGTGTCCATCGACATTTCTACCAGGAATGGTTGACAACATGTGTTTTGTCATTCGTCTTTGCAGGATTAGTGTCGACATGGGTGTCATCGTGGCAAAGGATCAATATCGTCATTTGTCGACGATAGGCATGTGGTTTGTGTCAAAAATGTGTGTTGGTATCGTCACATTGTGACAATTCTTTGTACATGGGCCTTTAAGGGAAATCATAAAACCCTAAGCCTAAGACTCAGTCAAACCCTAATCTATACCTAAGCCCTAAACCATGTATCAAAGCCTAATTCTATACCTAATGAATCATTTCCTAAGTCTAAACCTATCGCAATACAAATCTATGTATTATAAAACCTAACCCTAACCCTAACCATTAAACTCTCAGCCTAATGTATAAACATTAAAAATAAAACAAATATACATTCCCTAAACTGCCAACTGACCGCGTCAGAACCATCAGAGGATAGGTTGTATGTGACCAATGTATATAAAACCGTCAGGTTTCATAAGCTGCTAACTTTAGCTGCAACGGGTACTAGGTGCATGTGACTAGAGACAAGGTTACCAGAACATCACACCGTCAAAGTTTCATAGCCATAGGTCTTGATTGCAGCGGAAACAGTCAGCATTAACCATGGAGTTAGCATGTGAACGGAGTCAGGGTTAGAGAGCCAGTAGTCGGAGGTAAGCCGCTAGAGTTAACTACATGGGGAGAATGCAGACACATGCCAAGAGTCACCACGAGGGTAGCCAAAACCACTGGAGAAGATAGTGAAGGTGGCAGCCTGTGGTTAGACCGCGGCTGGTCACACAAAATCGCCAAACTGCCTCTGCCCAATTAGCTGACCTTTAGTGGGTATGTCTTATCCAATTTTCATTTTGGATTTGTTGTTGTAGTTTGTCAAACAAACTAATTTGACCACCTTAGGAGCCTGCCTATGTGTCCTCTTGCAACTAGACCAAGTTTGTAAAGTCATCATGAAGCAACCAATTCATCCTATAATCAGCCCATGGAGGTTATCATGTACCTGCAGGCATTTTTAAGGCGGATTTGCTTTTTTGAAGACATTAGGAGTGGTTTTTGACTTTTGTATGCAGATTTTGGAGGACATAGGTGATTTTGTTTTCAGTGTTTTGGGAGCATCTGGGGTCGGTTTTGGAAACCGTAAGCAGCGTTGGAAAGCTGGTTCAGAGGGATATCTGATGACAGAGGTAAGAATTTCCTGTGTGAAAGTTCAGTATGACTAAATCACTGTGTAATCGACTCCTTTCTTCTCATTCCTAATAAAAACGGTTGCCCATATTGAAAGCAGACCTGGAGATGTAGTCCATCAGGGACGAACTCCGTCATCAATTTGTTGTCTGGTATCGCTATGTTTTTACAGTTTGCACTTCTATTATGCATCGATTTTATGTTTACTCAACTGTCGTAAAGTGTTATATTCATGAAGTTTTTCCTTGATTTATGTGCTTCATCTAACATTCAAATCATTAATGGTTAATCAATTCTACATCAGTTTTTAGTTTATGATCATTTCAGATCATAGTGGCCGTTATTGTGATACACTTTTTGTAGGAAGGCAAGATGCCCATCTTATGAAATCTATTGATAGCCACAAAGACATAATCATTACCATGCTTGGTAAAAGGAAGACCATACATATAGTCCATTTACTAGATTCCCAAGTTCGGTTAGGAGTAGGAAGAGGGGTGCACAAGACTTGTTTCTTAATGGTTGGTTTGGAAATGGTGTAATTGGTGTAGGACTTGATAGACTTCCAAACATCTTGTCGAAGTTTTGGCCAATAAAAATGTTTCTACAATATTTCCATTGTAGTTTCCACACCAAAGTTCCCTGCTACCCGACTCTAATGTGCTTCTCGATCAACTTGGTACACTTGCTTGAAAGAACGAAAAAGGTAACCCAAGCATCACAATAGTGAATCCATGATGTCAAAGTCTAGAACTTTCTTGCTTGCCATCAAAATATAGTATGTGGTAGTGAATTTTGTATCATTATTGTATATTTGTGGCCATCTAGAGGTCTTGTTCTCACAAGAGTTAAGAATAGTGGTTAGTGCCACAATTAGAGGTAGATTGAGGAAATCTGTGACGTGATTGATGCTAATTTCCTTAGACTTGAAAGTGTTCTTCCATACATCAGTTGGTTCTATTGGAACTTTGTGATAGACACACTTAAAATTAGTCTTTTTGAAGTACTTGGCCCCCTTGAGTTGGCCAGGAAGGTTGTCAATCTAGGGAATTAGGTACCTTTTCCTAACTGTGATTTTTAATTTTTTTTATTTTTTATTTTATTTTTTATTTTTATTTTTTTTTCTGATTTTGATAATCAATACAAAGTATTTAGGACCCTGATGACGGTGTTGGATCCACCAACATCAGGGGATCACCCCGGTATGAAGTCCCAACTAGACCTCACATCATTTGGTGTTGGGGTCCCATCCGGTACGATGGCCGAGTTGCCATTATCTTAATGATTTGCCTCAAGTCTTGCTTGTCATAACAGGAGAGTGGTTGGCTTTGTCTTCGAGAAGTGAGGTTCACATGCTTGGTGAATGTAAGTGTCACTTGTGTCAATGGTTCTTTCATTGTCAAGGGAGAGGGTGAGAGTGAGTTCTAGGTCGATTGGGAGAAGTCCCAACATTGCTAGGAACACACAACACAACTCGACATACACAGCTTCCGGCGGAGCAGTCCACACAGATGTGGAAGTCACAACACACAAGGGAAGATAACACGTATAACACTCAGCGGATTAGTCCACACAAGTGCAACGGTAGTTTAAAGCAAGTTTCATGTGAAAGGTTTGTTTAATGTCTAGGAGAGTAGTCTGCACGACTGAGATAACATTAACAACATATACAACACATTCCCATTAACAGATTATACATTACAACAAGTGAAAGAGTTCAAATGTAGAACACAAGTTAAAGCAACATACATCACAAGTGTTAAATATTAGTCTTACAACAGTTACAATACATGTGTGAAAACGTGTTGTCCTGGTAGCAGGCTTCTAAATTAAGTGAAATTTCTAAGACACATCATTACACCATACATCACTAACCCCCGCGTGAGAGGTGTTAGTGGGAGGAGTTGAGGTGAAAAGTCCCTTGCATGTACAAATGAGGGGGTATTTATAGCCAAGGGTGAAACTGACCCTTGTGGATGTTCGACTACCCTCATGACTGTTTGACTTCCATGACTTTATGACTTTACAAGACTCTTTGTACAACAAGTGGGTCTCTTTGACTTCCACGTTACATTACATTGATTGAGAGCATAGCCCATAGTGGAGATGTGGGTGACATGACTCATGCCATGACTCGACATGACAATGCTGGTACATCTGTGTTGTTGCTCAAGTGCATGTCGAGCTACAGTGCTACTGGGTGATGGATGTCTTCATGCTGTATCACAGCTTCACCTCTGCATGGAAAAGTGCACGGAGTGTTCAATGGTCTTTGGTTTTCTTGGTGATGCTTAGGCATGTTGCTACTTGCTTGCATGTTGGAAGACTTGACAGGCTCATATGTTTGCAAAAGGTGCATGTTCATCCATTCATCCATTCATGAACACATCTTGCATGTTTGCTCGTCCATCCATCCACGAACATGTATTTTCATGATCATCCATTCGCGAGCAAATCTCTTCGCATGTGTTGTTCGTTCGTCCATTGGTGAACCTATCCTTCTCCAAGTGCTCCCTTCGTTCATCCCATTCGTCATCTTGCCATGTTTTTTTGGTGTACCTATACCTGCAGTTACTCATGACGAGACAACATCAAATCCAAAACCTCCTAGTCTACCATGACACATGATCATTTCGGATGTAGGTGACCGGGAGAGGCAGCAAGGTTATGAAGTGGGATGATGGCTCCGGGCACTGCTGATGAAAATTGCGCAAGAGTCACTAAGTGATGAATATGGGAAATCCAAGTCGACAATGATTGTCTACGATTTCTGGCTCGACTGGAAGGAAAAATTGCACAAATTTTAGGAGGGACAGTTCGGGGTACAGGAAGGCAAGCTAGGAAGGATCTACCCAATTTTCAGAATGAGCAAGTAGCAAGGTCTAGAAGGCCAAATTTGCATAATTTTCTGGAGGAACAAGCCAGGCTACAAGGAGGGTCAGCAGGAAGAGATTTTGGGAGGAACTGCTTGGGAGCCTGGAAGCCAAAACTATGCAATTCCCAGAGGGAACTGATAGTTGGCTACTGGGGTCACTAGCAGCCAAAACTGCGCAATTCCCTGAGGGAAATGGCAGTTGGTTGCTAGGATCATTGGCAGCCAAAACTGCGTAATTCCCAGAGGGAAATGGTAGTTCACTACTAGGGTCACTGGCAGCCAAACCTACACAATTCCCAGAGGGAACTGGCAGTTGGATACTAGGTCACTGGCAATGGAAACTGCACAATTCCTGGAGGGAATTGGCAGTTTGCTCCTAGGAGTTGCTGGCAGAGCAAACTGCACTAAGGCTGGGAGGCCGTTCTACTGATCATCTCTTTGCAATTTTTGAGCTAAGTGGACTGCTAGGCAACAAAAGGCCTGCTCATGAAAACTGCACAATTTCTTGGATGAGCAGCCGGGCAACCACTGGGATGACTAACTTAGAAAACTACACAATTTTCTTAGGGAGATAGGACGAGTACTTGGTGTTTGTCTAACCTATCTGCACAATTTCCTTAGTCAGCTGAGCGAGTAAGGTAAGTGGCCTCTACGCAATTTTTGAGGGGACTCAGTCCTGGGGTGATTGTCAGGTCAGACTGTCCAAGTGGTCAGTATGAAAGTGGATTGAATTTCTTGCGAGCAGTGCGACTTGAAAAGACTTTCTTGCTGCTTTTGCACTATTCTGGTTGACACTCGATGGTGGGGTGATGGTCTGACTGTTAGAGGGGAGTCTAGTCATCAGAACTTCAACAAAAATTACTAAGTGTGTGAAAATTCGAAAGATGCATAGGTGATCATGTAAACACACACTCTCATGACTCGAAGATGAAATGACTCAAACCATCCAGACACACATGTTCAACATGACTGACCGACAGTGCAAGTGAAAAGTGTGACACTCGCAATTGATTGTTCATTGATTGAGATGATGCTCGCGCGATAGTGAATGTGACTTCGTGTGTGAGTGCAACAGATGTTTTCATAGCGAATAAAACAAGCACATACGAAGCGAAGACTTTGAGCATAACTAGAACATGGTCGCAAGAATGACTTAGACACCAGCATGCAAAAACTTGAATGAAATGAACAAGAAAGGCGGATGCAAGGACTCACATGAGCTCACGGAGTGAACCCGAGTGTGTGCAGTCATCAAGTGAAACTCTCAAGGGAGGCTCCGAAATTGGGTGCAGGCCAAAATTTTGGAGGGTGGTTGTAGCCACTACAACACTTGGCAACACACAAGTAGAACTTCAACTTCTCTGTTTCTGTTCATTGCTAGCATAGAGCCTTGGTCTTTTGGGGAGTATTGAATCCTTGTGTAGGTTACTTCGACTTCCCCACTTACCCCATGGACATACATGGTCCACCCTTTGGCAACTCAGTCAAACACAACCAAAAGTTCAGCTTTATCTCAGTGTTTCGAATTCAAGAAGGTTAGTTTAGCCCGCGAGTTGAAGATTTTCAGAGTATAAGTTTTCATCTCTGGTGTTTCTCCGCTGCTAGCAGGCCTGGACAGTACCTCGGCGGAGTCATGTAGGAACACACACATTGATCCACTGCCGGCGAGCCTGGACAGTACCCCGGTGGAGTTGCCTGCTTCACCTCTCCGCGTAGGAAGCATTTCTCTTCTTTCACCTTTGTATTTTTCAAGAGGATCATGCATAGGCACTTATTTATTTTTGGGGCAAAAGAGGGATCCCAACTTATTGAGAGCAGAAGAGGTTGTTCCTTTAGAGAGGCATGTACGACCTCTGACATAGGTTTGCTCGTTTATATTTTCCCCTTCTCCGTTTCTACTAGTTGGATGAGCTTGAACAAACCGAGCAGAATGCTGAGTATAGGCATGGGTCTTCCCAGTCTGGACACAGGTTCATGGTTGTACCAAAATTTCCCTTGCACACAGTTCGTATTTTTTGCCAAGACTTCATTGGCTAAAGGTTATAATCAAGCACAGAGAAGACACACATAAGACTGGCCAAGTGCTGCAGTATCATAAGTCTCTTCAAATTTCATCCACGTACTCTATTCAAAAGCCAGAACGTAGTATTTGGCAGCACTTATTTCTGGAAACAAAAAAAGTAATATACTAAGCAAACAAAAAAAACGTAAACAAAAATAGTAAGCAAAGCAAACAAAGTGAAAACAACAACAAGAAAGCAAAGCAACCAAGTCAGCAAGCAAACAATCATGCAAACCAAAAAGAAAAGACAAGCGAAAAAGAAAACACTACTCCTACTCCTACGTTAAATGGTCAGAGTTACGTGAAATGAAATTTCTAATGAAGCCATCGTAGGTGCACCCGACCTATAGTCACAAAGATATGAGTGATTAAAACAGATAAAAAATAGTGTGCAACAGAAAATGAAAAAACTTGAAAAACTTTCACACGAGAGAGAAGGTCTCGCCTGTGGGCAGAAGAATGTGTCACAACCACCCAACACGCATGCTTACCTCTTCCGTAACTACCGTTTTTCAACAAACCTCGGAGGCCTCTTGCGAGTGTGAGTTGTTCTGCACCAAGTTTCTCAGCAAGTGCGAGGAATGACTGAAGCTTGTACCTGCAACATGACTCACCAAGTAAGATTGTTCCATCCATTCAATTATTGGATCATAAAATTTTTGATGGTTGTTTAGAAAGATTCGTGATCTTTGAGTAGACGAATTCCTGATTCAAGAGAGGGGATCACGATGGGAATTTGATATGGATAGATAGATCTGGTCATTCTCATCAGTCATGTCAAGACAGTGAGGGCTTGCCATAGCCATCAGTGCAAGCCAAATTGCCTCACTTGCTTGACAGAAGTCTAAGAAGAAAGATGTTACATGGTGAAGATCATAGTGCGCGAAGCGACTGCCATTGGATGTATTGTTGGGAAAATGATAAACTACATGACAACCACCCAAGATAGAAGATAAATGATACCAGTTGGTCGAGATGCTAGATTCCCAGTTTGACATGAACAAATAAACCTTTTGAACAATTGTACGAACGTTCTGAATGAGGGAACCAAGTTTGTTGTGTGCTAAGCATGATAGAACACCCACCTACAACTGGTGAAAGATTGCTTAGGCATCATGGTCATCACATAAATGTAGAAAGGATGCCAGCACTGTGAATGTGTGAAACCAGTTGGGGTGTGGCGAAATGAGAGTAACTTGATTCACGTGATAGGTTGTGCACTCGTCATCATACATGGATATTGTTGGTGTGATGAGTGAGTAGATTTGACGTGCAAAATTTTCAAAAAGACAAAGGAGTTGATTATGAGAGAGAGCATCTGATAAGTGTGATTCTGGATAGAGATGATCAACTTCACTATCCCATGATTAGATGAGGGACAGACACTCCCAACCCGAACTGGATGTAAGAGAGGTGCATGAAGACATACATGTTGTAATGGACTCGTGGATTCGATCATTAGCGAAAATCTAAAATTTTGAAATATCATACCCTAAACAGTAAATATTCTTTACACGGGGATCCACGTCGAGTGCAACCATGCAGATAGATGGATTATGCATGAGAAATGAGATCTGATTTGGTTTGAAGGGCTTACCAGAGTCACGAGGTCCTGACATAACCATCAACGAACATTGAAGTGCCTCGACTCCCTGGCATGTCTCGAAACTTTCCAGAATTGAAAAATTGCATTTTGGGATGTGAACCAGATCATGCATGGCTTGAGGATAGCTGTTGTTACTGATTTCAAAACTTCTTTTAGGATGACAACCATCTTTGTCACAGGCTTCATCAAACTTTTCAGCAAGCTGAATCGACGAGTTGTCTTCATGCAACACACAAGATGATGATGAGTGGGAAGAGTCTTGTGTGTTGAAACTATTTTCATCATGGACAACCTCATTTCCTTGTGTCGATCAAGGAGATAACTCAGAAGATGAAGAAGCAAGAGAATGCGGAGTGTCTCCAACGCATGTTGATGCGCTGTGAATGATAGGACACACAGGCAAGTGAGGTGCAGAGGAAGCTTTGATATGGATGTCTTCTTTGACCGGTGTGCATTCTAGATCTGAGTTAGAGTGTAAATGAGATGAAAATAGATCATATGATGTGCTTGGGTGTTCATCACAACATACGGAAGCATGGGAGTGATGACAGCCCAAGACTGGAGGTTGATCGAAATAATTAATTGTGCATGATGTTTCACCAAGATTCGCGGATCGAGGATCGATCAAGAATGGAAGCTCAATGTTTTGAGAGGACTTGATTGTGCCTTCACTATCCTGCTCCTCTACCTGTATGATGGTATTGCCTTGCACATGACTGCAACTTGAGCCAACAGCTTGAGAATCAAGAGAGTGTGCACAACTAGCTTGTGAAGTAGATCGCTCAAGCGAGTCATGGTGCAAGGAGTCATGGCTTGTAGATGATGGAGGATGGCAGAGATGCAGATTAGACTCAAGACTTGGGTTAGGAATGGTGATGTCCTCTTGCAGAATGGAGGGATGAGTTTTCACCATAGGATTTCCTAACCATTCTGGAATTTCCTCCATTGGGGTGGGAGACAGCTAAGTAGATGGATTGGGAACATGTTGCATAGATTTATCAGCTTTGCAACCGCTGCGAGGGGGCACCCTCTTCGAGACATGAGGTGTCTTGTGATCCGCAAGAGTTGAGGAAGAAGGGAAATTAGGAGGTTCACCGTTTCGGGAGACATGAACCAAGTGTTTCAGCTCTTGGATCATGAAGTCAAGGTCCACAAACTACTTAGGAATTTCGTGACATAGGTGGAGGAAGCGGGTAGCAAAGTCCTCAACTGATTTATCAGGATTCATTCTTAAATTAGATATTCTTTCATAGAAATCTTAGTGGTCACACTTATCGAAGGCTTCATGGAGCTCCTTGAAGAAAGTGAGAAGTGAATGGATAGAAGCAGGTGGTAGGGTATGACACCACTAATTAGCATGACCTTCAAGGGTGAGGAAGAAGAGTATGCAAACAAGCTCATCACTATCGATTTCATGAGATTCACAAAAGTGAAGAAAATCATAAATGTGCTCAGTTATGGACGTTCTTTCCTCACCGTCAAACTTTAGCAAAGACAAAGTCTAGAACTTTCTTGCTTGCCATCAAAATATAGTACGTGGCAGTGAATTTTGTATCATTGTTGTCTAGTTGTGGTCATCTAGAGGTCTTGTTCCCAAAAGAGTTAAGAATAGTGGTTAGTGCCACAATTAGATGTCGATTGAGGAAATATGTGACGTGATTGATGCTACTTTCCTTGGACTTGAAAGTGTTCTTCCATACATCAATTGGTTCTATTAGAACTTGGTGATAGCCACACTTAAATTTAGTCTTTTTGAAGTACTTGGCCCCTTTGAGCTGGCCAAGAAGGTCGTAAATCTAAGGAATCAGGTACCTTTTCCTAAATGTGAGTTTTTTCAAAGTCCGATATTCAATACAAAGTATCTAAGACCCATCCTTCTTCTGTAGGAGTATAATTGGGCTGCCACAGGGTGAGGGACTTGGTCGGATGAGATATTTTTATCGCAATTCTTGTATCTTCTACTTGATTTCATCTTCTAGAAGAGGGTTGTGGTATATTGGCCCGTTGGGTAGAGGTGCACCGAGCATCAGATTGATCGAATTCTACTGATAGTGCAAAGGTACCCCCATGGGTGAGGAGAAGATGTCTTTGTAGTCTTCCATGACCTTATCCACTTGCCTCTGCTACATAGAGGAGCCTTGCATGTATGTCGTGGATGTGGACATAGTCTTCTCCTTAATTTGAGATTGAATCAAGAAGATGAAAAATTTCTCAGTCTTGGAAATGATATTACTGCATTTCTTAACAAAGATCAAATAAATGGTAGTAGGTGGGGCTACTTCTGGTATCTTATGTAGTTTCTTGCCCAAACTAATAATAACACTATGAGGTTTGGACTCATACACAACATGACACTTCCACAAGTATGGTTGACCTAATAGAACATCACAAAATTAAAGTGGAGCAACATCACACAATATCTCGTTTGTGCAAATCTTGATGTTGTAAGACAGGTGACACTATTGGATGATGAAAATATCTTTCCTGTGATACCCAAATCATGGTTCTCTCATAAAATGTACTATAAATATTTTTACAAATATGTGAAATTTAAAAAGGGGACTAAGTCAAAGGGACACATATTCCAGAGATGAGGAGGAGGATTGCTTGCTTAGAATGTTGAGATTTCTTATGTAGAAAAATTTGAATTTTTTGGACAAGTATTAAAGGTTCGTTGGTGCATGAATTTAAGGGACTAGTTCTAAAACTAAATGAGTTGCAAAGGAAGTTACACAGACCCATGCACTTGGGATTCACAAGGAAAAGGGGACCAAAACTTAAGAAGGAACTGTACAGTGCAAGAAAAGGAGGACAGGGCAATAAATTCCAGCGCAAGAAAAGAGGTGAAGGAAGAAAAAGAAGGCTCATTCGAGTACATGCAGGAAGCACGAGAGAAGACACCCATTCGAGCACCAGAAAAATAGAGAGAGAACTCTGATTTAGTAATAGGAAGCACGTAAGAGAATAGAAGAGAAGGGGGTTGGTTCTCCAGTTCCCTAGAGGTTGTAGGTTGAGTTGTTAGTATATGGAGCCCTGTAACAACTTAGGTTCCTTGGAGGTTTTGGGTTGAGATAGAATCCATGGAGCCCTGTAACAGATTGGGTCCCTGGAGGTTGTGGGTTGAGACAGAGTTTCTGGATCCCTATAAAAACTTGGGTCCTTGGAGGCTGTGGGTTGGGATAGAATCTCTAGAGCCCTGTAACAACCTGGGTCCCCTTGAGGTTGTGGGTTGAGATAATAGTCTCTAGAGTCCTTGAAAACTTAGGAAGAGGCCAATTGTGGAGAAGCTATAAAGGAATACTTGATTGAAGACCCTTGGTTACTACATTACTATTACATTGGGTTTTGGACTCCTTGGAAGGTAGTGAAACACTGTGTATGCACTAGGGTGAGGCAGAGAGCCTCTAGACTCCTTGTGTTGAAGAAGATGGTCACAAACAACTAGTGGGATTGAGGAATACATCCTCTGGAATTCCTTGTTTCAATTGGAAACTAGTGTTTTATTCCCTTAAGCAAGCACTCCCCTCGAACTCTGGAGTCTGGCTCAGGGGTGCCAACTACAAGTAAGTGTGGTTGTGGCTATCTATGGTTGGGTGGAGAGTCCTAGTCCCATACTCAATTACCTTATAGGTTTAAAAGATAGGTAATGTTTTGTACATGTTTACATGTTGATGATTTTATGATACATTCTTGTTGAAATGGATTAGATTTTTGGGTCTGTAACATCATTTTTAATGTGATGAGCATGTGGATACGTCTTTATGCAGAGATAAACCTTATGGTTATGATAAATAACTGTGTACATAAATGCATGTGTCATACCTTTGAAATTAACAATGTTATTAAATAAGTTGAACCAGTGTATATGTCTGCATTGAAATTCATATGTCAAGTTTGATCCATATTGGTGATGTTTACAACATATAATAAGCATTATAACGTGTCTTGTCTTTACGTGATAACAAGGACCATTTGATGGCCACAAGCTGAATAATAATTTGTATCATGTTCCCTAACATTATCAACAAAACATATGAAAAATGATACAAGTACGTTAAGAAATATGACAGGTAGAAGATCCATAAGGGCTTGGATTTAAAACATGCAAACCTTGGGCTTAAGAACCCTTTCTATTAAGCTAAAATATTACATACGAGATTGACTTCTTAAGCAAGGTTTGAGTTTACATATGACTATCCATTTACTTAGCCATAACACTATGAATTTGTACAGGAGGCATTGCTACAATATTGAATGATTTATTCACTCTTATAAGGGAAATTAAAGCCTAAAACCCCTACATCAAGGCTTAGACAACCATGCATTATCAATAGGTTGGATGCCTTCCACTAGCTTCCTAGCATCTTTAGTTAGGTGTTGGAGGGTTTTGCATGGTGCCATAGAGTCAATTGCATGCCAGCATTGAAGTTGGGAACCCTTAGCTTGTCATAAGAGAGGTGAAGCTCTTTATAAGGTCGCTGCAGGACCAAAATAAGGTGCAGCTGCAAGAACACCTATATTGACATGTCGTGAAATCCCATGCTTCAATACAGGGAACTTTAGATGGCTAGGAACTCGTTGGATAGGCCTTTGCCAAAGCTTTTGAGGGGTAGGACCATGGAGTGCATTAGCAAGCCACTTTCTCCATCGTCATCGCTAAGTAATGATGCCATTCATAATGATTATTGAACTCATGTGGCAGAGCTTTAGCCAGATTAACTAGTGAGGACCGATTGATGAAGAGTTGAGGCAAGCTATCGCAATGTCGATTGGAATCCAAATCAAACTCATGGCTCAGAGGTTCATAGGGTTTTCCTAGTTGAGCCATGGAAACACTTATGTGTGAGCTTGATGTGGTGCAAGGAGTGTTGGCTTGAGGGGGCCTGACCCAGGTTCAGCGTTAATTAGCCAAACAAATCCCTACACTACTGGCCCTTTCGGCATCAACCCACGAAGCATGGAACGAAGTCTCACCTAAAGCAGTATGGGGGGATGTTGGAACCAAGTTTTTGCACCCTGATAGTGTTGTGATGTCGTTTGATTCCTTTTATCCATGCCTTCGTTCAAGTTGCTTCTTTCAAAGGTTTGCAAGAGGAGCCCTCTTTTGTTCTTTCGAACCACCACGAAAGGGTACGGTCGACCTTCGCGTAACCCTAACCTGCTGCTTAGGTACTTTCGCACTGCTATGGCAGCGCGCCATGAAGATTCCCCAATTAGTCTAAGTGATTTGCTTATCTCATAAAATACTTAAAGTTAACATCGCGTAAGCAGATATTCGTAATTACATTCATTCGCACATCATATAAGCATAATAAAGGAAATTCATACATAAAATATCCAAATGCATCAACAGAACAAAGACACAAAATTTGCAGAATATCTCCTTTTATTAATATCTTCCAACTGTTACAACTTATGTCCGCCTTGCGCACACAGCTGCAGGGGTCTGCGCACTAAGCTACGGACTTCTACCTTAGGCCTCTACATACTCAATTGCAAAGCCTCTACCTACACTACAACCCAATACTTAGACTTCTTGCTCCAATGCTAGGACTATATTACATCGTGTGTCTCCTTCTATGTCCCTAGAGCTTAGCTCTTTTTATACAATCATGTGGTCCTCGGATCCTGGGTAGATCTCTTACAGCCGAATTTACTTTACAAAACTAAGGGCAGACTACCCTTTTTGAAACATAACACCTTCGTGCTCCGCGACCACAAAATGTGGAATCTTTATAATTATATTACAAAAATTGACTTAAACATGGTCTTTTAGCCCCAAAATTGCCCTTGGGGGATCCTGCTCCCAACAAGGAGACAATGCCTCAAAGTCATAATGTGATGGGGCTATCCTTATCCTTACTCTGATCAAAATCATAGTCGCGGAGGCATTTAATTAGTAGGGCTTAATTTTTCCCCAACATGATTGGTCGTGAGTGTGCCAACATGATCGGGAGGTGCAACTCGAAAGGTTCACCATGGAAAATTGTGTTGAGCAGTCGAGGGATGAGGTGTTGGGATAATACGGAAAGATGACATGCGCCTGACAATTGTGCCATTATCTGGAGGGGTGGCCCACTACCCACATAATCCTAGAAACATTTTCCTGAAAGGAAGGAAGGGAGCACAAGAGGAAGTGTTGGGAAAAGCCTTGCAGGATGATGTAAGGTAGGAGTATGGCAGGACCCGCATAGTCACGATGATGCTATTGGTCAGGGACTGGACCACTTGATCAATCAACCCGACGGGTTCAACCTGGAAGCTTAAATGAAAGAGTAAATTGTAAGCGTTGGGACACCATAGAGCGAGGTGATGTGTCCCTAAAGGACCCACCCAATACGTTAAGAGGCACGCAAGGGGACAAGGATGTGAGTGTTGGGAAATAGTATCGGGACGACATGGTGTCATAGCCATGTGGGTCAATTAGAAGAGATGGTAGGTGAGAAGAGGGAGGCCCACAGATTCCAAGCATACCCAGAGGTGCAAAAGGCTCTTATAAAATTATGCACTAGGATAACATGGTTAGGATGATGTGAGTAGTTAACGACAACAATCAACAAATGGGTTCAAGCCAATGAGGAGGCGGTAGAGGAGCCCATTATCCAAGGAAACCCGATATAGAGACCTTGACGATAAATAAGGTATGCACTTTAGTAATCATCAGGAGAAGGTAAGCGATCTGGCGTGACCAATGGCACCCATCCCAGGAGGCATAAGGGCGTTATGATTAAAGGCGTCAAGTTAGTACGGAGAGCGGAGGTCCTTGCATTCACTAGGGGCCAATAAAATGTATACAAGTTGGGAAGCCTAAGTAGAGTTTGAAGAGGAAAAAAGAAAGAAAAATAATATATGATTTACCCCATTCCTCTAACAATAATTGAGGGGTTGGGTAGATTACATCACCCTTGGTGGAGCCACCTAATGGTGTATAGTTGTGAGTGTGGTGTTGTTGGTAGGCTTGTCTAACAATAATTGAGGGGTTGGATATGTTACATCACCCTTGGTGGAGCTATCCAATGGTGTATAATTGTGAGTGTAGTGTTGTTGGTAGGCTTGGCCACTTAACGACCTTTGCTAAGACGAGGTTCTTTTAACTCCCATTATCAACAATGAAGTATGGTGAAGCACTCTTCACCCACATTTATGAGTGTAAGAAATGCTCACATTTCTTCAAATCTTTGGACTCACTTTGTTGGACCTTGATTTGGCAACAATGGCACTGAGTTTTGCATCAATGATCTATTTCCCCTTGTATAAATCTAGTTTAGAGTTGGAAGGTGCTTATGCTTCTGAAGCCTTTAAGTTTTCCACGAGTGAGTTCTTTGTGAGACATTCATTTGCGTTGTGAGTGGGGCTCTTGTGGAACTTGCACCACATTCCCTTGTATTTATTTGTCTTCTGATTGACATTATTTACTTGCAAATTCAATTGGTTGTCCTGGGTTCGTCCATCATGGCCTTGTCCTTTGTTTTTCGATTTAAGGACACCCTTGCCCTGCTTCTGCTATGAAAAATGTGCAAATCCAAAGTTTTATTTCTTCTAGTTAATTTTTTTCTTAATTTTATAACATATCAGTATGTTGCACCAAGCGAGGAGATGTATGGAAACTCCATTTATGTTTGTATGTATCTGTGAAACCAACCACGATACTTAAGCACCAAATCTCACTTGGATTCCTTGATACCCAGCTTGGTGCACAAGGTATTAAAGATGTTTGTGAACTATGGCACTGTGTGGTCCCTTTCTTGTCGTATTGTGGTCCATCTCATGTATTGGTCTTTGTAACTTTCAAGAGCATAATATTGTTTCTTAACAACATCCCTAAAAGAGTTCCAAGTGGGGACGACTAAAAATAGTGTGGATTCCTCCATGGTTTTTTTCTCACATTAAGTTTCCCACTCATCCTTGACATGGAGTAAGACCTTAAGGAGTGCAAAACTAATCTTTACTCTATTATAAAAATTATGGACCGAAAAATTAACCATTTATCCAGAAATTTAAAATTTTAATTTTAAAATTAGATAGAAAGAATTTTTTTTATCATTTTAATTATTTAATTATTTCATATGAAAAATAAGATTTTATTTTTAATATTCAAAAAGTTAAATTTAAATCAATTTCATCACATTTTAAATATTTTATTATTTATAATATTAAATTTAAATTTATTTATTAATTTATTTTTTTATATAATAATTAAATATATAATAGTTAATTGAATTTATTTTAGAGAGTTAGAGAAAATTTTATTTCTATTCTCTTTTGCCCAAAATATTTTTCAAAAATAATATATTGAATCCATATAGAATGTGATGTTTTCAGAGACATTAGAGACAGTTATGACAGTGTGTTCCTTGGCATATATTGTCTTTTCATTAAGGATTATTAGAAAGTTAAGTTAACTCATCATCACTAATTAAAAAAAAAACAAAAAAAAATGAATTACGTTAAAATTTCTTCCCTTCATTCATATTGAGTGTGTTGTTACCCTATATTGTTATAGGGGTTATACTTGATCTGAATCTCAAAGAAGATTTCACCTTTATTTAAAAAAAATTAAAAATATCCAGTACGATTTAACTAAAATTTAAAAGGCTGGGTTAAAAACCACTAATAATCAAATTTAAAATAAAACCAAAAAATTTAATAATTTGGTTCTTAAATCCTAAAATAAAACCAAAAAATTTAATAATCTGGTTCTTAAATCTTGCGGAGAAGTAGAAAGTTTAAAGGTCCGAAAATGTCCTTTGACGACAAAGAGGACAAGTAGGGTTGAGAACCAGCCAGGGTGTTATGCAGGCGGAATGGAAAATATGGTTGCACGGCAATTTCAACGACGGTGAAGAATCAGAGGAATTAGAAGCGCCTTCGCCAGTGCAGCAGATAGGGCAGATCCGATCGTCCATTGGCAGTGGAATCGATGGCATTATTCCAACTCTCTGTGTAATATCTTCCAAGCTACCATGACGATATGGCAGAAAATGGAATACAGGGTCAGTCTCAGGCAATGGCCCTTGAAGCCTTTGGGTGCTCAGCTGCACAATATTATGTCGGCCATTATCGTCCAAGTAGAAGTTCAATGAAATTCCCAGCTGTCTGAGAACAGGCCTAAGGCGCTCCTCACCATAAACGAACCTCCCCAAAATTACCAGATTCTGCACTTCAGATAACATGGCTGGATTGAACCGAAGCCCTAAAAATCGGTTGAATTTTCGGTATAAATCGCGCAGAAAAGCAGCCCACTCTTCAAAAGTAGTTTCACTTCTTGCGACGCGTACGTTAAATTCATGGCATAACGCTGCGACGTGCTCCTCAGAGTTGCCAATTTTGCGTGCTATATGCACAGTCACCCACCGTTCTACTCGTTGTCTTTGCTGCCATGCGCGACGTCGCTCTGACGCGGCGCTCTCATAAATTTCGCCAATACTCATCCTCCTCCTCTTCTGTGCAGATCCTACACGATTCTTGTGCATATTCATTTTTTTGCGGTTGCTTCTGTCCATATTCGATTGGGTTTGGACTCAGTATTCTCTTTCAGACATACATAGAATTAAACCATAAAATTTGTGAGAACAAAACTTCTTCACGTAACCAATAAACCACGGCGACTTTCTATAAGCTTACTGTTCTAAAATATATGTGTAAGCTGGGTCAACGTAGAAGGACCAGAGCCAAAATCGAATGACAAGAAGCAGAAGTTTACACAATAATAATAATAAATATAAATAATAATAATAAATAATAATAATAATAATAAATATAAAAACTTATAATGTAATCCAAAACCTGAAACTCCCATACATACATGTGTAAGCCGGGGCAAGGTAGAAGGGCTAGAGCCAAAATCGAATGACAAGAAGCAAGAGTCTGTGAACATGCAAGATTTCAGGAATTCGAATTGTATTAAAGTGGCCAATGCGGTCGTATTGTATAACCATGCACATGATGCAAACTTCAGAGACCTTGGAGATGACGGATTTAAGCAATAAACTAGAAGAACCTAGAGATAAAATGAGGAGTGCAAAGAGAAGGACGCTTCAAACAACTAAAGTTGGCTTCTAAAGACCAAGACAACTAACAGTGTCCAATTTGGTAATTTCTAAATGACAGCTGAAATTTAAATGAAATATTTTGGCTCTGGTCCTTCTACGTTGACCCAGTTTTGAAATAGTTATAGACCTGTGCTATATATTGTGGTCCTGAAGTGTTGTCTCGAAGGTTGCGTTATTAAATTAGTGGACTAGACTGGAGACTGAACTAAAGCTATCAGAATTATTGTGATGGGTTGGGATCAACTCACTCGGCATTACGATTAGTCCTTTTTAGCCTTTTAAGGTTGGCTATTTTGGATAATTTTTTAAAATTATTTTTTGGTTTTATTATTTATTTGATCTGATAATTGTCTTTAAATATGAATAAATAATTCGTTTATAAAGTGACCAGAGCCAGAGCTAGGGTTAGACAAATACAATTTCCAAGTTTGGATTAGACCAATACAATTAGCAAGCTTGGGTTATATAAATACAATTAACCAGCTTGGTTAGATAAATACACTTTACAAGCATGTGTATAGAGTTAATAGAGAGAATTTAGAGAAAAATTACTATAATATTAAACAATAAAATCATCTCGTTGTAATAAAAATATATATTAAGTTAATAAATATTTTAATATAAATATAATAATGAGGAATATTACTCTTTAGAAAGGTAAATTATAATTTATTTGTATGTTTTAAAGTATTTTAAGTTAATGTTTCAGGATTATTATAAGATGGATGTCTTTTAAGGTTAGAAAGGTAGTTAATATTATAAATATTTCAAAACTATAATTTAATCTGGGTATATTTGGCATTTTAGAGAAAGTATTTTTCATATTCAATTTTTTTATTGTCACAAAAATAACATATTTTTTCATTCTACCATGTTTTGAGAATGGTTACATGCCTAGTTTTATATACAACTAGTGAGAGTTTGCTTATATTTTAACAATGTGGGTTTTATTCTTTGAACTAGTCAAAGCATAGTGATACCTTTGATATTTTGGATTAGTGTTGGATATCTCTTTATAATATCTTAAATTTATTTTGTCCTCTAATTATTTATAGCACGCATATTCTCCTTAAATTTAAATGTAGTAATATTTTTAATGTTATTGATATTCTATAGAATGATTTCTTCGTTTATTCACTAATGATTTAATGAAGACTTACACCTTTGTGCCTCCCTATTTGAGCAAGTAGTGGTTGAGCTTGGACTTTGAGGCAATTTTTGGGAACCCATCTGTGTATATGTTTTTAATCTTAGTCTTGTACATTAAGTACCTAGTCATAGTTGTGGGGTGGGTGTACAAAGATGCTACCCATTATAGTGCAACATGAACACGCGACCATAACTTTTTAGGAATACACACAAATTCCTAAAAACACATGCACACATTACCATTACTTTAGGTTTAGCACTGGTTGAACCTCTAGGTCAACTAAATGACATGAAAAATAATGCACATGTATTAATTTTTCTTAAATGTGCACATTTTTCTAGAATATGCACACAATTTTAAAAAAGGTTCTTGCATATTCATCCTTATTAAAAAGAAAACACTTGCAAGGTCACATTGTTCATGAGAAAATTTGCAATAAAGCCAAAGCCTCCTCCTTGGTAAAGGTAAGTTCTTCTAAGGTAAGTTATTTTATTAAGGAAGAAATGAGGTGGAAGACAGAGTTCACACCACTAAAGAGACTGCCCTACACAAGTAGATACCGTTCTACTACGAAATCTCAGTGGTAAGTTTTCAACCATATCAGTTTATTTGAGAAGCAAAAAATATCTTCTAAATTGGATCCCTTCCTATACTCTGCAAATTAATAGTTCTCAATACAAAGTTGGCACTGCTCTCACATCTTCAAATAAAAAGAAAAAAAAATCACATGTTTCAAGCCCAGTTCTTTTCTTGATCAGAAATTAATTCAAAAGGCCCGACCATTTAGTGCCATAACTAGTTGCCTTTGCCTGCCCCCAAGAACAACATATTCCATTGCCTGGCACTGGCCATCTCTGAGGTTTATTGCCTCTTGAGCTGGAGGAGGGAAAGGATGTGTCGGAGCCCATTATCACTGATCCTGAGCTAGCTGCAGAAGGATAAGGCTGCTACCAACAGACAAAGATGCCCTTCTGTACAATGTAGACATGATTCCTGTTGCTGCGTTAAATGACATGACAAACTGTGAAAGCTTATTTAATTTTGACGAGCTCTGATTTTATTTTGATTTGTACTCAACTCAATCTTGAGCCCATATGGAAATTTTTATGGTTCTAAAGCTTACTAGCTAGCTAGGATCCATGTACTTTTAATGAGTGGTTAGTTTAAAATGCATTGTACATATTTCGCTCAATAGGAATATTTTTTGGATTTAAAAAAGTGGTCCAAAAATCTAGATAATCGATGTGCATGGATCCGAACCACAAGAACAATTTAACAATATCATAAGGGAATGTAAGGATTAACTAATTTTGTTTTTTTTTTTTTTTTTCTAGATTGGCTTCCAACTATGCAGAACTTGTCGTCTCCGCAAAATTACATTCTTTCCATGCTTGTGTGAAAAATCTATTCTTAATTGGATAAATCCCAAGCTTAATTCCCATCTGGCTAACCAACATGATAAATCAATATTTTCCAAAGGATGTCTACACTCTATAGTGTACAGGGCCTCCAAGTTTCCATTGCACCCTCTTATGAATATGAGAATGTCTCTGATGAAATCCAACCAATCTCTAGCAATAGAGAATCTAGTAGAGGTCCTTGACTTGTGGTTGCTACCTTGGTCCACACTCCAATCTCTATGTTTAGGATGTAAATATTATTAAATAAATTACGATCATCAGTAAATCCACCAAACACAAACAAATGCTTTCCAGTGGATATTGTTGCATGGCCTGCCCAAGGTGCTAATATCTGGCAAGGTGTGTTGAGCTCTTTCCACACAAGTGTATCTACATCAAGGACATAGACATTAGAAAAATAAGACTTTGATGCATCCTCCGCACCCAAGACTATAATTTTGTTCTTCCATGACGAGCAAGTGTGGTTATCTCCTTGAGACGGTGGTTAACCACTGGTTGCATCCCTTATCCAAATTAAGTTAACTGTTTCTAGTATGTAAAGTTCATTGCAATATATCTCTTCATATTCATCTTGAGCTTTTCCACAACCTCCAAACATAAATAGACAGTGATCAATGAGTGCAGCACTGTGCCCCTCACGAGCTATTGGTCCTTCACCACTTACGTTAGGTTTCACCCATGTATTTGTAGTAGTGTCCAACATATGCAAATCTCGTAGAGGGTTCTTCCCATATGTGCCACCAAATACAAACAAATTTGTTCCCATAGTGGTATAGTTGTGGTTGTCCCTGATAGAGGGCAGGGTTCCTTTCACCATAGGATTACAATCATTTGTCTGGCAATTGTCCTTGACATAGCCACCAAAAACATACTTCAAGAACAAAAATGAATATTTCATCAGGACCGTTCAGAATAGGAAGAAGAGCGAAATAATTTTCCACAATTTTGAACAATTGAACAATATTTACCTGCCTTTGGTCGGATAACATTGAATGCATAATCACATATATCAGAGAGATGGTCTGGTGCCACTCCGCAACACATAATTGCCATATCCAGAAAGACAAGACAAGTTTTGTAAAGCGAATTTCATTTATTTGAGTTCAGAGTCATATCCATCCATCGGGGCCTGTAATTTCCTATTTTTTTTAATTAGAGAGATGGCTTGGTGCCGCTCCGCAACACACAATTTCCATAGCCAGAAATACAAGACAAGTTTTGTAAAGCGAATTTCATTTATCTGAGTTCGTAGTCATATCCATCCAACATGGCCTATAATTTCCTATTTTTTTAATCCAGATCACTATTGATTTATAGTGCTCTCCCCTAAAGCAAGATATCACGATGCCAACCATTTGATCTGGTTCGTCAAATTGAAAACCTTGTAATGTAATGCAATTTTGGCTAAAGTAGCTCCTCCCCTTTGTACATGGGTTCTTGTTTCTCTAGGTTCTGATCTGAAAGGTATTGTTCCACCGAGGTCTTGAAGTCGCTAAATTCAATAGTGGATTTCCCACATTTAAGGTGATTCCTTCATAAAAACGCATAGCGTGGAAGTCAAACCTTATTCTAGGTCAATTACCCGAATAGCTCATTGGGTCATTTGGGGTGGGTCCGTCGATATCAAAAAGCTTAAGAGATATGTGTTTCTAGATTTCAAACACATTGTTTCCCAAGGATTCATGTGCTAAATCAAGTAAGGAGATGGTCTAATAATGCAAAGCCCTAGTGGGGTAGGTTCCACACATGTGGATGCATAAAAATATGTGTAATGCATGCAAATATGTTGAGGGTTGAGGTCTCATAGAAGGGGTAATGGTGTGACCATGTACAAGGACTTTTATTGACTCATACCAAATTTCGCTGATGTTCATGATGACTCAATGTGAGAGGTACGGAAAAACAATAATCCAAGGGTTAAGAAGCTCATCAACTATGCTAGGTGTACATAGAACATGCTTATGGCTTGATGTTAATGATGACTCAAGGTGTACATAAAACATGCTTATGACTTGATGTTCACGATGACTCAATGTGAGATGTATGAAAAAACAATAATCCAAGGGCTAATAAGCTCATTAACTAAGTTAGGTGTACATAGAACATGCTTATGGCTTTGGAGGAGTGTGTCAATGCACAACTTTACACAAGTGAAATAATTTAGAAGGATCTAGAGTCAACTAGGTGAAAAAACACTCATAAACATTTGTCTAGTACAACTCTGTCATAGTTGGGCTATACAACTCTATCATAGTTGGGCTATAAATACAATATAATAAATTGACCTATCATATATAAGTACAATCTCACTTAAAAAATAACACAACATGATCATCGACATGACAAATTGACAAAAGATAATTAAAAAGTTGCTTCAAATTTGCATCTGGGAGTCCTGTAACTGCAACTCTTTTGGCACATCATCATCTTCAACACTTGAGTTGACCCTCATGCACACCGAGGGGAAACAAAATCTATGTACAAGGACTTTTATTGATTGAAACCAATTTTGACTGATGTTCATGATGATTCAATGTGAGATGTATGAAAAAACAATAATGCAAGGGCAAGAAGATCATCAACTAAGATAGGTGTACATAGAACATGCGTATGGCTTGATGTTAATGATGACTCAAGGTGTACATAGAACATTCTTATGGTTTGATGTTCATGATGACTCAATGTGAGATGTATGAAAAAACAATAATCCAAAGGCTAAGAAGCTCATCAACTAAGCTAGGTGTACATAGAACATGCTTATGGCTTTGGAGGAGTTAGTTGATGCACAACTTTACGCAAGTGAAATAACTTAGAAAGATTTAGAGTCAACTAGGTGAAAAAGACACTCATAAGCATTTTCTTAGTACAACTCTGTCATAGTTTGGCTATAGATACAATATAATAAATTGGCCCATCATATATAAGTACAATATCACTTACGAAATAATACAACATGATCATGGACATGACAAACTAACATTACAAATGACCATAAAATAATTAAAAAGTTACTTCAAATATGCATTGGGAGTCTGGTAACTACAACTCTTTTGGCACAACATCATATTCAACACTTGAGTTAACCCTCATGCAAACTGAGGGGAAACAAAATCTATGTAGAGTCTAATATAGTAAATCATCCATACATAGTAAAAATAATGATATTCTCGTAAATAATATTTACTAAATTAAATTGAAAAGTAAGAATACACCGTTATTTTAAACTATTAATAAAAATATAATTCTGAATATTTAATAATGAAATCTTTTCACGTAATTTTCGTGATAATTTAATCGTTTTGCGTGACCAATGGAGACCCTTTAAAAATTATATTAAATTAGTGGACTAGACTGGAGACTGAACTAGAGTTATCAGAATTAATGTTGATGGGTTGGGATCAACTAAAATTAATTTTTTGGTTTTATTATTTATTTGATCTTATAATTGCTTTTTAATATGAATAAATATTTCATTTATAAAGTGACCAGAGCCAGAGCTAGGGTTTGACAAATACAATTAACAAGTTTGGATTAGACAAATACAATTAGCAAGCTTGGGTTAGATAAATACAATTAACCGGCTTGGTTAGATAAATACACTTTACAAGCATGTGTATAGAGTTAATGGAGAGAATTTAGAGAAAATTTACTATAATATTATATTTAATGATTAAATAAAATTATATAAACAATAAAATCATCTTGCTGTAATAAAAATATATATTAAGTTAATAAAATTTTAATAATAAATATAATAATGAGGAATATTACTATTTAGAAAGGTAAATTATAATTTATTTGTATGTTTTAAAGTATTTTAAGTTAATGTTTCAAGATCATTATCAGATGGATGTCTTTTAAGGTTAGAAAGGTAGTTAACGTTATAAATATTTCGAAACTATAATTTAATTTGGGTATATTTGGCATTTTAGAGAAAGTCTTTTTCATATTCAATTTTTTTAGCATCACAAAAATAATATATTTTTTCATTCTACCATGTTTTGAGAATTGTTACATGCCTAGTTTTATATACAACTAGTGAGAGTTTGTTTATATTTTAACAATGTGGGTTTTATTCTTTGAACTAGTTAAAGCATAGTGATACCTTTGATATTTTGGATTAGTGTTGGATATCTCTATATAATATCTTAAATTTATTTTTTCCTCTAATTATTTATAGCACGCATATTCTCCTTAAATTTAAATGTAGTAATATTTTTAATGCTATTGATATTCTATAGAATGACTTCTTCATTTATTCACTAATGATTTAATGAGACTTACATCTTTGTGCCTCCCTATTTGAGCAAGTAGTGGTTGAGCTTGGACTTTGAGGCAATTTTTGGGAACCCCTCTGTGTATATGTTTTTAGTCTTGGTCTCGTACATTAAGTACCTGGTCATAGTTGTGGGGTGGGTGCACAAAGATGCTACCCATTATAGTGCAACATGAACACACGAGCATAACTTTTTAGGAATACACACAAATTCCTAAAAAAACATTCACACATCACCATTACTTTAGGTTTAGCATTGGTTGAACCTTTAGGTCAACTAAATGACATGTAAAAGAATGCACATGTATTATTTTTTCTTAAATGTGCACATTTTTCTAGAATATGCACACAATTTTAAAAAAGGTTCTTGCACATTCATCTTTATTAAAAAGAAAACAATTGCAATGTCACATTGTTCATGAGAAAATTTGCAATAAAAATGTTGCAATAAAAATGTGTGCATGTGCATTAGCCAAAGCCTCCTCCTTGGTAAAGATAAGTTCTTCTAAGGTAAGTTATTTTATTAAGGAAGAAATGAGGTGGAAGACAGAGTTCACACAACTAAAGGGACTGCCCTACATGAGTAGATACAGTTCTATTACGAAATCTTGGTGGTAAGTTTTCAACCATATAAGTTTATTTGAGAAGCAGAAAATATCTTCCAAATTGGATCCCTTCCTATGCTCTGCAAATTAATAGTTCTCAATACAAAGTTGGCACTGCTCGCACATCTTCAAATAAAATAAAAAAAATCACATGTTTCAAGCCCAGTTATTTTCTTGATTAGAAATTAATCCAAAAGGCCCAGCCATTCAATGCCATAACTACTTGCCTCTGCCTGCCCCCAAGAACAACATATTCCCTCGCCTGGCACTGGCCATCTCTGAGGTTTATTGCCTCCTGAGCTGGAGGAAGGAAAAGATGTGTCGGAGCCCATTATCACTGATCCTGAGCTAGCTACAGAAGGATAAGGCTGCTACCAGCAAACAAAGATGCCCTTTTGTACAATGTAGACATGATTCCTGCTGCTGCGTTAAATGACATGACAAACTGTGAAAGCTTATTTAATTTTGACGAGCTCTGATTTTATTTTGATGTACTCAACTCAATCTTGAGCACATATGGAAATTTTTATGGTTCTAAAGCTTACTAGCTAGCTAGGATCCATGTACTTTTAATGAGTGGTTAGTTTAAAATGCATTGTACATATTTCTCTCAATAGGAATATTTTTTGGATTTAAAAAAGTGGTCCAAAAATCTAGATAATCGATGTGCATGGATTCAAACCATGGGAACAATTTAACAATATCGTAAGGGAATGTAAGGATTAAGTAATTTCGTTTTTATCTTTTTCTATATTGGCTTCCAGCTATGCAAAACTTGTCCTCTCCACAAAATTACATTCTTTCCATGCTTGTGTGAAAAATCTATTCTTAATTGGATAAATCCCAAGCTTAATTCCCATCTTGCTAACCAACATGATAAATCAATATATGCCAAAGGATGTCTACACTCTGTAGTGTACAGGGCCTCCAAGTTTCCATTGCACCCTCCTATGAATATGAGAGTGCCTCTGGTGAAATCCAAAGAATCTCTAGCAATAGAGAATCTAGAAGAGGTCCTTGACCTATGGTTGCTACCTTGGTCCACACTCTAGTCTCTATGTTTAGGATGTAAATATTGTTAAATAAATTACGATCATCAGTAAATCCACCAAACACAAACAAATGCTTTCCAAAGGATATTGTTGTATGGCCTGCCCGAGGTGCTAATATCTGGCCAGTTGTGTTGAGCTCTTTCCACACAAGTGTATCTACATCAAGGACATAGACATCAGAAAAATAAGACTTTGATGCATCCTCTGTACCCAAGACTATAATTTTGTTCTTCCATGATGAGCAAGTGTGGCTATCTCTTTGAGATGGTGGTGTACCACTGGTTTCATCCCTTATCCAAATTAAGTTAAATGTTTCTAGTATGTAAAGTTCATGGCAATATATCTCTTCATATTCATCTTGAGCTTTTCCACAACCTCCAAATATAAATAGACGGTAATCAATGAGTGCAGCACTGTGCCCTTCACGAGCTATTGGTCCTTCACCACTTACGCTAGGTTGCACCCATGTATTTGTAGTAGTGTCCAACATATGCAAATCCCGTAGAGGGTTCTTCCCATCTGTGTCACCAAATACAAACTAATTTGTTCCCACAGTGGTATAGTTGTGGTTGTCCTTGAGAGAGGGCAGGGTTCCTTTCACCATAGGATTACAATCATTTGTTTGGCAATTGTCCTTGACATAGCCCCCAAAAACATACTTCAAGAACAAAAATGAATATTTCATCAGGACTGTTCGTAACAGGAAGAAGAGCGGAATAATTTGCCACAATTTTGAACAATTGAAGAGTATTTACCTACCTTTGGTCGGATAACATTGAATGCATAATCACATATATCAGTGAGATAGTCTGGTGCCGCTCCGCAACACATAATTGCCATATCCAGAAAGACAAGACAAGTTTTGTAAAGCGAATTTCATTTATTTGAGTTCGGAGTCATATCCATCCACCGGGGCCTATAACTTCCTATTTTTTTTAATTAGAGAGATGGCTTGGTGCCGCTCCGCAACACACAATTTCCATAGCCAGAAAGACAAGACAAGTTTTGTAAAGTGAATTTCATTTATCTGAGTTCAGAGTAATATCCATCCAACAGGGCCTATAATTTCCTATTTTTTAAAGACAAATCACTATTGATTTACAGCGCTCTCCCTTGAAGCAAGATATCACGATGCCGACCAATTGATCTGGTTCGTCAAATTGAAAACCTTGTAATGTAATGCAATTTTGGCTAAAGCAGCTCCTCCCCTTTGTACATGGGTTCTTATTTCTCTAGGTTCTGATCTAAAAGGTATTGTTCCACCGACGTCTTGAAGTCGCTAAATTCAATAGTGGATTTCCCACATTTAAGGTGATCCCTTCATAAAAGTGCATAGCGTGGGAGTCAAACCCTATTCTAGGTCAATTACCCGAACAGCTCATTGTGTCATTTGGGGTGGGTCCGTCGATATCAAAACGCTTAAAAGATACATGTTTCTAGATTTCAAACGCATTGTTTCCCAAGGATTCATGCTAAATCAAGTAAGGAGATGGTCAAATCATGCAAGGCCCTAGTGGGGTAGGTTCCACACATGCGGATGCATAAAAATATGTGTAATGCATGAAAATATGTTGAGGGTTGAGGTCTCATAGAAGGGGCAATGGTGTGACCATGTACAAGGACTTTTATTGACTCAGACCAAATTTCGCTGATGTTCATGATGAATCAATGTGAGAGGTACGAAAAAACAATAATCCAAGGGTTACGAAGCTCATCAACTAAACTAGGTGTACATAGAACATGCTTATGGCTTGATGTTAATTATGACTCAAGGTGTACATAAAACATGCTTATGACTTGATGTTCATGATGACTCAATGTGAGATGTATGAAAAAACAATAATCCAAGGGCTAAGAAGCTCATTAACTAAGTTACATGTACATAGAACATGCTTATGGCTTTGGAGGAGTGTGTCGATGCACAAATTTACACAAGTGAAATAAATTAGAAGGATCTAGAGTCAACTAGGTGAAAAACACTCATAAGAATTTGTCTAGTATAACTCTGTCATAGTTGGGCTATACAACTCTATCATAGTCGGGCTATAAATACAATATAATAAATTGACCCATCATATGAAAGTACAATCTCACTTACAAAATAATACAACATAATCATGGACATGATAAACTGACAGAAGATAATTAAAAAGTTGCTTCAAATCTGCATCTGGGAGTCCTATAACTGCAACTCTTTTGGCACATCATCATCTTCAGCACTTGAGTTAACCCTCATGCACACCGAGGGGAAACAAAATCTATGTACAAGGACTTTTATTGACTGAAACCAATTTTGACTGATGTTCATGATGATTCAATGTGAGATGTATGAAAAAACAATAATGCAAGGGCTAAGAAGATCATCAACTAAGATAGGTGTACATAGAACATGCGTATGGCTTGATGTTAATGATGACTCAATGTGTACATAGAACATTCTTATGGCTTGATGTTCATGATGACTCAATGTGAGATGTATGAAAAAACAATAATCCAAGGGCTAAGAAGCTCATCAACTAAGCTAGGTGTACATAGAACATGCTTATGGCTTTGGAGGAGTTAGTTGATGCACAACTTTACGCAAGTGAAATAAATTAGAAGGATTTAGAGTCAACTAGGTGAAAAAAACACTCATAAGCATTTTCTTAGTACAACTCTGTCATAGTTGGGCTATAGATACAATATAATAAATTGGCCCATCATATATAAGTACAATATCACTTACAAAATAATACAACATGATCATGGACATGACAAACTAACATTACAAATGACCATAAGATAATTAAAAAGTTACTTCAAATATGCATATGGGAGTCTTGTAACTACAACTCTTTTGGCACAACATCATATTCAACACTTGAGTTAACCCTCATGCAAACTGAGGGGAAACAAAATCTATGTAGAGTCTAATTTTAGGTCGAATCCCACCAAGGTTGGATTCATGGTGAAGTTTATAGGGTAGAAAAGGGTTGTGTCCCTTTGTCTTGTCAAGGAAATGAAGCACACAAGGTGAATCATAAGCACAAATAGAAATTGACAAAATTTCACCAACTCTCTCTACTTAGAGAAGGGGAAAAAATGATAATGTAGCACTCTATCTAGTATAAATATTATATTTGTTTACATGGCATAGATTTGTGACGACATATTTCAAGTGTGAAGTAAAAGTGAGGAATTTTTGAAGGGTCCCTCTACCTAAAGAAGAAGCCACTCTACTTCATTAAGAAAAAATCGAAATCAAAGAGTTGCTCTTCCTACAGAAGAATTCATTCTACCCAGTGAAATAAAAGTGAAAATTGTCTAAGTGTGGCTCTGTGTAATGGAGTCATTTCACCTCAAGAAGAACTCACTCCTTATTATGAAGACATGAAAATCTGCGGAAGTTAACTATACCTAATGAAGGATCCTCTCTGCCTACAAACTTTCTATACATAATGTAGGAAACTTGTAAATCGAAAAACAGTGGCTCCCCTTAATGGCATTGAGAAGAATTCACTTTGTCCAGTGAAGAAAAAGTGAAAATTAGCTAAGGTTGGTTGCACCTAATGATGTAATCACTCTAGGTAAAGAAGAACTTACAATTCCCAATGAAGGACAAGTGTAAATCGACTAAGTGTGGCTCCACCTAATGAACGAGATGTTGCACCAAGAGAAGAAAAACAAGAACTTACTACTCCTAGTAAATAAAAAGTGAAACTTGGCTATGTATGGCTTCACCTAGTGAAGGAGTCACTTTGACTAAAGAAGAAGTGTCTCACTCAAGTTAGTGAAGAAAGAAAGTGATAAATTTGTTAAGGGTTTATCCATCTTAAAAATGGGGGAAACAAGTTCAATTCTATGCTTTTGGAGAAGCATTAGTATAGAAGTGTCTAAGTATGGGGGGCATATAGGTACTTATTGAATAGCTCTCAAGAAGGAGAGATCAAAGAGTCTTTGAAGTGTGGAATTTTGAGTCATTTTAGACTAATTTCTACTAATTGGAAGTTGTGTGAAGAATTGTGGTTGCGTACGATTCTTCATTACATAATTCATGGGAAGGCTCTTCCCTTTGAAACGTAAGGTAAAAAATTGATTCTTATCAAAAAAAAATTGAACTCGCAAAGTAAACGTCCTTTGTAAAAAACTATTAGTTTTAATCCGATAAGTCCAAAAAGTCCTTACAATTCCCTTCCTTCTTACGTGGAACTTTAATGTGCATGAAAGCCACATTAAAGAAGCGGAGGTGCATTCAAATGGTCATTAGAAGAGATGTCAAGCGATCTTGCTAAGATAGTAAGAAACCTTGTTGTGCATATAGAGCAAGCCTAAGAGGAGAAAAACTAGGTAAATAATTAGTTGTTGTGGAATTTTGCATAAATAAATAAACAATTGAAGGGAAAATAATATACAATGGAAGCATAGATTCCAATGAGAGAACTCATGGATCAAGGAAGTCACCTTCTGATTCCACTTTATTAAGAGTCGTCATAGAGTTATCATAATTTGATAAAAAGGTAGAAATACCCACTAATAATCTTCAATGAATATGAAATAAATCAAAATTGCCAACTTTTGATGCAAAGACGAGAATGAGGCAAGAAATTGAAGCTTGGTTAACAATAACCCAAAAGGCAAGATTGGAAATATATAATTGGCTAGGAATACTTCATTGTCGTGGGAACACAATTGATAAGGGAAGAAGCATAGACAAAGAAAAGTAACCTAAAAACAATTTGAAAGGTACCTTGATAAAAGATATTGATTTTATTCTTATTATATGAAAAAAGTCAATGTGTTTCATGACCTAAAGAAGGGAACCATGACAGTAAGTGAATATGAATGTAAGTTCACGAAGCTTTTAAAGTATGTCTCATTTATGAAGGATGGAAAATTTAAGTGAGTTGTTTTCTCAACGAACTGTAGATTCTAATAAAAAACGAGATTCAAGTCATGGAGCCAAATAAATTAGAGGAAATAATATGAGTTAAGACTAATGAAGAGGCCAACATGATTTCCATAAGACATGGATGGATAAAAAGAGATAAGGGCAAGAAAAGAGGAACAAAGAGTATAAGAATTTGTTCTTCAAGGGTAAAAATAATACTTCTCAAACCCGCCAACTCATAATCAAACTCATGATACAATGCAACCTCCAACTAAGAAAAAGCTAGTAAATGTGTAACCTTTTCTATGTGGGAAGTGCATTATGTATTCCTAATGCTAAGTTGTAATAGAACCCATTACCCTAAATATTCCACGCATTCCATATTCCCAATAGAAGGCAAGAGTAGTATGCCAGACCATGAGAGAAGGTCCCCATCATTGGATACTCGAAAGAAAGAGAAGGCCTTTTACCTACCACCGCCACCAGAAGATATTATGCCAAGTTCTTAGCATATGAGTTGCTTGAGTTCCCAAGTTTCCACCAGACATGAGAGAGTTAGTTTAACAAGTTTTCTTGGCCATGCAAATGAAATTTTATTATGTTGTTGGCTGAATGGAGGGACCAGGGGGAGGTGATACTTAGGAAGCACCCATTCCCCAAATTCACTCATTCCAAGTCGCCAACAGATAAAAGAAGAGATGTCTGCTATATGAGAAAATAGATGTCCCCCATCGTTCCCAACTGATTAGAGAGGGAAGTACTTACCAACATACAAGTGAGGTTACCACCAACGAGCCAACAAACCAACCCACCTACCCGGATTCTCCAAGCAAGAATCAATCAATAACAATAGTGAAGAATATGTAATGGATTCCAACCTTTTTATTAATAATTAATTTAAACCATAACCATTTCCTTTCCAAAAAAAAATACTCTCTATTTAATGTATGTTTAGTCCTTTTTTTAAATATATGTCAAATATGTTATACTTGGTTTACTAGCTTCACTTTCATAGTCTACATTTATATTTAGGTCCTATTTTTACACTAGATCCTATTCGGATACATTTTATCCTAGGCTTTTCTTAAAAGCATGTTCATTAAAATCTCAATTTAAATATGATTACCTAGGGCTCCAACTTCCCAGTTGTAATTTTGAATGGATGTATTTGTTAATAGAATTTATAATCAACGTTTTACATGGATTGATTCCAGTAACATATTTGAATGGATCGATTTTGATGAAAGATTGTATACTCTTTAGAAATATACCTAAATACCAACCAAAATAAAAGAGGGAATAGGGATAACATAATATGAAGTCAAATATGTTAAAAAACAAACCCTAACAAACTAGAAAACCCTAGAATATACAAAGGGGTTACAGTCTAAGTTAAAAGATTGCAAAATGATATACAGTTTGTGTATCGCCGCCTTTCTTTCTCTAAGGTGAGTCCTAATAACTAGAATGCAATTTTGAGTATCCTTACCTTTTCTTTCACAAGGAGAAACCAGCCACCTAGAAGGCAATTTTGGAAATATTGAGAGCATAACATCAAAGTAAAATAAGTATAAATGGTTGGAATTTATCATTATATTTCATCTAACATAAATATGGAATAATACTTGTTATTTTTCAAAATCAATAAAATATCAAACAAAAATTTGGCATAATGTAAGTGATTTCTCTTTTTCTTCTAGCTTTGAATGACATTTTGTTTACTAATTTTTATCTTCAATGATTTTGTATATATCACGATTCTTCTTGAATCTATGCCTTACCCCGTTTCCTTTGCAACATTTAATGCAATTGCTAGTTTGTAACTTAGTGAAGTTAAAATAACTACTTGAGCTATAGAATCATTGTAATAATAATTACAATTACCATAGTTATATAAACTAAATAAATTAAATTAAATGATTAATAAAATATATATCAATTTATATTAAAGATACAATTAAAAATTAATAAATTAATTAATTAAATTACAATTTTACGGTGAGCTATACACCTATTTTATATATATAAACCATATTTATGTAAGTAATATTTTTTTAATTAAATTAAATATATATATATATATATATATATATATATATATATATATATAATTTTAATTAAATAAAAAAATATAACTATTTTTAACATAATTTCAGCTCTATATATATGGTTAAAAATGTAATTATAAATATTCATAAATTTCAATTTCAATATTTACTAACCACTATTCAAGAAGCTTTATTTTATTTTGATTTACGAAGAATAATTTATCTGAGGGGTTGGGATCAACTCACCGGGGATTACAACTAGGTTTTTTTCCTCTTAAAATTGGCTATTTTGGATAAATTTTAAAATGAACTTTTTGATACTATTATTTATTAATTTCCTTATAGTATCAATAAATCTTTCATTTATAAAGTGAGAGTACTTTACATAACAGGGAGTTGACAAATATAAGCAACAAAGATGGGTACAGATTTAATTGAAGAGAATTTATATATCAATTATTAATAATAAAAAATAAAAGTAATGTTAAATTTGATAATTAAAATATTATTTAAATAAAAAAATTATATTATTATAATAAAAAAATATATTGAGTTAATAAATATAATAACAATGAGGATTAATATTTAAAAATAATAAATAGATTTTATTGGAATATTATTTTTATGTTTGAAAAATATTGAAAGTAAATGTTTTAAGATCACGATAGGTTGAATGATTTATAAAGTTAGGAAGGTAGTTAATGTGGTAAATATTTTGAAACTATAATCTAATATGGGTATATCTATGATACTCTAAGATAAAGTGATTTTCATATTCAACCATTTTAATGCCACAAAGATGACATATTCGTTCATCTCACAATGTTTTGAGAATTGTTCCATGCTTAGGTTCACTATACAGCGAGTGAGAGTTTGTTTATATTCTAACAATATGGGTTTCCTTCTTTGAACTAGTCAAAGCATAGTGATACTTTTGATATCTTAGATTAGCGTCGGATACCTCCATATAATATCTTATATTTGTTTTGTCTTCTCATTATTTATAGCACCACATATTCTTCGTAAATTTAGATGTAATAATATTTTTCATGTTATTGATATTCTATAGAATGACTTCTTCCTTTATTCACCAATGATTTAGTGATGACTTGGCACCTTTATGCCTTTCTTGCTTGAGAAAGTAGTGATTGATCTTGGACTTTGAGGCAATTTTTGGGAGCCTCTTGTTGTATATATGTTTCTTATCTTGTTCTTTTACATTAAGTACCTAATCGTAGTTTTGGAGTGGGTGCACAAATATTTCTAGCTCCCTATAATACTAGTGTATCTCCCTTATTGTTATTATTAATGTAGCCCCCTTATTGTTATTATCATGCCCATGTAGTCCCCATATTGTTATTGTTGTGCCCCATAGAAGCCCACTATTGTTATTGTTTTGCCCTTAAATTATTAGTGTTATGTAGGCTTTGATTATATTGTGACGACTTAGACTCCTATATATATCAAGGAGGTCTTGTCATTAGTATCATCCAAGAATTTTTCATTTATGTGATGTAAAGGAGGTTACCCCTTCGAAGAGACTAATTTTCAAGTCGTTGATATATCTTTTCTTCTATTTTGTGATCTGGTTGCATAACATTTGGTATTAGAGCTTTGGACTCTAGGGTTTCGCTGCTTCAAACAAACCATCTTGGAATTTCCACTATAATTTGTTTTCTACAAAGGTTCAGAATATGAAATTTCAACAACGTGGATCTGAAATATTGGTGAACTTCCTGTAAAAATTTTACACCTTGGTTCGCTATAATTTCTAAGATATGATTCGAAGAAGTTAAGGTTTTTGCATGCTCCAGAATTTAATTTCAAACAGGTGACCTTGGGAAAGTCATCATAACTTTCTCTACGAGCATCAGATTTGAATTTCGTAAAAAGTGACTAAAATCGCACGGACTGTGTCTTTTAATGTATCATTTTTAGGGCCAAAGGTTCAAACAATGATATGTGGCATGTCTTATAAGTTCACTCTACTGAACTAGTCCATAATCAAGTCGTCATGTGAGATTGGGCATAACTTTAACTTGAAGAATCCAATTTTAGCCTGACATGTGTCATTAGAAAGAAGACTCAGAGGGATACCATAGGACATAATTTCAGATCTTGGAGAGTCGAAATTACAAGGATACAACAGTTTCAATATCTAGATCCAAAAAAGCAAGAAAAAGGTGTGTATTGTTTTTAAACTTTTGCATAACTTTTGTTTGAAAAATCAGTTTGAAGTGATTCAAAGGGCATAGTGAAGCATAGATATCACTATTTGATTCCAAAATGCCTTGAAGAAAAAAAATGGACACACATAGTAAGAAACCAGAAATCTCTACTATGATGCATGAAGAAGAGGAAGAAATGCAACATGATATATCAAAATTATGAGACCAAGTGTAACAACTTTTGCTCTTGCAAATAGTAACCAAAAATGAAATGGTATCCAATATGGATGGCTTGAATAATGTTTTAAAATCAGACATGGAATATTTGAAGGATGGCATGAATGTTAAGATGGAAGGTTTGAAGACATATATGGAAAGTTTGAATGAAGGTTAACAAAGTTGCTATAAGAAATGCTTTCTAATGGCGACAAGGTATTCCATGAAAATCATGATGACAATAAAAGGAATGTTAATCATGAATTTAGAGACTCTAACTTTGGGTTGCAGATTAACCACATTCCAAATATTGATATGAGTAAGTTTTATGACAAGGATCTGGTAACATGGATACTACAGATGGAGCAATATTTTGATCTACATGATGTGCAACATAAACAAAAGGTACACATTACATCCCTTAACATTGCATGAGGAAAGGATGCTTGGAGAAACTGAGAAAGAGATAATGTACATTTGTGCACTGGAACAAGGATCCATCCTTGGAGAGAATAACAGTGATGAAGAATATGTTGATGAGAGGCTCATTGGGAGTCTCACAGATTATTTGAATAATGGAGATCAACATGAATAAATGGTGCAAGAAGCATCAAATGAGGGTACAAGACCTTATGATTTTAAGACTAACAATTTATGTGTGAATGCAGGTTTAGTAAAGAATGGCAGAAATTTTTTGGAGATTAATACAAAAGATGAAGAAGAATGGACAGAATGTGAATTATGTTATAAATGGAGAAGTTTAAGAAATGTTTGTGCAAAGTATTGAAGTTGAACATGATCAGAATTGGAGATGAGGAAGGACAAGCATAACCTGGTTTTTTTTCTAAAGGAAGATGAAGTTCTTGTAAGGTGTGAAGTTGAACTACATTTGTTGGAGAAGTTGTTTGAAGAGGATACAAATGGAGAAGAGAATTTATACATTTCTAATAACATATAAATGTATATTTCACCCGAAGAAATTGAGGTAGAATGTGAAGAACTATTTCCTTGTGTCAAAACAAATTTTGAAATTGAATTTTTAGAAAACTGGCTAGCATGAAATATAGAATTTGGAATTCATAGAAATTCTACAAATTTGGATGAGAAGAAGGAAAAGATGTAATGGATAGAGGAAAGCAACAATATGTTTCACCAAGGAGACAATGATATCTTTTATAAAGGGAAGTAAGAGGAAAGACATATGAGTGTCTTAAACAACTATGGAGGAATGAAAGACAACTTTTCTATGAAGGAAACATAATAAATGGTAGAGGGTAGTAAAGATCAACCTCAACAGAGATACAACATCTTCAAGGAATATCGAGGAATAGAGGACTTAGCATTGACCACTAGGATGTTAGTAAGGGATAGTAATGATGAAGTTTAACAAGGAAGAAGTGATTTGAGCCAGCCCAAGGATAAGTTGGACATCGAGATTGAATAAGTAAGGAAGTTGATACTATAGAAGTCTCAACAGAAGAGGTATGTAGGTCATATGATAATCATGGACAACATGTTGCATATCGTCAAGAAATATTTCATTAACAAAGGAGGAAAAATACTACAACGGAAGGAAACAATGGAGCAACATGATAAGGAGAAGGACCAACTACAACATCAAGCTTGGGATTGAGGAAAGATTCACTTCACTAGCACATGGTCAGGGGACCATGAACATTTTTCACCTTGGGATTTTGATGCAGGTGCATAGACGGAGCACAAGGTGTGAGAGTATGGACAAGATCTTATCAATGTGATGGGATGGTCACATGGTAATGCTCGGAGGAAATTTAAAAGTTTTGTAATAAATTATAAATATTTATATTAGGAAGTGAGTTTTGATGTAAATATATTTTTAGTTTAGTTTCCACTATTTTGTGGAGAAGGGGAAACGATTCATCTCTTGTGACTCTTGGTTATCACATGTTATCCTTCTTTTTAAAGAGAATGAGTGTTTGAGAAGAAGAGGGAGAAGAAGAGGAGAAGCTCCAAGAGAAGAGAAGAGAGAGGGAGAGAAGAGAGGAACATATTGTTTCTCTATGCAATTATAGTCATGAGGTTGCAAATAATTTCACTTTCCAATCTGTGTGAACCAGAAAGTGGTTTCTGTGAAAAATTGGATTGAAAAGGGGACTATAAGTTGTTGTTGCTCGATTGAATTAAAATACCAATGTCGAAGAAATTTGATTTCTGCTTTGAATTATTACTAAATGTAGTTTTGTCCCTTTGTATTTGCTTATCTTTAAAATTCTATCGATTTAGATTAAGAATTTAAATGTGTAATTCCTGAGGACAATGGGTCAGAGATCGAGGTGATGTAAGGGATAATGTTTTGAAGCTATAACTTTACATTGTTAACATAGTTGTGGTTGAAGTGTTTAGAATATATGGTGTTGGTCTGAATATTGATTTGTGTTACTACTATTGGTGTATTGTAGTGTCATATATGTGTTGTAGATGCTATGCATTGTTGATATGTTATTGAGCCTTATATTTTCATGGACAGTTGAGTACATTCTATTGACCTATTATTGGTGCTAGTATGTTGTACGTTCAGTTCATGCTGAAAAATAAAAGTGTGATGATTATTTTGTGTTTTGTTGTAATGGTTACACAACCCTGTGGAGGAACTTTCACTATGTTTAGGCATAGTGAATGCATAGTTGTTGTGGAAATATGGATGTTTTTATAGTGGAGCAGAGCACTTTGATTTGGGAATGTAGTCAAATCCTTTTTTACTAGTTTCCTTTCATGATTGGAAAATCTCTAATAGCATACAACTCCTAACAAAGAAAGGCATATGAAATCATTTACTGTGTCAAGGACCCATTCAAGGACGTGGAGAATTGATTGTGAAAAGAGCCAAGTCATTTCATCTTCCCCGAAAACTGAAATGTAGAGTTTTAATGGGTGCTATGAAATCATTTCAAAGTGACTACACAGAAAGTTTTCGGGACTGCATGTTTGGTTTTTAAATGCCCGTTTGGCTTGCTTGTTGCATCATTTGATAAGTTGAATCCTATGTAATTGGATGAGGTGATGAAAAGTATTAGAAGGTGAGAGAAATATATCTCATGGAACTTATCGAAATAAATTCATATTCCTATTTTGACTACATATGTAAAATGTTTCATGAATATTGTTGAAGAGGAAGTAAAGATGAAGCTGTGTGTGGAGTAGCCTGGGGTTATTTGTAGTCGGGTAACTTGGACTTCATCACATAGCCTTGGTGATGGTGTGTTGAGCCTCAAACCTGCATCTTCTTATACACCCTCTCAGCCTTCTTTTTTCCCACTTACTTCATCCATCAAGCTGTTAAATCATTGCATTATAGTCTAAAAAGAGCTTCTGACATGGTTTTCTAACTATGCTTATGACTGTTGTTTGGTTTAGATTTTTGTTCAGGCAGCTGCGGAAACTTGTCAGTTTCCGCAGCCAGCACAGGTTTTCGCAGCCAACACAGGATTCCGCAGCTATTTTGTTAAAAGCTATGGGTGTCTTATGAAGAAACGAGCCACATGGGCAAGCTACAGGTGACGGGTACATGGAACGTGTCCCTTCAAATCTGCCAAATCATCCATAGAAGGTCACGGTCAACGAGGGTCAAAGGCAAAGCCAACCAAGGTATTTGGTGGTGGCACGTCTCTGTTTGGAGCACGTGAGAGTTTGCGTGGCCCAGTCCTCAGCCATGGAGACATCGGCACACCTGGAGATCATCCCCGTAACCTGAATCCAACAGCTACCACTCCGAAGATTTTATTGGCAAGATGACAGTTACGCTAGATCTCGGCTGAGGAGATCTACGTGTCTTTGGCAACGCAGTTAATAGCATAGGATTCAGTTAGTCAGTTCAGCACTTTTTCATTATAAATAACGCGTTGATGAACGCTGTAAAGAAGCTTTTTGGAATGTAATTTTTGAACTATTTTCTATTGTCACCCCACTGTACTCTGTTTTATATGTTGCTGCTGCTTTAATACATGAGAAGACTACTTTTTTGAGCTCGTTCTTGTGACTGTTCGTTGACTTTCTGAAGTGGTAGAGGGCCCCTGCGCACTAAAGCCCTGTATAGTTGTCATTTGATTTTATTATGTTTCTGTTTTTATAATTACTAGCTTGTATATAACATGTTGTTTTGATGTTTTTAATTCACTGCTGTTTATATTTTCACTTTTGTTTTCTTATAGCTGTCAGCTGATCAACGTTTTTCTGTAGGTTTTCTTAGGCAGCCCGGGCAAATTTTCATCTTTTTTATAACTATTGACATATGAGATCATCTTGTCCTTCCTGCTAATTTCCATTTTCTGAAGTTTAATTCCAGCACTGTCCTTTTTCAAGTTGTGATTTGCTTATTTCTTTTTCTGCTACTTAGACATCATACTACTCATTTGTTTATGGTTTCTTTCTATAGTCAAGTGACTCTATTAGTAAGGAATCGGACTATTACTTATTGTAGTGTGATTTAGTTATCATATTGCTTAAACTTGTTCATGATTGCTTCCCACAAGGTAGATTGAGCTGAAGGGTAAAGGATCTGAAGAGTTGAAGTAGTGTGATTAGTTTCCTTTATGCAGTTTAATTTCTTGCCACTTAGTTATCATATTGCTTAGACTTATTCATGATTGCTTCCCATAAGGTAGATTGAGCTGAAGGGTAAAGGATCTAAAGAGTTGAAGTAGTGTGATTAGTTTCTTTTATGCAATTTAATTTCTTGCCATTTAGATATCATATTACTTGACTCGTTCATGATTGCTTCCCACAAGGTAGATTGAGCTGAAGGGTAAAGGATATGAAGAGTTGAAGTAGTGTGAATTAGCTGCTTTGATTTTAATTTGAGTTGCTTTAAGTTCAGTTTTTACTTTCTTTTCATTCAGCAGTAAGGATACTGGGCCATTGTCATTAGTTCACTGTTTGATACATTTACTTCCTCTTAAGAATTGATTTCATTACACCTGTTTTAAAGCTTTCTCTTTGATCACTTTTAAGTTTGGGGAAATCACTGTAGAAATCACCATCACCATCCACACTTAACTTTCATTTTCGCCATCACACATTAGGAAAAGATAAATCCAAAAACAAACTAGAAAACTCAAAAACGACAAAAGACTAAGGAAATGGTTATCTAGTACATATAGTACACTTCACTTCGTCAGTTTACGAATCTCAGATTGACATTTTAAATATCAATTTAGAATACACTAAATTGACCAAACATTTTGGCGCCGTTGCCGAGGAAGTGAAATTAGGTAGCCAATTTCTTAAAAAAAAAAAAAATAAGAAAATTTCAAGGAAGGAAAATTGATAACCTCTCAAAGTATGCTCTCCTCTTGCACTTAGTGTGATCGGGAGGATCAGAAAAGAGAAAGTTATTGGTTTAATAGTTTCTTGAGTATGCTCTCTTCTTGCACCTAGAGTGACCTGGAAGATCAGAAAGAGAATTATTAGCTCGACTTGAAGAAAAATAAAAATGACATGCATAGAGCAAGAGATTCTAGGGGAAGGTTTTTAGCTAGAGCCAAGAGTTTGATTTTTACAACTCCTTATACCTCAAGGAATAGACAAGAGACACCTCCATCATCTCCAACCTACACTCCTAGCCCTAGGATTCCTGGAATTCAAGAGACAGTAGTCAAGTTAGGAGACTCTTCCTCACCATCCACTGAATCTGAATTAGGAAAAGATTCTTTCTTTTCTTCTACAGGGAGACACATTGTAATTGAAGAAGTAGAATCACCTGAGGAAGAAGAGGGAGAAATTCCTCCTCGTTCACCATTAGTAGAAGAACCAGAGGACTCTGAAATATCTGAGAAAACTACCATGACAGAAGAGGGAGTTAACGGATTTGGTAGAGGTAGAGGTAGAGGAGGAGGAGGAGGAAATAATGGAGGAGGTAGAGGTAACAATGGGGGAAATAGAGATGGAGATAACTCATTTGGATTCCCTATAGTCGATGAGGATTCTCGAGAAACAATGAAAAATATTTCACCATCTGTCCTCCCAAACTTTCATGGGTTAAGAAATGAAGATCCTGAAACATTTCTATTTGAGTTTGAGGTCGTGTGTCGAACCTATGATTATCTGGAAGACTCTCAAAAACTCAAATTGTTTCCTTCAACATTGAAAGGAGCTACTTTGAAATGGTTCATGGGATTACTGACTCAATCCATTAGGACTTGGAATGATATGAAACAAACATTCTTGGAGAGATACATGGATTATCGTATGCCTACCAACCACAAGGATGAAGTATTTAAAATGGTACAAAAAGAAGATGAAAACTTGGAGGATTTACTTGAAAGATTCCAATACAATCTGAAAAGATCAAAGATGAGTAATTTAGATGAGGAAACCTTGAAAACCCTTATATTAAAAGCCATTAGAGATGAATGGATAGATATTTTGAACATGATGGGAAAAGGAGACATATCTCAACTTCCACTTCATGACATAGCAGAACTATGTGTCCATCTCTCAAGAGGAAAATCTAAAACTGGAAAAGGGCCTAGAGATCCTTCTCTCATCAGAGCAAACAAATCTACAACTGGATCAGTAAGTAGGGCTGAGATTGACAATATGCTTGATGAATTCAAAATTGATATCTTAGGGAGTCTTAGTGAGCAACTAGACACTCTTAAGATCCACAATAAGCAGAAAGCAGAAGCTGACGCTTTAGCCATCTTTTGCCCAAAATGTAGAAAAAAACATGCTCTCAGGGAATGTCCCTTGGATGCAAAAGTTGTAGAAACATGTGTGATCTGTTCAGAGAATCATGAGACCAAGGATTGTCCTTCAATTCCTGGGCTCAAAGCTGTCTTTCATGAAGATCCAAATACAATTGAGTCTCTCTGTTTTGTTGCAAGGAGACCTTCGTAGGGGCAACAAAATCAAGGGTTTAACAACTCTATGAACTTTCAACCCTCACCAAATTGGAATCCTTGGCAAAAACCTTGGTCTCGACCTCAAAATCCTTTTCAATTATGGGTACAAGGTATGCAAAATCCTTATGGGAGATTTTCTCAATTTTATCAATATCCTCCATCTTTTCAAAATCAACAGGCTCCACAACTTCCAAATCAAAACCCACAACTATCATTGCCATTTCAACAACAACAACCTTCTCAGCAAAACCCAAATTCTCAACTCTTGCTTCCATTCCAACAGAAGTAAAATCAACTTCCTTCTCAGCCATTGCCAAACCCTAATAATAAAAACCCTCTAAATGCTTACATGATAGAAGGTCAACAATTTCCTGCCTATATGATTGTTCCTCTCAATGATGTACAACTTAGATCTGGTAGAGTTCTAGATAAACCTTCTATAGATGCCCAAAATCAAAGCATTTCTGAGGAAGAATCTCTTGAAGCCAATAAGGGTTCTGAAGCATCTCTTCAAAACCCAAACACTCAGAAAGAAAAATAAGAACTAACCCCTACAACTCCTATAGTTGAGCAACCTGTATCTTCATCTACACCTCCTTTTCCTGAAAGATTACAAATTGACAAAGGGGTGGAAAAAACAAATCTTGTTGCCTGACTATGATTTTCTAGATGAATTGAAGAATGTCTGTATCAAGATTCCCTTGTTACAAGCCATTAAAGAGATTCCTATTCTAGCAAAAACAATAAAGGAGTTGAGTCTTAAAAGGCCAGGAAGGAAACCTAGAGACACAAGAAGAATCCACCTGGTAGGGAAAATTGCAGACATCATGATGGGAAAAATTACTATGCAGAAGTATGTAGATCCGGTAGTCCAATTGTCAAAACACATATCAATGGGGTTGAAATTCCAAACACTTTGATTGATTTAGGGGCTGCTATCAACATTATGAGTAGACAGACTATGGAACAGCTGAAACTTCCTAATCTTCTCTTTACACCTACTTTACTGCAACTTGCAGATCGATCAATTATTAAACCAGATGGTGTATTAGAAGATATTTCAGTCTCCTTAGACTCTTGGGAATATCCAGTGGATTTCATGATTTTAACTCCCAAGAGTAATTTAGGAGGACATCCTCTCATTTTAGGAAGACCTTGGCTAGCCACAGCCGATGCTTTCATCAGTTGTAGGTCTGGGGATATGTATATTTCTGATGGTAATTCGACAAAGAAATTCAATCTGTATCCTCCAGCAAAAGCAATCACAGAAATAGGAGATAATGAATGGATTGATGATGAAGATACTATACAACCGGTCTTTACCATCTCTGAAGTTAGTGAAGATAATCAAATTCTGAACACATTAGAAAATTTTGAAACATCTTCAGAATATGACCACACACAATTTCAGTTAGATTATGAGATTGAGTATCTATCATCTAGACAAATGTCTCTTTTCTCTATGGAAGAATTTGGTAGTTCCGCCATTGAGATCTTTCCAGGAAAAACATTGAATATCAACAAAAATTTGGAAGAACTAACCAAAATCTTGCAAAAACATTCTACTGCATTTGCATGGGAGTATACCGATATGAAAGGTATTGACCCTAAGACTTGCATTCATCACATCTATATTGAGGAAAACAGTAGACCAATCAAACAACCTCAGAGAAGGATGAATCCAAACCTTAGGGAGATAGTGAAAGAAGAGCTCCAAAAGTTACTTAATGTGAACTTCATTTATCCAATTTCAGATAGCCGATGGGTTTCTCCTTTGGTTATAGTACCTAAAAAGAATGGTAAATGGAGAGTATGCATTGATTACAGGGAATTGAACAAAGCAACTTTGAAGGATCACTTTCCTTTACCCTTTATCGATCAGGTATTAGATACTTTAGCAGGCAAAAAGTATTTTTCATTTTTGGATGGTTTTAGTGGTTACAATCAGATTCAGGTAGCACCTGAAGATCAGGACAAGACCACATTTACCTGTCCATGGGGAACTTTTGCTTATCGAGTACTTCCTTTTGGATTATGCAATGCACCCGCAACATTTCAAAGGGCAGTACTAGGAATATTTTCTGATCTAATCCATGATTGTGTAGAGGTGTATATGGATGATTTTACAGTTTATGGTAATTCGTTTGAAGAGGCATTAGAGAATTTGGAAAAAGTCCTTATAAGATGTAAAGAAACAAACCTATCATTAAGTCATGAAAAATGCTTTATGATGTTTACTGAAGGGATTGTTTTAGGACATCATATTTCAGGAGATGGGATTAAAGTTGATAGATCAAAAGTTGAAGTCATCTCCAAGTTGCCTATTCCAAATTGTCAAAAAGATGTTAGAAGTTTTCTTGGATTTACTGGATACTATAGAAGATTTATTGAAAACTTCACCAAAATAGCATCTCCACTCTTCAAATTACTTACAAAAGATTGTGAATTCAAATGGGATCCTGATTGTCAATCTGCTTGAAACTTTGAAAACAAGAATATTTGAAGCACCCATTTTGAGAGGTCCAAATTGGAAACTTCCTTTCCATATTTCCACAGATGCTTCAGATACAGCTCTAGGAGCTGTGTTAGGACAAAAGGATTTAGTTCCTTATGCCATTTACTACACCAGTAAAAATTTGACTCCCACTGAGTTAAACTATACTGTGACTGAGAAAGAGTTCTTAGTTGTTGTTCATGCAATCAATAAGTTTAGACACTATATAACCAGCTATGAAACTTTTGTCCATACTGATCATTCTGCAATTAGATATCTTATGAATAAACCTGTTACTAATGGCAGAGTTACAAGATGGCTCTTACTTTTACAAGAATTCAATATTACTGTGTTGGATAGACCAGGGAAACAAAATACAGTAGCTGATTTCTTGTCTAGAATCCAAAATACTAACGAAGATTCTCCTGTAGAGGATAAGTTTCCAGATGAATATTTGTTTGCAGTAACTACTAAGACTCCTTGGTATGTAGATATTGCTAACTACTTGGTTATAGGGAAGCTACCTCCACATCTATTTCCTGGTAAAAAAAGAAAAATTATTCAGGAGAGCTCAAGTTATTCATGGATTTCTAATGAATTGTTTAAAACAGGGCTAGATTGTGTGATCAGAAGATGTGTTCGGGAAGATGAAATGCTGGACATCCTCAAGGCATGTCATGATGAACCATGTGGTGGACACTTTGCTGACAAAAGGACGGCCTATAAAATCCTTTCTTTAGGATATTATTGGCCTTCCCTTTTCAAAGATGCAAAACAATATGTCAGAAGGTGTGACAGCTACCAAAGAGTTGGGAGACCGACTCTTTCAAATGAAATGCCATTACAATCACAGGTACTCATCGAACCCTTTGAAAAATGGGCTTTATATTTCATTGGACCCATTAATCCACCATCTAAACAAAAGAAGTATATATTGGTATGCACTGATTATGTCACTAAATGGGTAGAAGTCAAAGCATTACCTTCTGCCGCTGAAAATTCAGTTGTTCAATTTCTTTTTGAGGATATTTTTACTCGTTTTGGTGTCCCAAGAGAAATTGTGACAGATCAGGGAAGTCAATTTACATCTAACTTGATGGAGAAGCTGATGGAAGAATATAAAATCAAGCATAGAAAATCTACTCCTTACCATCCGCAAGCAAATGGCCAAGTGGAATCTACAAATAAAGTTCTTGAAAGCATCATCACCAAAACTGTTCATCTACACAGAAAGGCTTCCTGAAGCCTTATGGGCCTACAGAACTACATGGAGGAATAAAACAGGACATTCTCCCTATGAACTTGTTTATGGGAAGGAGGTCCTGCTCCCCATTGAGTTTCAAATCAAGACTTTCAAGATGGCAGTCCAATTGGGGATGAATCTATCAGAAGCCCAAAAGCACATAATGGAGTAGCTGAATGAGCTAGATGAGATCAGACAAGATGCAATTTTAAGGACTGATCTAGTTCAACATCAAAGAGCTAAGTGGCATGACAGATACATCAAAGAGAGAAAGTTTCAAGAAGGAGATTGGGCGTTACTATTTGATTCCAAGTTTAAAGACTTCAAAGGAAAATTTCAGACTCATTGGCTTGGGCCATATGAGATTGACAAAGTCTTTAACAATGGAGCGGTAAGAATCAAGACTATTGATGAATTTCAAACTCCTCTCATTGTGAATGGCCGCCGATTGAAAATTTATCATAAGCCACTCTCAAAAGAGGAATTTGTCAAAATGTTCTAGGAGAATTCTGCAATAAGGCTGGTGGAGAAGAATCCTTCTCCCCCATCAGCCTAGTCTTTGTTTCTTTTAGTAAAAATAAAAATTAAAAAAAAAAAAAAAAAATCATATAAGCCTGAAAACCAATCATAGATTGGCAGTCTTATACAGAAAATGTAGAGTGAAAATCAGGGACACCTGACACTCTATATTTTCCAAAAAAAAAATCTCCTCTCCTTCTCTTTCCATCTTCACTCCATTTCATTTTCCATCTCACTTCACCTCCATCTCACTCTCATTACCATTTCACTTCACTCCACTTCATTTTCATTTCATTCCACATTCCATTTCACTTCATCAATAAAAGTCCAGGACTATTTTCATTCAGTTAGTTCTTCTCTAACTATCTTTATGCAGTTAAGGGGGTGTTGTCTCAGTTTCCGCAGCTGGACACCATTTCCGCAGCCAGAAGTAGTTTCTGCAGCCAGAAACGATTTCCGCAGCCAGCATCACTCTGTTTTCAAATTTACAGTCAACTGTTAGTGCCATAATCATGAAATGCAGGTGTAATTGAGCTAAAGACATGGGGCATCTCCAAGACATCAAGGAAGAGCAATTGGTTAGAAGCCTTGAGGAAAAATTGACAAAGTTTCCAAAGGTATGATAAAAAATCTTTATCAAATAACAATTCAAGTCATAATTACGCATAGTTATCAAACTATAACAAGTTCTACTATGTGCAATGATTTGATACGATAGCTCCACTACCACTCCTATTCCACGATATCACTCCACACACCTTGCATTCATTTCTCCAACGGTCTCATGATTATTCCGAGTTTAAACTCAATACTGACTGCACTTCTATTTATTACCCGTACTCTTGAGATGTGACCTATTGTGTTACGGTTCTTCTTAGCCGTAATTTCCACAGCCGTCTATTGAGACGTGTAAAAATTTCATACACAGTCATCAATCTGATTCCATTCATTTACCACTCCACTAATACCATACCTCTCGCATGCATCTGCATTTTATTTTGAACTTGCTCACTGCTGCTCACCCTCTGTTCCTCCGGTAATTCGGGTACTGCCACTACATTTTGTTCTCCATTTCCGACTGTAGCCAATACAGTCTGTTCTCCATTTCCGACTGCAATCACTACAGTCATCCTAAAACCCCGACTGCAGTCACTACAGTTTATCCTAAACCCTGTAACAGAGCCGTTTTTTTTCTGAACCCTCACACGCAGAAGAACTCTCAGTTGTAATTTAAAACAGCAGATGGGAAAATTACTGAGAGCCGAGCCAGAAGGACCGAAATACTTGGAGGGTTATCCTCAAACTAAGGAATTGTTGAAGAAAGACAGATGGCTACGATTTATCCAAAAGTTTAAAGGGCATAACAAGGAGGTGACCAAAGCTTTTGCGCGGTCTTTTGATGGACAAACAGTGGAGATTGGAGACTTAAAGTTTACAGTGACTGAGGCCACAGTAGTAGATGCCACAGGCCTACCTCAAGAAGGTGAAAGGTGGTTTAAAAATAGAAGTGTGGACGATCAAATATGGAGAATCATGCTACAAAACCAAGGTATGGATACCACCGTATTTACAAGAGGCATCCCTGTTCATGCACTAAAAGAGGAATGGTCTAGTCTATTGTTAGTCATCCAGAAATTTATCACATGTGAAGGTCATTTTGGTTCTATGTATATGTATCATGCTAGACTTATGATGAATTTCTTAGAGGGTCACACTCTCAATTTGCCTCATTTTTTGTTATTGAGTTTGAAAAAGATGAGTTTTACAGTTCAAAAACACATAGGCAACATTGAATCTCATCTCTACCATCATGGATTCATAAAAATTCTTATTGAGGACCAGTTAAAGAAAACTAAGGATACTTGGGAGCAATTTTTGACAAGAAAGTACTTCCAAGAGCCGTCTGAGGCCTCTGGAAGCAGTCCACCAAAGATTCCAAGGAAAAGTAGGAGGAAAGAAAAGAACATTACAGTCCAAGACTCCCCTACAATAGAAATTCAAGAAACTGTCCAAAAAGAAGAAGAAGATAGAGCTAAAAATAAGAAACAGAAGAAAGCAAAAGGCAAAAGAACCATTCAAGAAGTCTATCCATCCCCTGAGCAATCCATAGAGGAGGATTATCAACCTCTGTCAGAAATATTAGTACATCTTCAAGCTGCCGTTATAGCAAAGAAAAAGCAAAAAGGAAAACAGAGTGCACAAGAGAAGAGTACTAGTCTATACTTAAGGAGGAGCACTAGGTTAAAAGGAAAAGTGAATAAAACCAAAGAAAAATATTCTCACTTTATTGATTTAGGTGAAGATACAATTGAGAAATCTCCAGCCCAACCAAGCATTGAATCAAGTCCTCCACATGATGTAAGCCCTTTTCGGCCGGAAAGAGAGAACAGTCCTCCTCCTCTACCAGATTTTGAGCCTAGTCCGAGAAAGACACCTGAGGTAGATCCTAATTAGCAAGAGGCATATAACTACCTGGAGTCCTTAGAACAATCAGCTGCAGGACCAAGTACCACTCTGCCACTAGATGCACAAGTTCAGTCTTTGAAACAGGAAGTATTTGAACTAGAAGTCCTAAATAGGCATATCAAACAGGAAAATGAAGCACTCAAAGAGCAGAGTAAAGTAGACAAGATTGTCCATGATAACACTATGCTCCATTTAGGACTGTGGCAAAAGAAAAACAGGAAACTGAAGAAGAAGTGCAAAAAGTTAAGCAGAGCATTGATTAGTCTCAAGTTCAAATGTCTAGTCAGGAATACAAGGATGATGTTAGCATCAAAGAAGAAGAAAAGAGGGCTAGATGTCCTAGCAGAAGCCTCAGAGCATATGGATTAGAGGGAAATAACTAAATTTTGGTTGCATGAGGACATGCAACACCTTCACAGTGGGGGTATGTTGAGCCTCAAACCTGCATCTTCCTATACACCCTCTCAGCCTTCTTTTTTCCCACTTACTTCATCCATCAATCTGTTAAATCATTGCATTATAGTCTAAAAAGAGCTTCTGACATGGTTTTCTAACTATTCTTATGACTGTTGTTTGGTTTAGATTTTTGTTCAGGCAACTGCGGAAACTTGTCAGTTTCCGCAGCCAACACAGGATTCCACTGCTATTTTGTTAAAAGCTATGCTACAGGTGTCCTATGAAGAAACGAGCCACATGGGCAAGCTACAGGTGATGGGTACATGGAACATGTCCCTTCAAATCTGGCAAATCATCCATAGAAGGTCACGGTCAACGAGGGTCAAAGGCAAAGCCAACCAAGGTATTTAGCGGTGGCACGTCTCTGTTTGGAGCACGTGAGAGTTTATGTGGCCCAGTCCTCAGCCACGGAGACATCGGCACACCTGGAGATTATCCCGATAACCTGAATCCAACAGCTACCACTCCGAAGATTTAATAGGCATGATGACAGTTACACTAGATCTCGGCTGAGGAGATCTACGTGTCTTTGGCAACGCAGTTAATAGCATAGGATTCAGTTAGTCAGTTCAGCCCTTTTTCATTATAAATAACGTGTTGATGAACACTGTAAAGAAGCTTTTTGGAATGTAATTTTTGAACTGTTTTCTATTGTCGCCCCATTGTACTCAGTTTTATATGTTGCTGCTACTTTAATACATGAGAAGACTACTTTCTTGAGCTCATTCTCGTGATTGTTCGTTGACTGGCTGAAGTGGCAGAGGGCCCCTACGCACTAAAGCCCTGTATAGTTGTCATTTGATTTTATTATGTTTCTGTTTTTATAATTACTAGCTTGTATATAACATGTTGTTTTGATGTTTTTAATTCACTGTTGTTTATATTTTCACTTTTGTTTTCTTATAGCTGTCAACTGATCAACGTTTTTCTGCAGGTTTTCTTAGGCAGCCCGGGAAAATTTTCATCTTTTTGATAACTATTGACATATGAGATCATCTTGTCCTTCCTGCTAATTTCCATTTTCTGAAGTTTAATTCCAGCACTGTCCTTTTTCAAGTTGTGATTTGCTTATTTCTTTTTCTGCTACTTAGACATCATACTACTCATTTGTTTATGGTTTCTTTCTATAGTCAAGTGACTCTATTAGTAAGGAATCGGAATATTACTTATTGTAGTGTGATTTAGTTATCATATTGCTTAAACTTGTTCATGATTGCTTCCCACAAGGTAGATTGAGCTGAAGGGTAAAGGATATGAAGAGTTGAAGTAGTGTGATTAGTTTCCTTTATGCAGTTTAATTTCTTGCCACTTAGTTATCATATTTCTTAGACTTATTCATGATTGCTTCCCATAAGGTAAATTAAGCTGAAGGGTAAAGGATCTGAAGAGTTGAAGTAGTGTGATTAGTTTCTTTTATGCAATTTAATTTCTTGCCATTTAGATATCATATTACTTGACTTGTTCATGATTGCTTCCCACAAGGTAGATTGAGCTGAAGGGTAAAGGATCTGAAGAGTTGAAGTAGTGTGAATTAGCTGCTTTGCTTTTAATTTGAGTTGCTTTAAGTTCAGTTTTTACTTTCTTTTCATTCAGCAGCAAGGATACTGGGCCATTGTCATTAGTTCACTGTTTGATACATTTACTTCCTCTTAAGAATTGATTTCATTACAGTTGTTTTAAAGCTTTCTCTTTGATCACTTTTAAGTTTAGGGAAATCACTGTAGAAATCACCATCACCATCGACACTTAACTTTCATTTTCGCCATCACACATTAGGAAAAGATAAATCCAAAAACAAACTAGAAAACTCAAAAATGACAAAAGACTAAGGAAATGGTTATCTAGTACATATAATACACTTCACTTCGTCAATTTACGAATCCCGGATTGACATTTTAAATAGCAATTTAGAATACACTAAATTGACCAAACATGGTGTAAGGTCCATAGTGGAGTAGTCGAAGATTTCGATGGGCCCCCGCAAGGTGCTCCTTCTATAGATTCAAATTAACCTTGTCTCTGACTTTGAACTTGTGCGACACCTGGTGTTGATCATGGTTTTTTTATACTTAGTCTTGGATTTCTGCAAGATATCATGGACCTGATGGTAGATGTGCTAAATTTGTTCAATCAACTTGTAGCTTTTGTGGCTTTAGATTGAACATGTGTAGATTCTTCTTGTGTAATGTCAAGGGGAAATGTGACATCAATGGGACCTAATTGTTGAAATCCCAGGCCCACCCAAAAGGGGTTGTGCCTAGTTGAGCTATGCAAAGATCTAATGTAGCTTTGTTGAATATAGGGGATACTCTCATCCCATGTTCATGGATGGTTGGAGTGGTACATGCACAATACGTGCACAATCATCTTGTTGATGACCTCTTGCCATCTGTCTGAGGGTGGAAAGTAGTTAATTTAGTGAGCCTCGTATCCAACAATGACTAGAGGCTCGACCATAATGCACTTAGGGAACCATCTATCCTACTTTGATATGATGGTCTGTAGGAACCCAAAATATACCCACACCCATTCGAGGAAGAGCTTACTAGTGTGATCCAGGAGGATTTCGTTGATTCAGTTGTGCAGGTGTTCAAATGTCGTCACCAATATTCAATGTCGTCGTCACTTCAATTCAGCTTCAATAGATCGACAGTGTTGGTTAGGGATCAGGTTGTTCAGGTAATGTTCATAGTTTTCATGGAATTCAGTGGATATGGGTTTGTACCTGGATGTCGACTTGTGTCCATCGACAGTTCTGCCAGGAATGGTCGATGACATGTGTTTTTTCATTTGTATTTGCAGGATTAGTGTCGACATGGGTGTGTTGACAATATGCGTTGGTATCGTCACATTGTGACAATCCATTGTACATGGGCTTTTAAGGGAAATCCTAAAACCCTAAGCCTAAGACTCAATCAAACCCTAATCTATACCTAAGCCCTAAACCATGTATCAAAGCCTAATTCTATACCTAATGAATCATTTCCTAAGTCTAAACCTATCGCAATAAAAATCTATGTATTATAAAACCTAACCCTAACCCTAACCATTAAATTCTCGACGTAATGTATAAACATTACAAATAAAGAAAATATACAGTCCTTAAACTGCCAGTTGACCACGTCAGGACCGTCAGAGGACAGGTTGTGTGTGACCAACGTATATAAAACCGTCAAGTTTCATAAGCTGCTAACTCTAGCTGCAGTGGGTACCAGGTGCATGTGACTAGAGACAAGGTTACCACAACATCACACCGTCAGAGTTTGCGTAGCCATGAGGTCTTGACTGCAGCGGAAACAGTGAGCACTAACAATGGAGTTAGCATGTGAATGGAGTCAGGTTTAGAGAGCCAACAGTCGGAGGTAAGCCACCAGAGTTAACCACGTGGGGAGAACATGGACACATGCCAGCGGTCACTGCAAGGGTAGCCGGAACCGCTGAGGAAGACTGCAGAGGTGGCATCCTATAGTTAGACTGCGGCTGGTCACACGAAACTGCCAAACCGCCTCTGCCTGGTTAGCTGACCTTCATCAGTTATGTCTTATCCAATTTTATTTTGGGTTTGTTGTTGTAGTTTGTCAAACAAACTAATTCTACCACCTTAGGAATCGGCCTATGTGTCCTCTTGCAACTAGACCGAGTTTGTAAACTCATCATGAAGCAACCAGTTCATCCTGTAATCAGCCCATGGAGTTTATCATGTACCTGTAGGCCTTTTTAGGGCGTATTTTCTTCTTTGAAGACATTAGGAGTGGTTTTTGATTTTTGTATGCAGATTCTGGAGGACATAGGTGATTTTGTTTTCAGTGTTTCGGGAGCATCTGGGGTCGGTTTTGGAAACTGTAAGCAGTGTTGGAAAGCTGGCTCAGAGATCTATCTGATGACAGAGGTCAGAATTGCCTGTGTGCAAGTTCAATCTGACTAAATCACTGTGTAATCGACTCCTTTCTTCTCATTCCTAATAAAAACAGTCGCCCATCTTGAAAGTGGACTCGGAGATGTAGTCCATCAGGGACGAACTCCGTCATCAATTTGTCATCTGGTATCACTGTGTTTTTACTATTTTCACTTCTGTTATGCATCGATTTTATGTTTAATCAACTGTAGTAAAGTGTTTTATTCAAGCAGTGTTTCCTCGGTTTGTGTGCTTCAGCTAACATTCAAATCATTAATGGTTAATCAATTCTACATTAGTATTTAGTTTATGATCATTTCAGATCATATAATTTGGTATCGGAGTAGGTTTCATTTGTAGAATTTTCCATTGAATGTTTACCAGGTCAAAGTCATAACGAGGAGAAGGAATCCTTGAGTAGATCGATCCAGAGATTGGAAAGCGACAAGTCATTCAGAAATTGACCATGTCAGGACCTGATGTAGGTGAAAACATTGAAACTAAGATGAGTGAAGAGCAATTTCAACATGCGTTCTTAACCATGCAACAGATGTTGGGAGAATTGTACGAAGACAAGAAGGTGAGAGATGTAGCTTCTTCTTCAAAGCCATCGAAGAAGGACAAAGGTAAAGGGAAAACTGATAAACCACCTTCGCCTCCATCATCTCCATCATCCTCTTCTTCTTCTTCTTCTTCTAGTGTAGAATCTGAAATGAAAAAGAAACCTAATAAAACATATATTTTGAAACTTGATGTTAAATTTGAGTTACCTATTTATGATGGTGAAATGAATTCTAAAAAGCTAGATAATTGGATAAAGCAGTTAGAAGTGTATTGTCTGATTTAGAACATTTCTAGCGACAAAACTAAAATTTAGTTAGCTACACTTAGAATGGGGGGAACAACTTTAATCTGGTGGGAAAGTAAAACTCAGCTAGATGTAAATCATAAAGGAAAAGTTGTCTCTTCATGGTCTAAGTTTTTGAAAGCTTACCATTTCCTCTTTTCCTAGATGTAAATCATAAAGGAAAAGTTGTTTGGACAAGAGCTTACCAATGTGATGGGATGGCCACATGACAATGCTGGGAGGAAATTTAAATGTTTTGTAAGAAATTGTAAATATTTATATTAGGAAGTGAGTTTTGATCTAAATATATTTTTAGTTCAGTTTCCCTTATTTTGTGGAGAATGGGAAGATATTCATCTCTTGTGACTCTTGGATATCACGTGTTATCCTTCTTTTTAAAGAGAACGAGTGTTTGAGAAGAAGAGGAAAATCTCTGGGAGAATAGAAGAGAGAGGGATAGAAGAGAGGAACTTCTTGTTTATCTATGCAAGTATAGTACCGAGGTTGCAAATCATTGTATTTTCCAATCTGTGTGAACCAGAAAGTGGTTTCTGTGTGAATGGAAAAATTGGATGGCAAAGGAGACTATAAGTTGTTGTTGCTTGATTGAATTGAAATCCCAGTGTTGAAGAAATTCGATTTCTACTTTGAATTATTGCTAAATGCAGTTTTGTTCCTTTGTGTTTGGTTATCTTTAAAAGTCTGTTGACTTACATTAAGAATTTGGATGTTTAATTCTTAAGGAGAATGGGTCATAGATCGAGGTGATGTCAGGGATAATGTTTGAAGCTATAACTTTACATTGTTGCCATAGTTGTGGTTGATGTGTTTAGAATATATGGTGTTGTTATGAATATTGATTTGTGTTACTACTGTTGGTGTATTGTAGTGTCATATATGTGTGTAGTTGATATGTATTGTTGATATATTGTTATTGAGCTTTATATTGTCATGGATAGTTGAGTACCTTATAATGACCTATTGTTGGTGCTAGTATGTTGTACATTGAGTTCATGTTGAAAAAGAAAAGTGTCGTGATTCTTTTGTATTTTGTTGTAATGGTTACACAACCCTATGGAGGAACTTTCACAATGTTCAAGCATAGCGAATGAATAATTGTTGCAGCAATACGATCGTTTTTATAGTGGAGCAGAGCACTTTGTTTTGGGAATGTAGTCAAATCCTTTTTGACTGGTTTGCTTTCCTAATTGGAAAATCTCTAATAGCATACAACCCCTAACAAATAAAGGCATAGGAAATCATTTATTGTGTCAAGGACCCATTCAAGGTCATGGAGAATTGATTGTGAAAAGAGCCAAGTCATTTCATCTTCCCTGAAAACTGAAATGTGGAGTTTTAATGGGTGCTATGAAATCATTTCATAGGGACTACATAAAAAGTTTTCAGGACTGCATGCTTAGTTTTTAAATGCATTTTTGGCCTTCCCGTTGCACTATTTGATAAGTTGAATCCTATGTAATTGGATGAGGTGAGGAAAAATATTAGAAGGTGGGAGAAAGATCTCTCATGGAACTTATCAAAATAAATTCATATTCCTATTTAAACTACGTATGTAAAATGTTTCATGAATATTATTGAAGAGGAGGTAAAGACAAAGTTGTGTGTGGAGTAGCCTAGTGTTATTTGTAGTCGGGGTAACTCGGAATGCATCACATAACCTTGATGATGGTTTAAGGTCCATACTAGAGTGGTCGAAGTTTCCAATGGGCCCCAGTTAGGTGTTCCTTCTATAGATTCAAACGAACCTTTTCTCTGACTTGAAACTTGTTCGACACCTTGTGTTGATCATGGTTGTTTTATACTTAGTATTGGATTTTTGTAAGATATCATGGACCTACTGGTAGATGTGCTAAATTCATTCAATAAACTTTGTATCTTTTCTGGCTTCATATTGAACATGTGTAGATTCTTCCTATGTAGTGGAAAGGGGAAATGAGACATCAATGGGACCTAATTGTTGAAATCCTAGGCCCACCCAAAAGGGATTGTGGCTAGTTGAGCTATGTAGAGATCTAATGCAGCTTTGTTGAATATAGGGGATACTCTCATCCCATGTTCGTGGATGGTCGAAGTGGTACATGCACAATATGTGCACAATCATCATGTTGATGACCTCTTTCCATGAGTCTGAGAGTGGAAAGTAGTTAATTTGGTGAGCCTGGTATCCAACAATGACTAGAGGCTCGACCAAAACGCACTTAGGGAACCATATAACCTTCTTTGATATGATGTTCTAAAGGAAACCAAAATTCGCCCACACCCATTCAAAGAAGAGCTTCCTAGTGGCCTTTATTTTGATAAACTTTTTGTAGGCAGGTAAGATGCCCATTTTATAAAATCTATTGACAACCACATAACACAATCATTACCATTCTTGGTAAAAGGAAGGCCATAGATATAGTCCATTGATTGAATTCCCAAGGTCAGTTAGGAATAGGAAGAGGGGTTCATAAGCCTTGTTTCTTAATGGCTGGTTTGGAAATGGTGTAGTTGGTGTAGGACTTGATATACTTCCAAACATCTTGCAAAGTTTTGGCCAATAAAAATGTTTCTGCAATATTTCCATTGTATTTTCCACACCAAAGTTCCCTGCTACCCGACTGTAATGTGCCTCCTAGATCAACTTGGTACACTTGCTTGAAATAACAAAAAGGTAACCCAAACCTCACAATAGTGCATCCATGAGGTTAAAGTCTAGAACTTTCTTGCTTTCCATCAAAATATAGTATGTGGTAGTGAATTTTGTATCATTTTTGTATAGTTTTGGTCATCTAGAGGTCTTGTTCCCACAAGAGTTAAGAATAGTGGTTAGTGCCACAATTAGAGGTCGATTGAGGAAACCTGTGATGTGATTGATGCTACTTTCCTTTGACTTGAAAGTGTTCTTACATACATTAGTTGGTTCTATTGGAACTTGGTGATAGCCACACTTAAAATTAGTCTTGTTGAAGTACTTGGCCCCCCTCGAGCTGGTCAAGAAGGTTGTAAATCTAGGGAATTAGGTACCTTTTCCTAACTGTGAGTTTTTTAGAGCCTGATAATCAATAAAAAGTATCTAGGACCCATCCTTCTTCTGTATGAGTACAATTAGGCTCCCATAGGGTGAGGGACTTGGTCGGATGAGGCATTTTTATAGCACTTCTTGGATCTTCTACTTGATTTCATCTTCTAGAAGAGAGTTGTGATATATTGGCCCATTGGGTAGAGGTGCATTGGGCATCAGATTGATCAAATGCTTAAACTGATAGTGGAAAGGTACCCCCATGGGTGAGGAGAAGATTTATTTCTAGTCTTCAATGACCTTATCCACTTGCCTCTGCTGCATAGAGGAGCCTTGCATGGATGCCATGGATGTGGCCATAGTCTTCTCCTTAATCTGAGATTGAATCAAGAAGATGATAAATATCTCAGTCTTGGAAATGATCTTACTGCGTTGCTTAACAAAGATCAAAGAAATGGTAGTAGGTGGGGCTACCTCTGGTATCTTATGTAGTTTCTTGCCCAAACTAATAATAACACTATGAGGTTTGAACTCATACCCAACATGACACTTCCACAAGTATGGTTGACCTAATATAACATCACAAAATTCAAGTGGAGCAACATCACACAATACCTCGTTCTTGGAAATATTGATGTTGTAAGACAGGTGACACTATTGGATGATGCAAATATCTTGCCTGTGATACCCCACTCATGGTTCTCTAAAAAAAATGCACTATAAATATTTTTACAAATATGCAAAATTTAAAAGGGGGACTAAGTCAAAGGGACACAGATTCCAGAGATGAGGAGGAGGATTGCTTGCTTAGAATGTTGAGATTTCTTGTGTAGAAAAAATTGAGTTTTTGGACAAGTATTAAAGGCTCTTTGGTGCATGAATTTAAGGGACTAGTTATAAAACTAAATGAGTTGCAAAGGAAGGTACACAGACCCATGCACTTGGGATTCACAAGGAAAAAGGGACCAGAAATTAAGAAGGAACTACACAGTGCAAGAAAAGGAGGACAGGGTAGTAAATTCCAGCTCAGGAAAAGAGGTGAAGGAAGAAAAAGAAGGCTCATTCGAGTACATGTAGGAAGCACGAGAGAAGACACCCATTCGAGCACTAGAAAAATAGAGAGAGAACTCTAATTTGGTAATAGGAAGCACGTAAGAGAATAGAAGAGAAGGGGGTTGGTTCTCCGGTTCCCTAAAGTTTGTAGGTTAAGTTGTTAGTATATGGAGCCCTGTAACAACTTATGTTCCTTGGAGGTTTTGGGTTGAGATAGAATCCATGGAGCCCTATAATAGATTGGGTCCCTGGAGGTTGTGGGTTGAGACAGAGTTTCTAGAGCCCTATAACAACTTGGGTCCTTAGAGGCCGTGGGTTGGGATAGAATCTCCAGATCCCTATAACAACCTGGGTCCCCTTGAGGTTGTGGGTTGAGATAATAGTCTCTAGAGCCCTTGACAACTTAGGAAGAGGCCAATTGTGGAGAATCTATAAAGGAATACTTGATTGAAGACCCTTCATTACTACATTACTATTATATTGGATTTTGGACTCCTTGGAAGGTAGTGAAACATTGTGTATGCACTAGGGTGAGGCAGAGAGCCTCTAGACTCCTTGTGCTGAAGAAGATGGTCACAACCAACTGGTGGGATTGAGGAAAACATCCTTTGGAATTCCCTGTTTCAATTGGAAACTAGTGTTTGATTCCCTTAAGCAAGCACTCCCCTCGAACTCTGTAATCTGGCTCAGGGGTGCCAACTACAAGTAAGTGTGGTTGCGGCTATATATGGTTGGGTGGAGAGTCCTAGTCCCACACTCAATTACCCTATAGGTTTAAAAGATAGGTAATGTTTTGTACATGTTTACATGTTGATGAATTTATGATACATTCTAGTTGAAATGGCTTGGATTTTTCGGTCTGTAACATCATTTTTAATGTGATGAGCATGTGGATACATCTTTATGCAGAGATAAACCTTATGGTTATGATAAATAAATGTATACATAAATGCATGTGTCATACCTTTGAAATGAACAATGCTATTAAATAAGTTGAACCAGTGTATATGTCTGCATTGAAATTAATATGTCGAGTTTGATCTATATCGGTGATGTTTACAACATATAATAAGCATTAGAATGTGTCTTGTCTTTATGTGATAACAAGGACCATGTGATGGCCATGAGCTGAATAATAATTTGTATGATGTTCCCTAACATTGTCAACAAAACATATGAAAAATGATACAAGTACGTTAGGAAATATGACAGGTAGAAGATCCATAAGGGCTTGGATTTAAAACATGCAAACCTTGGGATTAAGAACCACTTTTATTAAGCTAAAATATTACATACGAGATTGACTTCTTAAGCAAGGTTTGATTATACATATGAATGTCCATTCTCTTAGCCATAACCCTATGAATCTGTACAGGAGGCATTGCTACAATATTGAATGAGTTATTCACTCTTTTAAGGGAAATTAAAGCATGAAACCCCTGCATCAAGGCTTAGACAACCATGCATTATCGATAGGTTGGATGCCTTCCACTAGCTTCCTAGCATCGCTAGTTAGGTGTTGGAGGGTTTTGCATGCTGCCATAGAGTCAACTGCATGCCAACATTAAAGTTGGGAACCCTTAGCTTGTCATAGGAGAGATGAAGCTCTTTATAAGTTCATTGTAGGACCAAAATAAGGTGCAGCTGCAGGAGCACCTATATTGACATGCCATGAAATCCCATGCTTCAATATAGGGAACATCAGATGGCTAGGAACTCGTTGGATAGGCCTTTGCCAAAGCTTTTTAGGGGTAGGTCCATGGAGTGCATTAGCAAGCCACTTTCTCCATCGTCGTCGCTGAGTAATGATGCCATTCATAATGATTACTGAACTCATGTGGTATAGCTTTAGCCAGATTAACTAGTGAGGATCGATTGATGAAGAGTTGAGGCAAGCTCTCACAATTTCAATTGGAATCCAGATCAAACTCATGGCTTAGAGGTTCACATGGTTTTCCTAGTTGAGCCATGGAAACACTCATGTGTGAGCTTGATGCGGTGCAAGGAGTGTTGGCTTGAGGGGGCTTGACCCATGTTCAGCGTTAATTAGCCAAACATATCCCTACACTACTGGCCCTTTCGGCGTCAGCCCGCAGAGCGTGGACCGAAGTCTCACCTGAAGCAGTATGGGGGGATGCTGGAACCAAGTTTCTGCACCCTGATATGGTTGTGATGTCGTTTGATTGCTTCTATCCCTACCTTCATGCAAGTTGCTTCTTTCTAGGGCTTGCAAGATGAGCCCTCTATTTTTTTCTTATGTACCACCACAAAAGGGTATGGTCAACCTTCGCACAAACCTAACTTGCTACTCAGGTACTTTTGCACTGCTATGGCAGCGTGCCATGCAGATTCCCCAATTAGTCTAAGTGATTTTCTTATCTCATCAAATACTTAAAGTTAACACCACGTAAGCAGATATTCGTAATTGCGTTCAATTATTCAATGTAATTGCATTCATTCACGCATCATATAAGCATAATAAAGGAAATTCATACATAAAATATCCAAACGCATCAACAGAACAAAGACACAGAAATTGCAGAATATCTCCTTTTATTAATATCTTCCAAGTGTTACAACTTTTGTCCACCCTGCGCACACAGTTGCAGGGGTCCACACACTCAGCTGCGGACTTCTACCCTAGGCCTTTGCGCACTTAGCTGCAGAGTCTCTACCTATGCTACGACCTAGGACTTAGACTTCTTGCTCCAAAGCTATGACTCTATTACATTGTGTGTCTCCTTCTATGTCCCTAGAGCTTAGCTCTTTTTATACAATCCCATAGTCCACAGACCATGGGTAGATCTCTTACAGCCGACTTTACTTTATAAAACTAAGGGCAGACTACCCTTTTTGAAACATAACACCTTCGCGCTCCGTGACCACAAAATGCAGAGTCTTTAGAATTATATTACAAAAATTGACTTAAACATGGGCTTTTAGCCCCAAAACTGCCCTTGGGGGATCCCGCTCCCAACGAGGAGACAAGACCTCAAAGTTATAATGTGATGGGTCTATCCTTATCCTTACTCTGATCAAAATTGTAGTCGCGGAGGCATTTAATTAGCAGGGCTTAATTTTTCTCCAATGCGATTGGTCGTGAGTGTGCCAACGTGACCGGGAGGCGCAACCCAGAAGATTCACCCTGGAAAATTGTGTTGAGAAATCGAGGGACGAGGTGTTGGGATAATACGGCAAGATCACATGTGCCCGTCAATTATGCAATTAGCTAGAGGGGTGGCCCACTAACCACATTATCCTAAAAACATTTTCCCGAAAGGAAGGAAGGGAGTGCAAGAGGAAGCGTTGGGAAAAGTCTCACGGGATGATGTAAGGTAGGAGTATGGCAGGACCCGCATAGTCATGATGATGCTATTGGTTAGGGACTGGCCCACTTGATCAATCAGCCCGACGGGTTCAACCCAAAAGTTTAAAGGGAAGAGTAAATTGTAAGTGTCGAGACATCATAGAGCGAGGTGCTGTGTCCCTAAAGGACCCATCCAATATGTTAAGAGGCATGCAAGGGGACAAGGATGTGAGTGTTGGGAAATAGTATCTGGATGACATGGTGTCATAGCCACGTGGTTCAATTAGAAGAGATGGTAGGTGAGAAGTGGGAGGCCCATAGATTCCAAGCAGACCCAAAGGTGCAAAAGGCTCTTATAAAATGATGCATTAGGATAACATGGTTAGGATGACATGAGTAGGTAATGACAACAATCAACGAGTGGGTTCAAGCCAATGAGGAGGCAGTAGAGGGGCCCACTATCCAAGGAAACCCGGTATAGAGACCATGGCGGTAAATAAGGTGTGCACTTTAGTAATCGTCAAGAGAAGGTAAGCGATCTGGCGTGACTAGTGGCACCCATCCCCGGAGGCATAAGGGAGTTATGATTAAAGGTGTCAAGTTGGTATGGAGAGGGGAGGTCCCTGCATTCACTAAGGGCCGATAAAATGTATACAAGTTGGGAAGCCTAAGTAGAATTTGAAGAGGAAAAAAGAAAGAAAAATAATATATGATTTACCCCATTCCTCTAACAATAATTGAGGGGTTGGGTATATTACATCGCCCTTGGTGGAGCCACCCAATGGTGTGTAGTTGTGAGTGTGGTGTTGTTGGTAGGCTTGTCTAACAGTAATTGAAAGGTTGGATATGTTACATCACCCTTGGTGGAGCTACCAATGGTGTATAACTGCGAGTGTAGTGTTATTGGTAGGCTTGGCCACTTAATGAACTTTCTAAGATGAGGTTCTTTTAACTCCCACTATCAACAATGAAGTATGGTGAAGCACCCTTCACCCACATTTATGAGTGAAAGAAATGCTCACATTTCTTCAACTCTTTGGAATCACTTTGTTGGACCTTGATGTTGGCAACAATGGCACTGAGTTTTGCATCAATGATCTATTTCCCCTTGTATAAATCTAGTTTAGAGTTGGAACATGCTTATGCTTCTGAAACCTTTAAGTTTCCAACCAATGAGTTCTTTGTGAGACATTCATTTGTGTTATGAGTGGGGCTCTTGTGGAACTTACACCACATTCCCTTGTCTTTATTTGTCTTCCCATTAACATTATTTACTTGCAGATTCAATTGGTTGTCCTAGGTTTTTCCATCATGGCCTTGTCCTTTGTTTTTCGATTTAAGGACACCCTTGCCTTGCTTCTGCTATGAAAAATTTGCAAATCCAAAGTTTTATTTCTTCTATTTAAATTTTTTCTTAATTTTATAACATATCAATATGTTGCACCAAGCAAGGAGATGTCTCGAAACTCCATTTATGTTTGTATGTATATGTGAAACCAACCACGATACTTAAGCACCAAATCTCACTCGGATTCCTTGATACCCAGCTTGGTGCACAATGTATTAAAGATGTTTGTGAATTGTGGCACTGTGTGGTCCCTTTCTTGTTGTACTATGGTCCATCTCATGTATTGGTCTTCGTAACTTTCAAGAGCGTAATATTGTTCCTTAACAACATCCCTAAAAGAGTTCCAAGTGGGGACGACTAAAAATAGTGTGGATTCCTCCATGGTTTGTTTTCTCACAGTAAGTTTCCCACTCTTCAAAAGTAGCTTCACTTCTTGCGACGCGTACGTTAAATTCATGGCATAACGCTGCCACGTGCTCCTCAGACTTGCCAATTTTGCGTGCTATATACAAAGTCACCCACCATTATACTCATTGTCTTTGCTTGCCATGAGACGTCGTGGTGCTCTCATAAATTTCGCCGATACTCATCCTCCTCCTCCTCGTCTGTGCAGGTCTTACACGATCCCTGTGATCCATATTCGTGTTTTTTCGTGTTGCTTCGGTCCATAATCGACTGCTTTCTTTTGTTGTGTCATGATTCTTTGTGTTGTACTAATGGTTACACAACTCTGTGGAGGAACTTTCACAATGTTTGAGCATAGTGAATGAATAGTTGTTGTAGCAATACGATTGTTTTTTTAGTGAAGCAAAGCACTTTGTTTTGGGAATGTAGTCAAATCCTTTTTTATTGGTTTGATTTCTTGATTGGAAAATATCTAATAGCATACAACCCCTAACAAAAAAAGGCATAGGAAATCATTTACTGTTTCAAGGACCCATTCAAGGTCGTGGATAATTTATTGTGAAAAGAGCCAAGTCATTTCATCTTCCCTGAAAACTAAAATGCGGGGTTTTAATGGGTTCTGCGAAATCATTTTATAGCGACTGCACATAAAGTTTTCAGGACTGCATGTTTGGTTTTTAAATTCTCATTTGGCCTTCATGTTTCACAATTTGATAAGTTGAATCCTATGTAATTGGATGAGGTGAGGAAAAATATTAGAAGGTGAGAGAAAGATTTCTCATTGAACTTATCAAAATAAATTCATATTCCTGTTTTAACTACATATGTAGAATGTTTCATAAATATTGTTGAAGAGGAGGTAAAGACGAAACATTAGGGGAGTTATGATGTCTAAAATGTGCCTCCTAAGGAAATTATAAAATAATAGTGGAAATAATAAAATAAGATTAGATTAATCATCAAATTCTAAAGGGAAAAAAATAAAAAATAAAATAAAATATTTTTTCAACTAGTATTTCACTTATCTCCCTATGGATTTACTCAAATTTTGAGTAGAAACACTCATTGGATGCAAAATTTGATTCCTCATCCAAGGAGTACTCATGTTGCATACTTTCGATAGACCTTGCTACATGAAAAATGAGAAATACATGAAAAACATGATTGCAATCACGTTTTTCATGTATTTCTCTTTTTTCGTGTAGTAAGGTCCATCAAAAGTATTCAACATGGGTACTCCTTGGATGAGGAATTAAATTTTGCATCCAATGAGTACTCCTACTCGAAATTTTAGTAAAACCTTAGGTAGATAAGTTAAAAATACGAGTTGAAAAAAAAGTTTTCTTATTTTACTATTTTTTAATCTTTTTACTTTTTCACTCCAAAAATGGTGAATCATCCCCCATGATTGACATCATCATCTTGAATCCTATTGGTTCTTATAAAGTTTATTTTGGTTATACATTTTTCTTAGGAGGCCCATTTTAGGCCTCAAAATTCCCCTAATGTTGTGTGTCAAGTAGCTTGGGGTTATTTGTAGTCGAGGTAACTTGGACTACATCACATAACCTTGGTGATGGTGTATGGTCCATAGTGGAGTGGTCGAAATTTCCGATGGGTGCCTGTAAGGTGTTCCTTCTATAGATTCAAGCGAACCTTGTCTCTGACTTGAAACTTGTTCGACACCTGGTGTTGATCATGGTGCTTTTATACTTAGTATTGGATTTCTGCAAGATATCATGGACCTACTAGTAGATGTGCTAAATTCATTCAATAAACTTTGTGTCTTTTCTGGCTTCAAATTGAACATGTGTAGATTCTTCCTATGTAGTGGAAAGGGGAAATGAGACATTAATGGGACCTAATTGTTGATATCCTAGGCCCACCCAAAAGGGATTGTGGCTAGTTGAGCTATGTAGAGATCTAATGTAGCTTTGTTGAATATAGGGGATACTCTCATCCCATGTTCGTGGATGGTCGGAGTGGTACATGCACAATCATCATGTTGATGACTTCTTTCCATTAGTTTGAGGGTGGAAACTAGTTAATTTGGTGAGCCTGGTATCCAATAATGACTAGAGGCTCGACCAAAACACACTTAGGGAACCATCTATCCTACTTCGATATGATGGTCTGTAGGAACCCAAAATTTAGCCACACGCATTCGAAGAAGAGCTTACTAGTGGCCTTTATTTTGATGCACTTTTTGTAGGCAGGTAAGATGCCCATTTTAGAAAATCTATTGATAGCCACAAAGACACAATCATTACCATTCTTGGTAAAAGGAAGGCCATACATATAGTCCATTGACTGGATTCCCAAGGTCGGTTAGGAGTAGGAAGAGGGGTTCACAAGCCTTGTTTCTTAATGGTTGGTTTGGAAATGGTGTAGTTGGTGTAGGACTTGATATACTTCCAAACATATTATCGAAGTTTTGGCCAATAAAAATGTTTCTGCAATATTTCCATTGTATTTTCCACACCAAAGTTCCCTGCTACCTGACTGTAATGTGCCTCCTAGATCAACTTGGTACACTTGCTTGAAATAACAAAAAGGTAACCCAAACCTCACAATAGTGCATCCATGAGGTTAAAGTCTAGAACTTTCTTGCTTTCCATCAAAATATAGTATGTGGCAGTGAATTTTGTATCATTGTTGTATAGTTGTGGTCATCTAGAGGTCTTGTTCCCACAAGAGTTAAGAAGAGTGGTTAGTGCCACAATTAGAGGCCGATTGAGGAAACCTGTGATGTGATTGATGCTACTTTCCTTTGACTTGAAAGTGTTCTTACATACATTAGTTGGTTCTATTGGAACTTGGTGATAGCCACACTTAAAATTAGTGTCGTTGAAGTACTTGGCCCCCTCAAGCTGTTCAAGAAGGTCGTAAATCTAGGGAATCAGGTACCTTTTCCTAACTGTGAGTTTTTTCAGAGCTTGATAATCAATAAAAAGCATCTAGGACCCATCCTTCTTCTGTATGAATACAATTGGGCTCCCACAGGGTAAGGGACTTGGTCAGATGAGTCATTTTTATAGCACTTCTTGGATCTTCTACTTGATTTCATCTTCTAGAAGAGAGCTGTGATATATTGGCCCATTGGGTAGAGGTGCATCGGGCATCAGATTGATCAAATTCTTAAATTGATAGTGGAAAGGTACCCCCATGGGTGAGGAGAAGATTTATTTGTAGTCTTCCATGACCTTATCCACTTGTTTTTGCTGCATAGAGTTGCCTTGCGTGGATTCCATGGATATGGCCATAGTACTCTCCTTAATTTTAGATTGAATCAAGAAGATGATAAATTTCCCAGTCTTGGAAATGATCTTACTGCATTGCTTAGTAAAGATCAAAGAAATGGTAGTAGGTGGGGCTACCTCTAGTAACTTATGTAGTGTCCTGCCCAAACTAATAATAAAACTATGAGGTTTGGACTCATACACAACATGACACTTCCACAAGTATGGTTGACCTAATAGAACATCACAAACTTCCAGTGGAGAAACATCGCACAATACCTCGTTCCTGGAAATATTGATGTTGTAAGACATGTGACACTATTGGATGATGCAAAGATCTTTCCTATGATATCCCCACCCATGGTTCTCTCATAAAAATGCACTATAAATATTTTTACAAATATGTGAAATTTAAAAGGGGGACTGAGCCAAAGGGACACAGATTCCAGCATTGAGGAGGAGGATTTCTTGCTTGGAATGTTGAGATTTCTTGTGCAAAAAAATTTGAATTTTTTGGACAACCATTAAAGGCTCGTTGGTGCATGAATTTAAGGGACTGGTTCTCAAACTAAATGAGTTGCAAAGGAAGGTACACAGACCCATGCACTTGTGATTCACAAAGAAAAAGGGACAAGAAATTAAGAGGGAACTACATAGTGCAAGAAAAGGAGAACAAGGCAGTAAATGCCAGCTCAGGAAAAGAGGTGAAGGAAGAAAAAGAAGTCTCATCTGAGTCCATGCAGGAAGTAGGAGAGAAGACATCATTTGAGCACCAGAAAAGTAGAGAGAGAACTCTGATTTGGTAAGAAGGAAGTATAGAAGAGAATAGAAGAGAAGGGTGTTGGTTCTCGGGTTCCTTAGAGTTTGTATGTTGAGATGTTAGTCTCTGGAGCCCTGTAACAACTTAGGTTCCTTGGAGGTTTTGGGTTGAGATAGAATCCATGGAGCCCTCAAACATCTTGGGTCCCTGGAGGCTGTGGGTTGAGATAGAGTTTCGAGAGCCCTATAACAGCTTGGGTCCTTGGAGGTTGTGGGTTCGGATAGAATATCTGGAGCCTTGTAACAACTTGGGTCCCCTGGAGGTTGTGGGTTCTGATAATAGTCTCTAGAGCCCTGGACAACTCAGGAAGAAGCAACTCATGTAGAAACTATAAAGGATGACTTGATTGAAGACTCATTTGAAGGGAGTGAAACACTTCCTATGCACTAGGGTGAGGCAGAGAGCCTCTAGACTCCTTGTGTTGAAGAAGATGGTCACAACCAACTGGTGGGATTGAGGAAGACATCCTCTGGAATTCCCTGTTTCAATTAGAAACTAGTGTTTGATTCCCTTAAGAAATCCCTCACCTCGAACTCTGGAATCTGGCTCAAGGTTTCCAACTACAAGTGTGGTTGCGACTATCTATGGTTGGGTGGAGAGTCCTAGTCCTAGACTTAGTTACTATTAATTATAGGCAACAATGGTATGTTATATGCTTTAGAGCAATTTTACTTCAATTTCTTTATTATCCCAGTATCAATATTAAGATTAGGAATCACATCAACATGATAGTAAAATGCAGATGGAACATAAACATAAACAATAGAAGACAAGCCAAGACAAGAGGACACAAGATGTGGCACTAGCCAGGGACAAACCCCAAGATGTGGAAACCCTTGATCAAATCTTCTTTTAGTCTTCAATAGTTCAGCAAAGAGAGATAGTACAATTTACAAATCTGATAATTTTAACAGCAGCAAAAGAGCCCTAACCAGAAAAGTCAATGCTAGTCAAGAGGGCAGATTTTACCCTCAGCAAATTGGTCACTTTGTAAAAACCCTTGATCAAATCTTCTTTTAGTCTTCAATAGTTCAGCAAAGAGAGATAGTACAATTTACAAATCTGATAATTTTAACAGCAGCAAAAGAGCCCTAACCAGAAAAGTCAATGCTAGTCAAGAGGGCAGATTTTACTCTTTTGGCAAATCATCATCTTCAGCACTTGAGTTAACCCTCATGCACACCGAGGGGAAACAAAATCTATGTACAAGGACTTTTATTGACTGAAACCAATTTTGACTGATGTTCATGATGATTCAATGTGAGATGTATGAAAAAACAATAATGCAAGGGCTAAGAAGATCATCAACTAAGATAGGTGTACATAGAACATGCGTATGGCTTGATGTTAATGATGACTCAATGTGTACATAGAACATTCTTATGGCTTGATGTTCATGATGACTCAATGTGAGATGTATGAAAAAACAATAATCCAAGGGCTAAGAAGCTCATCAACTAAGCTAGGTGTACATAGAACATGCTTATGGCTTTGGAGGAGTTAGTTGATGCACAACTTTACGCAAGTGAAATAACTTAGAAGGATTTAGAGTCAACTAGGTGAAAAAAACACTCATAAGCATTTTCTTAGTACAACTCTGTCATAGTTGGGCTATAGATACAATATAATAAATTGGCCCATCATATATAAGTACAGTATCACTTACTAAATAATACAACATGATCATGGACATGACAAACTAACATTACAAATGACCATAAGATAATTAAAAAGTACTTAAAATATGCATCTGGGAGTCTTGTAATTGCAACTCTTTTGGCACAACATCATATTCAACACTTGAGTTAACCCTCATGCAAACTGAGGGGAAACAAAATCTATGTAGAGTCTAATTTTAGGTCGAATCCCACCCAGGTTGGATTCATGGTGAAGTTTATAGGGTAGAAAAGGGTTGTGTCCCTTTGTCTTGTCAAGGAAATGAAGCACACAAGGTGAATCATAAGCACAAATAGAAATTGACAAAATTTCACCAACTCTCTCTACTTAGAGAAGGGGAAAAAATGATAATGTAGCACTCTATCTAGTATAAATATTATATTTGTTTACATGGCATAAATTTGTGACGACATATTTCAAGTGTGAAGTAAAAGTGAGGAATTTTTGAAGGGTCCCTCTACCTAAAGAAGAAGCCACTCTACTTCATTAAGAAAAAATCAAAATCAAAGAGTTGCTCTTCCTACAGAAGAATTCATTCTACCCAGTGAAATAAAAGTGAAAATTGTCTAAGTGTGGCTCTGTGTAATGGAGTCATTTCACCTCAAGAAGAACTCACTCCTTATTATGAAGACAGTGAAAATCCGCGGAAGTTAACTATGCCTAATGAAGGATCCTCTCTGCCTACAAACTTTCTATACATAATGTAGGAAACTTGTAAATCGAAAAACAGTGGCTCCCCTTAATGGCATTGAGAAGAATTCACTTTGACCAGTGAAGAAAAAGTGAAAATTAGCTAAGGTTGGTTGCACCTAATGATGTAATCACTCTAGGTAAAGAAGAAATTACAATTCCCAATGAAGGACAAGTGTAAATCGACTAAGTGTGGCTCCACCTAATGAACGAGATGTTGCACCAAGAGAAGAAAAACAAGAACTTACTACTCCTAGTAAATAAGAAGTGAAACTTGGCTATGTATGGCTTCACCTAGTGAAGGAGTCACTTTGACTAAAGAAGAAGTGTCTCACTGAAGTTAGTGAAGAAAGAAAGTGATAAATTTGTTAAGGGTTTATCCATCTTAAAAATGGGGGAAATAAGTTCAATTCTCCGCTTTTGGAGAAGCATTAGTATAGAAGTGTCTAAGTAGGGGGGGCATATAGGTACTTATTGAATAGCTCTCAAGAAGGAGAGATCAAAGAGTCTTTGAAGTGTGGAATTTTGAGTCATTTTAGACTAATTTCTACTAATTGGAAGTTGTGTGAAGAATTGTGGTTGCGTACGATTCTTCATTACATAATTCATGGGAAGGCTCTTCCCTTTGAAACGTAAGGTAAAAAATTGATTCTTATCAAAAAAAAATTGAACTTGCAAAGTAAACCTCCTTCGTAAAAAACTATTAGTTTTAATCCGATAAGTCCAAAAAGTCCTTACAATGCCCTTCCTTCTTACGTGGAACTTTAATGTGCATGAAAGCCACATTAAAGAAGTGGAGGTGCATTCAAATGGTCATTAGAAGAGATGTCAAGCGATCTTGCTAAGATAGTAAGAAACCTTGTTGTGCATATAGAGCAAGCCTAAGAGGAGAAAAACTAGGTAAATAACTAGTTGTTGTGGAATTTTGCATAAATAAATAAACAATTGAAGGGAAAATAATATACAATGGAAGCATAGATTCCAATGAGAGAACTCATGGATCAAGGAAGTCACCTTCTGATTCCACTTTATTAAGAGTCGTCATAGAGTTATCATAATTTGATAAAAAGGTAGAAATACCCACTAATAATCTTCAATGAATATGAAATAAATCAAAATTGCCAACTTTTGATGCAAAGACGAGAATGAGGCAAGAAGTTGAAGCTTGGTTAACAATAACCCAAAAGGCAAGATTGGAAATATATAATTGGCTAGGAATACTTCATTGTCGTGGGAACACAATCGATAAGGGAAGAAGCATAGACAAAGAAAAGTAACCTAAAAACAATTTGAAAGGTACCTTGATAAAAGATATTGATTTTATTCTTATTATATGAAAAAAGTCAATGTGTTTCATGACCTAAAGAAGGGAACCATGACAGTAAGTGAATATGAATGTAAGTTCACGAAGCTTTTAAAGTATGTCTCATTTATCAAGGATGGAAAATTTAAGTCAGTTGTTTTCTCAACGAACTGTAGATTCTAATAAAAAATGAGATTCAAGTCATGGAGCCAAATAAATTAGAGGAAATAATATGAGTTAAGACTAATGAAGAGGCCAACATGATTTCCATAAGACATGGATGGATAAAAAGAGATAAGGGCAAGAAAAGAGGAACAAAGAGTATAAGAATTTGTTCTTCAAGGGTAAAAATAATACTTCTCAAACCCGCCAACTCATAATCAAACTCATGATACAATGCAACCTCCAACTAAGAAAAAGCTAGTAAATGTGTAACCTTTTCTATGTGGGAAGTGCATTATGTATTCCTAATGCTAAGTTGTAATAGAACCCATTACCCTAAATATTCCATGCATTCCATGTTCCCAACAGAAGGCAAGAGTAGTATTCTAGACCATGAGAGAAGGTCCCCATCATTGGATACTCGAAAGAAAGAGAAGGCCTTTTACCTACCACCGCCACCAGAAGATATTATGCCAAGTTCTTAGCATATGAGTTGCTTGAGTTCCCAAGTTTCCACCAGACATGAGAGAGTTAGTTTAACAAGTTTTATTGGCCATGCAAATGAAATTTTATTATGTTGTTGGCTGAATGGAGGGACCAGGGGGAGGTGATACTTAGGAAGCACCCATTCCCCAAATTCACTCATTCCAAGTTGCCAATAGATAAAAGAAGAGATGTCTCATATATGAGAAAATAGATGTCCCCCATCATTCCCAACTGATTAGAGAGGGAAGTACTTAACAACATACAAGTGAGGTTACCACCAACGAGCCAACAAACCAACCCACCTACCTGGATTCTCCAAGCAAGAATCAATCAATAACAATAGTGAAGAATATGTAATGGATTCCAACCTTTTTATTAATAATTAATTTAAACCATAACCATTTCCTTTCCAAAAAAAAATACTCTCTATTTAATGTATATTTAGTCCTTTTTTCTAAATATATGTCAAATATGTTATACTTGGTTTACTAGCTTCACTTTCATAGTCTACATTTATATTTAGGTCCTATTTTTACACTAGATCCTATTCGGATACATTTTATCATAGGCTTTTCTTAAAAGCATGTTCATTAAAATCTCAATTTAAATATGATTACCTAGGGCTCCAACTTCCGAGTTGTAATTTTGAATGGATGTATTTGTTAATAGAATTTATAATCAACGTTTTACATGGATTGATTCCAGTAACATATTTGAATGGATCGATTTTGATGATAGATTGTATACTCTTTAGAAATATACCTAAATACCAACCAAAATAAAAGAGGGGATAGGGATAAAATAATATGAAGTCAAATATGTTAAAAAACAAACCCTAACAAACCAGAAAACCCTAGAATATACAAAGGGGTTACAGTCTAAGTTAAAAGATTGCAAAATGATATACAGTTTGTGTATCGCCGCCTTTCTTTCTCTAAGGTGAGTCCTAATAACTAGAATGCAATTTTGAGTATCCTTACCTTTTCTTTCACAAGGAGAAACCAGCCACCTAGAAGGCAATTTTGGAAATATTGAGAGCATAACATCAAAGTAAAATAAGTATAAATGGTTGGAATTTATCATTATATTTCATCTAACATAAATATGGAATAATACTTGTTATTTTTCAAAATAAATAAAATATTAAACAAAAATTTGGCATAATGTAAGTGATTTCTCTTTTTCTTCTAGCTTTGAATGACATTTTGTTTACTAATTTTTATCTTCAATGATTTTGTATATATCACGATTCTTCTTGAATCTATGCCTTACCCCGTTTCCTTTGCAACATCTAATGCAATTGCTACTTTGTAACTTAGTGAAGTTAAAATAACTACTTGAGCTATAGAATCATTGTAATAATGGTTACAATTACAATAGTTATATGAACTAAATAAATTAAATTAAATGATTAGTAAAATGTATATCAATTTATATTAAAGATACCATTAAAAATTAAAAATTAATTAATTAAATTACAATTTTATTTTAAGTAATTTTTACGGTGAGTTATACACCTATTTTATATATATAAACAATATTTATGTAAGCAACATTTTTTAATTAAATTAAAAAATAATATAAAAAATATAAATATAAATAATATAATTTTAATTAAATAAAAAAATATCACTATTTTTAACATAATTTCAGCTCTCTATATATATGGTTAAAAATATAATTATAAATATTCATAAATTTCAATTTCCTATCGTTAAGATATAATTATAAATATTCAATATTTACTAACCACTATTCAAGAAGCTTTATTTTATTTTGATTTACGAAGAATAATTTATGAGGGGTTGGGATCAACTCACCGGCGATTACAACTACGTTTTTTTCCTCTTAAAATTGGCTATTTTGGATAAATTTTTAAAATGAACTTTTTGATATTATTATTTATTAATTTCCTTATAGTATCAATAAATATTTCATTTATAAAGTGAGAGTACTTTACATAACGGGGAGTTGACAAATATAAGCAACAAAGATGGGTACAGATTTAATTGAAGAGAATTTATATATCAATTATTTATAATAAAAAATAAAAATAATATTAAATTTAATAATTAAAATATTATTTAAATAATAAAATTATATTATTATAATAAAAAATATATTGAGTTAATAAATATTTTAATAATAAATATAATAACAATGAGGATTAATATTTAAAAATAAAAAATAAAAAATAGATTTTATTGGAATATTATTTTTATGTTTGAAAAATATTGAAAGTAAATGTTTTAAGATCATGATAGGTTGAACGATTTACAAAGTTAGGAAGGTAGTTAATGTGGTAAATATTTTGAAACTATAATCTAATATGGGCATATCTATGGTACTCTAAGATAAAGTGATTTTCATATTCAACCATTTTAATGCCACAAAGATGACATATTCGTTCATCTCACAATGTTTTGAGAATTGTTCCATGCTTAGTTTCACTATACAGCTAGTGAGAGTTTGTTTATATTCTAACAATATGGGTTTCCTTCTTTGAACTAGTCAAAGCATAGTGATACTTTTGATATTTTAGATTAGCATTGGATACCTCCATATAATATCTTATATTTGTTTTTTCCTCTCGTTATTTATAGCACCACATATTCTTCGTAAATTTAGATGTAATAATATTTTTCATGTTATTGATATTCTATAGAATGACTTCTTCCTTTATTCACCAATGATTTAGTGATGACTTGGCACCTTTATGCCTTTCTTGCTTGAGAAAGTAGTGATTGATCTTGGACTTTGAGGCAATTTTTGGGAGCCTCTTGTTGTATATATGTTTCTTATCTTGTTCTTTTACATTAAGTACCTAATCGTAGTTGTGGAGTGGGTGCACAAATATTTCTAGCTCCCTATAATACTAGTGTATCTCCCTTATTGTTATTATTAATGTAGCCCCCTTATTGTTATTATCGTGCCCATGTAGTCCCCATACTGTTATTGTTGTGCCCCATAGAATCCCACTATTGTTATTGTTGTGCCCTTAAATTATTAGTGTTATGTAGGCTTTGATTATATTGTGACGACTTAGACTCCTATATATATCAAGGAGGTCTTGTCATTAGTATCATCCAAGAATTTTCATTTATGTGATGTAAAGAGGTTACCCCTTCGAAGAGACTAATTTTCCAGTCGTTGATATATCTTTTCTTCTATTTTGTGATCTGGTTGAATAACATTTGGTATTAGAGCTTTGGACTCTAGGGTTTCGCTGCTTCAAACAAGCCATCTTGGAATTTCCACTATAATTTGTTTTCTACAAAGGTTCAGAATATGAAATTTCAACCACATGGATCTGAAATATTGGTGAACTTCCTGTAAAAATTTTACACCTTGGTTCGCTATAATTTTTGAGATATGATTCAAAGAAGTTAAGGTTTTTGCATGCTCCAGAACTCAATTTCAAACAGGTGACCTTGGGAAAATCATCATAACTTTCTCTACGAGCATCAGATTTGAATTTCGTAAAAAGTGACTAAAATTGCATGGACTTTGTCTTTTCATTTTTAGGGCCGAAGGTTCAAACAATGATATGTGGCATGTATTATAAGTTCGCTCTACTGAACTAGTCCATAATCAAGTCATCATGGGAGATTGGGCATAACTTTAACTTGAAGTATCCAATTTTAGCTTGACATGTGTCATTAGAAAGAAGACTCAGAGGGATACCACAGGACATAATTTCAGATCTTGGAGAGTCGAAATTACAGGGATACAACAGTTTCAATATCTAGATCCAAAAAGGCAAGAAAAAGGTGTGTATTGTTTTTAAACTTTTGCATAACTTTTGTTTGAAAAATCAGTTTGAAGTGATTCAAAGGGCATAGTGAAGCATAGATATCACTATTTGATTCCAAAATGTCTTAAAGAAAAAAATGGACACACATAGTAAGAAACCAGAAATCTCTACTATGATGCATGAAGAAGAGGAAGAAATGCAACATGATATATCAAAATTATGAGACCAAGTGCAACAACTTTCGCTCTTGCAAATAGTAACCAAAAATGAAATGGTATACAATATGGATGGCTTGAATAACGTTTTAAAATCAGACATGGAATATTTGAAGGATGGCATGAATGTTAAGATGGAAGGTTTGAAGACATATATGGAAAGTTTGAAGGAAGGTTAACAAAGTTGCTACAAGAAATGCTTTCTAATGGCAACAAGGTATTCCATGAAAATCATGATGACAATAAAAGGAATGTTAATCATGAATTTAGAGACTCTAACTTTGGGTTGTAGATCAACCACATTCCAAAGATTGATATGAGTAAGTTTTATGACAAGTATCTGATCAGATGATAATCATGGACAACATGTTGCATATGGTAAAGAAATTTTTCATCAACAAAGGAGGAAAAATACTACAACGGAAGGAAACAATGGAGCAACGTGATAAGGAGAAGGACCAACTACAACATCAAGCTTGGGATTGAGGAAAGATTCACTTCACTAGCACATGGTTAGGGGACCATGAACATTTTTCACCTTGGGATTTTGATGCAGGTGCATAGACGGAGCACAAGATGTAAGAGTATGGACAATATCTTATCAATGTGATGGGATGGTCACATGGTAATGCTCGGAGGAAATTTAAAAGTTTTGTAAGAAATTATAAATATTTATATTAGGAAGTGAGTTTTGATGTAAATATATTTTTAGTTTAGTTTCCACTATTTTGTGGAGAAGGGGAAACGATTCATCTCTTGTGACTCTTGGTTATCACATGTTATCCTTCTTTTTAAAGAGAATGAGTGTTTGAGAAGAAGAGGGAGAAGAAGAGGAGAAGCTCCAAGAGAAGAGAGGAACATATTGTTTCTCTATGCAATTATAGTCATGAGCTTGCAAATAATTGCACTTTCCAATCTATATGAACCAGAAAGTGGTTTCTGTGTGAATGGAGAAATTAGATGGAAAAGGGGACTATAAGTTGTTGTTGCTCGATTGAATTGAAATACCAATGTCGAAGAAATTTGATTTCTGCTTTGAATTATTACTAAATGCAGTTTTATCCCTTTGTGTTTGGTTATCTTTAAAATTCTATCGATTTAGATTAAGAATTTGAATGTGTAATTCCTGAGGACAATCGGTCAGAGATCGAGGTGATGTGAGGGATAATGTTTTGAAGCTATAACTTTACATTGTTAACATAGTTGTGGTTGAAGTGTTTAGAATATATGGCGTTGTTCTGAATATTGATTTGTGTTACTACTATTAGTGTATTGTAGTGTCATATATGTGTTGTAGATGCTATGCATTGTTGATATATTGTTATTGAGCCTTATATTATCATGGATAGTTGAGTACCTTCTATTGACCTATTATTGGTGCTAGTATGTTGTACGTTCAGTTCATGTTGAAAAAGAAAAGTGTCATGATTCTTTTGTGTTTTGTTGTAATGGTTACACAACCCTGTGGAGGAACTTTCACAATGTTCAGGCATAGTGAATGCATAGTTGTTGCGGAAATATGGATGTTTTTATAGTGGAGAAGAGCACTTTGATTTGGGAATGTAGTCAAATCCTTTTTTACTGGTTTCCTTTCATGATTGGAAAACCTCTAATATCATACAACTCCTAACAAAGAAAGGCATAGGAAATCATTTACTTTGTCAAGGACCCATTCAAGGATGTGGAGAATTGATTGTGAAAAGAGCCAAGTCATTTCATCTTCCCCGAAAACTGAAATGTAGAGTTTTAATGGGTGCTACGAAATCATTTCAAAGTGACTACACATAAATTTTTTGGGACTGCATGTTTGGTTTTTAAATGCCTGTCTGGCTTGCTTGTTGCATCATTTGATAAGTTGAATCCTATGTAATTGGATGAGGTGATGAAAAGTATTAGAAGGTGAGAGAAATATATCTCATGGAACTTATCAAAATAAATTCATATTCCTATTTTGACTACATATGTAAAATGTTTCATGAATATTGTTGAAGAGGAAGTAAAGATGAAGTTGTGTGTGGAGTAGCCTGGGGTTATTTGTAGTCGGGTAACTTGGACTGCATCACATAGCCTTGGTGATGGTGTAAGGTCCATAGTGGAGTAGTCGAAGATTTTGATGGGCCCCTGCAAGGTGCTCCTTCTATAGATTCAAATGAACCTTGTCTCTGACTTTGAACTTGTGTGACACCTGGTGTTGATCATGGTGTTTTTATACTTAGTCTTGGATTTCTGCAAGATATCATGGACCTGATGGTAGATGTGCTAAATTTGTTCAATCAACTTTTTAGCTTTTGTGGCTTCAGATTGAACATGTGTAGATTCTTCTTGTGTAATGGCAAGGGGAAATGTGACATCAATGGGACCTAATTGTTGAAATCCCAGGCCCACCCAAAAGGGGTTGTGCCTAGTTGAGCTATGCAAAGATCTAATGTAGCTTTGTTGAATACAGGGGATACTCTCATCCCATGTTCACGGATGGTTGGAGTGGTACATGCATAATACATGCACAATCATCTTGTTGATGACCTCTTGCCATCTGTCTAAGGGTGGAAAGTAGTTAATTTAGTGAGCCTCGTATCCAACAATGACTAGAGGCTCGACTAGAATGCACTTAGGGAACCATCTATCCTACTTTGATATGATGGTCTGTAGGAACCCAAAATATACCCACACCCATTCGAAGAAGAGCTTACTAGTGTGATCCAGGAGGATTTCGTTGATTCAGTTGTGCAGGTGTTCAAATGTCATCACCAATATTCAGTGTCGTCGTCACTTCAGTTCAGCTTCAACAGATTGACAGTGTTGGTTAGGGATCAGGTTGTTCAGGTAATGTTCATAGTTTTCATGGTATTCAGTGGATATGGGTTTGTACCTGGATGTCAACTTGTGTCCATCGACAATTCTGCCAGGAATGGTCGACGACATGTGTTTTTACATTCGTATTTGTAGGATTAGTGTTGACATGGGTGTGTTGACTATATTTGTTGGTATCGTCACATTGTGACAATCCATTGTACATGGGCTATTAAGGGAAATCCTAAAACCCTAAGCCTAAGACTCAATCAAACCCTAATCTATACCTAAGCCCTAAACCATGTATCAAAGCATAATTCTATACCTAATGAATCATTGCCTAAGTCTAAACCTATCGCAATACAAATCTACGTATTATAAAACCTAACACAAACCCTAACCATTAAATTCTCAGCCTAATGTATAAACATTACAAATAAAGAAAATATTTAGTCCCTAAACCGCCAGTTGACCATGTCAGAACCGTTAGAGGACAGGTTGTATGTGACCAACGTATATAAAACCGTCAAGTTTCATAAGCTGCTAACTCTAGCTGCAGTGGGTACTAGGTGCCTGTGACCAGAGACAGGGTTACCACAGCATCACACTGTCAGAGTTTGCGTAGCCATCAGGTCTTGACTGCAGCGGAAACAATGAGCACTAACCTGGCATGGAGTTAGCATGTGAATGGAGTCAGGGTTAGAGAGCCAACAGTTGGAGGTAAGCCACTAGAGTTAACCGCATGGGGAGAATGTGGACACATGCCAGCAGTCACTGCGAGGGTAGCCAGAACTGCCGGGGAAGACCGCAGAGGTGCCTGCAGTTAGACTGTGGCTGGTCACATGAAAATGCCAAAACGCCTCCGCCTAGTTAGCTGACCTTCAGCGGTTATGTCTTATCCAATTTTATTTTGGGTTTTTTGTTGTAGTTTGTCAAACAAACTAATTCGACAACCTTAGGAACCTGCCTATGTGTCCTCTTGCAATTAGACCGAGTTTGTAAACTCATCATGAAGCAACCAATTCATCCTGTAATCAACCCATGGAGGTTATCATGTACATGTAGGCCTTTTTAAGGCGGATTTGCTTCTTTGAAGACATTAGGAGTGGTTTTTGAATTTTGTATGGAGATTTTGGAGGACATAGGTGATTTTGTTTTCAGCGTTTCGGGAGCATCCGGGGTCGGTTTTGGAAACCGTAAGCAGTGTTGGAAAGCTGTCTCAGAGAGCTATCCGATGACAGAGGTTATAATTTCCTGTGTGCAAGTTCAGTCTGATTAAATCACTGTGTAATTGACTCCTTTCTTCTAATTCCTAATAAAAACAGTCGCCCATCTTGAAAGTGGACTCAGAAACGTAGTTCATCAGGGACAAACTCCATCATCAATTTTTCGTTTGGTATCACTGTGTTTTTACTGTTTTCACTTCTGTTATGCATTGATTTTATGTTTAATCAACTGTAGTAAAGTGTTTTATTCAAGTAGTGTTTCCTCGATTTGTGTGCTTCAGCTAACATTCAAATCATTAATGGTTAATCAATTCTACATCAGTATTTAGTTTATGATCATTTCAGATCATATAATTTGGTATCAGAGTAGGTTTCGTTTGTAGAATTTGTTGTTGAATGTTTACCAGGTCAAAGTTGTAACGAGGAGAAGGAATCCTTGAGCAGATCGATCCAGAGAATCGAAAGTGACGAGTCGTTCAGAAATCGACCATGTCAGGACCTGATGTAGGTGAAAACACCGAAACTAAGATGAGTGAAGAGAAATTTCAACAGGTGTTCTTAACCATGCAGCAGATGTTGGGAGAATTGTACGAAGACAAGAAGGCGAGAGATGTAGCTTCTTCTTCAAAGCCATCGAAGAAGGACAAAGGTAAAGGGAAAACTGATAAACCACCTTCGCCTCCATCATCTCCATCATCCTCTTCTTCTTCTTCTTCTCCCAGTGTAGAATCTGAAATGAAAAAGAAACCTAAGAAAACATATATTTTGAAACTTGATGTTAAATTTGAGTTACCTATTTATGATGGTGAAATGAATCCTAAAAAGCTAGATAATTGGATAAAGCAGTTAGAAGTGTATTGTCTGATTTAGAACATTTCTAGCGACAAAACTAAAATTCAATTAGCTACACTTAGAATGGGGGGAACAACTTTAATCTTGTGGGAAAGTAAAACTCAGCTAGATGTAAAGCATAAAGGAAAAGTTATCTCTTCATGGTCTAAGTTTTTGAAAGCTCTTAGGAAACAGTTCTATCCTTTAGGATACCTGCAGCAAGATGTTATTGATTGGAAGCATCTAAGGCAAGGTAAAGGGCAGAGTGTTTAGGAGTTTACTCAGGAGTTCAGAAAGAAAGCATTAGTGCTTGGTATTTCATTGGATACACATGAAACTTTGTTAAAATACATCAACAATTTACATTCATATTTGCAACATAATCTATTGATGTTTAATCCTAATGATTTTGATGAGGTGTGTGTTCAGGCCATACATATTGAATCAGGTAGCAAACCATTCAAGTTTTCATCGCAATCACCGAAAGAGTTGGAAACCAAAGATTCCAGTGACAGTAAGGGGAAGAACAATTTGAAGAGAAAGAAATCAACGATAGCTCGAAAGGAAAGGCCTACTTGTTTTCATTGCCAGAGAACCGGTCATGATGAATCTAAGTGCTAGAAACTTCATCTAGAACTTAAGCCCAAAAATTTCCTTAAGTGAAGGATGAAAAGAAGGCCATTGCAGCAGTCCAGCAAGATCTGGGTTCAGATTCAGGTGATGAAAGGAGGATAACTGCCATGGTTACGACAGGTAAAACTTCTGAAATTGGTTCAATTTCAAAAACTATTATATCTTCTTCAAACATAAATCCTTCACATGAGGATAAAAGAGTTGAACTCTTCCACATAAGGATAACTTCTAAGCATACAAAGATTGACACAATGTTTGCAAGTGGATCAAAAGAAAATTTAATATCTGAACATATAGTTAATCAATTGGGATTGGAGACACAGAATCATCCAAGACCATACCCATTAGGTTGGATTAATAAATCAACTCAGATACATGTCACAAAGCAGTGTCGGTCAAAATTTGCAATTACATCTAAGTACATTGATGAAGTGGAGTTAGATGTGGTCCCAGTAGACATATGTGGAGTTGTCTTGGGAATTCCTTATCTTTATGATAGAGATGCAGTGTTTTACAAAAGAGAACATAAATATCACCTAAAGAAAGAAGAGGTTGAATTTATTGTTAGGGCACGTAAAGTCATATCAAACTTGGATTTAATTGTTACAAATCAAGTTAAGCAGTTAATAAGTTCAAGTAAATATGTACTCATGTTTATTAAGGAACAACATAAGGATGATTGTTTGGAATGCGAGATTCAGTTTATAGATCAATTGGTGAAGGTGGTTAATTCTTTTCCAGGAAATCTTATTCATAAAAAAGATGAGCAACATGAGATACATTTGATGTCCTATGAACATCTTCTTAAAGATAGAATGACTCTCAACTCATTCATTCAACTAAATTCTAGAAACTATCATCATCAACAGTGTATTGTAGGGAATGGTACATGTGAGTCTAATCAGAGACATGTTTCAGATGGTATGTTTGTTTTTAGTTTCAGGGGTGTAGGTCAGTATTGGGGAAAGTCAATGTTCAACTTCTCTTATATTGTGTTGCCATGTCATGTCTTGAACAGTTTGGAAACCTCTTTTCAAGTGGAGAGGAAACCTATTTGTTTTCATATCAAAGCCTTTTCTAAAGCAGTGTCAAAGTGTCTAATGGGAACTTATGCATCAAAGGAAAGTGTTAATCAATGGAAACATCATTTAAAAGTGATTCAAACAAATCAACAGCTAAATCAATACTTTCAAAGAAAAACTAAGTTGCAACAAATTTCACCTTACAGTTGGATAGGTTCATGGCAGCAAGTTCACTTAGTAAACAGGAAGTAGGAAAGTATGTCAATTCAAGTAGCTAGTTTGATGTCAAGTATATCTTTGATTGTCTCTGTTATTCTGCAAAATAGATTGTTTAGACAGGTTGATGGTATTAAACAACATCCAGTAGAGACTCTTTTCAAAGATTGTGAATCACTAACTCATGATTCTTCGTGGAAAGAATTCAGTTGTCATGTTGATAATAGGTTGTTTGCCCATCGTCGCAAGTTGTTCATACTGCGGATAGAGGAAACAGGTCACCGACTCAAAAGGTATCATGGTTAGCATCATTAGGGTCATCAATTTCAAGTGATTGATCAAATGTATTGGTACATCATCAAGTCAAGGTGGAAAGAGAGGGAGTTCTACCCTCATCGACTAATTGTTTAGTCAAACTTTTGTGGTCCAAAGCTTTCAAGTGGAGAGGAATGATCTAGGAGAATTCCATTGATTTAGTTGTACAGGTGTTCAAGTGTCATCATCATTATTCAATGTCGTTGCAGCTTCAGTTTAGCTTCGACAGATCAACAGTGTTGGTTAGGGATCAGGTTGTTTAGCTAATGTTCATAGTTTTCATGGTGTTCAGTGCATATGGGTTTGTACCTGGCTATCAACTTGTGTCCATCGACAGTTCTACTAGGAATGGTCGACGACATGTGTTTTGTTGTTTGTCTTTGCAGGATTAGTGTCGACATGGGTGTCATCGTGGCAAAGGATCAATATCGTCATTTTTCGACGATAGGCATGTGGTTTGTGTCGACAATATGCGTTTGTATCGTCACATTGTGACAATTCATTGTACATGGGCCTTTAAGGGAAATCATAAAACCCTAAGCCTAAGACTCAATCAAACCCTAATCTATACCTAAGCCCTAAACCATGTATCAAAGCCTAATTCTATACCTAATGAATCATTGCCTAAGTCTAAACCTATTGCAATACAAATCTATGTATTATAAAACCTAACCCTAACCCTAACCATTAAACTCTCGGCCTAATGTATAAACATTACAAATAAAACAAATATACAGTCCCTAAACTGCCAAATGACCGTGTCGGAACCGTCAGAGGACAGGTTGTATGTGACCAACGTATATAAAACCGTTGGGTTTCATAAGTTGCTAACTCTAGCTGCAACGGGTACCAAGTGCATGTGACCAGAGACAGGGTTACCACAGCATCACACCATCAGAGTTTGCATAGCCATCAGGTCTTGACTGTAGCAAAAATAGTCAACATTAACCATGGAGTTAGCATTTGAACAGAGTCAGGGTTAGAGAGCCAGTAGTTGGAGGTAAGTTTCTAGAGTTAACCGTGTGGGGAGAACGTGGACACATGCTAACTATCACCGCGAGGGTAGTCGGAACCACTGGGGAAGACCATGGAGGTGGCAGCCTGCTGTTAGACCGCGGCTGGTCACACAAAACCGCCAAACTGCCTCTGCCCAGTTAGCTGACCTTTAGCGATTATGTCTTATCCAATGTTTATTTTGGATTTGTTGTTGTAGTTTGTCAAACAAACTAATTCGACCACCTTAGGAACCTGCCTATGTGTCCTCTTGAAACTAGAACAAGTTTCTAAAGTCATCATGAAGCAACCAATTCATCCTGTAATCAGCCCATGGACGTTATCATGTACCTGCAAGCCTTTTTAAGGAATATTTGCTTTTTTGAAGACATTAGGAGTGGTTTTTGACTTTTGTATGCAGATTTTGGAGGACATAGGCGATTTTGTTTTCAGCGTTTTGGGAGCATCTGGGGTCAGTTTTGGAAACCGTAAGCATCATTGGAAATTTGGTTCAGAGGGATATCTGATGACAGAGGTAAGAATTGCATATGTGAAAGTTCAGTCTAACTAAATCACTGTGTAATCGACTCCTTTATTCTCATTCCTAATAAAAATGATCGCCCATCTTGAAAGAAGACTTGGAGATGTATTCCATCAGGGACGAACTCTGTCATCAATTTGTTGTATGGTATCGCTGTGTTTTTACTGTTTGTGCTTCTGTTATGCATCGATTTTATGTTTAATCAACTGTCGTAAATTGTTCTATTCATGAAGTTTTTCCTCGTTTTGCGTGCTTCAGCTAACATTCAAATCATTAATGGTTAATCAATTCTACATCAATTTTTAGTTTATGATCATTTCAGATCATAGTGGCCATTATTATGATACACTTTTTGTAGGAAGGCAAGATGCCCATCTTAGAAAATCTATTGATAGCCACAAATACACAATCATTACCATGCTTGGTAAAAGGAAGGCCATACATATAGTCCATTTACTGGATTCCCAAGTTCGGTTAGGAGTAGGAAGAGGGGTGCACAAGCCTTGTTTCTTAATGGTTGGTTTGGAAATGGTGTAATTGGTGTAGGACTTGATATACTTCCAAACATCTTATCAAAGTTTTGGCCAATAAAAATGTTTCTGCAATATTTCCATTGTAGTTTCCACACCAAAGTTCCCTGCTACCCGACTCTAATGTGCTTCTCGATCAACTTGGTACACTTTCTTGAAAGAATGAAAAGGTAACCCAAGCATCACAATAGTGAATCCATGATGTCAAAGTCTAGAACTTTCTTGCTTGCCATCAAAATATAGTATGTGGCAGTGAATTTTGTATCATTATTGTATATTTGTGGCCATCTAGAGGTCTTGTTCTCACAAGAGTTAAGAATAGTGGTTGGTGCCACAATTAGAGGTCGATTGAGGAAATCTGTGACATGATTGATGCTAATTTCCTTGGACTTGAAAGTGTTCTTCCATACATCAGTTGGTTCTATTGGAACTTTGTGACAGACACACTTAAAATTAGTCTTGTTGAAGTACTTGGCCCCCTTGAGCTGGCCAAGAAGGTTGTCAATCTAGGGAATTAAGTACCTTTTCCTAACTGTGATTTTTTTCAGAGCTTGATAATCAATACAAAGTATTTAGGACCCTAATGATGGCACTGGATCCACCAACATCAGGGGATCACCCTAGTATGAAGTCCCAACTAGACCTCACATCATCTGGTCTGGGGGTCCCATCCGGTACGATGGTCGGGTTGCCATTATCTTAAGGATTTGCCTCAACTCTTGCTTTACTTTGTCTTCGAGAAGTGACGTTCACGTGCTTGGTGAATGTAAGTGTCACTTGTTTCAATGGTTCTTTCACTGTCGAGGGAGAGGGTGAGAGTGAGTTCCAGGTCGATTGGGAGAAGTCCCAACATTACTAGGAACACACAACACAACTCGACATACATAGCTTCTGGCGAAGTAGTCCACACAGATGCGGAAGTCACAACAAACAAGGGAAGATAACACGTATAACACTCAGTGAATTAGTCCACATGAATGCAACGGTAGTTTACAGCAAGTTTCATGTGAAATGTCTGTTTGATGTCTCGGAGACTAGTCTGCACGGGCAAGATAGCATTAACAACATATACAACACATTCCCATTAACAGATTATGCATTACAACAAGTGAAATAGTTCAAATGTAGAACACAATTTAAAGCAACATGCATCACAAGTGTTAAATATTAGTCTTACAATAGTTACAATACATGTGTGAAAACGTGTTGTCCTGGTAGCAGGCTTCTGAATTAAGCAAAAGTACTAAGACACATCATTACACCATACATCACTAACCCCATGTGAGAGGTATTGGAGCCACTACCTCAAAGGAAATATTACAGACTCTCTTGGTTATGTGGGAGGAGTTGAGGTGAAAAGTCCCTTGCATGTACAAATGAGGGGGTATTTATAGCCAAGGGTGAAACTGACCCTTGTGGATGTTCGACTACCCTCATGACTGTTTGACTTCCATGACTTTATGACTTTACATGACTCTTTGTACAACAAGTGGGTCTCTTGGACTTCCACGTTACGTTACATTGATTGAGAACATAGTCCATAGTGGAGATGTGGGTGACATGACTCATGCCATGACTTGACATGACAGTGCTGGTACATTTGTGCTTCTGCTCAAGTGCATGTCAAGCTACAGTGCTGCTGGGTGATGGATGTCTTCATGGTGTATCACAGCTTCACCTTCGCATGGAAAAGTGCATAGAGTGTTCGATGGTCTTTAGTTTTCTTGATGATCCTTAGGCATGTTGTTCCTTGCTTGCATGTTGGAAGACTTGACAGGCTCATATGTTCGCGAAAGGTGCATGTTCGTCCATTTGTCCATTCATGAGCACATCTTGCATGTTTGCTCGTCCGTCCATCCACGAACATACATTTGCATGATCATCCGTTCGCGAGCAAATCTCTTCGCATGCATTGTTCGTTCATCCATTGGTGAACCTATCCTTCTTCAAGTGCTCCCTTTGTTCATGCCATTCGTCATCTTGCCATGTTTTTTGGTGTACCTATACCCGTAGTTACTCATGACGAGACAACATCAAATCCAAAAATTCCTAGTCTACCATGACACATGATCATTTCAGATGCAGGTGACTGAGAGAGGCAGCAAGGTTGTGAAGCAGGATGATGGCTTCGGGCACTGCTGATGAAAATTGCACAAGAGTCACTAAGTGATGAAGATGGGAAATCCAAGTCGACAATGACTATCTACGAGGTCTGGCTTGGCTAGAAGGAAAAATTTTGCAAATTTTGGGAGGGACAGTTCGGGCTATAGGAAGGAAAGCTAGGAAGGATCTACGCAGTTTCCAAAATGAGTGGGTAGCAGGGTCTAGAAGGCCAAATTTGCGCAATTTTTCGGAGGAACAAGCCAGCTTGCAAGGAGGGTTAGTAGGAAGAGATTGCGCAGTTTTTGGGAGGAACTGCTCGGGAGCCTGGAAGCCAAAACTGTGCAATTCCCAGAGGGAACTGATAGTTGGCTGCTGGGGTCACTAGCAGCTAAAACTACGCAATTCCCAGAGGGAAATGGCAGTTGGTTGTTAGGATCATTGGCAATCAAAACTACATAATAGAGGGAAATGGTAGTTGGCTTCTAGGGTCACTAGCAACCAAAACTGCACAATTCCCATAAGAAACTGGCAGTTGGCTGCTAGGTCACTGGCAATAGAAACTGCACAATTCCTGGAGGGAACTGGCAGTCTGCTCCTAGGAGTTGCTGGCAAAGGAAACTGCACTAAGGCTGGGAGGCTGGCCTGCTGATAATCTCTTTGCAATTTTTGAGTTGAGTGAACTGCTAGGAAACAGAAGGCCTGCTCATGAAAACTGCGCAATTTCTTGGATGAGCAGCTGGTCAACTGTTGGGATGACTGACTCAGAAAACTGCACAATTTTCTGAGGGAGACAGGGACGGGTACTTGGTGTTTGTCTAACCTATCTGCACAATTTCCTCAGTCAGCTGAGTGAGTAAGGTCAGTGGCCTCTGCGCAATTTTTTAAGGGACTCAGTCCTGGGGTGATTGTCAGGTCAGACTGTCCGGGTGGTCAGTAAGAAAGTGGATTGAATTTCTTGCAAGCATTGCGACTTGAAAAGACTTTCTTAGTGCTTATGTGCTATTCTGGTTGACAGTCGATGGTGGGGTGATGGTACGACTGTCAGAGGGGAGTCTAGTCGTCAGAACTTCAACAAAAATGACTAAGTGTGTGAGCGTTCGAAAGATGCATAGGTGATCATGCAAACACACACTCTCATGACTCGATGACGAAATGACTCATCTAGACACACATGTTCAACATGACTGACCGACAGTGCAAGTGACAAGTATGACACTCGCAATTGACCGTTCATTGATCGAGACGATGCTCGTGGGACAGTGAATGTGACTCCATGTGCGAGTGTGAAATATGCTTTCATAGCGAATACAACAAGCACATACGAAGCGAAGACTTTGAGCATAACTAGAACATGGTCGCAAGCATGACTTAGACACCACCATGCAAAAACTTGAATGAAATGAACAAGAAAGGCAGATGCAAGGACTCACACGAGCTCACGAAGTGAACCCGAGTGTGTGCAGTCATCAAGTGAAACTCTTAAGGGAGGCTCCAAAATTGGGTGCAGACCAAAATTTTGGAGGGTGGTTGTAGCCGCTACAACACTTGGCAACACATTGGTAGAACTCCATCTTCTCTGTTTCTGTTCATTGCTAGCATAAAGCCTTGGTCTTTCGGGGAGTTTTGAATCATTGTGCAGGTTACTTCGACTTCCCCACTTACCCCATGGACATACATGGTCCACTCTTCGGAAACTCAGTCAAACACAACCAAAAGTTCAGCTTGATCTCAGTGTTTGAATTCGGCAAGGGTAGTTTAGCCCGTGAGTTGAAGATTTTCAGAGTATAAGTTTTCATCTCTGGTGTTTCTCCACTGCTAGCAGGCCTGGATAGTACCCCGGCGGAGTCATGTAGGAACACACACATTGATCCACTGCCAGCGAGCTTGGACAGTACCCCGGTAGAGTTGCCTGCTTCACTTCTCTGCGCAGGAAGCATTTCTCTTCTTTCACCTTTGTATTTTTCAAGAGAATCGCGCATAGGCACTTATTTATTTCTGGGGAAAAAGAGGGATCCCAACCTATTGAAAGCAGAAGAGGTTGTTCCTTTAGAGAAGCATGTACGACCTCTGACATAGGTTTTCTCGTTTATATTTCCCCTTCTCCGTTTCTACAAGTTGGATGAGCTTGAACAAACTGAGCAGAATGCTAAGTATAGGCATGGGGCTTCCCAGTCTGGACACAGGTTCATGGTTGGACCAAAACTTCCCTTGCAGATAGTTCATATTTTCCACCAAGACTTCATCGGCCAAAGGTTATAATCAAGCACAGAGAAGACAGACACAAGACTGGCCAAGTGCTGTAGTGTCACAAGTCTCTTCAAATTTCATCCACATACTCTATTCAAAAGCCAGAATGTAGTAGTTGGCAGAACTTATTTCTGAAAAAAGAAATAGCAATATACCAAGCAAACAAAAAAAACGTAAACAAAAATAGTAAGAAAAGCAAACAAAGTGAAAACAACAACAAGAGAAAAAAGAAACCAAGTCAGCAAGCAAACAATCATGCAAACCAGAAAGAAAAGACAAGCGAAAAAGCAAACACTACTCCTACTCCTACGTTAAACGGTCAGGGTTATGTGAAATGAAATTTCCAATGAAGCCATCGTAGCTGTACCCGACCTGCAGTCACAAAGATATGAGTGATTAAAACAGATAAAAATAGTGTGCAACAGAAAATGAAAAAACTTGAAAAAATTTCACACGAGAAAGAAGGTCTCACATGTGGGCAGAAGAATGTGTCACAACCACCCAACACACATGCTTACCTCTTCCGTGACTACCATTTTTCAACAAACCTCAGAGGCCTCTTGCGAGTGTGTGTTGTTTTGCACCAAGTTTCTCAACGAGTGCGAGGAAGGACTGAAGCTTGTTACCTGCAACATGACTCACCAAGTAAGATTGTTCCATCCATTCAATGATTGGATCATAAAATTCGTGATGTTTGTTCTGAAAGATTCATGATCTTTGAGTAGACGGATTCCTGATTTGAGAGAGGGGATCACAATGGGAATTTGATATGGATAGATAGATCTGGTCATTCTCATCAGTCATGTCAAGACAGTGAGGGCCTACCATAGCCATCAGTGTAGGCCAAAGTGCCTCACTTGCTTGACAGAAGTCTAAGAAGAAATATGTTACATGGTGAAGATCATAGTGCGCGAAGCGACTGTCATTGGATGTATTTTTGGGAAAATGATAAACTACATGACAACCACCCAAGATAGAAGAGAAATCAGACCAGTTGGTCGAGATGCCAGATTCCCAGTTTGACATGAAAAAATAAACCTTTTGAACAATTGTACGAACGTTCTGAATGAGGGAACCAAGTTTTTTGTGTGCTAAGCATGATAGAACATCCACCTACAACTGGTGAAAAAGTGTGTAGGCATCATGTTCATCACATAAATGTAGAAAGGACGCCAACACTATGAATGTGTGAAACCAATTGGGGTGTGGCGAAATGAGATTAACTTGATTCACATGATAGGTTGTGCACTTTTCATCACACATGGATATTATTGGTGTGATGAGTGGGTAGATTTGACGTGCAAAATTTTCAAAAAGACAAAGAAGTTGATTACGAGAGAGAACATCTGATAAGTGTGATTCTAGATAGAGATGATCAACTTCACTATCCCATGATTGGATGAGGGACAGACACTCCCAACCCGAACTAGATGTAAGAGAGGTGCATGAAGACAGACATGTTGTAATGGACTCGTGGATTCGATCATTAGCGAAAATCTAAAATTTTGAAATATCATACCCCGAACAGTAAATATTCTTTACATGGGGATCCACGTCGAGTGCAACCATGCAGATAGATGGATTGTGCATGAGAAATGAGATCTGATTTGGTTTGAAGGGCTTACCAGAGTCACGAGGTCCTGACATAACCATCAATGGACATTGAAGTGCCTCGACTCCCTGGCATGTCCCGAAACTTTCCAGAATTGAAAAATTGCATTTTGGGATGTGAACCAGATCATGCATGGCTTGAGGATGGCTGTTGTTACTGATTTCAAAACTTCTCTTAGGATGACAACCATCTTTGTCACATGCTTCATCAAAATTTTCAGCAAGCTGACTCGACGAGTTGTCTTCATGCAACACACAAGATGATGACGAGTGGGAAGAGTCCTGTGTGTTGAAACTATTTTCATCATGGACAACCTCATTACCTTGTGTCGATCAAGGAGATAACTCAAAAGATGAATAAGCAAGAGAATGTGGAGTGTCTCCAACACATGTTGATGCGTTGTGAATGATAGGACACACAGGCAAGTGAGGTGCAGAGGAATCTTCGATATGGATGTCTTCTTTGACTGGTGTGCATTCCAGATCTGAGTTAGAGTGTAAATGAGATGAAAATAGATCATATAATGTGCTTGGGTGTTCATCAAAACATACAGAAGCATGGGAGTGATGACAGCCCAAGACTAGATATTGATCGAAAGAATTAATTGTGCATGATGTTTCACCAAGATTCACGGATCGAGGATCGATCAAGAATGGAAGCTCAATGTTTTGAGAGGAATTGATTATGCCTTCACCGTCCTGCTCCTCCGCCTCTATGATGGGATTACCTTGCACATAACTGCAACGTGAGCCAGCAGCTCAAGAATCAAGAAAGTGTGCACAACTAGCTTGTGAAGTAGATCGCTCAAGCAAGTCATGGTGCAAGGAGTCATGGCTTGTAGATGATGGAGGATGGCAGAGATCCAGATTAGCCTCAAGACTTGGGTTAGGAACGATGATGTCCTCTTTCAGAATGGAGGGATGAGTTTTCACCAAAGGATTGCCTAACCATTCTGGAATTTCATCCATTGGGGTGGGAGACAGCTAAGTAGATGGATTGGGAACATGCTGCGTAGATTTCTTAGCTTTGCAACCACTGCGGGGGGGCACCCTCTTCGAGACATGAGGTGTCTTGTGATTTGCAAGAGTTGAGGAAGAAGGGAAATTAGGAGGTTCACCGTTTCAGGAGACATGAACCAAGTGTTTCAGCTCTTGGCTCATGAAGTTAAGGTCCACAAACTACTTAGGAATTTCGTAACATAGGTGGAGGAAGCAGGTAGCAAAGTCCTCAACTAATCTGTCAGGATTCATTCTTAAACGAGAGATTCTTTCATAATCATCTTAGTGGTCACACTCATCGAAGGCTTGATGTAGCTCCTTGAAGAAAGTGAGAAGCGAATGGACAGAAGCAGGCGGTAGGGTATGACACCACTGATTAGCATGACCTTCAAGGGTGAGGAAGAAGAGTATGCAAACAAGCTCATCACTATCAATTTCATGGGATTCACAAAAATGAAGAAAATCAGAAATATGCTCAGTTATGGATGTTCTTTCCTCACCGTAAAACTTTAACAAGGACAAGTGATCGAGAAGCTCATCGGGGATTGATAACTGATTAAGGGAGAAATGAGAGAAACACCTCGGGAGCATGAATCGTGTATTATTCATTGGGTAAGAGATTCAACCCAGATGTGCGGGCCCAAATTGTCATCTAGCCCTCCTTCTAGCACCAAAATGTTGATGGTTCTAGATCCGCCAACATCAGGGGATCACTCCGGTATGAAGTCCCAAATAGACCTCACACCATTTTTTGTGGGAGTCCCATCCTGTACGATGGCCCGGTTACAATTATCTTAAGGATTTTCCTCAACTCTTGCTTGTCAGCACAAGAGAGTGATTTTCTTTGTCTTCGAGAAGTGAGGTTCATGTGCCTGGTGAGTGGAAGTATCACTTGTGCCAATGGTTCTTTCACTGTCGAGGGAGAGGGTGAGAGTGAGTTCCAGGTCGATTGGGAGCAGCCCCAACACTGCTAGGAACACACAAAACAACAGGACATACACAGCTTCCAACGGAGTAGTCCACACGGATGTGGTAGTCACAACACACAAGGGAAGATAACACATATAACACTCAGCGAATTAGTCCACACGAGTGCAACGGTAGTTTGCAGCAAGTTTCATGTGAAAGGTCTATCTGATGTCCGGGAGAGTAGCCTGCACAGGCTAGACAGTGTTAAAAGCATTTACAACACATTCCCATTAACAAATTATGCATTACAACAAGTGAAATAGTTCAAATGTAGAACATAGGTTAAAGAAACATGCATCACAAGTGTTAAATATTAGTCTTACAAACGTTACAATACATGTGTGAAAATGTGATGGCCTGGTAGCAGGCTTCTGCATTAAGCAAAAATTCCAAGACACATTTTTATACCATGCATCACTAACCCCGTGTGAGAGGTGTTGGAGTCACTACTTACTCCTCAAAGGAAATATTACATACTCTCTTTTCTATGTGGGAGGATTTGAGGTGAAAAGTCCCTTGCATGTACAAATCAGGGGGTATTTATAGCCAAGGGTGAAATTACCCTTGTGGTTGTTCGACTACCCTCATGACTGCTAGACTTCCATGAATTTTTGACTTTACATGACTCTTTGTACAACAAGCGGGTCTCTTGGACTTCCATATTACATTACATTGATTGAAAACATAACCCATAGTGGAGATGTGGGTGACATGACTCGACATGATAGTTCTAGTACATTCATGCTACTGCTGGAGTGCATTTCAAGCTATAGTGCTACTGGGTGATGGATGTCTTCATGGTGTACCACAGCTTCACCTATGAATGGAAAAGTGCACAGAGTCTTCGATGGTCTTTGGTTCTCTTGATGATGCTTAGGCATGTTGCTCCTTGCTTGCATGTTGGAAGGCTTGATAGGCTCATTTGTTCGCGAAATATGCATGTTCATCCATTCGTCCGTCCATGAGCACATATTGCATGTTTACTCATCCATCCGTCCACAAACATATCATTGCATGATCATTTGTTCGTGAGCACATCTCTTCACATGCATCATTCGTTCATCCATTGGTGAACCTATCATTCTGCATGTGCTACCTTCATTCATCACATTTGTCTTCTTGCCATGTTTGTTGTTGTACCTATACCTGTAGTCAATCATGACAAGAAGACAACAAATCCAAAACCTCCTATTCTACCATGACACATGATCATTTTGGATCCAGGTGACCAGGAGAGGCAACAAGGTTGTGAAACGGGATGATGGCTGCGGGCACTACTGATGAAAAATACGCAAGAGTCACTGAGTGATGAAGATGGGCAATCTAAGTCGACAGTGACTGTCTGCGAGGTATGGTTCGGCTGGAAGGCAAAATTGCACAAATTTTGGGAGGGACAGTCTGGGCTATAGGAAGGAAAGGTAGGCACGATTTGCATAGTTTCCAGAATGAGTGGGCAATAGGGGTTGTAAGGCCAAATTTGCGCAATTTTCTGGAGGAGCAGGCTGGGCTGCAAGGAGGGACAGTAGGCAGAGATTGCACATTTTTTGGGAGGAATTGCCCAGGAGCCTGCCAGCCAAAACTGCGCAACTCCCAGAATGAACTGGCAGTTGGCTATTGCGGTCACTGGCAGCCAAAACTATGCAATTCCCAGAGGGAACTGGCAGTTGGATGTTGGGGTCACTGGCAGCCAAAACTGCACAATTCCTATAGGGATCTGGAAGTTGGTTGCTGGGGTCACTGGTAGCCAAAACTACACAATTTGCAGAGGGAACTAGCAGTTCACTGCTGGGTCACTGGCAACAGGAACTGCGCAATTCCTAGAGGGAACTGACAGTCTCCTGCTAGGAGCTGTTGGCATAGGAAACTGCATTGCGGCTGGGAGGTTGGACTGCTGATCATCTCTGCACAATTTCAGAGTTGAACGAACTTTTGGTAAGCAGAAGGCCTGCTCATGAAAACTGTATAATTTCTTGGATGAACAGCCGATTGACTGCTGGGATCACTGACTGGGAAAACTACGCAATTTTCTGAAGGATACAGGGACAGGCACTTGGTGTCTATCCGGCTTGTCTGCACAATTTCCTCAGTCAACTAAGTGAGTAAGGTCAGTGGCTCTACGCAATTTTTGAGGGGAGTCAGTCTCGGGGTGACTGTCGGGTTCAACTGTCTGGATAGTCAGTATGAAAGTGGATTGAATTGGTTGCGAGCAACACAGCTTGAAAATACTTGATTGATGCTTACGCGTTGTTCTAGTTTACAGTTGATTGAGTTGATGGCAGGGTGATGGTCCGACTGTCAGAGGGGAGTCTGGTCATCAGAACTTCAGCAAAAATGACTAAGTGTGTGAATGATCAAAAGATGCATAGGTGATCATGCAAACACACACTCTCATGACTCGACGACGAAACGACTCAAACCATCCAGACACACATGTTCAACATGACTGACCGACGGTGCAAGTGACAAGCGCGACACTCACGATTGACCATTCATTGATTGAGACGACGCTTGCATGACAGTGAATGTGACTTTGTGTGTGAGTGTGACAAATGTTTTCATAACGAACACAACAAGCACATATGAAGCGAATACTTTTAACATAACCAGAACATGGTCGCAAGCATGACTTAGACACCAGCATGTAGAAACTTGAATGAAATGAACAAGCAAGGCAGATGCAAGGACTCACACAAGCTCATGGAGTGAACTAGACTGTGTGCAGTCATCAAGTGAAACTCTCAAGGGAGGCTCCGAAATTGGGTGCAGCCCAAAATTTTGGAAGGTGGTTGTAGACGCTACAACAAACCCATACTTCCTTTGTACAAGTACAATTAGGCTCCCACAGGGTGAGGGACTTGGTAGTATGAGCCCTTTTTATATAATTTCTTGGATCTTCTACTTGATTTCGTCTTCTAAAAGAGAGTTGTGATATATTGGCTCATTGGGTAGAGGTGCACTGGGCATCAGATTGAATGAATTCTTAAACTGATACTGCATAGGTACCCCCATGGGTGAGGAGAAGAAGTATTTGTAGTCTTCCATGAACTTATTCACTTGCTTCTACTGAATAGAGGATCCTTGCATGGATGCCATGGATATGGCCATAGTCTTCTCCTTAATTGGAGATTGAATAAAGAAGAAGATAAATTTCCTAGTCTTGGAATTGATCTCATTGCATTACTTAGCAAAGATCAAAGAAATGGTAATAGGTGGGGCTACCTCTGGTATCTTATGTAGTTTCCCACCCAAAGTAATAATAACACTATGAGGTTTGGACTCATACACAACATGACACTTCCACAAGTATGGTTGACCTAATAGAATATCACAAACTTCAAGTGGAGCAACATCACACAATAACTCGTTCATGGAAAGCTTGATGTTGTAAGACTGGTGACACTATTGGATGATGCAAAGATCTTGCCTGTGATAGCCCCACCCATGGTTCTCTCATAAAAATTCACTATAAATATTTTTACAAATATGTAAAATTTAAAAAGGGGACTGAGTCAACGGGACACAAATTCCAGATTTGAGGAGGAGGATTGCTTGCTTGGAATGTTGAGATTCTTGTGCAGAAAAATTTGAATTGTTTTGACAACCATTAAAGGCTCATTGGTTCATGAATTTAAGGGAATGGTTCTAAAACTAAATGAGTTGCAAAGGAAGGTACACAAACCCATGCACTTGGGATTCACAAGGAAAAAGGGACAAGAAATTAATAGGGAACTACATAGTGCAAGAAAACAAGGACAGGGTAGTAAATGTCATCTCAAGAAAAGAAGTGAAGGAAGAAAACAAAGGCTCATTTGAGTCCATGCAAGAAGTAGGAGAGAAGACACCCATTCAATTCCATGCAGGAAGCAGGAGAGAAGACACCCATTCGAGCACTAGAAAAATAGAGAGAAAACTCTGGTTTGCTAATAAGGAAGTGCGGAAGAGAATAAAAGAGAAGGGGATTGGTTCTTAGGTTCCCTAGAGGTTATAGGCTGAGTTGTTGGTCTCTAGATCCCTGTAACAACTTAGGTTCCTTGGAGGTTGTGGGTTGAGATAGAATCCATGGAGCCTTGTAACATCTTGGGTCCCTGGAGGTTGTGGGTTGAGACAGAGTTTTTGGAGCCCTATAACAGCTTGGGTCCTTGGAGGCTGTGGGTTGGGATAGAATCTCTAGAGCCCTGTAACAACTTGGGTCCCCTAGAGGTTGTGGGTTGAGATAATAGTCTCTAGAACCCTGGACAACTTAGGAAGAGGTCAATCATGGAGAAGCTATAAAGGAAGACTTGATTGAAGACCCTTGGTTACTACATTACTATTACATTGTATTGACTCCTTGGAAGGGAGTGAAACACTGTGTATGCACTGGGGTGAGGCAAAGAGCCTCTAGACTCCCTGTTATGAAAACGATGGTCACAGCCAACTAGAGGGATTGAGGAAGGCATCCTCTAGAATTCCATGTTTCAATTGGAAACTAGTGTTTGATTCGCTTAAGCAAGCACTCCCCTCAAACTCAGGAAATGGGCTCGGTGGTGCCAACTACAAGTAAGTGTGGCTGAAACTATCTATGATTGGGTGGAGAGTCCTAGTCCCAGACTTAGTTACCCTACAGGTTTAAAAGATAAGTAATCTTTTGTACATGTTTACATGTTGATGAATTTATGATACATTCTAGTTGAAATGGCTTGGATTTTTGGGTCTATAACATCATTTTTAATGTGATGAGCATATGGATACGTCTTTATGCAGAGATAAACCTTAAGGTTATGATAAATAACTGTATACATAAATGCATGTGTCATACCTTTGAAATAGACAATGTTATTAAACAAGTTGAACCAGTGTATATGTCTGCATTGAAATTAATATGTTGAGTTTGATGCATATTGGTGTTGTTTACAACATATAATAAGCATTAGAATGTGTCTTGTCTTTACATGATAACAAGGACCATGCGATGGCCACAAGCTAAATAATAATTTGTATGATGTTCCCTAACATTGTCAACAAAACATATGAAAAATGATACAAGTACGTTAAGAAATATGACACATAAAAGATCCATAAGGGTTTGGATTTAAAACCTACAAACTTTGGGCTTAAGAACCCCTTCTATTAAGCTAAAATATTACATGTGAGATTTCCTTCTTAAGCAGGGTCTGAGTATACATATGAATGTCTATTCTCTTAGTCATAACCCTATGAATCTATACAGGAGGCATTTCTACAGTATTAAATGAGTTATTCACTCTTTTAAGGGAAGTAATGTCTGAAACCCCTGCATCAAGGCTTATCCAGCCATGAATTATCAATAGGTTGTATGCCTTCCACTAGCTTCCTCATGTCGCTAGTTAGGTGTTGGATGGTTTTGCATGGTGCGATAGAGCCGACCGCAGACCATCTTTGAAGTTGGGAACCCTTAGCATGTCATAGGAGAGGTGAAACTCTTTATAAGGTCATTTTAGGCCCATAATAGGGTGTGGCTATAGGAGCGCCTATGTCGACATGTCGTTAAATCCCATGCTTCAATACGAGGAACATCAAATGGCTAGGAACTTGTTGGATAGGCCTTTACCAAGCTCATGAGGGGTAGCACCATGGAATGCGTTAGCAAGCCACTTTCACCATCTTAGCATAGATTTAGCCAGATTAACCAGTGAGGAGCGATTGATGAAGAGTTGAGGCAAGCTCTTGCAATGTCTTTTGGAATCCAGATCAAAATCATGGCTCATAGGTTGACAGGGTTTTCTTAGTTGAGCCATGAAAACGCCCATTTGTGAGCTTGATGTGGTGCAAGGAGACAAGGCCTCAAAATTATAATGCGATGTGGCTATCCTTATCCTTACTCTCATCAAAACCGTATTTGAGGAGGCATTTCATTAGTAGGACTTAATTTGTCCCCAATGCGATTGGTTGTGAGTGTGCCAACATGACCTGGAGGTGCAACCCGAAAGGTTCACCATGGGAAATTGTATTGAGCAACAGAGGGATGAGGTGTCGGAATAATGTGACAAGATGACGTGCACCCAACAATTATGCCATTATCTGGAGGGGTGGCTCACTACCCACATAATCTTAGAAACATTTTCCCGAAAGAAAGGAAGGGAGAGCACGAGAAAGCGTTTGGAAAAGCCTTACGGGATGATGTAATATGGGAGTGTGGTAGGACCCACACAATCATGGTGATGCTATTGGTCAGGGACTAGCCCACTTGATCAATCAACCTGACAAGTTCAACCCAGAAGTTTAAAAGGAAGAGTCAATTGTAAGCGTTGGGACACCACGGAGTGAGGTGACGTGTCCCTATAGTACCCACCAAATAGGTTAAGAGCCACGCAAGGGGACTAGGATGTGAGTGTTGGGCAAGATCATCAAGATGACATGGTTTCATATCCATGTGGGTCAATTGGAAGAGATGGTAGGTGAGAAGTGGGAGGCCCACAGATCCCAAGCAGACCTGGAGGTGCAAAAGTTTCTTATAAAAGTATGCACTATGATAACATGGTCAGGATGACATGAGAAGGTAACACAACAATCATTAAATGGGCTTCGAGCCAATGAGGAGGCCGTAGAGGGGCCCATTATCTAAGGAAACCCGGTATAGAGACCCTGGCAGTAACTAAGGTGTGCACTTTAGTAATCTTCAAGAGAAGGTAATCAAGCTAGCATGACTAGTGGCACCCACTTGGGAGGCATAAGAGTGTTATGATTAAAGGCGTGGGGTTGGTACAAAGAGAGGAGGTCCCTGCATTCAGTAAGGGTCGATAAAGTGTATACAAGTTGGGAAGCCTAAGTAGGGTTTGGAGAGGAAAAAAGAAATAAAAATAATATATGCTTTACCCCATTCCTCTAACAATAATTAAGGTGTTGGGTATGTTACATCACCCTTGTTGGAGCCACCCAATGGTGTATAGCTGTGAGTGTGGTGTTGTTGGTAAGCTTGACTAACAGTAATTGAGGAGTTGGGTATGTTACATTGCCCTTGGTGGAGCCACCCAATGGTGTATAACTGCGAGGGTAGTGTTGTTGGTAGGCTTGGCCGCTTAATGACCTCTGCTAAGATGGGGTTCTTTTAACTCCCACTATCAACAATGAAGTATAGTGAAGCACCCTTCACCCACATTTATGAGTGAAAGAAATGCTCACCTTTCTTCAAATCTTTGGACTCACTTTGTTGGACCTTGATGTTGGCAACGAAGGCACTAGGTTTTGCATCAATGATCTATTTCCCCTTGTATCAATCTAGTTCAAAGTTGGAACGTGCTTATGCTTCTAAAACCTTTAAGTTTTCCACCAGTGACTTCTTTGCGCGACATTCATTTGTGTTATGAGAGGGGCTCTTCTGAAACTTGCACCACATTCCCTTGTCTTTCTTTGTCTTCCCATTAACATTCTTTACTTGTAGATTCAATTGGTTGTCCTGGGGTTGTCCATCCTGGCCTTATCCTTCGTTTTTCAATTTAAGGACACCCTTGCCCCGCTTCTACTATGAAAGATTTGCAGATCCAAAGTTTTATTTCTTCTAGTTAAATTTTTTATTTTTTTTATTTTATAATATATTAATATGTTGTGCCAAGCAAGGAAATGTCTAGGAACTCCATTTATGTCTATATGTATCTATACAAACAACCACAATATTTAAGCACCAAATCTCACTCAGATTCCTTGATACCTAGCTTGGTGCACAAGGTATTAAAGATGTTTGTGAACTATGACACAGTGTGGTCCCTTTCTTGTCGTACTATTGCCCGTCTCATGTATTGGTCTTCCTAACTTTCAAGAGGGTAATATTGTTCCTTAACAACATCCCTAAAAGAGTTCTAAGTGGGGACGACTAAAAATGGTTTAGATTCCTCCATGGTCTTTTTCTCAAAGTAAATTTCCCACTAGTCCTTGACATGAAGCGAGATCTTAAAGACTGCAAAACTAATTTTTACTCAATTATAAAAATTATAGACCAAAAAATTAACCATTTATCTTGAAATTTAAACGTTAAATTTTAAAACGAGATAAAAAGAATTTTTTTATCATTTTAATTTAAACGTTAAATTTTAAAATGAGATAAAAAGAATTTTTTTATCATTTTAATTATTAAATTATTTTATGTGAAAAGTAAACTTTTATTTTAGATGTTCAAAAATTTAAATTTAAATCAATTTCATCACATTTTAAATAGTTTTATTATTTATAATATTAAATTTTTTTTAAATAATAATTCAATATATAATACTTAATTAAATTTATTTTAGTGAGTTGTGAAAATTTTATTTCTACCCTCTTTTATCCATAATATTTTTCAAAAATAATATATTAAATCTATATAGAATGTGATGTTTTGAGCGATATCAAAGACATTTACAGCAATATATTAGCAGAATTGTTAGAAAATTAGATTAGCTCAGTATGAAAAAATTCAATTTCAAAAAATTAACGTTAAAATTTATTTCACTAGTTCATTCATATTGAATGTGTTGTTACCCTTTGTTGTTATACTTAATTTGAGCCTCAAAAAGACGATTTCTTCTTTATTTAAAAAAAATCCAATACAATTTAACTAAAATTTAAAATGCAGGGTTAAAAACTAATAATAATTTAAAATAAAACCAAAAAATTAATAATTTGGTTCTTAAACGAACCTCTCCATAATTATCAGATTCTGCACTTCAGATAACATGGCCTAAAAATCGGTTGAATTTTCGGTATAAATCGCGCAGAAACGAAGCCCACTCTCCAAAAGTAGCTTCGCTTCTTGCCACGCGTACTTAAATTCATGGCATAACACTGCCACGTGCTCGTCAGACTTGCCAATTTTGCATGCTATACGCAGAGTCCCCCACCGTTCTACTCGCTGTCTTTGCCGCCATGAACAACGTCGCTCTGACGTGGCGCTTTCATAAATTTCGCCATACTCATTTTCCTCCTCCTCGTCTGTGCAGGGCTTACATGATTTTTTGGAATTGGGGAATCTGTTTTTTTAGCTACCACTACAGCGGGTCAGTGTACTCAATGAGATTTACACTGCAATAGACTTACCGTCAAACCACATATCACTGTACTATTTTACAATTATAATAGTCATATAAACTAGCAATTGTCCCAAAAGGTACAAAGAGAGGCCGATAGGATTATTAAATTAGAATTGTTGAATTTTTCTAGAAGAGATGTTGGTTCAACCCTAACGGATGAGCAATTTGAGCTCGCTAAAGGCCTTCTAATTGTTTTTTATTATTACTTTTTAGTTAGGTTTTATTCCATAGAGTTTCCTAGGACACATTACGTTCATTTTTGTGATTGGGTTTTGTTCATTTACTTATTTTGTTCATTTACATATTTTAGTTATTTCCATTATTTCAAAATATTGCAACATTTATTGTGATGAACTATTCAAGTGAAATTTCCACAACAATTTATAGATCATAAGGACATTTTCTAGTGAAATCACTCAATAACAAGGAAAACTACAAGGATCCAAAACTATAAAACCAACCTTGATGCCAGTCATATAATGTTTGATGTTGTTTGTGTAAAAATATTCAAATTTCCATTACTTTTATAGAGTTGAGAAAATTTGGGTGATTTTCAAAATATATCATTTTTATCCTATATAATTTGGTTGAATCATCTCACAAATAATGTAAATTGACGAAGTTGTTTCTAAAGGAAAATTTAAAGAGAAGATTAACCATCAAACAAACTTTAGCCCCTATTTTTTTACTACAAATAATATTAAAAAAATGAAATAAATTGCATGTTTTTAATTATGTCAATAAGGCAGTCTATTTTGATTCAATAATCAATAATTATGTCTATACACATGTCTATTTTGGAATAGAGGAATTTTGATTTAATTATCAATAATTATTGGGTGGATGATAGGGATCTAACTTCCACAAAATATTCTAAAATATTCATAATAGTATACACAAACAAACATTGAGATTTATATCCAAAGTAGTTATGCCCTTATTTCAATTTTAATCTAATTAATTAAAAGAATATCATATGAACACGTGTCATATTAAGTGAGTTAAGTAGTTATGCCCTTATTGCACTTTAATTAATCTTATTAATTGAAAAATATCATATGAACAAGTGTCATATGAAGTGAGTTATGGGTTTTTGGGCATGTGATATTGATAAATCGTGGTATTGGCCTATGGTATTGTAAGAAAGCCTCTTTATAGAGATGTATTATTGGGTAGTTTTGATGTTTCTTATGAAATTAGCAACCATTTAATTTATATGGCTCTGTTAGTTATTAGGTGGATGGTAGAGATTTATACTCCAAGGAATATTTTAAGATATTCCTAGTAGTATACACAAATCAAAAGTTGAGATTTATCTCCAAAATAGTTATGTCCTTTTTTCCCTATGAAATGAGTTATGAGTTTTTTGAGTATCTAGCACCATGATATTAACCCATAATATTATAACAAAGCCTATTTAAAATTAAGAATCTTTATAGTAAAGTAATATTAGATCTCCCTAATTAAAAATCTTATTATATATATTTTTTATATAATTACACTAGCTATAATTTTTCATACAATTTATATTCAAAATTGAAAAATTTTACACATTTTAATATTTTTCAATTTTAAATATAAATTATTTAAAAGACATCCATTAAAAACCCATAAAAATGACATATACCCCTAATTCGGCTGCAATAAGAAATAAAAAATGGCAACACAGGGTTCTTATTTAGACCGAAAGTCTCCGATTGTTGAAAAGGTCAAAAAGTTCAAAACTTTGCGCGGAGTGAATGGAAATGAAACGCTGGATTGGCAAATTCTCTTATGCTAAAACTCTTAAAATATTAAAAAAAATGCAAAGTATAATTTAAGGCCCAAAATGAGAGCGAGAGGGTCCAAAACTCATACATTAACACTTTTACTATAAAAAAAAATGTTGATTTTTGGCAGATAAAGTGGGTCTATCATAAAAAATGATCGAAGATCATTATTTAAAAGGCATCCATTAAAAACGATAAGTCTATTTCGAGGTTAATAAAACTTAAATAAAAAAATGTTAATAACATCTCTTTCCACCATAAAAACAAATTACTAATGGAAAATATATGATGTTTTATAATAATTATGCTGGGTTAAACAAATATCACAAAAGTATTGCAATTAAACAATAGCTAGTCAACTTCTTCTTTAAAAAGTGTCGAGAAAACTTATGATAATTGGTAAATAAAACCTACTCGTTTAGAGGTTTCAATGTAATAAAACTATGTTCAAGAAAGGACTTTGTTTTACATAATCATTCATTATGATTATAAAATTTCAAATTTATATAACCAATATAAATATAAAGTAAGTTGAGAAAATAATTATCGAACACATTAATTTAAAATAAAATATAAATTTTAAATTTATTTAATTTAAAAATATATATAAATTTTAAATCCATAAAACTTTATTAATTTCAAAATTATTAATAATAATGAAAATGGAAAATCTATTTAGGTTTATAAAATCACTTTTATTTATTTTTATAATATAATAATGACCTATCAAGTTAAAAAAAAAATAACGATTTTATGGTGTTAAAATGATGTATCATTTTAAATATAGAAAAAACAGTTTTAAATGCTATTAAAAAAGATCAGCCATATTAATCAAAACTTATTTTGATACTTTCAAAAATATCAAATAATTTTTTAATATTAAATAAACATAAAAAATTAATAATTTTTTTTTACAAGTGATGTTTTATAATTTACATAATAATAATCATTATAATTTACATAATAATAATCATTAAAAGAAGAAGCCAGGAATAGATGAAAATGGAATATTACAAAAGCTATTTACAAAAATTTCTTTGCTTCTTTATCAGGTTTTGTTTACTATATTATTGAATGTCCTTAGGATCTTCCATCCGTTTTTCAAGGGTTACTGTAATTCTAACAAAACCATAAACATCACAGGTTGAAAGGTTGCAATAACCAACATTGTAACAGCTAGCCAAGAGCTTCTGAAAACTGACTCACTTTTCAGCTTCATCAGTCTTGATTATGAAATGAAATCATGTTAAATAGAAATAATATTGATATTTCTAAATATCAAATTGTTTCTATCAGAAATCATTAGCGCAATTGGGCTTCTTCATATCAAAATTCCTGGGCCCAATTGGCCTCACTACCCACTCTCGGCATGCTGGTCTGCCTCTTGGCACACACATCTACTTTGAAGTTGGCCCCACACATTTGCCCCTTACTATCAACACGAGGCATCGGCATGAGCTTATTGAGAGGATGTTCAAAACTCTGCAAGCCACCTGATGTGGAGAAAAAACAACCTGCAGGGGCAAATGAAACACCAGTGTAATTAAGAAGCAAAACATGGATTACCATGCGTAATGTGTGAAACAGCCAGAGGATAGATGAGCATTAAATCAGCAGTCTAATATTACCTCGAGGAAAAGGGGCAAAACATTTTCCACATCCTTCTTTGAGGACACGTGGATCATCAGATGAGGACACGTGGATAATTAGATAAGACAAGGCAACCATCAGCGGCAGTGCCCCAAAAGAGAGGCACTGAACCATCGGCATCCTGGCAATAAAAATAATTTCTGAATCAAAATGCTAAGAAGCCCACAATTTCAAGATATGATTTTGTTTAGATAAATAATCAGGAAATTTGAAGTATGAACAGACTTCCATGGGACGAAAAAGGTGTTAATTGGCCATCTGATTCTAAATAACTTTCTTCCCCTTCCCCCCTCAGAGAAATAAAAGAAAACAGATCCATCGGCAAATAATTAATGCTGAAATATTTTAGGTAAAATAGGAATGTGGCCAGAGCTGGGAAAATTTATTGAATACATTTGCAGAGGAATACAAACCATTTCTTGAATACATTTGCAAAGGATTAGAATTTTAAATGTTTTTAGCAAAGAGGTATTTTCACAATGCAAACTCCCATATCATGTAACCATATATTAGAATGGTCTCCCCACACTTAAGACCAGATCCTCGAGCTTTGAGGAATGCAGTAAAGCAGAAAATCAGGTTGAACGATTGGGATCTGAGTTAACTCAGTATGCTGACTTGAATCAACGATGCTAATATATTGCTGCATCAAGTTCAACAGAAGAAATTCGATGAACCTTCTTGTATTTACAATCATGCTTATTCAAGCCTAGATATCTTAATAATGGCTTTAAGCAGAACCGCCAAATATATATTCTTTATGTTACAGGGTTTCTCTAGGATGGTCAACTCTGCTCTGTGTGTCAACTATGATCAGTCACAGAATCTCAATGTAGTTCTAGCTTTTGGGACAACTGTTTGTAGTTATATGGCTAGGCTATATGGACAGCAATTTGTAACGATTGGACAGCTTCTTTCATTTGGGACCCTAATGAAAGTCATGAATTTGGCAGTTCTATCTTGTAACTTTTCCAGAATAGTGGCAGTCTTACAACAGAAAAAGATGTAATATATATAGTAAAAGAGAAGGCATTTACTTCTACTTTAGTTAAAATATAAATCTATTATTTCAACTGCTACTTCATTACAGGGTATATTGACATTGGAAGAGTCACTGCCTTCTAGTCATTATATCCAAAAATGTAGGTTAATGGATACGCAAAATGTTACTGTTACCAGTGAGGATGGAACCTGAAATCTGTGATCGGCAAATTCGCCAAAAGATCACGAATTGGCTGGAAGTCAGGCAAAATCTCCACATTTCCATTAGGTCACAAGCAAATTCGAATGCTATATTAACAATTGTTGCTGTTACCAAACTGATGCCAGTGTGGATAGAACCTGAAACCTGTGATTGGCAAATTTGCCAAAAGACCACGAATTGACTGGCAGTCTGGCAAAGTCTCCACATTGCCCTTAGGCCACAAGCTAATTTGAATGTTAATTTATGTACAGATATTTCTCGAGGCGTATAATTTGAATCTGTTAAACCTTCCTTTCTAAAGGATCTCATCATAACTCACCTACGAATGTAAAGCTACTCCAAAAAAGAGAACAAATGGGAAGGAGTTTGCAGGGCCAGCAGGTCCACCAGTCTATCCTAGTGAAATGGTAAATGGATTAAAAAAAAGATGCAGGGTCTTATATTTTCTCCCGTCAATTGCACGATCAGGAAAAATGATTTCGATGAAAAGAGTACTAAAATTCCAGAGATAAAACTCGGCAAAACATCAAACTCATAGAATAACTTTCCACACAGGTTTATATGACAGGGCATGGAAAATAGAAATCAGACCTTGAATAAAATCACTGTACATGAAGAACACCGAGCAAACATTATGAATGAAAAATACCAGGCACCAGAATAGAACATATAAATCTCAATTCTAGATTGTTTCAAAGGGAGGTAACTCGAATTTAGTCAGGGAACCCTCCCACAACATCTCCTATGATGTGGAGACTTGTTTCCAAGGAGTGGATCATGTCCCCTGCAATAGGGAAAGGGAGAAGCGACTCGTCAAGGAGATGCAGTGTCAAGTGTATTAGGGTCGGGGGCACATCCCCTGGCAAGTTAGACTGAATAAAAAAGAAACAAGGTGATACTTACAGGATCATAGGCTTTCTAAAGAACAAGATCCAGAGCGTCATCTGTAACCCTAAAGCAACGCCTCTCTCTGCAAGACGAATTGCTACATCTTTCATCTGTAGTCTAGCAACTTTCTTGAGCTCATCATGAGAAAGAGGATCAAATACAACTATCTCATCAAGTCTATTCAATAACTCTGGCCTGAAATGTCTTCTAACCTGCAACAATATTCAAAGGCATGTCAAAGCACCGCAGCCAACTTCGTGATAAAATTATATGAAAAATATGCATACACAGAGTCCAGGAATGCGTGTGCATACTTCTTGCATGACATTCTCTCTTGGGTTTTTACTGTTGTGTGGCCAGACAATGCAGCAAGCAAGTGCTCTGCTCCAAGGTTGGATGTCATGATAATGACTCTGTTTGAGAAACTGAACAAGAAGGGCCACAGCTGAGAATAAACCCTAAGAGGCCATGACACTGAAAGCGCATAGGTATAACCTGTGCAGATGCAGAGAGGCATGAGCAAATATAAACGAATTTAAATAGAATTCGGTAAAGAAATGTTTGAGCAAGAACGATGATAATTCTGAATATATGAGTGGCAGTGATAAGAAAAAATACATAGCAGTCGAAACCCTTGAGCCGAAGCGGTCACAAGTATATATTACAGATTCTTGCGCTCCATTTTCACAAGACAAATCACCAGGCAGGCTGTGGCGCTGACAAGAAACAGTGCCCCGCATGCCACAGTTATGGCGATTAACAGTATAGCCCGCTTTCCAAGCCGATGTAGCAGTCGAAACCCTTGAGCCGAAGCGGTCACAAGTATATATCACAGATTCTTGCGCTCCATTTTCACAAGACAAATCACCAGGCAGGCTGTGGCGCTGACAAGAAACAGTGCCCCGCATGCCACAGTTATGGCGATTAACAGTATAGCCCGCTTTCCAAGCCGATGATGGTGATTCTCATAATGACGATGTTGGCAAGTGGTGTTGAGAGGCATGCCACATAGCAAAGGATTGAAAGCAAACGAAGACGCACTGAAGCAGGGTTGCAACAGAAAGCACGACAGATGCCTGCTTAATATGGATGACAGGTGTTAATCTGAGAATGAAAAAGAGGACGAAAGTCTCTTTCAAAGGAAGGCCTATCGGTCTAATTAAATTAAATGGTTAGTGAATTGTATATCAATTTATATTAAGGATACGATTAAATAGAGTTGTCTTGTTTTTAATGTTATTTTTAGAAGCTTTTCTAGTGGATTTTTCTGGTCAAAATTCTCTAAAATCCAATAGCAATTTATTGAGATCACAAGTTTGATATGTAATCCCTGCACAATCAAAGTGTCCTAAAAGTTTTCAGGGTACTCAATCTATATGTACAGTCAAAAAACTAGTTTAAATAACACAAATCAAGATTTCACTTAATTTTTTCCCAAAAAATTCCAGTATCGGAAATTCCAAAAAATATGACTAAAAATAACTTCATTAAAAATTAATTAATTAAATTACAATTTTATTTTAAATAACTTTTACTATGAATTATATACATATTTTATATATATATACAATATTTATATAAATAATATTTGTTTTTAATTAAATTAAAAAATAAAAAGAATGTAGCCATCTTTAACCTCAATTTCAACTTTCTATATTTATATTATAAATAAATGTATAATCATAAATATTCATAAATTTCAACTTTCAACCGTTAAAAATATAATTATAAATATTCAATCTTTACTAATTACTATTCAATAAACTTTATTTTGGTTTACCAAGAATAATTTAATAGAATTATTGTCATGGTGGGGGATCAAGTCACGAAGAATAATTTAATAGAATTATTGTGATGGTGGGATAAGTCACCAGGATTACAACTAGTTTGTTTTTTGTTTTTATAAATTTTTAAAATAAATTTTTTATTTTATTATAATTAAAGATATAATTATAAATATTCATTCTTTACTAACTACTATTCAAGAAGCTTTATTTTGATTTACGAAGAATAATTTATCAGAATTATTGTGATGGGTTGGTATCAACTCACCGGGGATTACAGCTAGTATTTTTCCCCTTAAAATTAGTTACTTGGATAATTTTTTGAAACGATTTTTTTTTTTTTAATATTTATTAATTTCCGTGTAATAGCAATAAATATATCATTTATAAAGTAAGAGTATTTTACATAACAGGGAGTTGACACATATAAGTAACAAAAATAAGTATGGATTTAATCGAAGAGAATTTATATGTCAATTGTTCACACATATAAGTAACAAAAATAGGTATAGATTTAATCGAAGAGAATTATATATCAATTATTAATAATAATAAAATAAAAATAATATTAAATTAATAATTAAAATATTATTTAAATAATAAAATATATATTGAGTTAATAAATATTTTAATAATAAATATAATAACAATGAAGACTAATATTAAAAAAAAAATGGATTTTATTGGAATGTTATTTTTATGTTTGAAAAGTATTGAAGTAAATGTTTTAAGATTACCATATGTTGAATGATTTACAAGGTTAGGAAAGTAGTTAATGTGGCAAATATTTTAAAACTATAATTTAATTTGGGCATATGTATGGTACTTTAAGATAAAGTTATTTTCATATTCAACCATTTTAATGTCACAAAGATGACATATTCTTCCATCCCACCATGTTTTGAGAATTGTTCCATGCTTAGTTTCACTTTGCAACTAGTGAGAGCTTATTCATATTCTAGCAATGTGGGTTTTCATTTTTGAACTAGTCAAAGCATAGTGATACTTTCAATATTTTAGAATAGCGCCGGACACCTCCATATAATATGTTATATTTATTTTGTCCTCTAATTATTTATAGCACCACATATTCTCTGTAAATTTAGATGTAATAATATCTTTCACGTTATTGATATTCTATAGAATGACTTCTTCATTTACTCGCCAATGATTTAGTGAAGACTTGGCACCTTATGCATTTCTTGTTTGAGAAAGTACTGATTGAGCTTGGACTTTGAGGCAATTTTTGGGAGCCTCTTGTTATGTATATGTTTCTTATCTTGTTCTTTTACATTAAGTACCTAATCATAGTTGTGGAGTGAGTGCATAGAGATTATTAGGTCCCTATAATACTAGTGTAACTCCCTTATTGTTATTATTGTGCCCTAATAGAAGCCCACTATTGTTATTGTTGTGCCCTTACATTATTATTGTTATGTAGGCTCTGATTATATTGTGACTCCTTAGACTCCTATATATACCAAGCAGGTCTTGTCATTTGTATCATCCAAGAATTGTTCATTTATGTGATGTAAAGGAGGTTTCCCCTTTGAAGAGGCTAATTTTCAAGTCATTGAATTATCCTTTCTTCTATTTTGTGATATGGTTGCATATTTGATATCAGAGCTTTGGATAATAGGGTTTCGCTACTTCAAATAGGTCATTTTGGAATTTCTCTATAACGTTTTTTCTACGAAGGTTCAGAATCTGAAATTTCGATCACGTGGAGCCGAAATCTTGGTGAACTTCCTATAAAAATTTCAAATCTTGGTTCGCTATAGTTTATTAGATATGATTCGAAGAAGTTAGAGTTTTTGCATGCTCCAGAATTCAATTTCAAATAGGTGACCTTGGGAAAATTGTCATAATTTTCTCTATGAGCACCGAATTTGAATTTCATAAAACATGACTAAAATTGCATGCACTGTATTTTTTTGTGCATCATTTCAGGGTGGAAGATTCAAACACTGATACTTGGTGTGCCTTACAAGTTTGCTCTACTGAACGAGTCCACAATCAGGTTATCATGGGAGATTGGACATAGATTTAACTTGAAGAATCCAATTTTGGTATGACTTATGGTGTTGGAAAGAAGAATCAGAGGGCTAGCACAACATGAAATTTCAGATCATGGAGAATCAAAATTATAGAGATACAACAATTTCAATATCTAGCTCCAAAAAAGAAAGAAAAATGTGTGTATTTTTTTTTAAATTTTGCATAACTTTTGTTTGAAAAATCAGTGTGAAATGATTTAAAGGGAAAAGTGAAGCATAGATATAATTGTTTGATTCCAAAATTTCTTGAAGCAAAAAAATGGACATACATAGTAAGCAACCAAAAATCTCTATTATGATGCATGAAGAAGAGGAAAAAATGCAACATGATATATCAAAAGCACGAGACCAAGTGCAACAAATTTCGTGGTCACAAAGAGTAACCAAAAACAAAATGGAAACTAAGATAGATGGCTTGAAGAATGTTTTAAAAGAAGATATGGAATATTTAAATGATGACATGAATGTTAATATGGAAGGTTTGAAGGAAGGTTTAACAAAGTTGCTACAAAAAATGCTTCCTAATGGCGATAAGGTATTCCATGAAACTCATGATGAGAATAAAATGAATGTTAATCATGAATTTAGAGACTCTAACTTTGGGTTGAAGATCAACCACATTCCAAATAGTGATATGAGGAAGCTTAATGACAAGGATCTGGTAACATGGATACTATAGATGGAGCAATATTTTGATCTAAATTATGTGCAACACACACAAGAGGTATGCATTACATCTTTATATTTAGAACCCAATCAATTTGTATTGTATCGATGGTTTTTTCTTCACAAACCACTTGTCACTTGGTCAATTTTTATGGAGGAAACGATGGCACATTATGAGGATACAAAGAGAAACACCTTCTTTAGCCAATTAATAAATCTCAAACAAAAGGGTTCAATGGCATAACACAATAAGGACTTTCAAAAATTGAATATCAAAGTAACTGATATTCCAGAGGAGCATATGATTGATTTATTTATAAGTACTTTAAAGGATAACATCCAACATGACGTTAGCCTTTTGGAATCTGATTCATTGGAGAAGACATTCAGGGTGGCAAGAAAAGTTGAAAGTCAAATTATGGCAACAAGAAAGTCTACCACTCATAACTATAAAGCTGGAAGTATTGTTGTTCCTAGCTTCCTACAACCTACAAAATTGACACCACAACAAATAGAGGAAAAAAGAGAAAAAGGGTTTTGTTATAGTTGTGATAGCATATACACTAAAGTTCATAAGTGTGATGAGAATAAATTATTTTACAAAGATTGTGAAGAGGAGGAAAATGAACAAGAAACATCAAAAGAAGAGGATATACACTAGGAACAAACCCTAGAGAAAGAAGAAATGAATCTAAACATATATTGTAATGCATTAGTGGGAATCACCACTACTCAAACTCTCAAGATAGAAGGATATATCAAGAAGAAAAATGTAATAATGATGATTGATTCAGGTAGTACCCATAATTTTATTCATTGTAAGATAGCCAAGGAATCAAATTGCTTTCTATATCCAACACCAAAGTGTCAAGTGATGGTTGCAAATGGAGGAACTATAAATTTCTCTGGAAAGTGCCATAATATCAAGCTAACCATGGGGGAATATGTACTGAATATTCCAATGCTTTCCATTTCAATGGGTGGTGTTGATGTTGTACTAGGAGTTCAATGGTTACAGTCTTTGAGGATGATAACTTTTAATTTTCAAGAAATTTTCTTGAAATTTTTCTGGGAAGGAAAAGAACTTGAATTAAGGGGTATCACATGGAAATCATGGAATATAATAATCTCTAATAACGTGACAAATTTTTGAATAAAGAAAAACGAGGCGTAATTGCACAATTATGCCCACTAGAGGTTCAAACATCGAAATCGTGCATTTCTCTAAATCTCCAAAAAGTCTTGGACAATCATTCCAAGGTATTTGAGACTCCCAAAAGCTTCCCACCTATTCATGACTATGATCATGCTATTCACTTGATTTCGGGAAGTGTTCCTCCAAACATTAGGCCTTACAGATATCATTATGCCCAAAAGAGTGAAATTAAACGTGTGGTTGCAAAAATGTTAGAGGTCGATATAATTAAACCTAGCCAAAATTGTTTATTTGCTCCACTAGTATTGGTGCACAATAAGGATGCATCATGGCATATGTATCCGGATTATAGGGAGCTCAACAAGCTCACTATTAAAGATAAATGTCTCATTCCTGTCATTGATGAAGTGGTGGATGAATTACATGGTGAAATTTACTTCACCAAATTGGATCATTCACGATATCATCAAATTGGAATGAAGACTAAAGACATTCTGAAACCAACATTTAAAACTCATGAAGGTCATTATGAATTTTTGGTCATGCCTTTTGGCCTAACTAATAAACCTTCCACATTTCAAGGTTTGATGAATTCCATTTTCAAACCCTTCCTTATAAAATTTGTGTTAGTATTTTTTGATGATATACTATCTACAACAAGTCTTTGAAGGATCATGTTCAACATGTTAACAGTGTGCTCATACTATTGGAGGAAAAATAATTATATGCAAAAACCTCCATATTTTTCTTTGGAGTACAGGAGGTGGAATATTTGGGTCATATTGTATCTCATGAGGGTGTTAAGGTAGACCCTAGAAAAATTAAATCCATTAAGGAATGGAAAATCCTCACAACCCTAAAGCATCTTCGAGGATTTATCGGTTTTATATTGTATTATCGCAAGTTTTTTAAGAATTATGGGAGTATAGCGGTGCCTCTAACAACATTACTAAAGAAACATGCATTTTCTTGCACTGCAGAAGCAACTAAGGCCTTGGAATATCTTACAATGTCAATGTGCTAAGCACCAGTCTTAGCTACACCAGACTTCACAAAAATCTTTGTTATGGAATGTGATGAACCTAGAAATGGAAGTGGTGCTATTTTAATGCAAAAAGGAAGACCCATTTCTTTTGAAAGTAGTCCAATCAAGGGAAAATATTTACACAAATCTATTTATGAGAAGGAAATGTTGGGAATACTACATGCACTAAAGAAATGGCGACCTTACCTAATGGGAAGACACTTAAAGGTAAAAATAGATCATGATCGTCTTAAATAATTTTTAGAATAAAGATTATCTTTGGAAGAGAAACAAAAATGGATCACAAAGATATTGGGTTATGACTTTGAAATCATCTACAAAAGAGGGAAGCAAAATGTTGTTGCAAATGCACTATCAAAAAAGGATGAGGATGTGGAAGCACTTCTCTGTGCCATTTATATTATCCAACCTAATTAGATAGTTGAAGTAAGTGATGAATGGAAGAATGACATAGAGGTGTGGACACTCATTCAAAAGTTGCAGCAAGATCCCAGTACATCTAATACCTTTATTTGGAAAAATGATTAATTATGGTACAAAGATTGGTTATATCTATGTAACAATTCCCAACTCAAACAAAATATTCTTTCGGAATTGCACACCTCCCCCTTAGGAGTACACTTAGTGTTTTTAAAAACTTACCATAGGGTCAAGAAGAATTTTTTTGGGATGACCTCAAATCTGATATTCAGAATTTTGTAGCAGAATGTTTGGTTTGCCAAAAAAATAAAGTTGAGACAATTAAGACCCCAAGTCAATTACAACCTTTAGAAATTCCAAGTTAGCATTGGGAGGAGGTCTCAATGGATTTTATCATAGGTTTACCCAAGTTTGAAGGAAAGAATGTAATCATGGTGGTAGTTGATGGACTTACCAAGTATGCACAATTTTGTGCATTATCTCATCCTTTTAAATTCGGTACAATTGCTACTGCATTTATGGAAACAATTAAAAATATACATGGAAACCCAAAGATTATTGTAAGTGAAAGAGATCCCATTCTCACTGGAAATTTTTGGAAAAAAATATTTTCTTGTCTTAGTACTCAATTAACTCATAACTCGTCTTACCATCCTCAATCCGATGGGAAAACTGAGATAGTGAACAAATGTTTGTAAGGATATATTTGTTGCTTTATAACTGATAAAAAACACAATGGGTAAAGTGTTTACCTATGGTTGAATTGTGATATAAAACTTCCTCCCATACTGTAGCAAAAATGACCCCATTTATGGCACTTTATGGATATCACCACCGTTCATCACATCATACTTAAGAGAAAATTCTAAGGTTCAAGCAGTGGAATATCAGATCAAGAATCAACAACAATTTCTCCAACTCTTAAAATATAACCTCACTTTGGTGTGAAATCGAATGAAACAATACGTAGATCAACATCGCAGTGAAAGAAGTTTTGTCTTAGGTGACTGGGAATTTTTACGGCTAAAACCAAACAAACAAATTTCCCTCAAATAACCTAAGAAGGATAATAAATTATTACCCAAGTATTATGGTCCTTATAAGGTGTTGCAAAATATTGGTACTATGGCGTAGAAATTGGAGTCGTCTGCATCTCCCCGAGTACACCTGGTTTTCCATGTTTCATTCTTAAAGAAGGTTACTGGTGACAAGCTCTAAGTTCAGACAATTTTGACAGAACTTGACGAAGAAGGAAAAATCATATTATAGCCTAAAGCAGTAATGGAAACAAGAACCCTACAGTTACATAATAGATCAATTTCATAGTATCTCATTAAGTGGAAGAACTTACCCTTTGAACATGTCATAGTGGAGGATGAGAATTTTATACAGAAGCATCCAGAACTACTCAAGCATTGAGAAAAACACTTTTTTGAAGGATAGGCACATGCTATGTCCCTATAATACTATTGTATCTCCCTTGTTGTTATTTTTAGTGTAGCCCTCTTATTGTTATTGTTGTGCCCATGTAGTCCCCTTATTGTTATCATCACATTTTTCAACCAGAAAAGGTCCCAACCATCTAGTCATGAGCTTTGATTTAAACATTTTAAACATAGAGTAATACAAGAGGGCCCAATCAACCTCCTATAAGGCTTTGTTATTGATATGATTATCATGCAAGGCTTTTCTTTGTAGTTGAACCACTTGGATTGCAATAAGGATTACATCCTGTATTCATCAAGTGCATTTAATTGTTTCATACTTTATTCCTATGCTTTGGTGAGATCCAGGTCAACCTGGGTATCCATCCTTAGTGAGTTATGTACAAAATCTACAGATAACAAGGCTTTCTTTCCATATACTAGATCATAAGGGGTGAACCAAATAGTTGTCTTCCAAGTGGTGTTGTAGGGTGGCCTCAACAAGTCTCTCTGCCCTATCCATTTTGTTGTTTTTAATCACCTCGGTAAGTGTGTTTTTCAATGCTCCGTTAGTCACCTTTTCTTGCCCATTTTCTTGAGGGTGATATGGAGTTCCGCGTTGTATGTGATGTTGCTTCATGATCCCCTCCATCAGATTGGAGGTGAACTGGGAGCCTTAGTATGTCATTAATTATCTTGGGAATTCAAACTTATAAAAGATGTTTTCCCTCAATAATTGGACCACCTTCTTCTCAGGTGCTACTCTTACTACTTTCACCTTAGCCCACTTAGTCAGGTAGTCTGTACACACAATGACGTATCTCTTTTGTCTGGATGGAGGATCGATATAAGCATAATATTTTGCTTAAACGGAATATATTGTGGGAACTTTCTCATCCATTATGGGAACCTATACAATGTAAATTGAGAACGAATCTTATTAATAAGTTTTTTTTTCCAAGTAATAATTTCAAGGATTTTTTCCCTTCCTGCAAGGATTTTTTAATAGAGGAAACTAGTGATTGAGAGAAGTCATCAGTTCCATTCATATGGGCACATATGAGATTACTAAATGCTCGGGGGTATAAATATGGGATTCTTATCCCTTTTTTCGTTCTTGGGTATTCTATTCTTCAATATTTTAAAGTTATTTCTTTCACCTTTATCAATATAAAGAGATACTTTGAAAGAATCACTTTTCAAATGGATAAAAAGTCACTAGAGGTTGTAAAGGAATTTCATCCCTTTGATTTGGTTTCCCCATCTTTTGGCATTCATCACATTGTGTTGTCTATCTCTGGGAATTTTGGTGAAGGGTGGGCCAGTAGTATCTTGCTTGCAGGATATTGTATGTTATCCTCTTAGTAGTAAAATGACCCCCACAAGGTCCACCATGACAAGATCAGAGGATGTCAATAAATTCATAATCCCTCACACATCTTCTAAATATTTGATCAAGCCACAACTTGAAGAGGTTTCCCCCAATCCAAGTGTAAGAGGAACTATTTCTGACAATTTTTGATCCTTTATTTGTGGATTACCCTTTTATGGAATAATGAATTGAATAGGTAGTCAACTAGTCTATCTCTTTTATGCTCTAGTAATGACCTTAAACTGTCGAAGTTTTACAATGAAAGATTGTACAACAAGGATTCTAAAGCTATGCTAATTTCAATAGGTTCATAATAAGATGATTCAATGGAATTAGTTTGTGATTCTACTTCTTATGTGTTAGGTCCCTATAATACTAGTGTATTCCCTTATTGTTATTGTCAGTGTAGCCCCTTTATTGTTATTGTTGTTCCCATTTAGTCCCCATATTGTTATTATTGTGCCCAATAGAAGGCCACTATTATTATTGTTGTGCCCTTACATTATTATTGTTATGTCGGTTCTGATTATATTGTGACCCCTTAGACTCCTATATATAGAAAGGAGGTTTTTTCATTTAAATCATGCAAGAATTGTTCATTAGTGTGATGTAAGGATGTTTCCCCCTCGGAAGTCGTTGATCTATCTCTTATTCTATTTTGTTAGTGGGTTGCATAACATTTCATATCAGAGCTTTGGAGTCAAGGGTTTCGCTTCTTCAAACAGGTCATCTTGGAATTTTCGCTATAAATTTCTTTTATGAGGATTCAAAATCTGAAATTTTTACCACGCGGAGTCCAAATCTCAAAGAAATTCGTGTAAAAATTTCAAATCTTGGTTTTCAGAGATATGATATGAGGAAGTTAGGGTTCTTTCGAGCTCTAGAATTCTATCTCAAATAGGTGACCTAGAGAAAAGCGTCATAACGTTTTTTCTACGAGGCCTCTGAAGCATAATTTTTTACCACATGGATTTGAAATAGTAGATAAATTCATGTAAAAATTTCAGATCTTGGTTCGTTATATTTTTGGAGATATTCTCTAAGGAAGTTAGGGTTTTTTTGGGCTCCATAATTATGTCTCAAACATGTGACCTAGGAAAATCATTATAACTTTCATTTCATGCATCAGATTTGAATTATGTAAAAAGTGGTAGAAAGTGAATGGACTCTAGTTTTGTGTGTAGAAATTTCAGGGCCGAAGGTTGAAACAATGACAAGTGACATCTTGTACAACTACACTCTACTGAACCAATCCATAATCAGGTCATCGTGGGAGATTGGGCATAACACTTTCTTGAAGAATTCATTCTTGATTATACTTGTGGGGTTGGAAAGAGGACTCGGGGTGCTATCACAAAAAGAAATTTCAGAACTCAGAGATCTGAAATTATAAATTTAAAATTGTTTCAAGATAGAGCTCCTAAAAGAAATAAACGATGTGTAATTTTATTTTTTTAAATTGCATAATGTTTGTTTGAAAAATCAGTTTGAAGTGATTCAAATGGCATAGTGAAGCAAAGATATCATTGTTTGATTTCAAAATTCCTTGAAGCAAGAAAATGAAAACACCTAGTAAAAAAATAGAAAGCTCTACTATGACACATGAAGAAGAAGAACAAATACATCATGATATATCAAAACTATGAGACCAAGTGCAACAAATTTCGCTCTCGCAAAGAGTAACCAAAAATGAAATGGAAACTAAGATGGATGGTTTGAATAATAGCTTAAAATTAAACATGGAAGGTTTGAAGGATGGAATGAAAGGTAATATGGATGGCATGAAAGCTAATATGGATGGTCTAGAAGCAAAAATTAAAGGAAACATGGAATATTTGAAGAATGGTTTAAAAGTAGACATGAAAGGTTTGAAGGAAGTTTTGACAAAGTTGCTATAGGAAATGCTTCTTAATGGCGAAAAGGTATTAGATGAAACTCACGATGAGAACTAATAAATGTTAATCATGATTTCATAGAATCTAATATTGGATTGAAAACCCGCCATATTCCAAAGATCGATATGAGAAAGTTTGATGGCAAGGATCCAATAACATGGATACTACAAATGGAGCAATATTTTGATCTTCATATTGTGTAACACACACAAAAGGTATGCATTGCAACTTTATATTTAGAACCCAATTAGTTTGTATGATATTGATGGATTTTTTCTTGTAAACCACTTGTCACTTGGTTAATTTTTACAGAGGAAATGATAGCACATTATGAGGATGAAAAGAGCAACATCTTCTTTAGCCAATTGATAAATCTCAAACGAAAGGGGTCAGTGGCAGATCACATTGAGGACTTCCAAAAATTGAATATAAGGGTAAATGATATTCCAGAGGAGCATAGGATTGATTTCTTCATAGTTACTTTAAAGAATAACATCCAACATGAGGTTCAACTTTGGGAACCTGATTCATTGGAGAAGGCATTCAGGTTGGCAAGAAAAATTGAAAGAAAAATTATGGAAAAAAGGAAGCCTACCACTCACAACTATAAAGATGGAAGTGTTTTTTCTCCTAACCTTCCACGAACTACAAGGTTGACACCAAAACAATTGGAAGAAAAAAGAGAAAAAGGGCTTTGTTGAGAAGAAATTAATTTACATAAATTGGGAAGAGGAGGAAGAAAATGAACAAGAAACGTCAAAAGAAGAGGAGATACACCAAGAACCAACCCCAGAGAAAGAAGAAATGAATCTGACCATATCTTGTAATGCATTTACAAGAATTACCACTCCTCAAACTCTCAAGATAGGACATATCAAGAAGAAAAATTTAATAGTGTTGATTGATTCGGGTAGTACCCATAATTTTATTCATTGTAAGATAGCCAAGGAATTGAATAACCTCCTATATCCAAAACCAGAGTGTCAAGTGATGGTTGCAAATGGAGGAACCATAAATTGCTCTGGAAAGTGCCATAATATCAAGATTTCCATGGGAGAATATGTATTGAATAGTCTAATTCTTTCCATTCCAATGGGTGGTGTTGATGTTGTACTAGGAGTCCATTGGTTACAACTTTGTGTATGATAACTTTTAATTTTCAAGAACTTTTCATGAATGCTTTTTGGGAAGGAAAAGAAGTTGAATTAAGGGGTATCACAGGGAAACCATGAAAGATAATCAGCTCTAATGGAATGACAAAGCTTCTAAAGAAAGAATAATGGGGCGTAATTGCACAATTATGTTCACTAGAGGTTCAAACATCGAAATCATCTATTTCTCCATATCTCCAAAAAGCCTTGGACAATCATTCTAATGTTCAAGCAGTGGAAGATCACATTGAGCATCAACAACAGTTTCTCCATCTCTTAAAGGATAAACTCACTTTGGTGCAGAATAGAATGAAACAACAAGCAGATCAACATTGCAACGAAAGAAGTTTTGATGTAGGTGACTGGGTATTTTTATGGCTACATTCATACAAACAAATGTCCCTCAATGGAGCTAAGATGGATAATAAATTATCACCAAAGTACTATGGTCCTTACAAGGTGTTGCAAAAGATTGGTACTATGGCATACAAATTGGAGCTTCCTGCATATTCCCGAGTGCACCCAGTTTTCCATGTTTCATGCTTAAAGAAGGTTATAGGTGACAAGCTCTCAGTTCAAACAATATTTCTAGAACTTGACGAGGAATGAATAATCATATTGGAACCTGAAGCAGTCATGGAAACAAGAACTCGACAACTACGAAATCGATCAATTTCAGACTATCTCATCAAGTCGAAGGACTTACCTGCTGAAGATTCCACATGGGGGGATGAGCATTTTATACATAAGCATCCAGAACTACTCAAGCGTTGAGGACAAAACTTTCTTGAAGGAGATGGGCATGTTAGGTCCCTATGATATTAGTGTATTCCCTCATTTTTATTATCAGTGTAGCCCCGTTATTGTTATTGTTGTGCCCATGTAGTCCCCATATTGTTATTATTGTGCCCCATAGAAGCCCACTGTTATCATTGTTGCACCCTTACATTATTATTGTTATGACGACTTTGATTATATTGTGACCCCTTAGAATCCTATATATAGAAATGAGGTTTTGCCATTTGAATCATCCAATAATTGTTCATTTGTGTAATATAAAGGAGGTTTCCCCCTCGAAGAGGCTAATTTTGAAGTCGTTGATCTATCTCTTCTTTTATTTTGTGATTTGTTTGCATAACATTGTGAATGTGGTAAATGTTGATGGTTCAAATATGATGATTCAGATGGATGAATCTCTTGTGGAACTTCTTTCGAAGGTTTATCAATACAACCTTCTTGATAAGGTTTCTGTGTGGGTTTGGACATTTTGTTTAAATTAGATGATTTTTCTACCATTCAAGCATTGTCCCTTGTTCTAACATTAATTTTTGTTGATTGTCAAAAATGACCCTGTAAACAACAACAAATAATATCACATGATCAAGGTTCTAATTGGACCTATATTCATTTGGTGTGGCGATATTAAATAATATGTAGGCTTGGTTTCTTGCACAAAAGGATTTGGATGTTACATAATGTCAATCCAAAGAGAAAATATATGACCTAACACTAATAAACACTAGTCATATTTAAAATATATTTATATGCTCTAACTAATATATAGTATTATGTATTTCTAGATAATGAGGAGAAAGTTATAAATGTTTTCAGACATAGACATAAGACTAATTATGAGCCTTAAGAAGTAATTCACCAAACAAAGTAATCAATAAGCTCAAAATACAATATCATGACTATTTCAAATAAATAATTATAAGTCATAATAAATAGTTATTTAAAATCATAGATAACGTATCTTGTATCTAATTTCCTTTTATTAAGAAATCATTAAAAAAAAATGAATTTTATAATTTTATAATGTAAATTTGAAATCATACCCTTACCAAAATAAGATAATGTATCTTGTATCTAATTTCCTTTTATTAAGAAATCATTAAAAAAAGGAATTTTAAAATTTTATAATGTAAATTTGAAATCATCCACTTACCAAAATGCTCTAGGCAAGATCTCTGGTTCATATAATCAACTTCCCAACTAAAATATTTTCATCCCAAGTTTATTATTTGATTAATAAAATATACAAGTATAATACAAGGTTTCCATACCTCAGCCCATCATAAGAGTTTTTATTTAAATTACACATTACATACATTTAGATTTTAAGACTTTCTATTACAATAATCTCAATTTTCCAACTCACAAAATCATTGAAACTTTTTAAAAATGGTTCACCACAAGAAATTTTATTGGAACATGTTTTCTATTTTCCAACCTGATGAATTATGGTTTCGTAAAAACAATGGATTTTTTTACACATGAATATGTCTGATTTGGATCCAGGATGTGTATAATTCGTTATCCATTCATGAGCAGACATTTTCTTCCACATTTTTCTAACTATTCCTTTATTTCCTTATTTTTCTCATACTCTTAGTCTCACAGATTATTTCCTTTAACCTAAAAGTCTACAAAAATAAATATCCAAAAAATAAAAATGAATAGAGAATGTATTACCATAAATTCATTTGAAATAAAAATAATTTTATTTATAGAAATTAGAAATAAAGCATATGGTAATCGACTCATTCTCATGATTTATCCCCTTACGATTCAAAATAAAACTTGATTTAGTATCATTGAATTTGATTTTGGTTTGAAAGGTTCGTAGAAGAAAAAAAAGTTGTGTTAACAGTTGAGGGCCATTTTTAAGACTTATACAGTTTTGATGATTTATACCATATTGGTTGGGTCAAATTCAAATACTTAGTTAATAATTTTTTACCAATGCTATGCATATTGTGGCTTATAGCACACAATATGATTAATAGGACATTGACAAATTTGCACTTGATTCCATTTAACAATATGACTTTGATTTCCACAAAAGCTTGAACATAGGATAACATGTCAGCTTAGCGTAAAACAATATAAAATGGTTCTGCAACTTGAACATAGGATAACATGTCAGCGTAAAACCATGTAAAACAATAGCAAATGGTTCTGCAGCTTGAACATAGGATAACATGTCAGCGTAAAACCATGAAATAGCAAATAGTTCTGCAACTGATTTAGTCTTATGAGAGTGATCGAGATGTATTATTAATAGCAAATAGTTCTGCAACTGATTTAATAGTCTAATAGTCTTATGACAATGATCAAGATGTATTATACTGATTTCCATGAAAGCTTGAACATAGGATAACGTGTTGGTTTAAAATCACGAGTAGCAAACAACTCAACTATTATTAAGACTAATAGTCTTATGAGAGTGATCGAGATGTATTATATTGATTTCCATGAAAGCTTGAACATAGGATAACATGTCGGTTTAAAATCACGACGTAGCAAAAAACTCAACTGATCTAATAGTCCTATGAAAGTGATTGAGATGTGCATTTATAGGATAACATGTCGCTCAACTGATCTAATAGTCCTATGAAAGTGATTGAGATGTGCATTTATAAGATAACATGTCTGTTTAAAATCACGACGTAGCAAACAATTGATCTAATAGTCTTATGAAAGTGAATGATATGTGCATTTAGACATTTAAGTATTTAGATTACTTGAATATAACCCATAGCTTAATACTTAATACCATAGCTTAATATAGCTAGATGTAGATAGATCACTTGAATATCACCCATAGCTTAAAATTAGATCTAGATGTAAATAGATTACTTGAATATCACCCATAGTTTAGTACTAGATCTAGATGTAAATAGATTACTTGAATATCACCCATAGCTTAATACCACCCATAGCTTAATGCTAGATCTAGATGTAAATAGATTACTTGAATATCACCCATAGCTTAATATTACTTGAATATCATCCATAGCTTAATATTACTGGAATATCACCCATAGTTTAATACTAGATCTATATGTAAATAGGTTACTTGAATATCACTCATAGCTTAATACTAGATCTAGATGTGTTGGATCTAAACACAAGTGAAAACTCATAGCTTAATATTACTTGAATATCACCCATAGCTTAATACTAGATCTATATGTAAATAGATTACTTGAATATCACTCATAGCTTAATACTAGATCCGGATGTGTTGGATATAAACACAAGTGAAAACTCATTTGGGGTCTAAGAATTTGGAGTATATAGCTTAATACTAGATCCAGATGTGTTGGATCTAAACACAAGTGAAAATCCATTTGGGGTCTAAGCATTTGGAGTATTTAGATTAAACACAAGCAAAAACTCATTTGGGGTCTGAGCATTTGGAGTATTTAGATTACTTGAATGTCACCCATAGCTTAATACTAGATCTAGATGTAAACACAAGTAAAAACTCATTTGGGGCCTGAGCATTTGGAACATTGAATTTTCATGCTATAATGATTCTTACTGAATTTGGATGCATTTGGGCTATCACCTATGAGTCATTGCATGCCATTTCTAACATCTAAATGCAATCAATTACTGTCAAATGGATCTATCATATGGGCATCTTGAGTGTTAAGTAGTGTTTAACATAATGTTTACTCCAGATTCCATATATGTTGCTTGTTAGTTCCACACCATTGATTCAACTCAACAACTACATCCACATGACTCAACAATTAATTCCAAGTGGAATGAGATGTCATTAGTTCCACGTTAGTCCAACTCAGTAGCTTGATATGTTACTAATGGGTGATAGAATTCCAATTATTGTATATATAAAAAATGAAATCTTAAATGAGAAAAGGGACTTAGAATCAATATCTAACATCCAGAGGAAATAGAATGGAAATTTTGAGGTTTACATCTTGATCTAGACATAATAAATCCAACATTTTCCACTTATTAAAGGAATTGTTGGCAATTCATTTAGATCCAAATGTTATCTCCACATCCCACATTTGATGAAACCTGTTATCACTCCAGGAAAATCTCTGAGGTTGTAAATCAGAGATGCCTGGTAACATATCATCTTCAATATTGTTCTCTGAACTATTGGAATGAAAGATGGTTTGGATCAAGTCAGATAACCATTCCAGCTCTATTCACACTCAGGACATGCATGAACACCCCCAACAACACAAGGCTTTAGACTGCTAATGCTCAATAGTTTGTAGATTAATGGATAGATGGAGAACACTGACTATGCCGGAAGATAACATACATGGACCTATATGAATGGCTAGCTATAGGCAGTAAAAGAACTCACTGACTATACTGGCAGATGCACATATAATCACACATATAAATGGCTAGCCATAGGCAGCAAAGAAGCTTGCAAATCTATATATCAAAGCAGAGATAAGATGACAGTTATCTGGCCTTAAACACACAAAAAACCTGAACAAACTGTTCAAGTGCAAGCATAGAACATAAGAGAAATGGACATTAAACATGTAGCAGCAAAAGAAGATTGTATTACTAAAGACTGCAGATGAGAAGCTTGAGAAAACAGGGAAGGAATAATCTCCAAAAGTTGAACCCTTGTTACATCTAGGTTTCTGCCTTTTATAGGCTCTTTACAATGCTCCTGAGCCTTCTGAGGCTTCCAAGGTCTTGATCTGTCCCCCTCTCCCATTAACTGTTTGATTCTCTTAATCGGCAAGCATGGCTTGGCGATTTCCATCTTCTGACAGAAGAGTAACCGCTTTCAGATATTTTGGGTGGCCTGCTATGGTGCCTAGGAGCTCTCTCATGCCAAAGATGTCTCACAATCATGTTTGTTAAGATGACTGCTGCGCTGGTAGGACTGTTAGTGCTCCATGATTTCATTTGATTTGGGTTTTGGTGCACAACGGTCCTTCTCCTTCCCTTTCCGGGCTCTATTTGTCGGCCGCTGTCTCTCTGCCGAATCCTTCTTCTGGTAAGTAATATGGCTGCATGACTCCTTTAAGAATGGCTTGCCGCCTGAACCTGTAATGGAGTGGCATATCGTGCAGTGAAATCCCTGCACCGGTCCCTTTCATGAATGTTTTTCCATTATTGTGACTGTTCGGGTCATAAACAGTGAAAACGCTGCAATCCTGCTAATTCCCGCCCATAACTGCTTCTTTTGGAGTTTAAAAGGTTCATTCATGCATATTTTCCCTATCGGGTCCGCCTTTCGGGTCGCAATCGCACATGATAGCCGACCGATCCTCTGTTTCCTTATATTTGAAAATACATTGAAAAATGCTACAAAACATGAGAAATTCACCTTTAGCGGACCTGAAAATAAATGTATTTCACTTCCCGGACCCTTTCGGGTCCGGGCTTCATCGCTATTGGCACTCGCCAAGGTTTCCTTTGTATTTCATTTATACAATGAAAACACACAAAATACATTGAAGATGGCCCTCGCGCGGACTTGAAATTTTATGAAAAATCATTTATAATGCCATCGGGTCGCATGCATGCCTTATAGAAAGGCCCCGCCCCTTTGAAAGTGCCGATGCGACACGCCGATGCGATGCGATCGCAATCGCATATCGGCATTGTCCCGTGCCTATTGTAAGTCCTCCTTTGCGACCCGCCGATCCGATCATCGGCGATCGCTGATCGGCGGGGTCTTGCATCGCTGCCACTGCCTGTTTGCGCCGATTGCGATCTGCCGACGCGATCTGGACCGTTGATCGGCCAGATCCAACGGCTGATATGAATACGGACTTTTAAGCCTGCGATTTTGATTTTTTGACTGTTTTGGAGTGTTTTTTGCCTCCCGATAGTGTATTTATGCTTTCCCAAGGGCTTCTCCTTTGCAACCATTTCGATCGGTGGAAGGCTTTTAATCAAAATTTGAAGATTTCAACAGCAACAATGGATCCTTTGGCATGATTTTAAGTGTGTTTGCAGACTTTGAGAGTGTTTTGAATCCATTTTTGATCCTTTTGTATAGCAGAGCTAACACTGGCTCCTTCTGGGGATGAGATCCTCCCTGTGAGGTCTCAAGAACCTGCAGATCAATGCCTTCATACAAAAACAGCTATAAAAACACTTGCCTAGTGTCCATTGGGCATGGAGTCAACTAAGCATACAACATAAAACTGTAAAAGAACTTAATTACAAACATAAAAGCCTGAAAACTTAAACTTCAAAATTTTCCCATTTTCAGGGCAACCAAAACCGTTTCTCCTACTCTCAGCCCGGTTCATCATAGATCAGTAGGACTGGATTGATTTGATCCTCTACCTTGTTATCGGGAAAAGTGTCTATTCAGAACGACCCTATCCCACTGGGTTTTAACAGTGACCTCAGAAACAAACAGGGAAAACTACTCTTGTATTCTCCTTTATGAACTATAAACGAAGAGGAATAGGATGAACCAACCTGTGTCTTGCGCTAGTCCTTTGATCCAATCTCTCTTCTCTTTGACAGCTTCCAGCTACCTGCTCCCTTACTTGCCCAGCGTCACCAAGTTCCTGCAAGATCACAAAAGAAGGAAACTACACAAAGACATGGATTTATGTTCATAAAAAGCTTAGGATCAGATTTAAGCAAAACATACAAATATAACAAACATCAATGATATACAAGCATGTAGGAGAAACTCAAATAGTTTTATTGATAAAACAAGAAGATCCAGGAGGAGTTACAACCGATGATTCCTGATCCAGCATCAACCTCCCAGCATGGAATCCCCTCTTCACCTCCAACAAAGCATAAATCACCCAATACTCTGATATCTATCTCAAAACCAACAGCAATTCTCTGCAATGTACAAAATTCCAGCCTCCGGATCTCTTGGTGAGGGATACATATATAGATGTATGCAAAGGGGATGAGTAAGCTCATGAATTGATTAGTGGCCTCTCTCTGTCAGTTCTTGCTTCCACTTGGAGACTGAGAGCCTCTTACTCATCACTGGTCGAATTCAGTGAGGCAAGTGTCATTAGAGAAGATTCTGGAAGCTTCCATTGTCTCTCCACCTCGTGGAATGACTCTGCCACTTGTCATTTCCCACTCAACGCACCCTGGTAGTGCATTCAAGTGCGTTGCAACACACCTAGCCAGTGTATTTGGGTGCTTTACAACGCAACTAGCTAGTGGAGCAGCTGAAATGATCCTGATTTGACTAGTTCTGAGCAGTTTCTGGTGGAGAACTTCTGGGAGAAGCTGTAATTTGTTGACCTTGTTTCTTTAGGAGCTGGAACAACACTTTTAGGGACTTAGGATCCCTTGGTTTATGGACATTTCATGCTTATAGCTGTAAGGCACAAAAATTTCTATAACATACCTCAAAGAGTTTAGGACATTTGAGCTTAACAGGTAGGTAGGGATCAAATTTCACTCCCTTTCTGTGTATTTTCCTCCTTGGATGTTCTTCATGGGAGCCTTTGTATACCAACTAAATACTCGTTTCTGGTGTATATTTGTCTGTGTTATCTGTGGTCTGCACAACTAATATGAATGGTGAACCACAGTGTTCTTCTACAGGGGACACAAAGACATCATCTACTCCAGCATCTTTCATAGAACAATCCTCATCCAAGGAGGAATCCCAAAACTGTGCATCCTCTTCCTTTGTCCTCTGGCAGGCTGCCCCTTCGATCTATGTGGAGACCTCCTGAGTAGGCATCAAAATATTAAGACTGAGGTGATCAATCTCAGCCTTGGGCATTGAGTTATAGCCTGCCTCAGGGCTTAGTGGGCAACCATGAGGGCTTGTCATCTGAGCATACAAAGAAACAAAAGATGATGGAGAGCTTTCCTCTCCCTTACTGATCACTGAGTTATTCCCCCAGTGCTTTAGGAACACATCATCTAGGGCCTTAATGTGTGCAATAGACCTAGGGGTATTTGTCTGAACCAATTTCTAGCCTCCCCATCTAGGCTTTGAACAAAAACCCTCATCCATACATCCTCTTCATAGATATCCAGGTTATCAGCATAGCTATAAAAGGACTCTAAATATTCTTCAGTTGATATTCCCTCTGCACCAGTAAACGTAGGCATGTATTCTCGATAATCTCCTGCAGGCATGGCATTTAAAGGAGAAGGCAAGACCAAAGGTCCATACCTGGCAGCAACTATTCGTTATATCTTTGTGAGATCTTGTTGGCCTGCCATGACTAAGCCTAAATGAAAGGGTACTGGTAGGCGGAGGGATATGAATCAATGAATAGGATAGGAGAGACAGAGGAAAATGATGGACAGCACGGGCTGCTTTTATTTGACTGATATCCAAAAGGGAAATGAATAACCGGGAGCGGTATGAATCTCTGAAGGTGAACTTCACTAACAGAGACACATAAAAGTTGTTTAAGGCTTACTTGATCCTGATGCTCCCTTCCGCAAAGTTTTTTCTGCTTATCGATCCTCTCAGTATCAGGCACTGGCCAGCAAGTGATTTCTGAAGATTTCTCCGAGCATGCTTCACGAACTGCGCCAGAACTTCAATGTGGAGTCGCCAAAGGATGGCCTTCCTCCAGTGGAGTCGCCAGACAGATGATTACAACCAAAGAATGTGTTCAAACCTTGTCTGTCATCAAAGCTTGAAGCTGTGTCGTCTCCCAGGGAAGTTGAGCTTCGATTCTCTTCTCCCCGGCAACGGCGCCATTTATGTTATCACTCTAGGAAACTCTCTGAGGTTGTAAATCAGAGATGCTTGGTAACATATAATCTTCAATATGGTTCTCTGAACTATTGGAATGAAAGATGGTTTGGATCAAGTCGAATAACCATTCCAGCTCTATTCACACTCGAGACATGCATGAACACCCCCATCAACACAAGGCTTTAGACTGCTAATGCTCAATAGTTTGTAGATTAATGCATAGATGGAGAAAACTAACTATGCCAGCAGATATCATACATGGACCTATATGAATGGCTAGCTATAGGTAGTAAAAGAACTCACTGACTATACTGGCAGATGCACATATAATCACACATATAAATGGCTAGCCATAGGCAGCAAAGAAGCTTGCAAATCTAGTATATCAAAGCAGAGATAAGATGACAGTTATCTGGCCTTAAACACACAGAAAACCTAAACAAACTGTTCAAGTGCAAGCATAGAACAGAAGAGAAATGGACATTAAACATGTAGCAGCAAAAGAAGCTTGTATTACTAAAGACTGCAGATGAGAAGCTTGAGAAAACAGGGGAGGAATAATCTCCAAAAGTTGAACCCTTGTTACATCTAGTTTTCTGCCTTTTATAGGCTCTTTATAATGCTCCTGAGCCTTCTGAGGCTTCCGAGGTCTTGATCTGTCCCCCTCTCCCATTAACTGTTTGATTCTCTTAATCGGCAAGCATGGCTTGGCGATTTCCATCTTCTAACAGAAGAGTAACCGCTTTCAGATATTTTGGGTGGCCTGCTATGGTGCCTAGGAGCTCTCTCGTGCCAAATATGTCTCACAATCATGTTTGTTAGGATGACTGTTGCGCTGGCAGGACTGTTAGTGCTCCATGATTTCATTTGATTTGGGTTGTGGTGCACAGCGGTCCTTCTCCTTCCCTTTCCGGGCTCTATTTGCCGGCCGCTGTCTCTCTGCCGAATCCTTCTTCTGGTAAGTAATATGGCTGCACGACTCCTTTAAGAATGGCTTGCCGCCTGAACCTGCAATGGAGTGGCATATCGTGCAGTGAAATCCCTGCACCGGTCCCTTTCATGAATGTTTTTCCGTTATTGTGACTATTCGGGTCATAAACAGCGAAAACGCTGCAATCCTGCTAATTCCCGCCCATCACTGCTTCTTTTGGACTTTAAAAGGTTCATTCATGCATATTTTCCCTATCGGGTCCGCCTTTCGGGTCGCAATCGCACATGATAGCCGGTCGATCCTTTGTTTCCTTATATTTGAAAATACATTGAAAAATGCTGCAAAACATGAGAAATTCGCCTTTGGCAGACCTGAAAATAAATGTATTTCACTTCCCAGACCCTTTCGGGTCCGGGCTTCATCGCTATCGGCACTCGCCAAGGTTTCCTTTGTATTTCATTTATACAATGAAAACACACAAAATACATTGAAAATGGCCCCTGCGCGGACTTGAAATTTTATGAAAAATCATTTATAATGCCATCGGGTCTGACCCATCGGGTCGCATGCATGCCTTATAGAAAGGCCCCGCCCCTTTGAAAGTGCCAATGCGACACGCCGATGCGATGCGATCGAAATCACATATCGGCATTGTCCCGTGCCTATTGTAAGTCCTCCTTTGCGACCCGCCGATCCGATCGTCGACAATCGCTGATCGGCGGGGTCTTGCATCGCTGCCTCTGCCTGTTTGTGCCGATTGCGATCTGCCAACCCGATCTGGACCGTTGATCGGCCAGATCCAACGCTGATATGAATACGGACTTTTAAGCCTGCGATTTTGATTTTTTCACTGTTTTTGAGTGTTTTTTGCCTCCCGATAGTGTATTTCTGCTTTCCCAAGGGCTTCTCCTTTGCAACCATTTCGATTGGTGGAAGGATTTTAATCAAAATTTGAAGATTTCAACAGCAACAATGGATCCTTTGGCGTGATTTTAAGTGTGTTTGCAGACTTTGAGAGTGTTTTGAATCCATTTTTGATCCTTTTGTATAGCAGAGCTAACAAAACCCAAAGTAATGCACTTCTTCTCGATCCAGATCCAGATTACCCTTATCCGAGTATCTGTCATTTGACATCATCAACTCAAAAACCATGAGTTAGGTCTAGATTTTCTTTTGAAGATATTTTTTCCTTTATAAGCTTTAAAATCCTATCAAAATAAAACATGTATTATATTAAACCAAATAGGTAAATTTGTAAGGTAAAATCATTGAAATAAATCATAAAACTAGTGAAAATTTATAAAACAAATTAGGTTGAGTTATGCACCAATGTAATAAATCAAATTTAAATAATTAGAAATTGCTAAAAAATCATAATATAAGTGAAAATTAGAAGGGTCCCCATTGTTTTGTGAATACTTCATATCATAATGTTGGGTGGTTGTGCAAGCTACAACACCAAGGAAAAGGTTTTTGTTTATTGTGGACAATTTATGTATTTCTTTCTATTTTCTATTTCTTACATTTCAACTGTCTAATTAATTAGGAAAAAAATTCAACTAACTAAATAACTTGGAATATAAGGAACAAATAATAGTAAATATTTCGTGAATTATGGTCGTGCTTAATGCTACGAACTTTTCATCAAAATATTATGGAAAATCTCATACTAATCCAACACCTATATGTTCTCATTTATCAATAACAATCCCAAACAACATCAGTATGTTCACATAGTCACATGTCATAGGAAGAATATCTCAGACCAAAAATTTATCATCCCATGCAAATATCCTGAAGGGTGCTCAGGGACAACTTCAATGTGTATGAAGCAACTCAATCATCAATTCACTTAGGTTCTATGCAAAACATATATATCTGTATGGACAAGTGTTCACACGAAACATCAATGCTTCAATCACCTATCGGTTGCCAAGTCAGGTTCAACAATATCTATTCATAACTTCTTGAAATCAGAGTGTCCAAGGATTTTCATTTCCACTTTCCAAAAATTCTTCAATAGCTTCATGATTTAGATTTTATTTTCCAAAATTATGAAAGTAATTCATCATGCCATGATTCGTCATTTCAAACTTCAGAGGCCAACTCCCTCTTACTTTGATCATCAGAGGCTCATTACCTGTCAAGACTAGACCATTAGCATAAAAAACAAAAATCAAACGCTTATCTTGGACCACCTTTGAAGTAGAGGTTTTGATTGGAACATATTCTTGGCTTCACTGATAATTGCCAATGCAGACATACCAGGCTCGGGAAACTTGTTTTATATATGTTTTCTGCAAAGATAACATTTGACCAAACCAATATGCTCAGCCTTACACAAATCAATATTGTGTAATCAAATCAACTAAGTCAACTTATCAAGTCTTAGATTTTAGATCAAAAATAATATCAAAATCTTAAAAGTTTCTACCAATATCACTGTGACGAAATTCTTTAGACTAGGTGACAAGTATAGCTCAAATACCAAGTCATGATTTCATCTATTGTCATGTCAACAAATTTTTATTAAACAATATCAAATTCCATCATGTCATCATAACATGAATTGTCACTAGATGCAAATGCATATACCAAGGAAAAGTCACAATTGTTTATACTTCAATCAATGTGCCAAAGCTAATGAAGCCAATACAAAATCAATGCCAACATCAATCACTGAAAGTCACTATGCCCACATAGCAATATTATCAATGAAAATAATCAGTTTTCAAGTACCAAATCAGATCAAAAATCTAACTTGTTATCACTGTGAATTCAAGCAATCCATAAGCCAAAAGTTCTAAAGCATCATCAGTCATCCAAGCCAATATATTCACTAAGTCAATCCAATAAGCCAAATCTTGTCAAACCCTTGTAATTTTTATCAAATACTATCATATACTAACTTCAATGATCAAACCAAATGATAATATGCATACTTCAGTCCCCTGCAAACATAAGCTTATTTAACATGTTTACATTCTCTATAGTAATTCAAACATTCAAACTTCCCTACTCATAGAAATTTTTGATGTCTACTTCATATCTATAGGACTGTCATACTCAAGGTGCACTTTTGATTTCGTGCATGAGGCTTCAATTTTTGTGACCTATAGGCACAACCACTCCCATGGACCTTCTTCCATGCGGTTGGGGCTTAGACGAAAGGGAAACCCTATTTTCTTAGACTAGAACTAGCTATAGACTAACAACATCAGATATTTGTTTATTTATGTCAAAAAACTTCAACAATAAAGAATCTTATATACATCTAATGCCAATGATAATAGGTGCAGGGATCTTATGGAGAGTTTCTCCCTCTGAAAGGGAAGATGATTTAATCATCATCATTCAAAACATCAACATGTCTATCATAATACTATCATGCATCAACAAAACTATTAGATCATGAAATCAAACTATATTAGGTTCTAATACATATAGTCATCATGGACATAACATGTCAGCATCAACTACTTCATCTTCACATATGAACATGACATCAATTTTCTTTTTCATCAAGATTTAGATATATGATTAGGGAAATTATCAAGTGCTTCATCATACTTTAAGGATCATAATCACTTCATCACTTCTTTTACATTCATTCAATCATTAAATCAGGGCATTCAATTTTACCATATGTCATAATTACTAAGCCAAGGTCAATAAGGAGATCTTGAGAAATAATATTATTGTTACACTTCCATCATCATGGTTATCATGTTTATCACAAACAATATCAATAGTGTCAAGCTACCATATAGAAGAATAAGCGTGCTAGCCTTCTGTATGGGATCAGGAAATCCATCATGTCTAAAATGAAATATCCTTGCCAAATATCAAGAGAACCAATATATCAAAACCCAATGTTTCTAACTAGTTTTTACCACATCTTAATAGAATGTAAGATACTTGTCCAATACTAAGTGCACCATCTCATCATAAGTACCATGAATAAAATTTTCATATGCATGAACCATTTATGAAGGTGAAATTCCCATCATACCTTAGGGCATACCTTTCCATCCAATATTGTAGCTGAAACATAACATTGAAATAAATCACCATAAATACCTTGTAGTATTCAAATAGCTATGCACCTTATTATTTGACATAGGAAATTGTAGAAATTTGTCAGCTTTTCATGAGATGCCTCTTTTCCTTTTCCATCACTAGCTCTTCTCTTCCTTCACTAGCCATCTTTTCCTACGCTTCAGATGATCCTCAAGAAGGATCCACTTATCATATATCATCAGGAGGTTAGAAGTATCCTAATACTCAAATATACATGCAAGAAGTATAGTCAAATATCAAATCAATAAATATAAACAAAATTAAAGACATAAAGGAGTAACATGAATTGAAAAGTACTTATCTTAAATGAGAGTTGATCATCTCCTTCTTGAACCAACCTTCAAGAGTTACTACTGTCTATTGATCATATAACAGTGTTGCCTTTAGTATTTCAACCCACTTCATCAATAACCAATGCCTCATTGAGACTATCCCATCTATGGCTACATAAAACCCGTCACAAGTGCTAGAACATATTTACATTGATCATTCTAAGGTTTCTAGATTGCATATCTCAAACCTTTTTCATAATCCAGGGTTTCTTCCAAACCCTAAATTCATAATATCCATGAAACCCTAACAATTAAATTGTCTAGGGTTTCCTTCAAACCCTATTATTCTTTTAGGTCTCCATCATCTTGTCTTGCTTCCAACAAAGGTGTCTTCATATGGATGATATTCAATGAATTGTCTTCAGCCCAACTTTGATACAATGCTAATTTTTCTTAGGGTTATATTATTTTTTGCTTTGATAATTTCATTTCAACATTTTCATATTAAATTCACCTCATAGCAACTTAACATTATTTAGATTTACAACATTATTCAACAACATATGCAATTATATAGAAAGAAAAACATCATCACCAATGTAGTAGAACATAAAGGAACAATAGAGGAAAAAAATTCACACATAGAGACACCAGGATTGGTCGGAGACCAAGGAAAAACCCACTATGGGGAAAACCCTTTCAAATTCTTCTCCTTATTAGATTGTCATTGAATGATTCAATAAAAGAGAGTACAATGATCCATATCAACAACCATAAATCTATCTAGCAAAATAAACTAAATAATATCCATGAGATGAAACCAACAATACTAATACGCAAAACCTTGCTTCAGAAGCATGTGATCAACTTTCATTTTATGTGGTTAACTGTTGAACCCTGCGGGCAATGAGCAAAATCTACGATCAAATGAAAAACCAAACCCTAGGTCCCAACCACAGGGATGACGTGATGTGCATGTAGTTGAAAGGATTCAGCTACACAAATGAGTCTTCCTATGTATGGTTGCAGTCGAAAATTACTTGTTACAGGCCTATTGTTGTGACCCAAAACCCTAGACACGTGTGAGTTTCGTACCATGCAATCTCATATCTGTGTGAGTGAACTTCCACAAACCATCTCAGACCCGTGCAAGCCAAAACCAAAGAAAGAAGAATAGAAGAATGCTTCATGATGATGTCCAAGTGAGGGTCAATTGTCCTGTATTTATATCCATCCATGGGTGTCCAATTTATCTTTTGGGCCAACCTAATCAAATATGCACATGTGGGGCTTAATTCAAAAACATACTTTCCCTTGTCCAAATTGAGCGCTTCATTAGTCAAAATTGGTCCTCTTGAAAAGAGGAATCTCACCCCATGGTTGTAATTTTTCACTGAGATGAAAAATTAACACAAAATTGGATGACTTTTTGACCATCATGTAGATACAATCATGCCCCTGTGCAGCTGGAAGACCGGTGATGAAATCCATGGAGACACTCTCCCACTTCCTCTAAGGAATCCAAAGAGGTTGTAGTAGGCCACCCAAATGTGTCTGCTACCCTTTATTCCTATGGAAAACACCACACTCTCGTACATTCCTTAGAACGCCCCCTTGATGCCTCTCTAAGTGAAGTGCTCCCTGATAGTCCTATATGTTTTTGAAAAACCCATGATGGCCTGCCATGGGTGAGATATGGGTTGCATGAAATATTTTCTCTCTCAACCATGAGCCTAGAACTAAATATATGTTTTTATTATAGTATATAACCTCGTCCATCACCCGATATTTTTCAACCCTAAAGTATCATCCAATATCTTGCACGCTTATTGATTCTTGGAGTACTCTACCAACAACTGTGCCTTCTAATATTGAGTGATATCCATAAGTGAGAGTGTCACAAGACTCCTAGAGAGTGCATCTTCCACTATGTTCTATTTTCCCTTGACATACTCTATCTCGAAATCATAAGCCTAGATCTTGCTGACCCACTTTTGTTGCCTCTTCTGAAGTTCCTTTTGCTCCAAAAAGAATCGAAGATTGTTGTGATCAATCTTTATCTTGAACCTATTTCCCACCAAGTATTGTCAGAACTTGGCCAAACCATGCATAATGTCCAACATCTCCTTATGATATATAAAATACAACCTCTCATGGCTATGTAGCTTCCGGCTCGCGAATGAAATTGGATGACCTCCCTGCATCAAATCCACCCAAATGCCCTCTCCAGATGCATCACACTCTAACACAAAGGGATACAAACTGAGAAAATCCCTTCACAAATTGCATGTAGTAGGTACACATACCCAGGAACCTCCACAACTTCGTCAAATTCATGGGTGTAGGCCAATCCAAAATGGCCTTGATCTTCTCTTCATGAACACTAACTCCATCCTCCCCAATTATATATCCTATATACAACATCTATGTCAATCAAAACTCGTACTTAGACATCTTGGCATAGAACCGATGTTCATCCAAGATGCACAAAACCTCCTCCAAGTGTTGCAAGTGCTCCTCCCAAGTCCTGTTGTATAGCAGAATGTCTTCAAAGAACACCAACACAAATTTTCATAGTTTCTTGTAGAACACATGGTTCATGCAATATTGGAAGGTCATTGGTGCATTGGTTAGCCCAAAGGGTATCACCAAGAACTCAAAGTCCCTATAGTGGCACCAAAATGTAGTCTTCCATATATCTTGTTCCCTCACTCGAATTTGATGGTATCCTGAACGTAATTCTATCTTAGAGAAGTATTTTTCCCCTCTAAGTTCATCCATCAACTCATCTATACATGGAATCAAGTATCAGTTCTTCAGTGTCTTCTTATTCAGGGCCCTATAATCAATGTACATGTGAAGTGTCCCATCCTTTTTCTTAACCAGCACAACTGAAGAAGCAAAGGGACTGGAATTGGTCTTGATGTGCTCCAACACCAACAAATCCTTAATAGCCCTCTCAATCTCATCCTAGTATGCCTTAGGATGCCTTTAGGGAGTGGTTATGACTGCATGTACCTCCTCCTCTAGCTCTATGGTGTGCTCAAAGCCTCTATCTGGTGGACGACCAAGAGGAATGTCTTCGAACATTTCCTGATTCTTCTCTAATAGTGCCAAATTTTTTGGGTGTGGCTACTACCCCTATTTCCCCAACTCTGAAATACACAATTCTAATGCCCATGTTATTTCTCTATGTCTCAAATCAACCTCCATCCTATGAGCTGACATGGTCTATGGCAGGTATGAATACATACCTCAAAGTATTGCCAGCTTCCCATCTAGCCCTATGAACTCCATCTCCAATTTCTTCCAATCAATACTGACACGCCCTATAGAATAAAACCATTGGAAACCCATCACCACATTGGTGTCTGGTACATCAACTACAAAGAAACGATCCATCACTAAATAGTTCCTCATGGTGGGGGTGGCCCTACTATCCACCAATACTGATACATGTTGGCCCTACATTGTGCCCCTAATCCTCAACTTCAAGTATTTCGAAATTCCCCGAAGTGAAGTAATAACTCCTCTAGTAGGTAGAGGTGGGCCTCCTCCAGGTGGTGGTGGTGGTGGTCATCCTCCCATAGTATGTGGCCCACAATCAACTGCATATGTCTTCATCTCATCCACATCCTCCAAATCATTTTCTGAAAACACCTCTATGTAATGGGCCTTTCCCTTGGTGCATCGATTCCCTGGTGCCCATGGCTCTTAACATGTAAAGCATAACTTCCTTTTCTGGAGGTCTCTCCTAGTCTCATCATACAATTTTCCTCCCCTCTTCCACCTATTCTGAGGAGGTCTAATATCCTTACCTTTTTATAGAAAGGCAGGCCTAGGCGGTGTCAGTGTCCTTGTCTTCGGAATTGTATTAAGCATGTCCCTAGTCTAGTAAATGGCATCCTACAATGACACCGACCTGTAAGATCTCACCCAACCATGTAGTGGCTCTGCCAACCCCTCAATGAATAACATGATCAATCTCGTCTCTGAGATGTTAGAGACCATAACAACTAGCCTCTCAAACTCTACCATGTATGCCTCAGTGCTATTTATCTACTCCAGGTTGGCCAACTCCCCGAAGTGTAACTCAGGGTCCTTCCTATCAAATCTCTTTACCAGCCTCCTCGTGAACTCAGTGTATGATGCAATAGATGCATTCCACAGTGTGACAAATCCAGGATACCACCACTCTTGTGCATCTCCCTCCAAATGTAGAGTGGAAAATAGGATCACATTTGTCTCCCTCATCAGATTCAAGTGGAATTATGTGTCTAACTTCTAAATCCACACCTTGGTCTAACTCTTAGTTGATCCATCAAAAGAGGGCAGTGTCAGTTTTCCTGCCAACTTTTGAGTATCCTGGTTTTGTTTGTATTGTCATCCTATGAAAGGTGCTCCTACCCTAAATCTACACTTCTCCTTTACGTGGCAATAATTCCCAAAGGACAAAACCCTCTAGACCTTAGGCTCTGATGCCTCATACTCACCAACTCAGCAAATGCATCTGGTTCCTTCTCCCTCTTTTTCTCCTCCAGGAAGTGAGGCATCATGGGTATCATATTCTGGCCATAAGTATGGGTACTCACTTGTTGGTTTGTGCATCCATGCACATGACTCCCCTCTCCTATCTGGGACCCACCTTCTCCATCATTTCCACCTCCTTGTACCCTTCCTTATATGCTCTGTAATTGTGTCCCCAACATTTGTTGCATCATGTCTATAATCTATTGATTTTGCACCATCATCTATTTGTTTGACCTCACCAACTCCTCCAATAATGGATCTCACCCATTTTTCTTAGGTTTTTAATTTCCTCCCCGATTCTTCATACGCTCTTTAGTGTGACCAAGCTCTATGTCTGAGAAGTGGTTAGGCTCTTCTTCGCTACCACCATCCCTGCCTCTACCTCTTCCTCTACCTCGATGGAACATTACTCCTTCGTACTTGGGTGGCATCACCTACTATTCAACCCCATAGCTGGCCAAGAACATGCTCTGATACCACTGTAATATTCCTAACTAGGAAATACAGTGAATATTAAATACATTCATTAACATACAACAAACACAAATTTTGAAACACGACCACAAATCAGTAAACACAGTAAATGGAGCCAAAAGTTTGAGCCATGGTATAAATATGGAAATATATGTACGTCAAATGATAGAAATAGAACCTGGGCTTGCTACTGCAAACTATGGTAAAACCCAGGTGTCAATACAATAGCTCCAAGTGTTGGAAGGGCTCCCCAGAAAAATTGCACACTACCTGGTAAAAACTTTTGTTGTTAGCTAGAATCGACCCTATGTTTGGGCCCTCAAATGTGGTAAGAAAATTCGTATTAAGTAGAGCCTCCTCTCAATAAACCCACAAAAATCCAAAAAGGGTTTGGGCTATTTCGATAAGTCACTAGTGACCCCAAATTTGTGTGTTTCTTCCACTAGTCTGCCAGTGAAGCTGCGGGAAGCAAACTGCTGCAAAAATTCCCAAATCACCCTCAATGGAACCCTCTCCAACTCCTGTGAAATTTCCGACCCAACCTCTAAGTGATTTCTAGCTCCAAAAGTCTCCTAAACACCTAGTCTCAATGAGTGCATAGAAACTGCTAGTAAACCCCTACACAGGCCCTAGAATAGACAAATTCAGCCCTCCAAATGGAAGCGCTTTCAAACCTGCAAATCTCTAAGATAAAATTCATCCTCCTTGAGGGAAAATCTCTACAAAATCTTCAGCCAAAGCTCCATTGTTTGCTAGCCTCTCTCAGCCCCATGAATTTTATTATGTGCACCATGGGAAGATCGCACTAGCCAAAAGAATCCTGTGAAATAGCTCCTTAATTCCCTAGAATAAACTCACCAAATTATCTTCTAGGGTGACACTCGAAGTTCACCGAAGGGAGAGATGGAAGTTCCACTTGGAAATCCCTTGTGCTTAACAACATTGGTCAACTTGGCTAAACAACTCAAGCAACTCAAGTTCAGATGTCAAATTTCCAGAATATGTAAAAGTGAGGCTTGTCTCTTCCTTTTATAATTGTTGTTCCCTTCTCTCCTTTTGGACTCCCTTCTTTCTCCCCTTCTCCCTAGCTTGATCTTTCCTAAGTGGTTGATTTCCCGTTTTGTTGGCCCCCACATCCCACTACCAAATTAATTTACCTTTTCTCCTATGTTTTTAGCCTCCTTTTTCTCCAAAAATTAAGTGGGGACTCCATAGCCCACTTTTCCTAAGTTTTATATGCCAAAATATTTCTCAACACCAAAATTGCAAAAATGAGGATTTTACTTAGCAAAATTATTTATTAGGGACATGACATAAATCAAAGTACATAGAGGAAGTTGTATAATATTAGGGATAACTATACTAGCTATAACTACATAATAAATAGAGCTAATGACAAGATTGGATACAATAATAAATGCAATTGACTTAGCCACATGATCTTAGGGACATGTCAATCCCTCTTAATTTAACTGGAAAGTGTCCATGTTTTGTTCCCAGTTTACAAAATGTCACACTATCCAAGTGAACTAAACTAGAAATAATAGTATGTTGACTCACATACACATGGGTACACACTTGAACATTTATAACTTTGTGTTGATGGTCAATAAGAAGATAGATTAAACCACCATCATTTCTTTCTTTTCATGAAGAAGATGGGTCATGCTTTTGCACAAACTAGCAATCCTTGTAAATATGAAAAATATAGAGGGCACAACAACACCTTGGGGTAGAGGCCCACTGACACCACAACCTAATTCCTTCTCTTTTCATATTTTCACCGACGAGAGGAGTCCCCATGTCCCCCACTTGTGATAGATGTATCTAGGATATATTTGAAGTGAGGAAAGGTGACTCATTCAATGGAAAGGTTCAATGAAAGTATGAGCTCCTGAAGAAGCTAGGAAGACTTTCTAAGAAAAGCCCCTTGCAAGGAAGACTACATGAGACCTAGGATTGAGATATTTAGTGAGATAAGATTTCATCAAAAGTTAAGGTAGCCAAGAGAAAACGTTATGAATGATATACTTCAATAGGTACTAAAGCACAAACCTTCAAAGAATCCCCAGGTTGAAGGATTAGCTTCTAGAGTTCCCACTTGGTGTGAAGGCTAGGGCATAAATTTTAAGGAGATTCTGTTATCACTTAGAACTAAAAAATTTGATGCATATAATTTTCTATCCTAGCTCGATGACAAAGGTCTGTGTTAGTTTACTTTAGTTTTAATTTTCTTCCCTTAGGATTTGGAGTTTTAAAGAGTTTTTAACTCAAGTCATTCTCAACTCCCATTGGTTCCCCTCTACCCATCATTGTTTTGTAGCCACCTCTGTGTCTTATGTAAGCCACCATGTCTTTTAGTAATTTCGCAGCACAATTCCAATTCACCAGTTTCGCAGCGCAATCATGATTAAGCAGTTTCGTAGCGCAATCATGATTAAGCAGTTTCGCAGCGCATCATGATTAGGCAGTTTCACAGCGCATCATTAAAATTTAAAACTAACAGCCCTGTGAAATCATGGATTCGTACTTCTGCAGCGAATCTTTCTCGAAATATCAAGTCCGTTAGGTGAGTCATCAGCCATGTCTTCTCATGTCAGTTCATATATCTCTCCTATCACGTTTTAACGCTCATTGCCACTATCACCACCACTAGATCTGTTGATACGCATGTATTATCATTCCCAAGAAATTTCACCGTGCATAAGCCTTAATGATGGCCGTAAGTATTGCATAAATGACAAATCTGCAAGATTATGTCTTGAAAGGTTTTAAGCGGAAAGATTCAAAAATCAAGCGAGGCTGATAATCAAGCGAGGCTGAATTCAAAAAGAAGTTGAATCACAATTCCAACCGGAGCTAGTAGTCTTTGTGTGCGAAGATTTGGAAGAACCCATGGAGAAAAAAGAGCACAGATCCGGTAAACCTTTAAGGACTGAACTCGAGGGCCTGGATATAACGCTGAGAGATGAAGGGGTGAAGAAAGCGTTTAAAAACGCCGGGTGCTGGAACTTTTGCAAAAAATTACAAGGAGGACATGCACAGGTAACTAAAGAATTTGCACTAAACTTCACTGGTTTGAATTCAAAGGTAGCTATGTTAGAAGTGCAGGTTTCTCCAGAAGCAATATCTGTTGTGACAGAGATCCCAAGAGGACAAGAGGAATGGTTTAAAAATTTCAAATTTGACATGAATCCTTGTAAGGAGTTTTTAAAGGATGCATATGTAAATGAAGATTTGAGTAGGGGAGTGCCCAGGAATTATGTCAAAGAACATTATGCTCTCTTACTCACCTGCATACAAAAATATTTGACTTGTGAGGGAAGGTATAACAAGGTTTATTCTTACCATTTCAAACTGCTTTTGCATTTCACTGGGAAAGTCTCCATAGATCTACCTTTTTATTTGTTCCGTAGTTTGAGTAAGATGTGTGATAAAGTACAGCTGAGAAAAGAGGATTCTGAAACCTCTTTGTTTCATCATGGTTTGATCAAGTTGTTGGTTTTAGATGGCCTCCAAAAGATAGACAGAGACTGGAATTCTTTTATTTTTATGGCTGGATTCTAAAGCAAGACTGGCCTCACTCCACAACCGGCCAGAGATTTTACAATAGCTGAGCTCCAAAAAGAGGCAAGAGCTAAAAGGGTTCCAAAGTCACAGCTAAGAAAACCAGTGAAGCCTCTCATCATCCAAGATCAACCTCAGCAAACAACTAAGGAAAAGGCTCAGGGTAAGAAGACTATACCTGAAACAAGCACATCTGAAGCAGTCTCAAGGGTAAGAACAAGAAGCCAAATAAATAAGGAAAAAGGTAAAGCTGGAGCAGTTGAAGAGAGCCCAGTGTCCAAGGCAAATTTGAATGATTTATTACAGGCCATTGAATTCGAGCAGTCTATACCAGTCCAAATTGAATTGATGCAGTCAGAGCAAGAAGGTACCAAGAAATCCAAGGCTTCAAAAAGGCTTAAATTTGATGAGCCAGCTGAAGAATTCATTTTTAAATCTAGAAGACCTATGACAAGAATATTCCAACAAGTACAGGAAGCACTGCCGAGAACAGAGAAAACAGGGGAAGAGACACAAAAAGACACGGGAAAAACAGTCATTGCATCTCAAGAAGATAATATGGCAGCCATACAGAGACAATTAGAGTCAGCCAAGTATGAGATTGCTAAATTGAAGAAGGCTGCTAGAAAGCATGCAGCCATACATGCAAAATATTATAAAACCTTATGGGAAGGAAATGAAGCTGTAAAAGCTTAGTTGAATTCAGTGGTTGATGGCCATGCACAATTTCACACCTGGACAGTACCAGCAATCAAAGAGGCTAAGTATATCAGAAGGATTAATATGCAACTGAGAGCTGGGAATAGAGCTATGAGGAAACAAATTGAAGATTTGAAGACACAACTAAGCCAGCTACCTGCAAAATGAGTTTTCTTTTCAAGAAAGGTTTTGTTTCAAATTTTTGACAAATTTGCTTAATCTTATTTTTCTGAAGAAATATAATCCCTGTTCAACATGTGGAAAGTCGAAGGGAGTTTTTTTTGGCAATCAAATACTCAGTTGATAAAGATCTCGGGTTAAAGGCAAACTGTTTCAAATAACTCAGCAGTTTCGTAGCGCGCTACGAAACTGCTGAAGATGTTGTTTTTAACGCAAATCAAGTAGTTTGAATTATAAGCGGGAATTTTGAAAGGGAAATGTCTAAAGGGTGTACAAGACATCAGCTGGAGCAAACAACAGCCAATCAGGTCAAGACAGATGGATGTTTAAAAGGATTGAATATTCAAATCCAATTTTGAATTTTTGTCATAAAGCCCCTTTATCACAGTTCAAAATATATCAAACGATTTGCCTGCAAGGAATTTTTTCCTGTACACATGTTCATGAAAAGAGCTTACAACGCATCAAGGACGTGGCAGTCTTCCACATCTTGGGTAATTAAAAGCTAAAGAACATGCTTCTGTGCATTCGAAGATTTTGGAAAAAACTGAAGCCGAGAAGCAAGGGTAACCTCCAAATATCTCTGAGCAGTTAAAAAGTTTCAACATCCAAGGTCAACATGGGGCATTAAATACCCATCTCAGCCATCTCAGCCAAACTGAAAGAGGACCAGGTGTCAAAGAACGAGGAGAAGCCATCATGCATACAATATGGAGTTAGAGTCATAGTAGATTTAGAACTCTAAAAAAGCTCCAGTCAGCACTTTATTGTATTTATTAGTTAGTTAAATAGTTGATAGGTGTCATTAGAGGTAGTTATCGAATTCCCCTCATGCTGGAGGAGGAATCTCGATTAGTTAGAATAAGAATTCTATATATAGCTGAAACAGCAATGTAATAAGGGTTGGAAAACTTTATGACAGAGCATTGTATTTGGCTTATGTAAAGACAGAGTTTCAGTAATATAATTTGGCTTTACTTCTCAGGATTCATGAGGGATTTCTATGTTCAGAATGTGTGATCTTGTCCTTTCCTAAATTTTTACAGTTGTATAAATGTATAATCACTCAGAATTCACTGATTGTGCTCTGATTTCCTGTATGCATTTATAAACTGTGGTTTCATATGAGTTATGTTCTGAATATTCAAATGCTGAATGCCCTGACTTCTATGTAAAGTCAAGATCCTTGTTTATTGAGGTGTTGTTGACTCCATAGGCCCAATGGAAACTTGTTTAATATTTTTCCAGCATCTATATTTGTCACAGTTATTTCACAAAGAGTTAGCCATCTTATCTTAATCAAAATCATTAACCCATCTAGAGAGAGCCCTCTCAGGTTGAGGAGGCTAAGCCTCAGCCTAAAGTAGGTTTGAAATAGTTACTTGAAGTCTTCCTGGTCTGCAGCCTTCCAGGGCCTGATTTTGAGATAACATTTTGGTGCGTCTGCCGGGAGTCTGAAGATTACTCATTCCCGAAATTATGAAGCTGAACTTCTGAAGGTAGCAGGAGCTCAGAAGGTTTTCGAGGCTGCATTCTACCTTGGTGACTCCATACAATCTTAAAGATAAAAGGTGGCTTCGAGAGGAAGATATACAAGGAGTAATCCTGACCCAAATCCACCTACTCCTGTGGATAATCCCAACACCATCTCAAGGAGCAGGCAAAGATTTCCTGATATACCAGGTACTTCATCTGTATCAAAATCTTTGTTCCCTGAATTTTCTAGAAGTCCTGAAGATAAAATTGTAGATGATAAATTCATGAGGTATTGTTGAGGTCTGAGAACGAAGAAGAACTTATTGGAATTATTTTAGATTTGCAAAAAAGAGGCATTGATACTTCATCCTTAGTGTCACAAAAAGATAAGGAAGAGTTTTGGGAGGTTGTTACCTCAGAATTACTATTAGAGGAAGAGGATTTGAATCAACTCAAAGAGCTTGATCCTTTTGAAGTTTTGCTCAAATCCAAAACCGGTTTACCTCTCCCAAATTGGAGTTCTTTTGTCAGTGGTTTGCAAAGTCCAAATAGCCCTTTTCGTACCAATACTTTATCTTCTGCCTCTGCTAGTCCAAATAGCCCTCAGACACTATCTCACACTAGTTTTGGTCCCACTGGTCATACAATACTTGTTGTCACTGCTCCTCCATTCATTATGGCTATACCTGCTAGGTATGCTCCTCTAGCTCTCCCTGCTGTTTTACATGATCTTCCTAGTAAATATGCTGCCAGAATTCCAACGTGGGGAGGAGATGAAGATATTACAGCAGAGGAACACGTGGATAGGTTCAATGATTTTGTTGACAGGGAAGAAGTGGATGATGAAGATGTAAAACTAAGATTGTTTTCTCAAACCTTCATTGGGGAAGTCAGAAAATGGTTTAAAGCCCTTAGAGCCGGAAGTATTCATAGCTGGGTAGAATTTGAAGACAGCTTTCTAAGGAAATGGGGAAACAGAACCAACCCTGTCCAAGCCCTTACTGAATACAACAATCTTAGGAGAGCTCCAGAGGAAACTGTCCAAAACTTCTCTAAGAGGTTTAATAAAATATACAATTCCATTCCAGCTCATTTGAAACCTCCTGGAGCTTTGGCACAGTTGAGATATGCTGAATCATTTGATTCAGATTTTTCTCTTTTACTCAGAGAAAGGGAGTCTGCCTCTCTTGCTGACATGCAAAATGATGCAATTAAAGTGGAGGTCAACATGCTGGCTACTAAGAAATCAAAGATGGCAAAGACTAAACTGAAGGAGGAAGAGAAGCCTTCTACCTCTGCTCAAGAAGACAAGTTTGAAACAATGATGAAAACCATGGAGAAATTGATGGACCGACTAGCTCTTGGGAATGCTTCCGCCCCTCCAGCACAGCAAGGACCTCAATTCAGGAACCCTCAGTTCAGAAGACCTCAGAATCAGCAAAGGCCAAGAGACAACAGAAATCAGCAAGCAGATCCTCCAGTGAGACCTCCTTTCCAACAAAATTTGGTAGATGAAGAGGAAGAAGATGAACTTGAAGTCCCTGAGGAATCAATCCATTGTTTTGATGAAGAAATGTCAGGAATTTTCTTGACCAAGGAGGAACATGATGAGTCCAGCATGATAAAATCGGGAGAAGAGCCTTCAGATTTTTTAAAGGGCTATCAGCACGCTATCTTTGAGATGCAAAAGCAGTATAATCTTAGGAATAGAGATGTTCCTATTACAGCAAACAAAGCACAGCTCAAGAAGAATACATCAAGGACAGCTGATGATAAAAAGGAAAAATCAAAGGTAGTTGAAGGTAAAGATGATTCTCCTCTTGACAAAAAGGATATTCAAATTTCTTCTCCTCCCAAAGAAATTGACAAGACTACTTCTGTTTTTAATATTGAGAATGAGATTGCAAAAATTAAAATATCAGTCCCTTTTAATGAAATTCTCAAGGTAGACAAATACAGAAGCAAAATTGTTGAAATGCTTAATTCACAACCAGGGGTGGCTGATATCCTAAATGTACAAGAAGATAATCCTATTATCTGTTTGGGTCCAAGACTTGAGGATGAACAAAATGAAGAGTTTCCCCCTTTCTACATAAGCATTACCATTCATGATATGACTCTACATAATGCTATGTTAGATTCGGGGGCATCACATAATCTCATGCCTAAGGTAATCATGGAAAGACTGGGGTTAGAGGTAACTAGGCCATATAAGGATTTATTTTCCTTTGATTCAAAAAGAGTCCATTGCATTGGTTTGATAAAAGATGTTGTTGTGGGGCTCACACAAATTCCAGCAAAAACAACTGTTATGGACATTGTTGTTGCAGACATTCCACCAAAGTTTGGGATGCTTCTTTCAAGGTCATGGGCAGCAAAAATCAAGGGCACAATGCAGATGGATCTTACATATGCTACCATCCCAGTGTTTGGTGAACAAAGGAGGTTGTATCGCGAAACAAGGATGGCCTACATGGTAAGCAGCAAAGAAAAGCCTCAGAATTTTCCTATTTACTCATGTGATACTGGTCTTGGATCAGCTATCCTTTTCAATGAAGCAGTTGGAAGAGAATCACAAGATAAACCTGTGGAAAATCAGTGTCAAGAGGGGCAGCAAGGAGATGAAAGAGACAGCATGGGCTGCTGGTCATTATACTTTGATGGATCAGCAGGAAAAGAAGGGGCAGGAGCTGGGATTTGGATCACTAGTCCAACTGAAGAAAGTAAGTTTCTCTCATACAAATTAAACTTTGATTGTACCAACAATATGGCTGAGTATGAATCTCTGGTTTTAGGTTTGGAAACCTTGATAAAGTTGAAAGCTAAAAACATTGCTGTTTGTGGAGATTCTGAACTGGTAATCAAACAAGTAGAAGGTACATATCAAACTAAGGATGCAAGGATGAGAGCATACAGAAATTTAGTGTTGGAGATGTTGGAAAAATTTCAATCCTATTCCTTTAGCATCAAAACCAGAGATCAAAACTCTATTGCAGATTCTCTTGCTGTTTCAGCCAGTCTCTTTATTATTCCTAAGCATTCTTCTGAAAGCTATGAAGTGGAGGTTCGCCATAGACCAGTCATACCGGATAATATCACAAATTGGCAAGTTTTTGAAGATGATCAGCAGGTAAGGAACTTCATTGAATTAAAAGAAGAGTTTGAGCACAATCAGATAGATCAGCAGAATATGTTAATATAGTCAAAGGAAAGTTCTGAAGTCTTACAGTTACAAAACAACTTAATCCCTAAAGGCCTCATTCCCCTTGAAAAATTATTTGATCAGAATGATGTGTTCAAAGCACCAAGACTACAAGCTAATGAAGAGGAAATAGAAAACTGTAATTTAGGTGACTCGGTTGTGCCTAAAATAGTCAAGATTTCCAAATTCCTTTCAGCTGATATGAAGACTAAATATGTTGAGATGATGAAAAGATTCATTGATGTTTTTGCATGGAGCTATGCTGATTTGAAACAATATGATTCTTCAATCATACAGCATACCATTCCTATTAAGCAGAATGAAAAGCCTTTTAAACAGAAGCTAAGAAGAATTAATCCTCTTCTAATGCCACTGATTGAAAAAGAAGTGAAAAAGCTTTTTGATGCTAAAATTATTGTCCCAATTAGATTCTCAAATTGGCTTTCTAACTTGGTACCAGTCAGAAAAAAGAATGGAGAGATAAGAATTTGTATAGACTTCAGGAACTTAAATAAAGCTTCATTGAAAGATAATTACCCTCTCTCTAAAATGGATTTCATTCTGCAAAACATTGTTGGTTCACAAAGGATGTCTATGCTTGATGGCTTCTCAGGGTACAATCAGATTCTTGTTCACCCAGATGATCAGGAGAAAACAGCTTTCACTACACCATGGGGAACATTCATGTATGCAAAAATGCCCTTTGGCCTCATGAATGCAGGAGCAACTTTCCAGAGAGCAATGGATATTGCTTTTGCTGAAGAAAAGGACAAATCAGTGGTGGTTTATCTTGATGATATCACAGTTTTTTCAAAAAAGGAAGAAGACCACTTAAAGCACCTTGAAAGGGTCCTACTGAAGTGTAGGAAGTTTGGTATTTCTCTAAACCCAACCAAAAGTATTTTTGCTTTAACTTCTGGCAAACTGCTTGGTCATATTATTTCTGAAGAAGGAATTAGGATTGATCCTAATAGAGTTAGTGCAATTCAAAGGTTAGATCTACCAAGGAGTAAGAAGGAGATTCAATCCTTTCTTGGGAAAGTGAACTTTGTTAGAAGATTCATTCCTAATTTTGCTGAAGTTGTCAAGAACATAACAAAAATGTTAAAGAAAGGAGCAGATTTTAAATGGACAGCTGAAGCAAAGAAATCATTTGAAGAGATCAAGAAGGCACTTACTCAAGCACCAGTACTCATCAGCCCGGATTTTACCAAGGAGTTCCTTATCTTCACATTCGCTTCTGAAGACACAATTGCTGGAGTTTTATTGCAAAAAGGAAGTCAAGGTACTGAACAACCCATTTCTTTCTTTAGCAAGACATTGGCCAATGCTGAATTGAAATATAATATCTTAGAGAAGCAAGCCTATGCATTGGTGAAAGCAATTAAGGATTTCAGAATTTATGTTTTGCACTCTCACATTGTTGCATACGTGCCAAATGCTGTTATAAAAGATATTCTTACACAAGCTGATCCAAATGGAAAAAGGGGAAAGTGGATAGCAAAACTGTTGGAGTATGACATTGAGATCAAACCCACCAAGTTGGTAAAGGGTCAAGGCCTAGCCAAATTGTTGACTCAGTCAAATCTGGAATGTATTGATATTAATTTAAGCACAGAAATCTCTGACATTTCTGAAAATGAAGAGGAATTGGTCCAGATAAATGAAAAATTCTTGATCTCAGAATGGTACAAGGATATAGCATTTGTTTTGCAGCATAATAGAGCTCCTGATAATCTTTCAAAATCCAAAGCTCGGTTTACCAAATTGAAATCTCTCAGATATTTTGTGTATGACCAAAATTTATTTTGGAAAGATGCAGGAGGAATATTGTTAAATTGCCTCATTGAAGAAGAAGCTGATAAGGTAATTGATGAGTTTCATAAAGGGGATTGTGGAGGACATCACTATTGGAAAGCCACTGCAAACAAGATCTTGAGAGCTGGCTATTTTTGGCCAATTATGTTTAGAGATATCTATAAAAAGATAGCCACATGCCATGAATGTCAAGTGTTTGAAGGAAAGAGAAAGCTTATGCCAATGCCCTTGGTTCCTATTTATGTTGAAGCACCTTTCCAGCAGTGGGGATTGGACTTTATAGGGGAAATCCATCCTCCTTCATCAGGACAGCATCGCTGGATTCTCACAGCCACCGATTACTTTACAAAATGGATAGAGGCAATACCCACAAGGCAAGCAAATGATTCAGTGATTATTTCTTTCTTAGAAAACAATATATTATCAAGATTTGGTTGCCCAATCAAGATCATTACAGACAATGCTCAAGCTTTCAAGTCAAAAAGAATGATTAATTTTTGTCATCAGTATCACATCTCCCTTGGACATTCTACTGCTTATTATCCACAGGGAAATGGTTTGGCTGAGTCATCAAACAAGAGCCTTGTGAGAATCATTAAGAAGCTGCTGCAAGAAAATAAAAAGGCTTGGCATTTGAAATTGAAATATGCTTTGTGGGCTGACCGAATTTGCACAAAAAGGTCCATTGGAACATCACCATACGAGCTAGTATATGGGGCAGAGGCTATATTTCCAACATCCCTCGGAGTACCAGTAATGAAGCTGATTCAAGGACTAGAAGAGGAACCAAATGCTATACAACGAAGGATCAATCAGCTAATAGCTTTACAAGAGAAAAGAAATGAGGTATTTGACAGTCATCAACAAAACTAGAACAGGATCAAGAGAGCATTTGACAAAAAGATCAAAGAAGTTACATTCCAGATTCATGATAAAGTCTTGAAATGGGAAGCTAGAATTGAGGAGAAAGGTAAACATGGTAAATTTGAAAATTTGTGGAAAGGGCCATATCAAATTTCTGCTTTCCATGGGAATAACACATACATTCTACAAGAGATTGATGGAACACCATATGCTGGAGGACCTGTTAATGGCAGGTTCCTAAAGCATTACAATTGATTGAATCTCTGCCAAGTTTCTCACAAGCATTGTATATAACCGTTTTTATTAGTGTTTCTTTGTTGCAAATAAATGACAAGCTGAATAGGAAGCTCAAGCCCGAGGTGAAGGCCCACAAAGCTAGAAAGGGATGCTTGTCAACTCTGTTTATGTTTTCATAAATTGGACAAAGCACTGGACCTGCGAGTTCTTAGTGTACTACAGGAGCACACTATCCCAAGTGGAGCCACTGTTATCACTTAGAACTAAAAAATTTGATGCAGATAATTTTCTATCCTAGCCCGATGACAAAGGTCTATGTTAGTTTACTTTAGTTTTAATTTTCTTCCCTTAGGATTTGGAGTTTTAAAGAGTTTTTAACTCAAGTCATTCTCAACTCCCATTGGTTCCCCTCTACCCATCATTGTTTTGTAGCCACCTCTGTGTCTTATGTAAGCCACCATGTCTTTTAGTAATTTCGCAGCACAATTCCAATTCACCAGTTTCGTAGCGCAATCATGATTAAGAAGTTTCGCAGCGCAATCATGATTAAGCAGTTTCGCAGCGCATCATGATTAGGCAGTTTCGCAGCGCATCATTAAAATTTAAAACTAACAGCCCTGCGAAATCATGGATTCGTACTTCCGCAGCGAATCTTTCTCGAAATATCAAGTCCGTTAGGTGAGTCATCAGCCATGTCTTCTCATGTCAGTTCATATATCTCTCCTATCACGTTTTAACGCTCATTGCCACTATCACCACCACTAGATCTGTTGATACGCATGTATTATCATTCCCAAGAAATTTCACCGTGCATAAGCCTTAATGATGGCCGTAAGTCTTGCATAAATGACAAATCTGCAAGATTATGTCTTGAAAGGTTTTAAGCGGAAAGATTCAAAAATCAAGTGAGGCTGAATTCAAAAAGAACCTGAATCACAATTCCAACCGGAGTTGGTAGTCTTTGTGTGCGAAGATTTGGAAGAACCCATGGAGAAAAAAGAGCACAGATCCGGTAAACCTTTGAGGACTAAACCCGAGGGCCTGGATATAACGCTGAGAGATGAAGGGGTGAAGAAAGCGTTTAAAAACGCCGGGTGCTGGAACTTTTGCAAAAAATTACAAGGAGGACATGCACAGGTAACTAAAGAATTTGCACTAAACTTCACTGGTTTGAATTCAAAGGTAGCTATGTTAGAAGTGCAGGTTTCTCCAGAAGCAATATCTGTTGTGACAGAGATCCCAAGAGGACAAGAGGAATGGTTTAAAAATTTCAAATTTGACATGAATCCTTGTAAGGAGTTTTTAAAGGATGCATATGTAAATGAAGATTTGAGTAGGGGAGTGCCCAGGAATTATGTCAAAGAACATTATGCTCTCTTACTCACCTGCATACAAAAATATTTGACTTGTGAGGGAAGGTATAACAAGGTTTATTCTTACCATTTCAAACTGTTGTTGCATTTCACTGGGAAAGTCTCCATAGATCTACCTTTTTATTTGTTCCGTAGTTTGAGTAAGATGTGTGATAAAGTACAGCTGAGAAAAGAGGATTCTGAAACCTCTTTGTTTCATCATGGTTTGATCAAGTTGCTGGTTTTAGATGGCCTCCAAAAGATAGACAGAGACTGGAATTCTTTTATTTTTATGGCTGGATTCCAAAGCAAGACTGGCCTCACTCCACAACCGGCCAGAGATTTTACAATAGCTGAGCTCCAAAAAGAGGCAAGAGCTAAAAGGGTTCCAAAGTCATAGCTAAGAAAACCAGTGAAGCCTCTCATCATCCAAGATCAACCTCAGCAAACAACTAAGGAAAAGGCTCAGGGTAAGAAGACTATACCTGAAACAAGCACATCTGAAGCAGTCTCAAGGGTAAGAACAAGAAGCCAAATAAATAAGGAAAAAGGTAAAGCTGTAGCAGTTGAAGAGAGCCCAGTGTCCAAGGCAAATTTGAATGATTTATTACAGGCCATTGAATTCGAGCAGTCTCTACCAGTCCAAATTGAATTGATGCAGTCAGAGCAAGAAGGTACCAAGAAATCCAAGGCTTCAAAAAGGCTTAAATTTGATGAGCCAGCTGAAGAATTCATTTTTAAACCTAGAAGACCTATGACAAGAATATTCCAACAAGTACAGGAAGCACTGCCGAGAACAGAGAAAACAGGGGAAGAGACACAAAAAGACACGGGCAAAACAGTCATTGCATCTCAAGAAGATAATATAGCAGCCATACAGAGACAATTAGAGTCAGCCAAGTATGAGATTGCTAAATTGAAGAAGGCCGCTAGAAAGCATGCAGCCATACATGCAAAATATTATAAAACCTTATGGGAAGGAAATGAAGCTGTAAAAGCTCAGTTGAATTCAGTGGTTGATGGCCATGCACAATTTCACACCTGGACAGTACTAGCAATCAAAGAGGCTAAGTATATCAGAAGGATTAATATGCAACTGAGAGCTGGGAATAGAGCTATGAGGAAACAAATTGAAGATTTGAAGACACAACTAAGCCAGCTACCTGCAAAATGAGTTTTCTTTTCAAGAAAGGTTTTGTTTCAAATTTTTGACAAATTTGCTTAATCTTATTTTTCTGAAGAAATATAATCCCTGTTCAACATGTGGAAAGTCGAAGGGAGTTTTTTTTTGGCAATCAAATACTCAATTGATAAAGATCTCGGGTTAAAGGAAAATTGTTTCAAATAACTCAGCAGTTTCGTAGCGCGCTACGAAACTGCTAAAGATGTTGTTTTTAACGCAAATCAAGTAGTTTGAATTATAAGCGGGAATTTTGAAAGGGAAACGTCTAAAGGGTGTACAAGACATCAGCTGGAGCAAACAACAGCCAATCAGGTCAAGACAGATGGATGTTTAAAAGGATTGAATATTCAAATCCAATTTTGAATTTTTGTCATAAAGCCCCTTTATCACAGTTCAAAATATATCAAACGATTTGCCTGCAAGGAATTTTTGCCTGTACACATGTTCATGAAAAGAGCTTACAACGCATCAAGGATGTGGCAGTCTTCCACATCTTGGGTAATTAAAAGCTAAAGAACATGCTTCTGTGCATTCGAAGATTTTGGAAAAAACTGAAGCCGAGAAGCAAGGGTAACCTCCAAATATCTCTGAGCAGTTAAAAAGTTTCAACATTCCAGGTCAACATGGGGCATTAAATACCCATCTCAGCCATCTTAGCCAAACTGAAAGAGGACCAGGTGTCAAAGAACGAGGAGAAGCCATCATGCATACAATATGGAGTTAGAGTCATAGTAGATTTAGAACTCTAAAAAAGCTCCAGTCAGCACTTTATTGTATTTATTAGTTAATTAAATAGTTGATAGGTGTCATTAGAGGTAGTTATCGAATTCCCCTCATGCTGGAGGAGGAATCTCGATTAGTTAGAATAAGAATTCTATATATAGCCTAAACAGCAATGTAATAAGGGTTGGAAAACTTTATGACAGAGCATTGTATTTGGCTTATGTAAAGACAGAGTTTCAGTAATATAATTTGGCTTTACTTCTCAGGATTCATGAGGGATTTCTATGTTCAGAATGTGTGATCTTGTCCTTTCCTAAATTTTTACAGTTGTATAAATGTATAATCACTCAGAATTCACTGATTGTGCTCTGATTTCCTATATGCATTTATAAACTGTGGTTTCATATGAGTTATGTTCTGAATATTCAAATGCTGAATGCCCTGACTTCTAGGTAAAGTCAAGATCCTTGTTTATTGAGGTGTTTTTGACTCCATAGGCCCAATGGAAACTTGTTTAATGTTTTTCCAGCATCTATATTTGTCACAGATATTTCACAAAGAGTTAGCCATCTTATCTTAATCAAAATCATTAACCCATCTAGAGAGAGCCCTCTCAGGTTGAGGAGGCTAAGCCTCAACCTAAAGTAGGTTTGAAATAGTTACTTGAAGTCTTCCTGGTCTGCAGCCTTCCACGGCCTGATTTTGAGATAACAGATTCCATCGTTGAAACTCATTCAAAACTTGTGGATGCCTAGGGGAAACACTAAGGAAGAGTCTTGTCTAAACGAAATTCAAAATTATCTTCTCTATTGTAATTTTCACCAAGCCCTAAAGAGGCCTCCTTATCCATAAATGGATGAGGAAAAGGGGCAAGAAAGAGGTAAAAGGAAAGATAATTCATTGAGTTAAGATTTATCACCAATGATTTAAGACTAGTGTCTAGCAATTGAGAGAAATAGAGTCAAAGATGACCTTGATTTGGGAACTCGCTCTTCAAGGAGACCTAGAATCAGCTTCACTAGCCCTAATGAAGCAGCTACACAACACTTCTAGATTTTTATATTTCAATGGAAATTATTAGTAGAGTTTCAAGGATAAAAAATGCAACATAAGCTCTAGGAACATTCATTCATTCATTATCCACGAATAAACATCCAAAATTTCCAATAAATTCAATGTTCTAACAAAATTTCATTAGTTAGGGCACATTAAAGACCATGACGCAATATTACATGCATTAGAAATTCATTAAATCATAAATATAGCATCAAATAACACTTACAAGGCAATGAAGAATATATCCATCCACAAAAATATCAAAGAGAAGCTCCAAGAGAGATAGCGAAAATTTCCAAACATCAAAATGCATCAAATTCGTGCAAATTCATCGTGTAATTATAGATCTGAAATTATTTAATGAGAGACCAAAAATCCCAAGTGTGAAGGATAGAATGAGGTTAGGCCTTATCTATTTATAAATGAGCTAAGAGTTCCAAAATGAAAAGAAAAAACCCCTCCAACACCTAAAATGCCTAGTAACCCACCCATGGTTACAAGCCAATCATGATAGCTCATAAAACAAATGGAATAAACATTCTCGAGGCCATGCTAGGCTAACGTGGAGGCCTATAAGGGCAACATTGAGGCCTCATGTGCTAAGGATGAGAGTTAGGACCTCAAAAATAATAAATAATATGAGGATGCCCTCCAAATGCTGCAAAACATCTCCAAACCCCAATTTGGGCTTTGTGGGATACAAATGGGTCTCATGGGTCTCCAAATGGATCAAGACCAAGTCAATGCTCCATAAATGAGGGCTAGAAGATAAAACATGCCCTCCCATGTCTCACTAGGAAAGACAAAACCTCCTTTGGGGCTTGGATCAACTGCTAAGTGTCAGGTGCAATGTGTAGCGAGTTGGGCAATGTGGTCCAAGTGCATCATCAACTCTGTATAACTAGGGCATGTGTAATAGCCTTGGTGAAAATTTCATGTAATAAAAGTTAATAAAGGCAAAATAAGACCATGATTAAGGGACACTTATTCCAAACTGAATGTTGGGAGAATATATCCTAGTGGGCATCATTGGATGTGTGTTTTGGCTAAGGAAAATTGGCAAAGGCATTAAAAGGAAGAAAGGCATTTTTGGCACATTTATTGATGAAAATAAAGGAAAATAGGATGAAAGTAAGGTGAAAGGTCACAGTTTGCATGTGAGGAGGAAATTGAAGGAAAATAATGGAAAATGAAGAAAATAGAGGCCTCATTAATAAAAAGGCTTTTGAGGATCAGTTGGTAACCTTGTGTCAGTTCAAGTTTAGAGCTCTCTCATTATTCTCTCTCTCTCTCTTGGTCACTTAGATTTTTCTTGGAGCACTCTAGTTTGGAGCAAGGAAAGGGAAAGTAAGCAAAGGAAAGGAAAATCAAGCAAGTATCAAGGAAAGGAAAGTATAATCAAGCAACTTCAGCAGGAATAATTGCAAGTAACCTTTTGCATGTGTGATTTCCTAGTTGTTTTGGACATGCATGGCTTTGCATGTTCATGTATGGTTCTCTTGTTGTCGGTGGCCAGGTTTTGTCGGGTTATGACAATGGATTTTAGCCTAGCCTAGCCTTTTTCAAAATGTTATAGTATGTTGGGATGTTTATTTTAGGTTTTGAGCTTTGGAATTTCCAGATGGATTTCAGAATCTAGGGCAAAGGTGGTCTCAAGATTCATTCCCAAAGGCCTAGGAATCCCTTGACCGGTTTTGGCGGGATACACAATAAAGTCTGAGGGAGCAGTCTCAGTTTAGGACCTAGTGATCTGGGTTTGGATTACGGTAAAGCCTGAGAGACAAGGAGACAAAAATTCCTCAAATATAGTGATGGATTCCATATGGCATTCCAAGTTCTGTTTGGTTGTGATCAAAGCACTGGTTTTCGTGTGATCACAGTTTGATGAGGGTGGAGGTTTAACCTCTAGATTCCCTTTGTTGTTCTTGGATTGGTTGTTCTATTATATCCCACATTCATGATTGGAATATGGCATGGGGGTGACTGGGTAAAAGAGAGATTTGGTTCAACCATGTCTATGGTCGGGTGGTACGTGGAAGTCCCGAACCTGGTTGGATTTGCCTATGATTTATCAAAGCTAAGTTCTCTTACTTTTGCACTGATTTATAGGTGGATTTAATGGCTGTCATATCTATGATATTTATATGGTTCTATTTTGGTTATAAGCATCGTTGAATGACTGGTTTATGTCATGGTTATTTCATATATTTACTTGTAATTGTTAAATGGATGGATGCAAGACCTAATTGATGATGTAGTAGTTCAATGGAGAAGGAGGTGATCCTTTTGGTTATGTTTCATAAGTTGTTTAAGTCGTTTATGCTTTGTCTTATATCCTAGACCTGTAGGTTGCATTGATGCCAAGTGTTTGACAGAATGCCAGTCCTGGTTGGGGATGCTCAGGTCTAGTCATGAGGATGATTTCTGATTGATCGACATTGTTATCATGTTTTTAATGAATTCTGGAAGTTACGAAAAGTTATGGGTAGAGGCCAGGATTCTAGGCTAGAAAAGTGGCTCAAATCCTGGGGTCGTTGGCACAAAACTAGCAATTTTGGTCCACAGTCACTGGCAGGCAAGCCTGTGAGAGCGACTATAGGTTTCTACTCACTCCCTTGCCCATAGCATGAGACCAACTATGGCCTAAGAGCTGTAAAATAGTAGTGGGACCCAGGGATAGACTTTCTGAGTGGCTGACTTGTCTCCCAAGGGTTCTGTTAATAATGTTGGATGGTTGTATGTGATGTTCCATTGATTCCACTTCCTTAAGGTGACATAAGAAGTCGAATCTAATTGTAGTAGCATCTCTCCTCATGTTTACCCTGGTTGGCGTGGTTACTTTGGGTAGACATGGGAGAGGATGTTACAGATTGGTATCAGAGCATGGTTGCACTCTATTTGGGTCATATCTAGTGCTACAAATATGGGTGATTGTGTTGATCATGCATGCGTGTTAGTTTCATGTGTGGCTATTACACTTGCGTTCCATGTGCTTGTTGCACTGCATCATATTGATCATGGTAGTAGTAAGGTTATCATGAAGAACTTGATGTCGGTTTTATGGAATGCATCGTCATGAGTATATGGCTGGTTATACAATTATATGCAGCTTGATTACATCCTTGCATGTTGGGTTGCATTCTTGGTTATTTGATTACATGCATCATTATTGTAGGTTGATTACAAGAATTGATTGCTTATGCTCGAATACATGTGGTTATGCGTATGTGTAGTTGATTAGGCTTTGCTTATGTAGGTGGATAGTTGCATGAGGCAATGTGTATACTATAATAATGGTTATTGTCATGCATGAGGTCATAGCATGCATTGTTGATATGGCCTTGCATTGATGACTAGACCCTAGTTAGTATAATGGTTATGCGTTGATGCACTTATTGATATATGTCTATATGTTATTATGGTTATGTTATACATGCATCACGTTGATTTGATGGTCTTGCAGAGAAAGTATCCTCCCCGAGTTATGCTAAGGTACATTGATTTATGGTGATTTGGTTTAGCTGACAGTATGCCTTGCAGGAAAGAGATCAAATGACTAGACTACATAGAATCTCCCTATGAGTCATATGGGCAACATGGTGTGGGGCACTCTTGTGACTTGGCCGACACATTGAGAATCCTGAAGGAAGAAATAAGTATTTGCAAAGTAGACAATTACAAAATCATGCAGGCACAAGAGCAGAGGTGAATGCGGTATTACTTCAGAGTTTGTCAAATTTGCAGCAACAGGGACCTCCTTAGATTAGAGGGGGCATATGGAAGCAGGTCTCATAGTAGACATAGGTCACATAGATCTGACACTATTAGAGATGGCAGGATGTTGGACACTCCAGATAGGAGGGGTGACAGACACATGTACTACTCTAGTTCTGGTTCTGATAGACATCGTGATCGTCATCATTATCATCTGTACAAGAGGAATGATAGGGGGTACTTGTTGAATGAGTTCAAAAAGGAAAAGAAACCTACCTTTGATGGAGAGATGAAGAAATCACAAGATGTGGAGGCTTGGTTTCTTGGCATGGGGAAATTCTTTATATTACATGATTACTCAAAAAAAAATGAAAGAAAGGATAGCCTTTTTCAATCTCAAAGGTAAAGCAAATATTTTGTGGGAATACATGAAGAATGTGAAGGACATACATGAGGATGATTTGACTCGGCATGTGTTTGAAAGGCTATTCAAGAAGAAGTACTTGTCTAAGAGGTATCATGATGACAGAGATAAGGAGTTTTATGAGTTGCGGATGGGTTCTATGACAAATGAGGAGTATACTAGCAGATTTTTGGAGTTGTTGAGATATGTGCCTTACCTTAAAAAGGAGAAAGCCAAGGTTGATAGATTCATCAGTGGATTTCGAGTTGTGTACAGAGACCAGATTGATTTTGATGAGCCTATATCGTTGGAGGAGGCTATATGAAAGTTGAAGCATCGTTATGAGAAGTTGAAGTGCAGAGTTGAGCCTAAGCATGACTTGGAGAGAAACAACAAAGCTAAAGGAAAATGGACACCAAAGTGAGGAGTACCGCAAGATGCAAGTGAGAAAGATAATGCAGTTCCTTACAAGAGATTCAATATAGATGAGAAGGGACATGGAGAGCAACAGGCTAGAGGCAATGGTAGGGAGCCATTGCGGTGTTGGATATGTGGTAAGGATCATCATAAGAGGGATTATCTACAGTATCAGAGTGGTGGTGGATCCCATATCTACAGTTCTCGGAAGGTGCATACAACTAGTGATGTTGGTCATAGAATTCCACGGATTTATGTAGTTGTGGAAAACATGTAGTCAGATCATCAAGGATCGATCATTGAAATGGACGGTAAGCTTTGTGATCAAGTTATTTCTATTTTGATTGATCCTAGTTCCAACTATAGTTATATTAGTTTTGACCTGGTGGATAAGTGTGGTTTGAGAAAAGAAGTGCATGCAAAATCTTGGTTCGTACAGTTGGCTACAGGTACAAATAAGTGAGTTCACCATTGGGTAAGAGCTTGTGCATTTGAGTTAAATGGTATGCCTACATTAGCTCATTTGAATGTATTGCCATTGGGATCATATAGTATTGTTTTGGGTATGGATTGGTTATACCTTCACAGAACCAAAGTGGATTTCTTCAAAAAGGCCATTGAGTGTGTGGATGATAGTGGGGAAAAGAGGACCTTGCAGGGAAAGAAGAAACCTACATCAATGCATTTGAATGTATTGCAATTGGGATCATATAGTATTCTTTTGGTTATGGATTGGTTATACCTTCGTAGAACTAAAGTAGATTGCTTCAACAAGGCCGTTGAGTGTGTGGATGATAGTGGGGAAAAGAAGACCTTGCAGGGAAAGAAAAAGCCTACATCGGTGAGGATGGTTACTGCTATGTAGGCTAAGCGTAGTTGCAAAAAAGGTTGTGTGATGTTTGCAGTACACATTTCCAGTGAAAATGGTAAGGGGGTTGCAGATGCAAAGGTGTTAAGTAGGTTCCCAGTTTTGCAGCAGTTTCAGGATGTATTCCCTGAGGACATTACAGAGTTGCCACCTCACAGGGAGGTAGAATTTTCTATTGAGTTAGTTCCAAGGGAAACTCCAGTATTGAAAGCACCTTATAGGATGAGCACACCTGAGTTGGTAGAATTGAAGTTGCAGCTAAAGGAAATGTTGGACGAAGGATACATCAGACCCAACGTATCACCTTGGGGTGCACCAATGTTGTTCATAAAGAAGAAAGATGGTACTCTCAAATTGTGCATTGATTACAGGAAGCTGAATAAGGTAACGATCAAGAACATGTACCCATTGCCGAGGATTGATAATTTGTTTGATCAACTAAAGGGAGCAACAATTTTCTCTAAGATCGACTTGAGATTGGGATACCATCAGGTGCGCATCAAGGAAGAGGGTATATTCAAGATTATGTTTAGGACCAGGTATGGGCATGATGAGTTTGTTGTTGTTCCATTCGGTTTGACTAATGCTCCAGCTACATTCTTTTGTTTGATGAATAGTGTGTTGTGTCCTTATTTGGACAAGTTTTTTATTGTATTCATTGATGACATACTGGTATATTCTAAGAATGAGAAAGAACATGTCGAACATTTAGTAGCAGTGTTGATATTTCTAAGAGAGCATCAGTTGTATGCTAAGCTTAGCAAGTGTAGCTTCTTTATACTAAGGTACTCTACTTGGGACATGTTGTCGCCAAGGAAGCCATAACAATAGATATAGAAATGATAAGGGCCATCATGGAATGGGAAACTCCTAAAAATGTATATGAGGTGAGATCATTCATGGGATTGGCAGGTTACTACAAGAGGTTCATTAGGAAATTCTCACGCATTGCATATCCTATCAAATCATTGTCGCAGAAAGGTAAGAAATTTGAATGGACGGCAGAATGTGAAGATAGCTTTGAGCAACTTAAGCATTTGTTGACACATGCACCAGTGCTAAAGATTGTGGATCCATATAAGGAATTTGTAGTGTGTAAAAATTCTTGCAAGAGGGGACATGGTGGAGTTCTCATGCAAGAAGGAGTGTGCTATGAGTCACGGATATTGAATGATCACGAGCAAAACTATCCAATGCATGATCTTGAGCTAGTAGCAATTATACATGCATTCAAGATGTGGGGACATTATCTTTTGGGAAGAAGATTTACATTGATGAGCGATCACAATGGGTTGAGGTATTTGTTTGAACAACTAAATCGAAATTCTAAGCAAGCTAGATGGTTGGCTACCCTTAGTGAGTTGGACTTCGAGATTAGATACATCAAAGGGAAGGAGAACCAGGTTACAGATGATATTAGTAGGAAGGTACAGGTAAATCATATAGTAGCTATAAGATCCTATGGGGCAGAGTTATATGATAGGATCTTGTAGGTAGGACAACAGGATGAAAAATACATGGAGGTCGTGCACAGGTTACAATAGAGTACATGCACAAGTACAAGTTTAGGTGCAGGTATAGGTACAAGAGATCAAATTGCAAACTATCGTCTCACGACTGATGGCTTGGTGAGGTTCCAGGACAGGATATATGTGTCGAATTACAGTGAGCTCAAGAACATTATGTTGAGGTAGTTTCATGTGAAATAGTATTCAGGTCATCCAGGATATCAGAAGGCATTGATGATGGTGAAGAAGCTTTACTATTGGCAAAATCTGAAGAAGGAAGTGGCAGAGTTTGTGGCTAGATGTTTAGATCGTCAATAGGTAAAGGCAGAATGCAAGCATCCAAGTGGTCTACTACAACATATTGTGATTCTGGAATGGAAATGGGAGGTCATTTCCATGGATTTCATCACAGGTCTTCTGAGGATAGTGAGGCAGCATGATTCTATTATGGTTGTGGTTGACAGGTTGAGAAAGGTAGCTCACTTCATTCTGATGAAGAATACATATTCATCCAGTGAGGTAGCACATGTATTCATCAAAGAGATAGTGAGACTACATGGTGTTCTAAAGAATATTGTGTCGGATAGGGATGCAAAGTTCACTTCCAAGTTTTGGAGGGAGCTATTTGCAGGCTTGGGTACAAAATTGGTCTTCAATATATCTTATCATCCGCAGACATATGGTCAGACAGAGACAGTCAATAAGATCTTAGAATATATGCTAAGGATGTATGTGATGCACCAGTAGAGGAAATGGGAGGAGTATCTTCCTTTGGTTGAGTTCACTTACAATAATGGTTATCAGGAGTCCTTGAAGATGAGTCCTTTTGAGGCATTGTATGGAAAAAGTTGTAACACTGCCATCAACTGGAGTTATTTAGTGAACAAGGTACTTACTGGATTGGACATGGAGAAAGAAATGTAGGTTATAAAGAAGAATCTAAAGGCAACACAAAATAGACATAAGAGTTATGCAGATCAACATAAGGTGTTTAAAGAGTTTTAGGTTGGGGAGCATGTGTATTTGTGCATCAAGCACAAGAAAATATCTTTGAGGGTTGGTTCATGTGCCAAGTTGGAACCATGGTATTGTGAGCATTTAGAGATCCTTGAGAAGATTGAACTAGTGGCATATCAACTTTCACTGCTTCCAACAATGAAATTCCATGATGTTTTCCATATTTCATTGCTTAAGAAGTACATAAAGGATGTTGATCATGTTGTTGCTTGGTATGTATTGTAGGTGGATCAAGAAGGAGAGTTCCAGTAAGAGCCTCAGTGCATATTGCAGTGGAATCATCTCATGCTCAGGAATAGAACCATAGAGAAATTTAACGTGTAGTGGAATCACTTTGGGCCTAAAGAATTTACATGGGAGATGGTGGATCATATGCAAGCCTTGTATCCTTCATTGTTTTCCAGTTGAGGTAAAGCAATTTTGGTTTGATGTTGGTTTATGTTTGGCATATGTTTTGCTGATGTTTTGATATTTGTATATGTATATGTATATAGATGTAAATATCGCCATGAGATAAGTTATAAATCTCTAATAAGTGGTATGGTTATTAGCTTGTCATGTTGTCATGATGTTTTGCTTTTGAGCATGTCCTTCATTGTAAATACTACAACGAGGTAAGTTATAAAGCTCAATAGGCAGTATGTTTGCTTTTCAGTGGTTTTGTTGAGATCTTAGTGTGGTTTAACACCGAGGACGATGTTCCCCAAGGGTGAGGATTCTGTAACAACCCTGGTGAAAATTTCATGTAATAAAATTTAATAAAGGCAAAACAAGGCCATTGTTAAGGGACACTTATTCCAAGTTGAATGTTGGGCAAATACATCCTAGTGGGCATCACTGGATGCGTATTTGGCTGAGGAGAATTGGAGAAGGCTAAGGCTAAGGCATTAAAAGGAAAAAAGGAATTTTTGACACATTTATTTATGAAAATAAAGGAAATTAGGAGAAAAGTAAGGTGAAAGGTCACAGGTTGCATGTGAGGAGGAAATTAAAGGAAAATAATGGAAAATCAAGAAAATTGAGGCCTCATTAATAAAAATCTTTTGATGATTAGTTGGTAACCTTATGTTAGTTCAAGTTTGGAGCTCTCTCATTATTCTCTCTCTCTCCCTCTCTCTCTCTCTCTCTCTCTCTCTCCCTCTCACACTCTTGGTCACTTAGAGTTTTCTTGGAGCACTCTAGTTTGAAGCAAGGAAAGGGAAAGTAAGAAAAGGAAATGGAAAGAAAGCAAGGATCAAGGAAAGGAAAGCATAATCAAGAAGCTTCAGCAGGAATACTTGCAGGTGACCTTTTGCATGTGTGATTTCCTCGCTGGTTTGGACATGCATGTCTTTGCATGTTGGTTATGGTTCTCTTATTATCAATGTTATGGTTTTGTTGGGTTATAATAGTGGATTTCAACCTAGCCTAGCCTTTTTTCGGATACCATGGTATGTTGGGATGTTTATTTCAAGTTTTGATCTTTGGAATTTCCAGATGGATTTCAGAATCTAGGGCATAGGTGGTCTCAAGGTTTATTTCCAAAGGCCAAGGAATCCGTTGATTGGTTTTGGCGGGATACATGGTAAAGCCTAAGGGAGAAGTATCGGTTTAGGGCCTAGAGATCTGGGTTTGGATTGCAGTAAAGCCTGAGAGAAAAGGAGACGAAAAATTCCTCAAGGATAGCAATGGATTCTGGATGGCATTCCAAGTTCTGTTTGGTTGTGATCGGAGCACCGATTTTGGTGTGATCACAGTTTGATGAGGGTGGAGGTGGTTTAACCTTTGGATTCGCTTGGTTGTTCTTGGATTGGTTGTTCTATTAGATCCCACATTCATGCTTGGAATATGGCATAGGGGTGACTCACTAAAAGAGAGATTTGGTTCAGCCATGTCTATGGTCGGGTGGTATGTGGAAGTCCTGAACCTGGTCGGATTTTTGTATGATTAATAAAATCTAATTTCTCTTAATTTTTCATTGATTTATATGTGGATTTAATTGCTTTCATAACTCTAATATTTATATGGTTCTATTCTTGTTATAAGCATGGTTGAATGATTGATTTATGTCATGGTTATTTCATATATTTACTTGTAACTATTAAATGGATGGATGCAAGACCTAATTGATGATATAACAGTTCAATGGAGGAGGAGGTGATTCTTCTGGTTATGTTTCATAAGTTGTTTTAGTCGTTAACACTCTATCTTGTATCCTAGACCTGTAGGTTTCATTGATGCCAAGTGTTTGACAGGTCCTGGTTGGGGATTCTCAGGCCTAGTCCCGAGGGTGATTTTTTATTGATCAACATTGTTATCATGTTTTTAATGAATTATGGAAGTTACAACAAGTTCTGGGTAGAGGCCATGATTCTAGGCTAGAAAAGTGGCTCAAATCCTGGGGTTGATGGCACAAAACTAGCAATTTTGGTCCACAGCAATTGGCAGGCAGGCTTGTGAGAGAAACATTGGGTTTCTGGTCACTCCCTTGCCCATAAAATGAGAGTGACTATGGCCTAAGAGCTATAGAATAATAGTGGGACCCAGGGACAAGCTATTTGAGTGGCTGAATTGTCTCCTAAGGGTTCTGTTAATGATGTTGGATGATTGTATGTGATGTTTCGTCGATTCCACTTTGCTAAGGTGACATAGGAGGTTGAATCTGATTGTAGTGGCATCTCTCCTCATGTTTACCCCAGTTGGCATGGTTACTTTGGGTATATCGGGGAGGGGGTGTTACAACATGAACAAACAATGTGGTGGTGTTGAAGAAGCCCATGGTGTGGAAATCAATGCTTTGCATGGCTGGAGGCCCATGGTTCTCAACGCTCACTCTAAAAGTGCCATTATGAATCTATAGAGGGTTTGGATCCCATATAGGGAGGCCAATTCTAAGTTGAAAACCCACTTGCAATCATGTATAAGATTCAATGTGTCTCCTCACATTCTAATACAATAATCCATTAACACAATTGAGTAAATAATCCTTGCTAATCAGGGGAAAAATTGGACACTATAGTGGCTTTCCCTTCCAAATGGGATTTTAACATGTATTGATGTTTCCTTCCTTGACAAGTGAGGCTAATGAAGGACCCAATTAGGTGGTTTCAATCCCTAAGGGAGTGAAAAGTCCACGGTACATCCACGAAATGGTAGGTGTCATGTGTAATGGTGATGGAACAGAGTGGGGGAAAGAGGGGGAGGCTCCAAGAAACATGCCATGGTACAAGGGTAACTATGATGAGGGAGGCCCACACCTTGTGTGTATGAATGTTGGAGGAAACAATCATGGTACATGAGTTACTGTGGCCTTTCTTTTCCACCATTCTTAATAAGTCTTTTTCGTTTTATTAGTTTTTGTTCATTTTATTGCTCGAGGCTCAAGGGGATGAGAGCATGATGTGTAATATGTAGCGGTGATTATCCCCTTAAGGTGTGGCAGTTCATTGCCCACTAAGGTTTGGGACAATCATGGGTTCATTAACGATTAAAGGGGCACTCATAGGGTCCCTAGGAATTACGGTGATGACCATAATGATAAGGGGTAGAGCTCATGTTTGGACTTTTACCATGTGCAAAATTTTATTATCCTGACCATATTTTGCATTTTGTTGTACATTTCCCGTTGTATGTGGCCATATTATGCTTATATATATATATATATATATATATTAGCCGCATCAACCTTCAAGGCATCATTCCAGGCTCAAACCATGGTGTGGTCAAGGGGAAGGGCAGGCTAACACCTTGTGGACCCAAGCGAAAAATGTGGATCTGGATGGGGAAAATGTGAAAAGGGCTTGTAATGAGAAATGGGGAGTGAAGTATTTATATAAGGAAGCGGGACCACACAACCAATATCAAGGTTTTTCCATGTAGTGCCACTCCTAAATCTAGTAGCCAATAAAGGAAATCCCATGGGACTATGATACATGATTAACATCCCCCCCTAGTTGAGGTAAGGGAATAAGAGTATAGCCAAAGCCCTTTATTTCTACTAAATTGCCCCACTAATCCATGCCCAAATGTACCCAGGAAAAGTAGGCATAAACACCTAATTACAAAATAAAAAATTACACCTTTTAGGCTGGATGGCCCACCTTCAAACATACAATCATAATAGATGAGCGAGGGGACACAGTGGCTAGCTCAGGTGGAAGATAAAGGTAGCACATCAATCTATCAGGTGGTTGTTGTTTGAAGACAAATATAAGATAAATATATCCTATAAGGGTCACCCACTAGTGGTGGGTAAAATCTGGCTCCATCTGGGACATGAGCTCTCAGTAGAGTGCACGAACCATGTATTTGATCAGAGAGGTCATGAGAACACCGAAAATATCCTGGGACTGTAGACCTATTACTTGCACTTCATAGAAAAAGAAAATTAGGTAGCATGTTTTGATGGTGTCCTTTGATCTCCCATGCTTTTGTCAGTCCATAAAATCATCAGGAAATAAAATCTACTCTATAATGAAAATATAATATAAATGAACCTAATCTAGCATGATAACATAATATGATATTAAATTATAATGCAAATTCCATATGCAATGCATCCTACTCTAACATGAATTTTATACAATGTCAAGTGTCAAGGAAAGGGGTGATGCAACTTAATTTGACCTACTCCGGCCAAAGTTTGTAATCAAGTCTAGCAATATAGTAATATCCCTCGCCAACCTTACCATGAATCTTGACAGGAATAGGGTTTTTATCTACCAACACTACATCCCCAATCGTGAGTTACTTCTTAGCCTTGCACCCACTTCTTACTTTGTTTTTTATTAGGTATTTTAAGGATGCAAACTTCCTACGAGGGAAGAATAGGGGTGGGGTCCTTAGTCTTAGGCATATCATAATACAAGATGGGACCAAGTTTACCACATAAGTTGGATATAAAGGCTCTCTATAAATAATTAACAGGGTGGCATTACACTGTGGGTTAGTGGCATAAGATAGGTCCATTTGGAATTGACCTCCCACAATAGCACCCCATTTCCCAAAAAATAGCATTCCGCACACATCAGGTATATCAATAACCACAACATCCATGAGTAATGATATGTCCTTATTAATGGCTAATGACACTTTAAGATCTTTTATAAGTCCTTCAACATTAATAGATATAGAATCAAAGCCACATACATTTTTTTATTTGCGAGTAATACTTAGATTGAGTTACTTCATGTCCTTTAATGGCATGATATTTGTGGAAGCCTTAGAATCTAACATGCAATTATGAAGAAGGAGGTCATTAATGGCTAAGGTAAGAAAAATGGCTCAAGACCAACATTGGTGTTAGAGAGGTGTATAGTTTGCAACATGACAGGTGGGTCATATTCCCCAAACCCAAAAGCTCTCTTTACCTGCTACCTTTGGGATGCAATCTTAGCTATCTCCTTTATAGGAACCCGCATAGCCATTTTTCCTATAGTAGCATCCACATCAATATCAAGCTCAACTTACTTGTATTTGGTTTTTTGTTTGGGTTCCCCTTTGGGAGATTTTTGGGTGTTATCTTTATTGGGAGGATCCTTATTTGGAGGTTCCTTAGGAGGAGGTTTCTTAGGAGGAGGCTCCTTCCCTTTTGTTGCGTCAAATCTTGTGGAGAAGTCTTTGTCATTTTTCCTTGAGTATGGGACCCCTTTAAATTTCCCACTATCATCATCATTAAGAATAGGTTCATCCTTTTCATCTTTAGGTTTCAATCAACTAATTAGAGGATGGGTATATGTGTCACCTAACATAATGTTGAAGGCTTATATTTCACCAACTATATTCATTTGTTGGGCCACCCTCCTCATCTTAAATCTCATCATTATCACTTTTCTCATCCTCAGAATATGATTCCTCTTGTTCCACAACATTGGTTAGAGCCAAAGTATTGGGAACTTGGGGTGGACCCTGCATTCCTTCTTCATTAGGTTTCTTGACAAAAGGCTTATTCTTTTGGGCATAACTTGACTTTTGAGCTTTTTCAAGAGTGGTGAATTTGTTCATATATATCCTATCCCTAGTATTCATGTCCTCAGATAATTTGTCAATTTTATTAAAGGCCATAACTAGGGATTCCTCAACCTAATCCTTATTTTTTCTCTTTTTCGTTTCTACCTTAGCCTTAGGATGTTCAAACATCTCAATTTTAGCAGCATTTCGATTTTGTTAGACCTCAATGAAAATTTATTTTTCCTCAACAAGAGTCTTAGTCTTTTTATCCTTTAGTTGATTTTTCAAGTTCCATCCAACAACCTTAATGAACTTGCCAAATATTATAGCTTTAGAGGGTTTAAGATGATTAGGGATATCCTTGACAATCATATCAAACATTTGGATAAATTCTCTAACATCCTCATTGCCTTTCTTTCTCATGTGGTAAAATTTCTCAAGGTTAAAGGCTCCATCAACATCAGATGGCTATCTTTTCTTAAATGTATCTTCAAAATTTTCAAAGTCATCAATGCTGCTTAGAGGGAGATTAAGATACCATTCCCTATCATTTCCCTTGAATGATAAAGAAAATAACATCATCAATAGGTCCTCATCATCAATCCCTCAGGGGCTTGTTGCCCAGAAGAAATCATCTGCATGGTCATTATCACTTTGATCAATATTTCCTTTGAACTTGGATAACTATTCATGACATTTCTCTAGTAAAGGATCAAGGTTGTCTCTCAATTTCAAAAGGACTAAAAGCACTAGAAATAAGTCTTTTGTTTCTTGGGATCTTAGGTTGGTTTTGATTTTCGTTAGCATTAGTATCCATATTGATGATTTTGTTTCCAACCACTTCAAATTTAGGGAGAAGGTTAGTTCTAAGAGGTGATGGAGTTCTCTCCCCTCTCCTTGAAGAAACCCTATTTATAGGAGGAATGTTGTCGAATTCTTCACTTCCAATCAAACTAGGAGTTTTGACAATGAATCGAGTCGTCAGAGGAATGTTTATAATGTTGTCAATGAACCAATTCCTCAATGATTCACATGGAAGGTAGACCTACTTCATCCCCTTGAATACATCAAAATTGTTGCTGCATAAACAAGTAAGCCTTGTAAATGTGCAAAAGCTAGAGGGTACAACAACACCTTGAGACAGAGGCTCACTGTTACCAAAACCTAAGTCCCATTCTCTTCTCAGAGTTTCACCAATGGGAGGAGTCCTAGTGTCCCTCACTTGTGATATATATATATATCTAGGACAAATTTGAAGTGAGGCAAGGTGGCTCATTTAGTGGAAAGGTTCAATGAAAGTACGAGATTTGGGAGAAGCTAGGAAGACTTTCCAAGAACCACTTAACAGGAAGACTACATGAGACCTAGTGTTGAGATATTTAACAAGATAATATTTCATCCAAGGTCAAGGTATCCAAGAGAAAAGATTATGAATGATATACTTCAATAAGTAATAAAGCACAAACCTTCAAAGAATCCCCAAGTTGAAGGATTATCTTCTAGGGTTCCCTCTTGGAGTGAAGGCTATGGCATGATTTTTAAGGAGATTCCACCATCGAAATTCATTCAAAACTTGTGGATTCCTAAGGGATACACTAAGGAAGAGTCTTGTCTAGAGGGAATTCAAAACACTCTCCTCTATTGGAATTCACACCAATCCCTAGAGAGGCTTCATTATCCTTAAAGGGACAAGGAAAAGAGGCAAGAAAGAGGTAAAAGGAAAGATAATTCATTGAGTTAAGATTGATCACCATGGATTTAAGACCAATGTCTAGAAATTGGGAGAACTGGAGTCAAACATGACCTTGATTTGGAAACTCGCTTGTCAAGGAGACCTAGATGCAGCTTCGCTAGCCCTAATGAAGAAACTACACAAAAATTCTATATTTTTACACTTCAATGGAAATTATTAATGGAGTTTCAAGGATGAAAAATGCAACATAACCTCTAGGAACATTCATTCATTCATTATCCATGAATAACACATGTAAAATTTCCAATAGCTTCAATGTTCTAAAAAAATAATAATTAATTAAGGCACATTAAAGACCATAAGACAATATTCCATGCATTAGACATTCATTAAATCATAAATATAGCATCAAATAACACTTACAAGATAATGAAGGATATATCCATCCACAAAAATTCTAAAGAAAATCTCTAAGAGAGATAGCGAAAATTTTCAAACATCAAAATGCATCAAATTTGTCCAAATTCATCCTCTAATTGTAGATCTGAAATTCTCTAATGAGAGATAAAAAAATCCCAAGTGTGATGGATAGAATGAGGTTAGGCCTCATCTATTCACATATGAGCTAAGAGTTCAGAAATGAAAAGAAAAAGCCCCTCCAATGCCTAAAATGTTTAGTAACCCTCCCATGGTTACAAGCCAACCATGATAGCTCATAAAATAAATCGAATAACCCTTATTAGGGGCACGCTAGGCTAACATGGAGGCCTAGAAGGGCAGTGTTGAGGCATCATGTGCTATGGATGAGAATGAGGGCCTCAAAGATAATGAATAAGAGGGGTATGCCCTCCAAATGCTACAAAACATCTCCAAACCCCAATTTGGGATTTGTGGGCTCCAAATGGGTATCATGGTCTCCAAATGGCTTAAGACCAAGTCGATGCTCCATCAATGAGAGATAGAAGATGACAAATTCCCTCCCATGTCTCCCTAGAAAAGACAAAACCTCCTCTGGGCCTTGGATCAACTGCCAAGTGTTGGGTGTAATGTGTAGCCGGATGGGAAATGTGGTCCAAGTGCATCACCATATTTGTATAAATGGGGCATGAACAAGAAATGTGGTGGTGTTGAAGAAGCCCATGGTGTGGAAATCAATGCTCTGCATGGTTGTAGGCCCATGACTATCAATGCTCACCCTACAAGTGTCATTATGACCATTCAGAGGGATTGGATCTCGTATAGGGAGGCCAAGTCCAAAATGAAAACCCACCTGCAATCATGTATAGGATCCAATGTGTCTCCTCACCTTCCAATACAATAATCCATTAGTGTAATTGAATAAATAAGCTTGCTAATCAGGGACAAAAGTGGACACTTCATAGTGGATTTCCCTTCAAAATGGGATTTGAATATGTATTGTTGTTTCCTTCCTTGACAAGAGAGGTTAATGAAGGAACATATTAGGTGGTCTCAATCCCCAAGGGAGTGACAATTCCATGATACATCAATGAAATGGTAGGTGTCATGTGCAATAATGATGGAACAAAGTGGGGCAAGATGGGGAGGCTCGAAGCCACATTCCATGGTACAAGGGTAGCTATGATGATGGAGGCCCATTCCTTGGGTGTATGAATGTGGGAGGGAGAAATCGTGGTACATGAGTTACCCCACATTTTTTTTCCACCCTCCTTCATAATCCTTTTTCCTTTTATTGATTTTTGTTCATTTTATTGTTTGGGGCTCAAGGGGATGAGAGCATGATGTGTAAGATGTAACAGTGATCACCCCTTTAATATGGAACATTTCATTTTCCTCCAGGGGTTGGAAAATCATGGGTTCCTTAATGATGAAAGGGGTACTCATAGGGGCCCTAGGAACTAGGGTTATGACCATAATGATAGGGTGTAGAGCTCATGTTTGAATTTTCACCACATGCTAAATTTTATTGTCCTGACCATATTTTTCATTTTGTGCTATATTTCTTATTGTATGTGGCCATATTATGATTTTATCTTTTTTTTTAGCTGCATTAACCTTCGGAAAATCGTTCTAGGCCCAACCCAAGGTGTAGTCAAGGTGAAGGGGAGGATAACACCTTGTGGACCCAATGGACAAATATGGACATGGGTGGGGAAAATGTGAAAAGGGCTTGTAATGAGTGGAGAGGAGTGAGATATATGGTATCAGGAAGTGGGACTACTCAAAAAAATATCAAGGTTTTCCCATGTAGTTCCACTCCTAAAGCTAGTATCTGATAAAGGAGATTCTATGGGACTAGGATACATGATTAACCTCCCCCAGTTGAGGTAAGGGAACAATAGTACAATCAAAGCCCTTCCTTTCCATCGAATCACCCCACTAATCCATGCTCAAATGTTCCCAAGAAAAGCAAGCACCATTAGGGGATTTTTGAGGTCTAAAATGGTACTCCTAAGGAAATTATAAAATAATAGTGGAAATAACAAAATAAGATTAGATGGCATCATCAAATTTTAGAGGGAAAGAAGAAAAAACTATTTTTTCAACTCATATTTTCAACTTATCTCCCTATGGGTTTACTCAAATTTCGAGTGGAAACACTCGTTGGATGCATAATTTGATTCCTCATCCAAGGAGTAGCCATGTTGCATACTTTCGATGGACCCTGCTACACAAAAACTGAGAAATACATGAAAAACATGATTGCAATCATGTTTTTCATGTATTTCTCATTTTTCGTGTAGCAGGGTCCATCAAAAGTATGCAACATGGGTACTCTTTGGATGAGGAACTAAATTTTACATCCAACGAGTACTCCCACTCAAAATTTGAGTAAAACCTTAGGGAGATAAGTTGAAAAAGTAGTTTTATTAATTTATTATATTTTAATATTTTTACTTTTTTACTCGAAAAATGGTGAATCATCCCCCATGGCTTTCATCATCATCTTGAATCCTATTGGTTCTTATCAATTTTATTTTGGTTGTACATTTTTCTTAGGAGGCCCATTTTAGACCTCAAAAGTCCCCTAATGAAACACCCAATTACATAATAAAAATCATACATTTGGTGTTGGATGACCCACCCTCAAACATATCGTCATAAAAGATAAGCAAGGGCACACAATGGTTGGCTCAAGTGTCGGAGAAATGTAACACATTGAGCTATCAGGTGGTTGCAAGGGGTTGCTTGTTAGGTCCCTATAATACTAATGTAGCCTCCTTATTGTTATTTTTAGTGTAGCCCCCATATTGTTATTGTTGTGCATTTATATTATTATTGTTATGTAGGCTCTGGTTATATTGTGACCCCATAGATTCCTATATATACTAGGAGGCCTTGTCATTTGTATCATCCAAGAATTGTTCATTTATGTGATGTAAAAGAGGTCTCCCTCTTGAAGAGGCTAATTTTCAAGTCATTGATCTATCATTTCTTCTATTTTGTGATCTGGTTGAATAACATTTGGTATCAGAGCTTTGGATTTGAGAGTTTCACTGCTTCAAATAGGTCTTCTTAGAATTTTCGCTATAGATTTTTTTATCCAATGCTTCAGACGCTGAAATTTCTACCAAGTGGAGCTGAAATCTTGGTGAGATTCATGTAAAAAATTTAGATCTTGGTTTGCTATATTTTCTTATATATGGTATGAAGAAGTTAGGGTTTTTGCACGTTCCATAATTCAGTCTCAAATAGGTGACCTAGGGAAAATCGTCATAACATTCTCTACAAGCATTACTTGAATTTTGTCAAAATTTACTGAAAGTGGATTGAATATAGTTTTTCTTTTATCATTTTCAAGGCCTAAGGTCAAAACAACAACATGTGTCATTCCCTACAAATTTGCTCTACTGAACTGGTCCATAACCAGATCATCATGGGAGATTGGGCATAACTTTATCTTGAGGAATTCAATCTCCGTCTGACTTGTGGAGTTGGAAAGAAGACTCATACGACTACCAAAGGAAGAAATTTCAAACCTTGGAGAGAAGAAATTTTAGAGATATAACCATTTCAATATCGAGCTCCTAAAACAAGAAAACAATGTGTATTTTTTTAAATTGCATAACTTTTGTTTGAAAAATCAGTTTGAAGTGATTCCAAGGGAATATTGAAGCATAGATATTAGTGTTTGGTTCTAGAATGCATACCAAACAAAATAATTCTACACCCATTAATCCATCATAAAGTTCTACTATGAGACATGAAGAGGAAGAATTGCAACATGTTATATCAAAATTATGGGACCAAGTGCAACAAATTTGTTCTCACAAAGAGAAACCAAAGATGAAGTAAAAGGGGAAATGAATGGCTTAAAAGGGGTCATGGATGGTTTAAAATAATAAATAAAAGGAGACATAGATGGTTTAAAATCATAAATAAAAGGAGACATGAATGGTTTAAAAGAAGGCATGGAAGGGATTTAAGGAAGGCTTGACAAAGTTGCTACAAGAAATTCTTCCTTATAGTGACAAGGTATTCAATGAAACTCGTGATGAGAGCAAAAGGAATGTTAATCATGATTTCAAAGACTTTAACTTTGGGTTGCAGACAAACCACATTTCAAATATCGATATGAGGAAGTTTGATGGGAAGGATACAGTAACATGGATACTATAGATGGAGAAATATTTTGATCTGCATGATGTGCAACACTCATAAAAGGTACACATTGCATATTTATATTTAGAACCCAATAAATTTGTATGGTAACGATGGCTTTGTTCTCGTGAACTACTTGTCACTTGGTAAAGTTTTACGGAGGAAATGATAGAATATTACAAGGACACAAAGAACAACACTTTCTTTATCCAATTGATAAATATCAAACAAAAGGGTTCAATGGCGGAGTACATTGAGGACTTATAAAAATTGAATATTAGGGTAACTAATATTCTAGAGGAGCATAGGATTGATGTCTTCATAGGGACTTTAAAAGATAACATCCAACTTGAGGTTTTCCTTTGGGAACCTAATTCATTGGGGACGACATTCAGGGTGGCAAGAAAAGTTGAAAGAAAAATTATAGCAACAAGGAAGTCTACCACTCACAATTATAAAGATGGAAGTGTTGTTTCTCCTAGCCTCCCACAACCTACAAGATTGTCACCATAACAACTAGAGAAAAAAAGAACAAAAGGGATTTGTTACAGTTGTGATAGTAAATACACTAAAGGTCATAAGTGTGATGAGAATAAATTATTTTACATAGATTGTGAAGAGGAAGAAAATGAACAAGAAACATAAAAATAAGAAGATATACACCAAGAACCAACCCTGGCAAAAGAAGAAATGAATCTAACCATATCTTACAACACATTGGTGGGAATACTCCTCAAAATCTCAAGATAGAAGGACATATCAAGAATAAAAGGTAATAGTGTTTATTGATTCAAGTAGTACCCATAATTTTATTCACTGTAAGATAGCCAAGGAATTGAATAACCTCCTATATCCAAAACCAGAGTGTCAAGCGATGGTTGCAAATGGAGGAACCATAAATTGCTTTGGAAAGTGCCATAATATCAAGTTAACCCTAGGTGAATATGTATTGAATATTCCAATGCTTTCCATTCCAATGGGTGGTGTTGATGTTGTACTAAGATTCCAATGGTTACAATCTTTAGGGACGATAGCTTTTAATTGTCAAGAACTTTTCTTGAAATTTTTCTGGGAAGGAAAGAAAGTTAAATTAAGGGGTATCATAGGGAAACTAGGGAACATAATCAACTCTAATGGCATGATAAAGCTTTTGAAGAAAGAACATCAGGTCTTAATTTCACAATTATGTTGACTAGAGGTTTAAACATCAAAATCATCCATTTCTCCATATCTTAAAAAATTATTGGACAATTATTCCAAGGTATTTGAGAATCCCAAAGGCCTCCCACCTATTCATGTTTATGATCATGTTATTGACTTGATTCCGGAAGTGTTCCTCCAAACATCAGGCCTTACAGATATCCCTATGCCCAAAAGAGTGAAATGGAACGTATGATCGCAAAAATGCTAGAGGTCGGTATAATTCAACCTAGCCAAAGTTCTTTCTCTGCACCAGTAGTATAGGTGCACATGAAGGATGGATCATGGCATATGTCTAGATTATAGCAGGATCAACAGGACCACTATTAAAGATCAATTTCCAATTCATGTCATTAATGAATTGTTGGATGAATTACATGGAGAAATTTAATTCACCAAGCTGGATGTTTGTTCAAGATATCATCAACTTAGAATGAAGACTAAAGCAATTACGAAAACAACATTCAGAACTCATGAAGGTCATTATGAATTTTTGGTCATGCCTTTTGGACTTACGAATGCACCTTCCACATTTAAAGTTTTGATGAATTCCATTTTAAAACCCTTCCTTAGAAAATTTTTGTTAGTATTTTTTGATGATATACTAATCTACAACAAGTCTTAGAAAGATTCTGTTCAACATGTTGACAAAGTGCTCATACTATTGAAGGAGAAACAATTATATGAAAAAACCTCCAAATGTTTCTTTGGAGTACAGGAGGTGGAATATTTGGGTCATATTATATCTCATGAGGGTGTTAAGGTAGACCCTAAAAAAAATAAATCCATTAAGGAATGAAAAATCCCCACAACCCTACAGTATCTTCAAAGATTTCTTGGGTTGACAAGGTATTATTGCAAGTTTTTTAAGAATTATGGGAGAATAGTTACGCCTCTAACAACATTACTAAAGAAAGATACCTTTTCTTGGACTCCAGAAGCAACTATGACCTTTAAACATCTTAAAGAAGCGATGTGCCAAGCATCAATCCTAGCTACACCAAACTTCACAAAAACCTTTATTGTGGAATGTGATGCCTCAGGAAATGGAATTGGTGTTGCTTTAATCCAAGAAGGAAGACCTATTTCTTTTGAAATTCGTTGATTCAAGGAAAATTATTTACACAAACCTATTTATGAGAGAAATTTCAGCAATACTACATTCACTGACACAGTGGAGACCTTACCTAATGGGAAGACACTTCAAGGTAAAAACATATCATGATATCCTTAAGTACTTTTGGAACAAATATTATCTTCAGAAAAGAAACAAAAATGGGTCACAAAGATGTTGGGTTATGACTTTGAAATCATCTACAAAAAAGGGAAGCAAAATTTTGTTGCAGATGCACTCTCAAGAAAGGACGAGGATGTGGAAACATTGCTCTATTCCATTTCTAATATCCAACCTGATTGGATAACTGAAGAAAGGGATGAATAGAAGAATGATGAAGAGGTGTGGACACTCATTCAAAAGTTGCAGCAAGGTCCCAGTACATCTGATACATTTATCTAGAAAAATGATTCATTATGGTACAAATATCGCTTATATATATGTAATAATTCCCAACGAAAACAAAATATTCTTTTGGAACTACACACCTCCCCCTTAGGAGGGCACTCAAGATTTTAAAAAACTTATGACAGGGTTAAGAAGGAATCTTTTTGGGATGGCCTTAAATTTGATATTTAGAAGATTGTGGCAGAATGTTTGGTTTTCCAACAAAATAAAGTTGAGACAATTAAGACCCTTGTTACAACCTTTAGCCATTCCAAGTCAGCATTGGGAGGAGGTCTCAATGAATTTTATCACAAGTTTACCCAAGTCCAAAGGAAAGAGTGTCATCAGGGTGGTAGTTGATAGACTTACCAAGTATGTACAATTTTGTGCATTATCTCATTCTTTTAAAGCCAGTACAGTTGCTACTGCATTTATGGAAACAATTCAAAAGCTACATGAAAACCCAAAAATTATTGTAAGTGATAGAGATCCCATTTCCACTCGAAATTTTTGGACGGAAATATTTTCTTGTCTTGGTACTCAATTAGCTCATAGTTCATCTTATCATCCTCAATCTAGCGAGAAAACTAAGATAATGAACAACTTTTTGTAAGGATATCTTTGTTGCTTTGTATCCGATAAACAAACACAATGTTTCAAGTGGTTACCTTTGGCTGAATGGTGGTATAACACTTCCTTCCATACTGAAACAAAAATGACCCCATTTATGGCACTTTATGGATATCATCCACTGTCCATCACATCATCTTTAAGAGGAAACTATAAGGTTCAAGCAGTGTAAGATCACATTGGTCATCAACATCAATTTCTCCAACTCTTAAATGGCACAAAATTGAATGAAACATCAGGTAGATCAGCATCGTAATGAAATAAGTTTTGATGTAGGCGACTAGGTATTTTTACGACCACAACCATATAAACAAATGTCCCTCAAGCAAGCTAATAAGGATATTAAATTATCACCCAAGTACTATGGTACTTACAAGGTGTTGAAAAATATTGGTACAATGACATACAAATTAGAGTTGCCTACATCTTCCCGAGTACACCCAATTTCCCATGTTTCATGCTTAAATAAGGTTATTGGTGACAAGATCCTAATACAAACAATATTGCCATAACTTGATGAAGAAGGAAAAATAATATTGGAGCATGAATCAGTCATGGAAAAAAGAAACCAAAAACTATGGAATCAATCAATTTCAGAGTATTTATTTAAGTGGAATAACTTACCCGCTAATGATTCCACATGGGAGGATGAGAATTTTATACATATGCATCCAAAACTACTTAAGTGTTGATGAAAACACTTTTTTTGAAGGAGAGGGGCATGTCAGGTCCCTATAATACTAATGTAGCCTCCTTATCGTTTTTTTTTTTTTTTTTTTTTTTTTTATATATATATATATATATATATATATATATATTAGACTAGCCTAAGTACCCACAGGGGATTTGAACCGGTGACCTATCGCAAGGAGTGCCTTAACAGCGCACCCATTCACCGTCAATCCAAAGCCCCATGGGCACCTTATTGTTATTGTTAGTGTAGCCCCCTTATTCTTATTGTTGTTCCCATGTAGCCCCCATATTGTTATTGTTGTTCCCTTACATTATTATTGTTATGTAGGCTCTGATTATATTATGGCCCCTTAGACTCCTATATATACCAGGAGGTATTTTTATTTGTATCATCCAAGAATTGTTCATTTATGTGATGTAAAGGAGGTTGACCCCTCGAAGAGGCTAAATTTCAAGTCGTTGATCTATATTTTATTTTGCTTTGTGATATGGCTTCATAACATTCTTGGCTGCAAGTTGAAGATAAATCTAAGAGAAAATATCTCATATAAGGGTCAGCCACTGGTGGCAGGTAATATGTCCTTATTTGAACCTCTCTGTAATTTTTTTCTCGCAACCTCATATGTCCATTAGTCTCCTCGTGGATAGTGCCCATTGGCATATGTAACTCTCCCACTAAACTTTCCAGATGCTATTTCTTTTTTAAATCTAGGATTTGTCATTCTCCCACATATTCCTTCTAGGGCATGTAACAAATTATCATAGTGTCTCTTCATTTAATTTTCATTATTGTTATTATCAATTACCTCATGGAAATCCATCTCAGATTCCCAATTTTGATAATGCAAGTTCACAGTATGCACTAAAGTACAAAATTGTGGAAGGGTTTGGAACCTGAGAAATAGAAGAGAGAAGAATAAAATTCTTCTCAAACCCAAACCATCCATTGGATTGACCAATTCATAGAAGTTAATATTGTAATTAGGTCATTTCTATGATGGTGGTGATGAGAAAGAGGTAATGACAGGAAGGGTTACAACATATTAGGGTACCTAGGAAGGTGATGGACTAGAGGTGAGATCAAATGCTACCATAGGAATTGGTAGAGGGTGCATCATCTCAAATAAAAGAGTCATGGGAGTAAATAAAAAGTCAACAATTGGCATGTGTTTAAATCATTTATTAGGGGGGAACATATGCAAACCAAGAGAAAGGAAAAGAGTGGGAAACTAAAACAACCTTGAAAAGAGGTGGGTAAATTATGATGATGCAAGGAGAAGAGGTGGGGAATGTGGTGTTGAATTTTCTACGACACCTAAGAATCTAGGTTAGGGTATTACAATATCTAGCACAACCAACTCAAATGCCACAACAAAATAGTTTACACCGCGAAATAAACATAGCAGTAAATCAACTAGTGCACAATACACCAATTTTTACAATTTTTCAACCCAACTTCGTTATATTAACAAACTTTAATACAATTGTCTAGGGACCCAATACCAGGGATCATGGCCCTCATACAATCACTGATACAAGAATACAAACTATGGTTTTGTGCCAACAACTATGAGCACCAATCTACCCCAAACAAGATACCAACTGACCTACTAGCTGATGTAGTGCACCTCACAACTCCCTCCACGTACCCTGAACACATCTACTATTCCTTTTTCTCCCAACCTGTAGCAAAACCACTCTACCTCTATCAATGAATTTTTCTCCTTTATGTCACTGAACATGGCTCCAATCTTCCCTATAGCTGATCATTATCCGATCATTGAGTCAACACATAGGGTCTTCATCAACTTCCTACTTGTTGCTCCTCCGTCCTTCAAGAACACAATAATTTGCAACTTCTTCCCACTTCTACCTTCCTATACTACTATATGAAGATAAAATTAGGGCATGGAGGTTTCCCTCTATCACTGTAATATGTCCTTCTCTTCAACAAACTAGGGCTCAATGTCTGGTCCACTTGGTTGCCTTCTTTTATCCTTCAAAGAGTCAACCTTTGATCTCCATACTTCTGCCTCTCCTACCAGATTTGAATTCCTTTACAAATTCAGAGTTAGGGCACACAAGGACACATTCCTTCTACCCTCCAAACATTCCACAAGATTCCCAATCCAATCGTCCAACCTTGGACCTTCTATGCACTAGAAAACATCAAATTCAAGAGGACAAACATACCTTGTTTTCTGTAGCATTTTGTTGCTCCCCTTGACCTCATCTTCTATGCACTTTTATTGAGGTATTAAACCCTCTGTTAGGGATGATTGTAAATATTGTTACATTCCCATGACTCATCCTAATTCCTCCTCAAATAATTGTGGCTAGGTTCCTTTTAAAAGCTCCTTCTCTTCATTTCCCTCTAGAGCTCTTTCCTCACCATTGTTCCACTTTCAACCTCCCCAAAAGGTTTGCCACATGAGTTTGAGCCTTCTCCAATAGTGGCTAAGACAACTTGGCCTGTAGACTAAGTTTTAGCCCTCCAAATATGGCATAGAACTACCCATAATTGGCCTTATTTCTTGATGGTTTCGCCTCCTAGCTTCGGCCTGCTGTCACAAGAGATGGAAGCCCAAAATAGTCTTATTTTCTTCCCTTCACAAGTCTCCCTAGGTCTTGACTATCTCAGAGGTATGCCTACCCTTGATGCTTTCTCTTTGGATGTGTGAAATGAGGCTCCTCCTCTAACTTATTTATATGTATCTCTAGGCTAACATGTAGCCCTTTCAAGGTGTCTCTTCAAGTCAAGGCCAACTTGAATATGTAGCCATTTAGCCCACACAAAACACATTAAAATTAATATCTCACAATTGGCAAGGGCTGTCTCGGTGTACTAAGAAACCCCTTGCTCCTATAAGGTTTCTCCATCATCTACAAGTTCCAAGTCATCAAAACTCTCCTTGGTTTTGGGCCCACTTCTTTGGGTGCAAAACCTTCACCTTGGGTACTTAGCCCACAAATGACTTTGTGGTACCAAATTCCTCCACAAACTTGTACCCTAGGGTTTGGTGTACCTTGCAAGCTACCAATATCAACATGTGGGAATAACCTCAAATAGAGGGAAGGTTTGTTGGGGTGGGGGGGAGATGATGATGTCTTAGGAAGAACAAGTCTGAGTTGTAGGAGGATCATGCACGAGGATCTCAAAGAGGTTCTTATTATATAGTAGGAACTCTTGAATATTTGGGTTAGGGGCAGGGTGGATACATGAGTATGCAAATATCACAATGATGAGTAAAATATTGGGAAAATTAAAAGTGTAGCTAATAATATGTGTCATTTGTATTGTGGGTAAGAGACCAAGACAAGGGGAGGAACTATGTGCAAAATGATGGAAAAAATCCATGGAGCATGTGACTTGGAGGGAAAAATATTCAAACTTATTCCAAAAATCCAAAAAAAATCTACAGGCAAAGGAGTGGGGTCCTTTAGCCATCAATTTCCATGCTTTTCTAGTTTAAGATAAGGATAGAATTTAAGAATAAGACCATGTTGTAATAATTACTTATGGATAAGTTGTGATAAGCTTTATGGATAATTGCTTTAATCTCTTTATGTAAATGGCATGCTTTTGTAAGAGATAAGGACCAAGAGGGCTTTATCTATTATTTTAAAAAGGAAATAACGAGACTTCTCTGAGTTATTCGATCCCGGAGACATGGTGATCTTAAAAAAAAATCTTTCTGTGTATCTGAATTTATGGTTCTCTGTCAACTGGAATTTGTATGTATATTTGGTTGCGGTTCTTTACTTCTGAACCTTGTTAATGGTGATTCGGCTCAGTTCCTCCCATTGATATATGTTTTAGCCTTGTTAACATGTTTTTCCATTATATTGGCACGCCTTGTTTCCATTATAAACATTGTTGAGCTTCCAAGCGGAAACTCTATTTTACACAGGAAAATCGTGAAATTACTTAATTAAACAAAGTTCCAGACTTGATATTTAATTAAATCTGGTTCATACCCGTATCTGGTCCGAACCATTATCGCATCACAGAACCACTGTAGAGCGGGAAGGATCTTTGGAACCGCCGAAGTCCGAAACTCCGATAGCTCAGACCCGAAACACTATAGAGAAGAGTGGAAAGATTATTGAGTCCGCGATTGTTATCGCATCGCAAGATCGAAGTAGGAGGAGCAAGCCTTTAGAATATTGGAGTCGCCAATTGCGATCTCCAATAATACTATGTGCTATCGCATCGGAGGAAGGAGCATTGGAGGGGCCGATGGTTAACCGCCGATAGTGTTAAAAAGCATATAACGCATCTCGTTGGAATCTTGCGCTGATAGTGTAATTCTTTAGAATTAACACTATAGTGGTTTTAAAGTGCCGATAGTGTATTTCCGTTCCTTTGGAACGAAAGCCCTCCGACTGTGTATATTGCGTTTTAAACGCATTTTCCTTGTTTTAAAGCAACGATAGTTTATGTTTATAATTCCCATGGGATTATAGTCCCGGTGGAGGAAAATAGTCCATTGGTATAAATTGTGCCTGATAACAACGGTTTGGGGTGATTAAAGAGGGAAGAATGGTTATATGAAGGAGAAAAGGGAATTGTTATAACAGTTATTCTAGCAATAGATGACTGATACCCCAATAGAAGAAGAAGGAGAAATCCAATCAGTGCTAGAAGAAATTATATCAGGTTTCAGCCATTTGTCCACATCGCATGCACCCAAGCTACCATTAGTGGTATCAAAGCAACCTATTGACACTGAATTGAATCTCAGAAGCAGGAGAAGGAAAGTTAATATGGCTTTCAGAGTTGGAAGAGGATGAGGATGTGGTGGACGAGGATGACCTATTGAAAATGCTGAAGTAATGGAAGCTGTACAACAGATGCAAGGTAGATTGGATGCATTAACAACAGGAAGAAATATAGATGATGGAGATGTTAGTGAGCCTGAGGTTGAAGTTGTAGAGGAGGAAGCTGTAGTAGTTACTCCTGAGATGAGATTCTTCCAGTCAGTGTTGAGATCCACAGCTAGGTCAAAGACCGAGGTTTCAATATATGAAGGAGGACTAAATCCAAAAGAATTGATAGACTGGATTAATGGCATGGAGAAATTCTTCGATTATGAAGAAACAGAAGATGAGAAGAAAGTAAAGTTTGTTGTCACCAAGTCATGCAGCGCTTTGGTGGGATGGCGTGCAGGCAGAAATAAAGAGACTTGGTAAGCAACCTATCAAGAATTGGAGCAGGATGGTAGCAAAGCTAAGAGGTAAGTTTCTACCAAGTAATTATCGGCAAACCTTGTTCAGACAGATGCAAAATCTTAGACAAAGATCTATGATAGTGAAAGAATATACAAAGGAATTCTATAAGGTAAGCATAAGAGCTGGAGAAACTCAGGATACAGATGAGAAGGTGGCTAGCTATGTGAATGGCCTTAGGATGGACATTTAAGATGAGATAAGTATACTATCTCCTAAAACAGTAGAAGAAGCTTATCAGGTGGCACTGAGAGCTTAAGAAAAACTCATGAGGAAGCAGTCTGCCAGAGGGAGAGGTACTTTCCGAGGAAGGGGAAGTTAAGGTGGTAGAGGAAGATCTACAACACCTAAAGATGGTGCTAGTAGCAGCTCAACCTAGCATGCACCCACAAGAGGTGATGCAAGAGGTAGAGGGAGTTTTTCTAAAGGAAGAGGAGGCAGAGGAAGAGGAGGCAGAGGAAGAGGAAGAGAACTAAGATGTTACAAGTGTAACAAACTAGGACAGAGAGCTTTTGAGTGCCCCAAGAAAGCAGAAACAAATCAGAGGAATGCCATTGCTGTTCAAGCTGAGGGAGAAGAAACAACAACAATAGTGACAGAAGAAGAAAATATACTAGAGAGAGTAGAATCTTTGGTAGTTAATAAAGTTTTGCTCAAGCCAGCAAAGGAGGTAGTTGAACCATCACAAAGAAATACTTTATTCATAATAGTGTGTAAAGTTCAAGGGAAATGATGTCAGATGATCATTGATAGTGGCAGCACTGATAATTTGGTCTCTACATAAGTAGTGGAGAAATTGAAGCTAAAGACAATGAAACATCCAACACCTTACAAGGTGTCATGGTTACAAAAGGGACATCAACTGTTAGTAAATGAACAGTGTGAAGTGGAGTTTCAGTTGGGCAAGTATAAAGATAAAATTGTATGTGATGTGATGCCAATGGATATGTGTCACATATTGCTTGGAAGACCTTGGCAATATGACAAAGGAGCTATGCATGATGGGAAAAGAAACACCTACAAGTTTAGTAAGGATGGTATCAATCATACGTTGCTGCCTCTATAAGAAGAAGATGCAACAGGGAAGAACACTGATCCAAAAACTCGGTTACTAGGAGGAAAGGAATACTTGAAGCAGATTGAAGAGAATGAGGTAAATTTTGCTGTAATTTGCAAGCCCAAGGTAATAATGACTTTTACTATAGTTTTTGATTTACCCATTGAAATTCAAGAAATGTTGGAGAACTATGGTGATATTATTGTTGATGATTTGCCTAATGAGTTACCACCCAGTAGAAGAATTCGCCATCATATAGATTTGATTACTGGAGCAAGTCTACCTAACAAAGTAGCTTACAAATGACTCCTACAGAAAATGAAGAGGTTAGGAAGCAGGTGCAAGAATTGCTTGACAAAGGGCTGATAAGAGAAAGCTTGAGTCCTTGTGCAGTACCAACAGTGTTGAGTCCAAAGAAAGATAGAGGCTAGAAAATGTGTACAGATTCAAGAGCCATCAATAAAATCACAATTAGGTACAGATTTCCTTTACCTAGAATTGAAGATTTAATGGGTTGCTTGAGTGGAGAAAAGTATTTTTCAAAACTAGATCTTAAAAGTGGGTATCATAAGATAAGGATAAGAGAAGGGGATGAATGGAAAACTACCTTTAAGACAAATGAGGGATTGTATGAGTGGAGAGTAATGCCTTTTGGGTTGTCAAATGCACCAAGTACATTTATGAGACTCATGAATGAAGTTTTTAAAGATTTTATTGGTAAATTTGTAATAGTATATCTGGACGATATATTAGTTTATAGCAGGTCTGAGGAGGAGCACATGAGACATCTGAATTATGTCTTACAAAGGCTACAACAAGAGAAATTACTGTTGAATTTGAAGAAGTGTTCATTCATGAAAGAGGAGCTAGTGTACTTGGGTTTTGTTATTTCTGCTGAAGGGCTAAAGATGGATCTAGAGAAGATCAAGGAAATCATGGAGTGGCCTTCACCCAAGAGTGTTTTTGAGGTAAGAAGTTTTCATGGTCTTGCTAGCTTTTATAAAAAATTCATCAAGAATTTTAGTAAGATCAATGCACCTATTGTGTGTTGTTTTCTTCCGGAGTTCTCGCATCCATGATTTGTTTGTATCGATGTTTCGAGCCCTCCACCATGGCTCATCATCAAGATAGATCAGTAATTGTGTAGGACAGATCTCCTTGGGTTTGAATAAATAGGGATGAGAGATGCACAAGGAATGGAAGCCGATTTTGCCAGAATTATTTCGTAATTTAAATTTATTTATTTATTTTGATTTAATTAAATGCTTTTTAATAAAATAAAATAATTTAAATTGAGTTAGAAATATTTAATTATGTAATTGAATTGTTTAATTTTTAATTTCATGTTCATATAGTTTAATTAATTAATTATTATTATTATTATTTTATTTTTATTTTTAGTTTTTGTTCTTGTTGTTTAGAGTTATATAGAAGTTTTTTTAATTATGTGATGGGAGTATTTAATTTATTTCAATATTAATATCAAAATGAATTTTTAATTTTTAATTATTTTTAATTTTATTTGTTGTCTATTTATTTGTGATTAATTATATTATGTTTGTTACTACCTTATTTCATACTTGATTTTATTTTAGTTTTGTTCTTATTATTCAGAGTAAATTAATTAGTTTGACTTTAATAACAATCTAATGTTAATTAACACTAGTTTAATTTTAATGTTTGTTTCTATAATTTTAATGTTAATGAATATTAATGTTAATATTGTTAATCTCATATTTATAGTTTTAAGATGTAAATTAATGATTCTAATTTTAAGAGTTGGAAGTTTGGGTAGGTGCTTAGTACAGGTGAGAAGAGTTTTAATGGGGGAAAGGGTTAGGTCAGGTTAGAAGAGGGTGTTCTAGGAAATTAAAGTAGGAATCCAATTGTCACTTATTTTCCATTCTTCTTCTCGATTGAGGTTGTTAGGGTTTTTACCTATTTATATGGCTTCTCTCAGTTTTCTATGGTGATAATGATCAATTTTGGCTACTACTGATCTATCCTGATGATGAGCCATGATGGAGGACTCGAAACGTCGATACAAACAAATCATGGATGCGAGAACTCCAGAAGAAAACAACACATAAAGCACTGATCGCAGAAGCCTCAAAACAATGCACCTATTATTGAAACCATAAAGAAAGATAAACAACCATTTAGATGGACTGTTGAAGCAGAAAAGAATTTTCAGCTGTTAAAGAAGAAAATCACTAAAAATCCTATTTTGGTTTTACTTGATTTTAGTAAGCCTTTCCAAGTGAAGTGTGATGCCAATGGAGAAGCAATTGGAGGTGTTTTAGGTCAGGAAGATAGACCTATAGCCTATTTTAGTGAAAAGCTAAATGATTCCATAAAGAAGTATTCTTCTTATGATAAGGAGTTCTACACAGTTCTACAGTCATTGAAGAAATGGAGGCATTATCTAATGTCAAAGGAGTTCATACTTTATTCAGATAACCATGCACTACAGTATATTATGCAGCAGCCAAAACTTAGCCAGAAACATGCTAAATAGGTAGAGTATCTTCAAGGTTTCCATTTTGTTTTGAAACATATAAATGGCCAATCAAATAAAGTTGCAGATGCCTTAAGTAGGAGAAATATATTACTGCAATAGAGTCAAATTCAAGTATTAGGATTTGATTTTCTTAAAGAAATATATGAGAGAGATTCAGATTTTAAAGAGGCATTTGAAACTTGTAAGAATCCTGTTTTGATGGATAGGAGTAAATGGTTGAATTATTTCTTACAAGATGGATGTTGTTTAAGAGAAATCAGTTGTGCATACCAAACTGTTCAATGAGGGAGAAATTAATCAAAGAGAAACATAGTGGAGGACTTGCAAGACATTTTGGCATAGAGAAGACTTTTGAACAGTTGAACAGATTTTATTTCTGGCCAAAAATGAGATATGGTAAGTATGGATTTTGTTTTGGGTTTACCAAAGAATCAAAGAGGTAATGATTCAAGTAGTGGAAAAATTTTCAAAAATGGCACACTTTATTCCATGTTATAAAACTAGTGATGCTTCTCACATTGCTAATTTGTTTTTTAAGGAGGTTGTAAGATTGCATGGGTTGCCTAAGAGTATTGTCTCAGACAGGGATTCCAAATTTTTTGGACATTTCTGGAGGACAATATGGAAGAAGCTGGGAACTAAAATAAGTTTCAGCTCTGCCTATCATCCACAAACTGATGGACAGACTGAAGTTGTGAACAGGAGTTTGGGCAATCTTTTAAGGAGTCTTACTGCAGAACATCCAAAGAAGTGGGATCAAGTGTTGGCACAAGCTGAATATGCATATAATGACTCACCTAACAGGAGTACAGGACAGAGTCCATTCCATATTGTTTATGGAATGCATCCAAGAGGATTAATTGAGTTAAGAAACTTGGGAAAAGATGAAATGAGAAGTGCAGAGGGAGAAGATTTTGCTTCAGAAATGCAAGAAATACATGAACAAGTGAAACAACACCTATAGGATAGCAACATCAAATACAAGACTAGGGAAGACATGAGAAGAAGAGAGGTGAACTTTGAAGTTGGAGATTTTGTATTAGCACACCTTAGAAAGGAAAGGTTTCCAAAGAGGGAGTATAACAAATTGAAGTTCAAGAAAATTGGACCATGCAGAGTATTAAGAAAGTTTTCTGCAAATGCATATGAGATTGACATACCCCTTGATGTTGGAATATCACCAATTTTTAATGTTGCAAACCTATATAAGTATGAAGGTGAAGCTGCAGATGATACAACACAAGATCAAGAGAGACAAGAGATTGACTGGGTAAAACAGTTACCCACAACAAAGGAATTGCAGCCAAAAAGAATTCTGGACAAAAGAAGGTGTTTAAGAAAACAAGGGGACAAGAGTAATTCTAGTATTTGGTAAAATGGAAGGATCAGCTAACCGCTGAAGCTACCTGAGTTACAGAAAAACATGTTATAGAAATTGGGCAGTTCTACGGATGAGCTCATGGACAGGAGCCCATGAAGAGTTTTGTCCTCAGGAGTCTGATGCGGGAGCATGTGACTTGGAGGGAAAATCTTCAAACTTATTCCAAAAATCCAAAAAAAATCTACAGGCAAAGGAGTGGGGTCCTCTAGCCATCAATTTCCTTGCTTTTCTAGTTTAAGATAAGGATAGAATTTAAGAATAAGACCATGTTGTAATAATCACTTATGGATAGGTTGTGATAAGCTTTATGGATAATTGCTTTAATCGCTTTATGTAAATGGCATGCTTTTGTAAGAGATAAGGACCAAGAGGGCTTTATCTATTATTTTAAAAAGGAAATAATGGGACTTATCTGAGTTAGTCAATACCGAAGACATGGTCATATTAAAAAAAACTCTTTCTGTGTATTTGAATTTATGGTTCTCTGTCAACTGGAATTTGTATGTATATTTGGTTGCAGTTCTTTACTTTTGAACCTTGTTAATGGTGATTCCACTTAGTTCCTCCTATTTATATTTGTTTTAAGCTTGTTAACGTGTTTTTCCCCTATATTGGCACACCTTGTTTCCATTGTAAACATTGTTGAGCTTCCAAGCAGAAACTCTATTTTACACAGGAAAACCGTGAAATTACTTAACTAAACAAAGTTCGGACCTGATGTTTTATTAAATCTAATTCATACCTGTATCGAATCTGAACCATTATTGCATCGCAAAACCACTGTAGAGCGGGAACGATATTTGGAACCGCCGAAGTTTGAAACTCCGACAGCTCGGACCTGAAACACTATAGAGAAGAGTGGAAAGATTGTCGGGTTCGCGATTGTTATCACATCACAAGATTGGAGCAGGAGGATCAAGCCTTTAGAATATTGGAGTCGCCGATCGCGATCTCCGATAATACTATGTGTTATCGCATCGGAGGAAGGAGCATTTGAGGGGCCGATGGTTAACCGCCAATAGTGTTAAATTGCGTATAACGCATCTTATTGGAATCTTGTGCCAATAGTGTAATTCTTTAGAATTAACACTATAGTGGTTTTAAAGCACCGATAGTGTATTTCTATTCCTTTGGAATGAAAGCCCTCCGACTGTGTATATTGTGTTTTAAACGTATTTTCCTTGTTTTAAAGAAATGATAGTTTATGTTTATAATTCCTATGGTATTGTAGTCCCAGTGGAGGAAGACAGTCCATTGGTATAAATTGTGGCCGATAAAAAGGGTTTGGGGTGATTAAAGAGGGAAGAATGGTTATATGAAGGAGAAAAGGGAATTGTTATAACATTCAGTCTAGTAATAGATGACTAATACCCCAATAGAAGAAGAAGGAGAAATACAATCAATGTTAGAAGAAATTATATCAGGTTTCAACCATTTGTCCATATCGCCTGCACCCAGGCCACCAACATGAGAGGTAAAAACTTACTAGGATAGGAGAAAATGATAGGATTCCAAGAAAGGATGTTGCAATATTTGAAATGCTTAAAAAAGAAGAAGAACGTAGTATGCGAAGGTAGGAGGGTATGAAATAGAGTGAAAAAATAGGTGCATAATGTGGAAATATGGGAAAAAAAGGATGCCATGTCCCTAAGAGAACTATCATGACAAGTTGCTTGTCCATAGATAAATAAATTGTGCACAATAAATAAAATGCTAGAGTGGGCCAAGTAGAAGTGCATAAAGCAACAAGACTAAGCTCAAACTAAGAACCTTACGGTTGAAGGGAAAGGGAAAATAACCAACAAATAACCAAAATATTGTTTTAGGGTTGCAAGTAGCAATACAAAATCATGGTTGTAAGTCACCCATGACTACAAATAGTTTCGCATGCTACAATGAGAGCATGGGTGAACTAAGAGAGCTAATGGGGCATATTCTTATTATATAGCTATTATATGAAAATGAAATGTTTTACTTAGTGTGCAAGTGCTACCCAACACATAATATATTATTTGTTGCATATGCAAATATATAATATAGTGATGTAAATAAAGTAGTGAAGGAGGTTATTATGGAGGATACCATCCACATCTATTTAGATAGATTATAGAATATGTGCTAATCAATTAGGTATTTTAAATTGGACCATGCTTAAATATTCATGGCATAATGTACCGTTGTGGCTTGCTAAGAGAACTTGATGCTATAGAAGGTAAAAAATAATATGTGTGAATGTGTGCATTATGGAGGTTGAGCTGGAAGTATTAAGATACCAAATGCCTATTTTCCTATGTTTATATTGAATCAGGACACCTATACTAATAATATTCTAATGTTCAAGAAAACTCAAGAAACAATAATGTTGTCTCACTTGATGCTCCTTTCCAAAGAATAAGTTTTTGAAGGAAAGTGTGGTAAAATTTTTCAGTACATTGGAATGCCAACATATTTGTTTAGATAGAGGTAATCTCATGGGAGAGAAAATTTGTTCATCAATAGGAAAAGATTGGCTAGAGAGATCAATGTGTGGATAACATTGTTGTGTCCTACATGGATTCCCATAATAACTATAGAAGAAATTGAATTCTTTTTTTCTATGGATTAAGATGATGCCATATATATGGTAGATGCAAGAGGGTAGTTGCACTAAAAGGGGGAATTCCCCATTTTTTATTTTTTATTTTAAATTGGAGGTACATATTAAGTGAGATGTTGAGATTGTGAAAAATCAATTGTCGTGGATCAAGGTGTCCATATGATGTAGCTATACTTTTCCAAGGAGGAATCCTCAAAAATCTATGTAGAATTAAGGGTGAGGGATGATTTCTTGAGGGAGACACTATATGCTAAAGAGCTTGCCTAAGGGGATTGTGCAAATTTGAGATGAAGGAATTTGTTGAAAATGTGCTTACAACCAATCTATTGAGGAGTAGACCTCCAAAGAGGGAATACATCTAAAGAGAATATCTACAATTAGTCAAATAAATTAAAAAGTCCACTGGGAGGTAAGCACTTCAATACCAACTAAGAAATGCAACCATGGGATCAAATAAAGGAGCACAATATTAAATCATCCCAAAAGAAACAAACAAAAGATTTTTGGGAAAAAATGAACTAGCTTATTCATTTGGTATTTTATTTATATATGAAATACTTATTCATTTAGCCTCAAACTTGACTAAATTAAAGTACAAATGGAAGTATTTTAATGTCGATCACAAATGAAAGAACAACAATTCATGATAAAGATACAATATAAAATGGATAAGGAGGCAAAGTGTTGGATACTGATTGTATAAGGCATGCCATTGACAACAGATAAGTCTTTGGTAAATTTTGCATCTAAAGCAATCGTTTTGTGTTATCAATGATGATCCTCATCTTTACTACTTGTCTTAATGTTCGAAGTTCAATATGCCATTGAAAGTGTCTCTTGATGCATATTTTATCATATTCTAAAGTGTATTATGCCAATTTTATAGGTTTTTCCAAAGCCCCCAATCAAAGAGCACACTAAAACATTTAATGTACAGGTTTGCACAAAGTCTAGAGTAGTTGAAAGAGCCAAAATGGATCATCTAACTCATTTGGATCCTAATCCTAATATATTTTTATGCATTTGTATGCAATGTCAAAAGTTCATTAAAATCACTTTTTCCAATTCCTAACATTTTTTGTGATAACTCAAACAAATGGAAAAAAAATTCCGCTAGTTTAGAAAAAAGATTATACAGGGTATAAAGTTCTCTTACATTTTGAAGGGTTTTCCCCCTCCCAAGTGATAGTGAGAGTGTCGATGCTTAAAAACCATAAAGTTAATTTTAATGATTAATTTTTTCCACTTGAAAATGAAAAACTATTATAAATACTATTTTGATATGGTTTTATCATGTTTGTTACAAACTAGCTTGAATATCGTCATCATCTCTCAAAAGTGGAAGAAATTAAGAGATTGAGTAAAGAGACGATTCTATATGATCAATTCATGCCCCTTTTTTATTATCCATTTGTACCTATTAAGTATGTTTGATCAAGATCAAATATCTAAAAAGCACGATTTATGGCTGGAATTGCTCGATCAAGGAATTGAAAGACATAGCAAGGCTGTTAGAAATGGAAGGAACCTTGACCTGGGAGTCATTTAAGTATATTGGGATCCCAATCTTCAAATCAAATCCCAAGGTAGCTCACTGGATGCCCTTGCTAGAAAAGCTAAAACTCAGAATACAAGCTTGGGGAGCCTCATGGTTGAATAATGTTGGGAAGGTAATTCTAATGAAATATGTTCTCATAAGTCTACCGTTATATCAGAACTCCATTCTTCTAGCCCTAAAACCTTTATTAGTAAAGTGGATGGTCTCCTGAGAAGATTTTGTGGGAGGGAGGAAAAAATAATGAAATAAGGCTCCATTTAACTAGGACACTCTTAAGAAGCCATTCTTGGAAGGAGGTCTCCAAATGCGAGATATGGAAGCCCAAAATCTTGCTCTGGGCTCCAAGCTCCTCTGGAACATTGTTTCTGGGAATCCTAGTTGGAGCAAGAGAGTTCTGTGGAAAAAATATTTTCATGGGCAGCACTTGAGGTGTTTGGACTAGCCTCCAAGAATAACCAAAGGATCACCGGTATTCAAACTCTGTCTTATAGCTATGAAACAGTTCAGTCACAAGCTATACTGGATCCCAGGCAATGGGAAAAAAATAAGAATTTGGGAAGATTCAATTCTTGGAGATCAGCCCTTGAATCAGATAGCAGAACTTGTAAATATCAGAGTTTGGCTTCAAGCCAACAATCTGGAAACCCTTTGGGACATCTCCAATTGGACAGATGATGCAGGAAGACTTTGGGATGGTTGGAATCTAGGGGAGGTCCCCCATTAGATGGATGGTGAAGCCACTTTACTGTTGGATTTGCTCCAAGGAAAATCTCCCTTAAAGGCCTCTTCTAAGAAAAAAGAGGGTGGGCTCTCTCTCAAGCTCATACTCAGCAGCAGAAGGTTAAAAAAGTAAGATGGCTATCCCAAACGTTCCCCCAGATCCAACTCAATAGAAATTTATTTTGTCCTTTCCTGCTCTCCCTAAAATTGACTTCTTTTGCTGGACTTTGGTGCATAAAAGTATCCTCACTAGAGATAACCTGAGAAGGCATGGAATGGAAGGTCCCTCCAGGTGCCCTCTTTGTGTTTCGGATGAAGAAACGGCTAATCACCTATTGTTACTGTGCCCTTTGCTCAAGAAGTTTTGAGGGGTGTCCTGATGTTAGGGCCAGACAAAATATAGCTTCCTAAAAATATTTCTGACCTGCTAAGAAACTAGGCCAAATTATCCCCATTCTGTCTCTTCAAAAAAAACCTTCTCAAGATTGTCTGGATGTGGATTCCCAAATTCACATGTTGGAAACTGTGGCTAGAGAGGAACAACAAAATTGTTAGGGAGGAGAGTTGTAATCCGGGAAAAATTATATCTAAGATCAAAGCTTTGTTGGGTGAGGCCTTAGAAGCCAAACCTGCCATAAGAAATGGTAGGACTCTGGACAGCGAGGAAGATCAATGGCTAAAAGAGCTAGTTCCAAACCATCAGAATAGACCCATTCCTCTTGCTAAAGCCCCCTCTCATTGGGAAATTCGTCTGGAAGAACAGGAATTCATCAAATGGAGATCAGCTTTGGATGATCACTGCCTTTTCTTTGATGGGGCCTCTAAAGGTAACCCAGGAGTGGCGGGTGGCAGTGGAGTTATCTTGAGTCTAGGTGGCTCAACTGAGTTGCGCTTTGCTTGGGGTTTGGGGCATGAAACTAACAACAAAGCGGAGGCTCTTGCTCTATGGTAGGGTCTAAATCTGGCTATCAAGAGGAATCTCCTCTCCATCTCAGTCTTTGGAGACTCTAGACTGATTATCCAGGCTATGAACTTTCAAAAGATCCCTTCTCAAGTACATTTAGCCCCCACACTCAAAAAAATCAGACTAGTTTTGACTAAGTTTCACAAAATCTCCTTCTATCATATTCTGAGGAAGTTAAACTCACAGGTAGACTTGGCTGCCAATCAAGGCTCTATCTATAGCAGGAGATCTCTATTAGTTAATGATGTTGAATCGGACTGCAACATTCCTTAATTCTGAAGAGCACTGATCCTCTGCTCCTATGAGCAATCCACTGGTTCAGATTTCTCTCCACTCTATGTTGGACTTCACCGCTGCGTCTCACTGCAATCAGTTGGGTAGGTGCTGGGGGGTTCACGAGGGCTCCTTCAAGGTTATATTAGAGAGCAGAAAGGCCACGACTACGTTCTATGTTGAAATGGCAAGCAATGCCGGCAATGTTGACATCCCTCTTGGCAATCCTCTAGGATGTTTCTACTCTATCCGCTTGAAGGAATGCCACCCTTGTGTGGAAAAAGCAATGCACCACAACTGCCCTGTGTGTTTTGATTATTTATTCGACTCTACAAAGCTTATCAGCGTATTGCCTTGTGGTCACACCATTCACATGCATTGCTTGAAAGAGATGCACAAGCATCTTCAATTTGCTTGTCCAGTGTGCTCCAAATCTGTCTGTGATATGTCTAAATTGTGGGAGAAACTTGACCAAGAGGTTGCTTTGACTCCAATGCCTGAAGCTTACCAGAACAAAATGGTTTGGATCTGTGGAGTAACTTTTGAAGTAAATTTTCACATTGTTGCACACAAGTGTCAAAGTGGCAATTCTTATAACACCTGACAGAGCAGGGGAGTTCCTTCTGCAAGTTCATGGAGATCTCATCTTTGATATTCTCAAATGTTCAGATTCATGTATCCCTCTTTACCATTTGTAAGGTTGCCTTAGCACTGCTTATGTGGCATGAAAAACAGTTGTACTGCAAATTTCTTTGCAGTGGGTCTCCTCTCTACAAGCAAGGATGAAGAGCTAAGACGTGGCATGCAAAAGTAGCGGAAATCCAAGACACCATTCTGAACCCAGATCAAGTGTATATTCAAGCCATTATCTGCAATCACAGTGTAATTCCTTCAGCGAACTTACCAAAATCTAAATGTACTCTCCTCGCCTCCTATCAAAACGAAAGCAAAATATATAACAAGGAAATAAAGAGTAACCCTGTTAAATCCCTCGGCAGTTGTTTTTCCGAATCTTTAATAAAAACTAGCCGTTATTGTAAAAAAAAAGGTATGTTTGACTTTTAGTTCCTCATTCATTCTATAGTTCTACATTATGTTTGTACAAACAAAATATATAATTTTGCTATATTAAAAGCAAAATTGTGGTAGTTCTTTTAAGCCCCTAACAATTCCATGTGAACCTAAATTCCATGGTTTTAACCATTCAAGATGTTGTAATCAAATTTAGTCCATTTGTGTAGATTTCTTCCCAAAAGGCTACCTAAAAATGGATTCTAAGGTGAAATATCTTAAAGACAAAAGGCCCAAAGTCTAGAACGTTTCTCCCAATAGTATGACCCTTTAGACTCTCTTTCAACATTCCTATCTTCTATAGAGTAGTTGTCACAAATGGGGTACATACATAATGCATACCCACACTATAGACAAATGGAAACCATCTAAATATTATTTTGAAGTTACAAGTTTTCTTGTGCCAATAGAAAATCATTAGGAGTACGTGGAGATACATCTCCTTTAGTAAGATTCACTAGAAAAAAGCTTTGCTTGGTGTTGGGTGCAGTTTTTATACCTATTTCCTATACTTTCTTTCCCCAATTTTGATCCTCCTTCCCTCTAGGCCAAGAAAAATTTACATGTTAATCACCTTTTCCTTACTATAAATAGCCTATTTTTCCATCATGTTATTTTGCCATTTTTCCTGAATATAACGATGCAATATTCCTTTTTATGGCTAACTAGGGTAAGCATTGGAGAAGTCTTTTGGATCTCTCTCTTTTTCAGGTGTTGTTTGCGAGAACAAGTTTATGGGATGAAAAACCACACTGATTGATCTAAGAGTATAATGGAATAAATGGTTATTACACTCTGTATGTTGTTACAGGTGTTGTTGTTACACCACGTGCTATTACAGGTTACCGTTGTTACACCTCGGGTGTCATTACAAAGTTGTTGTTACCCAATGATTGTTGTTACATCCCAAACTGTCATTTAACCGCAGGATGCTATTACACCGTAGCTGGCAAAGTCACAGGTACTATTCCACGCAACAGCTATTGGAAGTTATGAATTGTTTATTTAGAAAGTGACAGATACAAATGGTTTTGATCTTAACCAATGTATTTGAATAGCATTTGTATTTAGGAACTAGTTATAATGATTTCTATTTTATGATTAGCATGAGAATCGTGAGATTCTCATGACTGATCTATTCCTGATTTTGGGTATGTAAAAACTATAAGAGAAACTTAATCTCTCATGTATGGGATGACGACATAGAGAGAAGTGTTATTTTATCTTGTAACTTTTAATTGTTTTAATATCAAAGACCTTGCGGTGGTGCTGTTGTTGTTTCTAAGTTGATTCTTTAACTAATTTCCTGTTCATTCCTGCACCCCTGCTGGGGAGGAAGGGCCCTCCTCTTTAGCAGGGACTACAGCGGTAGAGTAATTGTATATTATTGTTTCTTTCTTTTATTATATGTATGGTTTTTTTTCTCGTTGTATAATTTGTAAAATATATCGGCTTCAGTTCCATAATTATGTTATGCTATTACACCAATTTGATTAGCAGTATGGTAGTTGACCAGATGGTGTAGTCATTAGTACAGTGTGTGGCATGCCTTTGCTCTGGTAATCGTGAAGTGTGATTTCATTTATGTAGAGTGCTTTAATTTCTACATGAATGATTTAATTTCTGAAATTAATTCAATGACATTCTTTACTATTTTCTATTTTCATTCTTGCTTGTAGTGTATTGGCACAAACAGTGCAAACTCCATTGAAATAATATACCTACCTTGGTTTCACAATTAAATGGTTGCAGTCTTGGTCAATTAGGATTGATTAAAACAACACTACATTTTAGCGCCATTGTCGGGGATGGCACTTGACGATACAGTCAGCCAAGTTGTTTGTTTGATGATAGAGTATTCCTAGTCTACAATTGGTAGACGGTAAGAAGAGAGGTAAGAACCTGCGCATCGCTCTAATATACTTGGGCGGGCTCACTATTATGATCACTAGGGAACTTAGGGTGTGTCATTTTTGTGTTTTCTTAAAGCATTTCTTCAACTCTTCAGTTGTTGGGCGGTAAGATGAGAGGTAAGAACATGCACATCGCTTTAACATACTTGGGCGGGCTCACCACTGTCAAAGACTAAGACACTTAGGATGTGGATTAATACACATAGGGTCCATGTGTGCAACTGTAGGAATTATATAAATACTAAAAATATCCCCCCACTCTAATTAGTCACAGGAAAAATGGGTCGTAAAAAGGAAAGGAAGAGTGTAGATTTGGGAAGGAAAACATTTATCCATGAAATGATCTCAAAGGCAGAAAAAGAAAAATCAAGTTCTCAAAAGGATGCAAGGAAAACAGGGCCACAAAAAGTTGTTACTCCCATAACAAGAACAAAAAAAATCTGATTCCTCTATTTCAAGGCCATACCATTCTAAAGCTAGCGAAAACACTCCCAAGATTAAGCATCTGATTCAGGAACAATAGGGGAAAGGTAGTAACCAGAACCTTAGGATTGAGGGACAAGGGGAAACTGAAGGGGGACATCAAAAACCCGAAACAGGAGAGCACCTATTGGTTTATCAATATCACGATTCAAGCATCACAGTGAAACAGCTAGCCTTGAAGCTGCCTGAGCTACCAATTTCACGTGCAAGACAATCACAATAACAGTTTGAGGAATGTTTGTTGCAACAAGGATTAGAAGGGTTAATAATGGGGGAAAACAATAACAACAACACTAAAACAGATGCTACTATCACCACCTTTGAGTTCCGAATTGGGGATATCAGAGGCGAGGCTCCCATGAAAAATATTCCTTTATCATACTTACCATATTTTCAATGAAATAATCTAGAAGACCCTGACACCTTTTTATTTGAATTTGATGCCTTATGTAGGAGTTATGACTATGTTTCAGATGCTCAAAAATTAAAATTATTTCCTGCTACTCTAAAAGGAGCAGCCCTGAGATGGTTCATGGGGTTAAGCTCTTCTTCTATTCGAACATGGAGTGACATGAAGGAGACATTTTTATCAAAGTATCAAGACTATCGCAGAACCAGGGAATTAAGAGAGGAAGTATTCAGGATGACACAAAAGAAGGATGAGAGCCCGGAAGACTATGTGGATTGGTTTCATTATAATTTCTAGAGGTATAAACACAATTATTTAGATCACGAGATCTTGAATACCATATTTATAAGAGGAATGAGGGATGACTACCTTGATACCCTGAATCTACTAGGAAAAGCGGACATATCTCAAGAACCATTTGCTGAAATTGTAAAGCTCTGTGTAAGATGCTCTAGAGGATCGTCGAAGGGAAGAAGCACAATCTTAGATGCCTCTACCCAAATACAAGAGTTTGTAAGTGGAGGAGTAACCAGAGTAGAGATCGGGAATTTATTTGAAAATTTCAAAACCAACATCCTTAGTACTCTATATGCCCAGATAACGACAACACAGATCAAGAAGACACAAGGAGAAGCTAATACACCTCTGGATGAGTTATGTCTGAATTTCCATAAGAAGCATCCTTTGATGGAGTGTGAAATGAATAGCATCAATTTGTGAGCTGGAACATTCTATAGGACAATGTCCAGAGCTTCCCAAACGGAAAGCAGTACTCAGAGAATCGAGTGAAGAAGTTCAGTCCTCTTATTTCATCGCACCCAGGAGACCATGGCAGCCACGACCTCTAGGTATGTCCTAAGGTTTTTCTTATTTTAATTCATGGAATAATGCATATAACGCTCAACAATATCCATGGAAATAATTTTCTCCTTCTCCAGCACAGTTTCCTTTCCTTTGGAACTAGTGGTCCCCCTCTCCATCTATTTAATATACTCTATCTCAACCATATCCTTGGAATCATAACTGGGGGGGGGAATGCCCAAACTACAGTCCCATCTGGATTACTAATGTAGCAGCAGCTACAATTGTCCCCTTTCCAAACTCTTGTCCCTACACCACCTGTGCAACCCCAACTACCTGTGCAACCTAACCCTAACCCGAATAATAAAGCAGCCCAGAGCATAGAGGCTTTAACTACCTTCCAGACTTACCTTATCACTCCCGTTGGACTTAATGAAATTCAACTACGGTCGGGTAAGGTAATTAAACCAAACCACTCCCCTATCATTACTGAGGAGGAATGTGAACCTTCTAGAGGAGGTACAGTAGATCTTGAGGCGGTTGTTACACCTGTAATAGCCGATACAAAGAAAATTGTTACGCCTGTAATAGCCAACCCAAGAAGAATTGTTACTCCTGTAACAACCAACTTGAGTAAGGCTGATACACCTGTAGCAGCCGATTCGACTGTTATGACTCAGGATCCTCTATATCCTTAGAGATTAACTGAGACTGGAATGACCTCACAACTCGAATTTGATTTCCTAAGGGAGTTTCAAAACCTGAACATATGAATTCCTCTACTGCAAGCTCTTAAAGAAGTACCTATTTATGCCAAAATAGTACGAGATCTGTGCATTAAGAAACCTAGAAGGAAGCCTAAGGACCCTGTCACCATACACATGATGGGGAAATTATCCAAATTAATGACTACTCAACCTCTTTTAACCAAGTATAATGATCCAGGAAACCCTATCGTTACTGTCTATATTAATGACCAGCCCATAACTAATAAATTGATTGATCTTGGGGCGGCCATTAATGTGATGGCAAAGGACCTCTTTACCACCTTGGGGCTACATGGGCTTAGACATACACCTACTGTACTTGAATTAGCAGATAGGTTCTGTGTTAAACCCGAGGGGGTATTAGAAGATATAGTAATCACAATAGCTTCCTGGAGTTATCCAGTTGACTTTCTTATCTTACAAACCAAATCCAACTTGGGGGGACATTCTTTGATTCTAGGGAGACCCTCGTTAGCCACTACAGATGCATTTATAGGATGCAGATCTAGATCTATGATGATTTCATATGGCCAGGATACAAAGAACCTTAATATTTACCCCCCAAAACCAAATATGGATTTGAACAATCCCTGGTGGGATGAATTTGAACCCGAATCAGATCTTTCCCTACCGCTCCTCACTCTGGGAAAATCCTAGTATTTCAAGGATGAGATAGAAGATGATATCATTAATGGCTTTATCAGTAACTCGCTTTCTGTCACTTCTATTGAAAATTCAAAGGAGGAAGAGGAGGTAGAAGATACAAACTTTGAACAAATGAGAACCACTCCGCATACTGACACTAGTCTAGTCGAAATAGACCCAGGAGAGTATTTGAACATTAACCCCAACCTGATTGTTGAGAAAAAAAAACTGTTGTTACAAAAATACAAGAAGGAATTTGCATGGGACTATATGGATATGAAAGGGATTCATCCCAACCTTTGCACTCACCACATTTATTTGAAAAATGGTTGCAAACCAATTAGATAATCACAACGCCACATGAACCCTGTGCTGAAGGAGGTAGTGAAAGAGGAATTACAAAAGCTCTTGAGTGCTAACTTTATTTATCCGATATCTGATAGTCAGTGGGTGTCTCCTCTTGTCATTTTCCCTAAGAAGAATGGAAAGTGGAGAGTCTATGTGGATTACAGAGAACTCAATAAGGCCACTCAAATGGACCATTTTCCTTTACCGTTTATAAATTAGGTCCTTAACACCCTTTCTGGGAAAAAGTTTTTTTTTTTTTTTTTTTCATTTTTAGATGGGTTTAGTGGCTACAACCAAATACATATTTCCCTAGAGGATCGGGATAAAACAACCTTTACTTTCCCTTGGGGAACTTTCGCATACATAGTACTCCCTTTTGGACTCTGCAATGTGCCAGCAACTTTTCAATGGAAATACTGGGAATTTTTTTTGATTTGTTAAATGACTGCCTTGAAATCTTCATGGGTGATTTTACACCTTATGGTGATGCTTTTGAAACAACATTATATAATTTAAAGAAAGTGTTGGAACATTGTGTACAAAATAATGTTGCTTTGAGCACCGAAAAATGTCACATGATGATGACTTAAGGGATCGTGATGAGACACTACATTTCCGTTGACGAGTTCAAGATAGACCTTACTAAAATAGAGGTAATTCTAAAAATTCCAACTCCCAAGATGCTAAAATAGGTATGTAGTTTCTTGGGACATGCAGGGTATTACAGAAGGTTTATAGAGAATTTTTTGAAAAATTGCATCGCCATTGTTTTCTTTACTTATGAAAGATGTAGAAATTTTGTGGGAAGGAAAGTGTGAGAATGCCTTTTTGAACCTGAAATGTTGTGTATGAGCAACTCTAGTTTTACGTAGACCTAATTGGGAACTGTCGTTTCACATAGCTACAGATGCATCTAATATTTTTGTAGGTTCTGTTTTGGGCCAACTGGAGGATAGGAAACCTTATGCTATTTATTACATAAGATCAATTTTGCAGTGACCGAGAATGAATTCTTAGCAGTAGTGTATCCCATCAATAAGTTTCAACATTATATCACTGGGTATCAAGTATTTGTACACAATGACCACTCTGCCATTCGCTTTTAATGAATAAGCCAATTACCAATGGTAGAATTACATGCCGGTTATTGTTGTTATAGGAATTTGATATCACAATTGTAGATAAAATTGGAAAAGATAATGTAGTAGTTGATTTTCTTTCTAGGTTAACTATTGATGAAAATTGCATTCCTACTAAGGATTCTTTCCCCGATGAGTATGTCTTTGCTATTTCTACTTATTCGCCATGGTATGAAAATATATCCAACTAGCTTGCTATAGGGAAGTTTCCACAATATTTGTCCTCCAGGGAAAAGAGAAATATCGTACAGCAGAGTGCTACCTATACCTAGATAGATGGGAATCTATATCACACTGGACCAGATTTTCAAATCAGACATTGTGTTAGGGACGATGAGGATTTTGACATCCTTAAGTCTTTTCATGAGGAAAATTCTGGAGGGCACTTCACAGACAAGCAGAAATGATACAAAGTCCTTTCAATAGGATATTATTGGCCAACAATATTTCAGGATGCCAAGAAGTTCATGAAAGGATGTGATAGTTTCCAAAGGATGGGACAACCACTGTAATCAGATGAGAGGCCGTTACAGCCTCAAATAGTCTTAGAACCTTTTGAGGAATGGGACTTGGATTTTATGGGACCAATTAATCATTCATCCAGATAGAATTCGTACATCTTGGTCTACACCGAATACGTCACAAAATGGGTTGAGGAAAAATCACTAACCAGAGCCACAGAGCAAGCTATTTTAGACTTATTGTTTGAAGACATCTTTGTTCGTTTTGGGATACTCGGGGAGATAGTGACAGATGAAGGGGCCCAGTTTACATCCCATATGATCCAAAAGTTGGTTGAGAAATATAAAATCCACCATAGAATCACAACACCTTATCACCCATAAGCGAATGACCAAGTGGAAAGCATCAACAAAGTCATTGAGGGGATTCTTACCAAGAATGTGGCTAGTCATCGAAGGAATTGGGTTGATAAACTTCCAGAAGTGTTGTGGGCATATAGAACTACGTGGAGGAATACTACAGGATTCTCACCATACGAACTTGTGTATGGTAAAAGTCCCTTATTCCCTATTGAGTTCGAAATCAAGACATTGAGAACAACATTGCAGGTGAATTTGGATATGGATACAACAAAAAAGAAAAGGTTGAACCAACTCAATGAATTGGAGGAGAAATGGTTTGCTACTATCCAGCAAACAAATATTATCCAGCAGTAGAGAGCTAAGTGGCATGACAGGTTCATAAAGAAGAAGAAGTTTCAAAAAGGAGATTGGGCTCTCTTATATGATTCAAGATTCAAGGACTTCAAGGGTAAGCTTTGCACCAGATGGCTAGGTCCCTATGAGGTAGATGTAGTCTTTGACAATGGGACTGTGAATTTGGTTACCATTGAAAATGCGAGGACATTGTTGCTTGCGAATGGGCACCGTTCTCAGTTATATCATAAACCCGCTTCAAGGGATTCATTTGTTAACATTGTCACAAATTTAGATCTTCAGATTACAGGAGCAAGGGAAAACTCACCTGTGCTACCAAAATTCTAATTTTTCAATAAGTGTAATAGATGAAAACCAACCTCTGTCGGTAGTTGTTACACCTACTAAAAAATAATAAAATAATAAAATAAAAACAAAAACAAAAATAAGAAAATAAAATAATATGGCTATGAAAACCTCTTTCGGGTGCAGACAAACAATTTATGTAATAGTTGAAAACCACTCTGTGGCGGGTGTTACACACTCTGAAAAAACATTTGTTATTTTAGGCATATCTTACAATAATATTGTTACACGACTGTTTTAGTTCTTTATTTTAATATTTTGTGAAAACCAATAATAAATAAAATTTGTCTTAACTGTTACATATGTAACAACCGACAACTTATAGAAATAATCCAAGTAAATTATTTAATGTGATACATAATAGCATCACCATGATTCAGGAGAAATTCCCTTGACCACTGGAATTAAATTCACGCACCTCATCACCAATGTCTTCCCTCCACGTCACACCAAATACGTCATGAAATGGTGATATCACTATCCTCTTTTATTTATTAATTATGGCAATCTAATGTGATATCCCTTTTGACGGCCGAGTTCGGATGTCACATTTAAGCCGGGGGGAGTAACGAATTACATGATGACATGACCTTTACATGATGTAAGAGCATTTAAAAATCGAAACCAAAGTATAATGATCTTTTAATCATTATCATTTAATGATTTATCATGCCGAAAAATGGAATTGTACCTCAGACTAGACATTTCATAACTTATAATTAATAAGGAAACGCTATTACGCAGTATGAATCCTGATTTCAAATCCTAATTTGAAATTCTTGCCTGCGTCACCCTACCATTTACCCACTGCTGAAGCATTGCATCCTCATTCAAAGCTCTCAGACAGAAGTGGAGGAGAACAATTCGCAGAGCTAGAACAACTGAGCATTGTGCCAACTGCTTCGAAATTTCTCAAGGAAGAGAAGAGAGGAGAACAACATTGAAACAGTGTAGCACTAGGTGGGGCAGCAATTTGACATGAACCAGGATTAACAAAGGCATTGGGAAACTGCCCTGAAGCATGCCAAATTTTTAAAGACGTATGTTGGTTTAATTTTTTCCAAAGGCCGGAAGGATCAGACAAGGCAATCACTATGGAATTCACGAAGAATTTAAAGAGGAATCAAATGGAGGTCAGGGGATTAAAGCCGGAAGTTACAAAAGAGGTAATTTCTCATGTGACGACATTACCAAAAGAGGGTAAAGGCAGTTTAACAGAAAAATTAATGACCCCCCCTTGAAGGAGGATTTTCTCCAAGGGGAGGAACAACTGGTGAAGAAAGGAAAAGGGATTGACAGGTTGTCACTTCCCTAGCCATGGGCCAATGTCGCCCTTTACCTCATCAAGTATATCACCTGTGAGGGATTGGCAGAAATTGTATTCAATTATCACTTCCCATTGTTAAATCACCTCTGACATCAACAGTTGATAAATTTCCCATACTTTTTGCTAGAAAATATCAGGCATATGGTTGTGGTCGTGAAGACAGCTACACATCTAGATACTTGCATCACAAACCACAACCTCATCAAGCTAATTATGAAGACGCCCTAAGTCACCATGTCAGGAGCTAGGATGAATTCATGAGAAAGAAGGCTAAGACTACCCGTAGGGAGCAAGCTGGGATGCCTAAGGAAGCTCCAACGGAAAACATGGAGCATCCCCAACCCTCGAAAGTAAGGGATGGAAAGAGACCAGTTGACAAACCAATTGGTGATAAGTGGCTGAAACAAAGAATAAGGGTTATTGGTCACCCAAAGTCCACATCCATGTCTAAGAAGAACAAGGAGGTAGCGAGGTAGGAAGATGAAGAGCAGGCTCAGCCGAAGGAACCATCCTCACTAGGTAAGAACGAGACCCAATCCTTGCTGCTTAAAATTGAAAGTTTAGAAAGAGAAAATGAAAAGATAAGGAAGTAGTTATAAGAGGATAAGGTAGAGGCAAGGGTCCCAGGGTTATATAATTTGGTTGAGGTTGTAGATAAGGTTGGGGAGGAAAATGTTCCGGGTGCTGTGTGCACGGCCTGTGCTAAGGAGCTAGTGGCGATGGGGTATAGAGTCTATGCAGTGGATACCATTTCAAGGGAAACACAAAATGAGTCCTGGGAAGCTGACGCACAAAAACCCATTGAAGACACTGATGTTACACAAGAACCAGCAGTTGAGATAGAGCATTCCACAGAGAGTAATTTGGTAGTTGATACACAGGAATGCTTGGTTGACACTGTTTTTACACAAGAACCAGCCGTGGAAACCTAAGCTAACCAAGGGGAAAAAGAATAAGTTGATATACATGAACTTGTGGTTGACACTTTTGTTACACAAGGACCAGTAGTGGAAACAGAAGCTAACCAAGGGGAAAATGATACACAAGAACCTATGGATGACATTGCTATTACACAAGAACCAACAATGGAAGTGGAAGATAACCAGAAGAAAAAAAACTGTTATACAAGAACCCATTGATGACGCTGCTGTTACACAAGAACCAACAACTGAAATGGAGAAGTTTCACCCTCAAGAGGCTGTTACACCTTCAATTTTTAGTGCATATGGGAGAAAAACAGGTCCTGATGAAGGATGATGTTCTGAAAGAATGTTGTTGATACCAGAGTTACATAAATGGAAGCAACAGGTGCTCTCTCTACAAGAGGGAATGATCTCGCTCAAGGCACATAAGAAGATGATGGATTCACTCAGGGAGAAATGGTTAAAGGAAGAATGGGAGAGAGAATGGGAAGAGTGGAGGCATAAGGAAGCTATGAATAAGAAAGACGAACAACTGTAGTTGTTACAGCAGCAGATTATGGATCTAAAATAAGAAGAAGCTTCATGAGCTTTCCTTGAACCTCCTAGGATGCAGGAGGTCTTCCCCGTCATATCCAATATTCCTATGGGAACATTATTATTTGTTTCAGTTAAAAGTAGTCTTTGAAAACATACCTTATTTGGGTTCTTCTACCCGTAATTTTCTTGAAATTTTTCGGACTTGTGATTTTGATGAATAAAGATTACTTTGTGAGTTTTTTTTGCATAATATGATATGTGAATATGTTAGTACAAAGATGGTGGCAAGTTGTTTCTCCTATGTGGGAAATTTGCAGTTGTGAGCCTTCCTTTCTTTTATAAGGAATCAAATCAAATAACATCTAGCCATGAAGTCAGCGAAGACCAATGAAGAAAGGGCAACATTATGGATCAGGGAAGAAACAGGAATGGTTTAAGAATTGAGACGTGAGTTTAAGTTGTTCCTGAGTACCCCAGGAATCAGGGAACAATTAGCCACTTATAGAAAAAGGACTGTGGGGATTTGCCTCAATTTGTATGCAGAAATAAAAATTCGAGCGCTAACAGGGTGCCTTAAGTGCATTGAGGCATGTAGTGCTGGATTTCAATAAGGAGATCCTTTTGAGTGAAGGAATTTTGTGGTTGTTGCTACATGAGTACCCGAATATGCCCAGGTGGTGAAGACATTGGGAGCCTTCTAGATCATACTTAGATTCAAATTTCCTCTGATTTGGTTATCAGTGGAAGAATACCAGTTGTATTACCACTTGTGAAACTATGAAGAAGAATCCTGGTCGCGACAACTGATGGCTACTCAAGGGTATAGGTCTCCTGGTGAAGACACCGTAGGTGCCTATAATTTTACAGACTTGCATCAAAGGTATAGAAGGAGAAGTTGAGGTTTTGCATGTGGACATGCAATTTCTTTAGTTTGGGAGAGATGGTGTAGTTTTTATACCTATTTCCTATACTTTATTTCCCCAGTTTTGATCCTCTTTCCCTCCACGCCAACAAAACTTCACATGTTAATTGCCTTTTCCTTACTATAAACAACCTATTTTTCCATCATGTTATTTTGTCACTTTTGTTGAATATAACAATGCAATATTCACTTTTATGGTTAACTGGGGTAATCATTGGAGAATTCTTTTGTATCCTCTCCTCTTTTTCAGGTGTTTCGGAGAGAATGAGTTTATGGAATCAACAGACACGCTGATCGGTCTAAGAGCTGGATGGAACAAAATGTTGTTACACTCTGTATGCTATTACAGGTGTTGTTGTTACACCACATACTGTTACAGGTTACTGTTGTTACACCTCGGTTGTTGTTACACGATTGTTGTTACCCAGTGATTTTTATTACATCTCAAACCATAATTTGACTGCAGGATGCCATTACACCATAGCTGGAAAAGTCGTGGGTACTATTCCACGCAATAGCTATTGGAAGTTATGAATTGTTTATTTAGAAAGTGACAGATCCAAGCAGTTGTGATCTTAACCAATGTATTTGAATAACATTTGTATTTAGGAACTAGTTATAATGATTTCTATTTTATGATTAGCATGAGAATCATGAGATTCTCATGACTGATCTATTCCTGATTTTGGGTATGTAAAAACTATAAGAGAAACTTAATCTCTCATGTATGGGAGACGACATAGAGAGCATTGTTATTTTGATCTTGTAACTTTTAATTGTTTTTAATATCAAAGACACTATGGTGATGTTGTTTTTGTTTCTAAGTTGATTCTTTAACTAATTTCGTGTTCATTCCTGCGCCCCTGCTAGGGAGGAAGGGCCCTCCTCTTTAGCAGAGACTGTAGTGGTAGAGTAATTGTATATTATTGTTTCTTTCTTTTATTGTATGTATGGTTTTTTGTTGTCGTTGTATAATTTGTAGAATATATCTGCTTCAGTTCCAGAATTATGTTATGTTGTTACACCAATTTGATTAGCAGTATGGTAGTTGACCAGCTGGTGTAGTTATTAGTACAGTGTGTGGCACGCCTTTGTTCTGGTAATCATGAAGTGTGATTTCATTTCTATAGAATGTTTTAATTTCTGCAATTGATTCAACGACATTCTTTACTGTTTTCTATTTTCATTCTTAGTTGTAGTGTATTGGCAGAGACAGTGCAAACTCCATTGAAATAACATACCTACCCTGGGTTGACAATTAAATGGTTGCAGTCTTGGTCAATTAGGATTGATTAAAACAACACTACACTTGGTATTAATTATTGCATTGGCCCACTTCACTTTATAGGTGTTTTGCATTGTTTTTTAGTACTATTTTGTATTTGTTGTGGAAGCTTAATTGTCTAGATGGTTTCAATAATAGTGGTTTATCTCATGTTTACTCTAAGGAGAGGTTGATGTATGCATTAAAGCTACATGTTAGGTCTAAGAGTAATTATTCTAAAAGATATGCCTAGAAATTATATTGATAGCTTTAAGGCCTTCATGTTAGCCTTCAAATGGGCATGCTTGTTTGTATTTTACTTTTCAACATAAGCATTTAAAAAATAAAATGAAACCATAGTTATTAAGAGTAGGCTTCATAAAATATTCACATAAAAAGAAACTAATTTGTTACGTATTGCACAAATCCCTTATGATATGGAAAATCTAAAAGCCATTATATCAAGTGAGGGGAAAACCACTTCACTTTAGAAGGTTTTGGAAATGCATTCAAGTAATATTTTGCATGTGATGTGGAAGCTTAGTTATGCCATTTTCAATAATAATGTTCTATCTTTCTTATTTAGAAGAGAGTTTGATACACGAGTTAAAGATGCATGTTAGGGAAACATGCACTCCTCATGGGAATTCTTTTGATGCACAATCTAGTTTGAAAGCCTTCATTAGCATAGTTTACATGTTCGACCTTTTAGCCCTTTTTCAAGAAGATTTTCCAAGCAATTTAACTTGAAATTTGGATAGAAATTGTTGTAATTGTAGTTTTGAGTTGTTAAGTTCGTACAATCTGAGTGCCCTTGAGGTTTTCAAGGGCGTTGTATCCATTTATGCATTCAAAAATGTAATTTAAATGAAAAAAATGTGATCTCACCAAGAATCATATCACTAGATTCTGTTGAAAAACGAAAAAAAAGAGTCAAACATTTAGATTTTGTCACTTCCTTTTAGCCTTTAGATGGGCATCCGTGTTTTTACTTTATTCTATAGTTTTCTCTATTGGTATAAGGGGAATTTTTTGAAAGAAAAATGAAACCATAGTTATCATGTGGGCTTCATAAGACATTGATAGAACAAGGAATTAATTTCCTAAGAATTGCATAAATCCATGAAGACATGGAAAATCTAAAGGCCATTGTATCAAATGGGGAAGAAGCCATTACTAGAGGCTCTTCTTAAAGAAACAACTCTATTCCTCACATGGAGAAAAATCGGACCCTCTCTAATACTTTTTTCCATAATAGTAAATTATTAGAAGTTAGAGTAACCTCATTTATCTTTTGAGCATGTATCTATGATGAGCAGGTCCAATATGAAAAGCCCATGCTTGAATTAGGCTCCAAATGTGAATGTACAAATAGAAACATTATTATCCATATAAATGCATGAATATCTTCTGAATTTTTGACAATGCATTCATGACTTCATCACCTATTGTAGTGTAATGTCATTACCATATAAAATGTCACGTGCATCCTCCAATCCTATCTTGAGGGCTTCAGTTATTTTATCATCTATAAATATTGAATGATATTCTGATAAAATATCAATGTCCTTTGTATATGTTGGTGCAATGTATTCCAAATACTTATTCAATTATAGTTCTTATCCATGAATAACTTACAAGGGGAATACTCTTCTTTGCATTCTATTCTCTCAATGTACGATGTTAGTTGCATATCAACATTTCTACCTTATTGGTTACATAATATAAGATACAAACAAAGATCTCCTCCACTTCCCATTTTTTTCCATGAACCCAACATTCTTTTGGGTCCTACAATTACTCATATTTATTTTGGGTACTTAACAGAAATAAATAAAAATAATCATAAAGAAACACTTCATGTTCATGGTACATTTTCCAAAATGAAACCACTAGGTTCTTCAACTCTATACAGTTCTTTTGCAAGAAGTTGAAGCCGTCACTATGGTGTGATTTTATCTATTTTTCATAAGAAAATGCAAAACAAGTTTTTGTACTGGGGTTCTCTACTCTAAGTTTTGTAGTTAAATAAATCTCCTTTATCAAAATATGTATGACCATGTATTAGGCTAAAGAGAGGTGAAAGTAGTATAACACCAAATCCTTAATCCCAAAGCTATCTAATTACAATGACATATTTGGATTCCCTATGTGGGATGTTAGTGTACTTGTTTGATTATTTTTGGAATCTTTTTGTGGTTTAGAGGTGTACAAGAGTTCTGTCATATTTCCATAGTAGGGGCAGAAATAAGGATCATGAAAAAAGTCATGAAAAAAATGAATACATAGGATATCCAATAAAAATACGATTTTAAAAAAATTGTAAATGTATGTTGGAAAAGAGAGTTAACACAAGAATTTTAGGAAGAGATTTCAATACATAATAAAATCAAGGATATTCTTTAATATCCCATAAATATGTGTGCTATGTAAGAAATTCAATAAATAAAACTCTTGTAATTTGCAACCAAAAAAAACCACTAAACGTATTGTATAAAACTAAAAGTTTCCAAATTTTTTTAATTAAAAATTACTAAAATATCTATAATTATTATTTTTTAACATTTTAATTAAAAAATATTTAATGAATATTTTTTAAAATAAATGGATGATTAGAAATAAATAATGGGACATGATCAAACTGACAAGCATCTTCTTATATAAAAATGTCAGCGACCTTTCATGAGGTAAAAAATCTCAACCATTTGATTAGATAAAAGTTTACTATGTAGAATACAACGAGGTGGAAATTTCTATGAGAAAGATACTTCCTTTGAAATTGGAGCCAATACATGCTTACCCTCCATGAGGACTTTGTGTGAAATCCTTTTGGCTCCATGACGTATCTAGTAAACCATAATAGAATATGGAATTTGTGTTTTTTTTAGAACATCGTACTAATGGAGTCAACATCATCTAAGAAAACCAAATACATGTTACTGGTCACTCTATATGGTCTTGAAAATATAGTGTCAGGCCATGTTTAGGGAGGGATGCCATTACTTGTGTGCCCTCCCTTTCACGCCGGCAATTGACGTGGACCCCACAAAATTTATCGTACGTCAAGTGTCCGTTGTACAGTGCCACGCGTTGCGGTTGGTGGGAATTATAAAACTTTGCATTAATGGTGGGTTTAGGTTTTCTTCTGGGCAGTTTTCTTCAATGTGTTCCCCACCTTGTGTTGTCTTGTCTGGGCCCAATGTGTGGGTATCTAGCTTTGGCGATGATGGATCTATTCAACTCCATTCCATGTTCGCTTGGTTCGCCATTGCTGAGATGAGGTGTCGACAATGTTGTTTGTAGAGGTGGGTTTTGGGTTTGTGGTTTCGCCTTTGTTTGTTCACCTGGTTCACCATTGTAGCGCTACTCAACATACATTGTTGTTTGCAGAGGTTGGTTTTCAGTTTATGGTTTCGCCTTTTTCTGTTCACCTAGTCTGCCATTGTAGCGTTGCTCAATCAACATTCTTGTTTGCAGATGTTGGTTTTGGGTTTATGGTTTCACCTTTGTCTGTTCACTTGGTCCGTGGGGGCTCTATGGTTGTTCGTTCAACTCTTATCCTTCTTTACGAAGGAGCCAGTGGGAGATTCGAGCAATTTCGGTGGTTGACTGGTGAATTTCTAGGGTTTTTTTTTCAAATTTGGCTGTAATTTTTGTGTTTATTGTTCACAACTAATTTTTCTCTATTTTTTCGTAGGTAATTTCTATCGTTGAAGTTGAAGAGGTCTGGTGATGTTTGGGGCAACATTTTCATGTGGTGGTGTCTTCTACAGTTCTCTAGTAGGATTCTAAATCATACTAGCCACTTCATGTTTTTTAACACTTGAATTTGATGTTTGTCTTGAATTAGCTATTTGTTGTTTGTCGACTTGGGTTTTTTTGCAGGGTTTAGGGTTTGCAGAGTTATTGGGTTTGGGTCTTACTGTGCATTCATATATGATTTTTCCCTCTATTGTCGCTGAATCAAAATTGGGGCTTGTCTATGTTTGGACAATGCATTCTGAATGGGTTTTGATTTGGGATTTAAGGGGTTATTGCAGTTTCTTGGGCTTTTGAAGTTAATTTCTAAGTTGAGGCTAGTTCAATTGCTTGGGCTTTGTAGTTCATTTCTTAATTGAGGCCAGAATCTATTTGCAACTTTGCTTTTGCAATAGGATTTGAGATTGATATAATTTTTTCTACTAAAATGGTCTATGTTTGGACAATGCATTCTGAATGGGCTTTGATTTGGGATTTAAGGGGTTATTGCAGTTTCTTGGGCTTTTGAAGTCAATTTCTGAGTTGAGGCTAGTTCAGTTGCTTAGGCTTTGTAGTTCATTTCTTAATGGAGGCCATAATATGTCTACAACTTTTCTTTTGTAATAGGATTTGAGCTTGATATAATTTGTGTTACTAAAAATGTCTATGTTTGGACAATGCATTTTGAATGGGTTTTGATTTGGGATTTAAGGGGTTATTGCAGTTTCTTGGGCTTTTAAAGTTAATTTATGAGTTGAGGCTAGTTCAGTTGCTTGGGCTTTGTAGTTCATTTCTTAATTGAGGCCAAAATATCTCAGTAACTTTTCTTTTGCAATAGGATTTGAGATTGATATAAGTTTTGTTACGAAAAATGTCTCTGTTTGGACAATGCATTTTGAATGGGTTTTGATTTGGGATTTAAGGGGTTATTGTAGTTTCTTGAGACTCTTTGTTAATTTATCTCTATATAAACAAAAAGGGGCTTTGCACGTGAAGTGATTTTATCTCCACAACTTTGCTCTGTAGTTAAAAGGGTTCCACAATCTTTCTTTTTTATGGAATTCACACCCATTTCATTGTATTATTATGCTTCTGTGTTGTACAGGATATTAGTTCATTATAGTTGGATTTATATTCATTATTGGCTTATGTTGTATCTATTTCAGTACTTCTTGCTCGGATTCTCTGTAGACATTATTGCAGTTTCTTGAGACTCTATGCTTACTATATGTGATAGTCTTTCTCTTCTCCCCTGACTATTGTCTTTGCTTTTGGATTTCGATATGTAAATGATGAATAAAGAACATGTATGGATTCTAGTTGGTTGATGGATTGAATAAGGCTTATTTGGCACAAAGGAGCATATGACCCCTTTTCGATTGGGCTTACGTATACCTCTTCTAGGTATATCCTAGTGTATGGGCCCATGTCATATAGCTTGGTTAGGCATTGAATATGAATCAATGAGTTAATGAACCAATATGATTTTTACAGGAAAATTCCTTTTTGTTGTTCGTCGATAAATGAATGTATGTCTCAGGATGTTTCTTAAGGGATAATGTGAAAGCATATTATTGACGATGTACGCTTGCTTTTATTCCATGATGTAATAGCAAGAGTAAGTATGAAAATCGTTAGTGAGACATGAGTTGTTGAGTTAGGCTGGTCTAAGATAATGAGTGAGTGAGTTGATTAGTGTTCCTTGTCTACAAATAGTAATCGTAAGTGTCAATGGTTCCTTGTGTATTGTCTAATCTAATAAAAAGAAGAATAATACAATTATAAGCACGAAGCAAATAAGCATGCCAAGATATTAATGTTGTTTATCAAAAAATATGGGAATTGTTGTTTTAGTACATAGAATATTATAGTGTTTTTTATTCTTTTATTAGTTAATGAAAGAGATGAACATGCGATAGTCATGGTAAACCCCTGAGAAATTATCAATTGTATATAAAATGTTCACATCCCACATGCAATTCTAATTTTCTACTGCTCGATTATGAGTTTCTTTGTCTCTTCAATCTTTAATTTCTACTACTGCATACAAGTGATCTCTCAACCTCATAGTGTATATTCTCTCTGGTTCCTCTGAGTTTTTTCTTTTTTGCAATGGGGAAGAAATTCAAAATTTATTAAAATTGATAATGGGTATTAGCAATAGGGCTTGAATTTATGACATCAATATGAATTTTCAGATTTTATAGTTTGTTGTTTTTGAAGTAAGGTTCGCTTTGATGGCACTCAAAGTGGATGCCAATGCATTCTGAATGGGTTTTGATTTGGGATTTAAAGGGTTATTGCAGTTTGATTAAGAGCTAATTTTTGCATTGGTTTTCTAGTCTAGAATGTGTCAAGACTGACACTTTCTTGGGCTTGATTTGGGATGGGAAATTTTCATTTAATTATTCTCTTGGCTTGTTGATGCATTATTTGGCTCAGTTTAGCAGAATTTAGTTTGGTTTTCATCCTTAGTTTGACATTAAAAGCAATGAGAATATTGCCCAAGTCAGCTATTGATATCTTCTTCAACAATATGATGGCTTGATTACCTATCTTAAATTTTCAAGTGCAAATTACCGTAAGAAAAAACGTATTTTTGAAAGTACAAATCCCACATGTGATGTTTTAGATTGACATGTATTTTGTTTCCTCAAAATGATCTATTTATAATTGGTGCTAATAGCTCTATACCACATTTTTAAATATTAATGTGAAAACTCTTTTTCTTTGTAGTTTGTAATCGGTCTTGGCGCTGCTTTAAAACTTTTGACTGTCATTTCTGTGTTGTTAGCTGAGTTATGTAGTGTTTGTGAATGTAGTGGTAATAATCCATTTCCTTTATATTGTGTCTGCATTTTTTTATTCATTTCTTCTTGTCTAGAGTAGGATTTCCATTGTTATAGTTTGTTGTCTTTGAAGTAAGGTTCGTTTTGATGGCACTCAGAGTGGATGACAATGCATTCTGAATGGATTTTGATTTGAGATTTAAGGGGTTATTGTAGTTTGATTTAGAGCTAATTTATGCATTGGTTTTCTAGTCTAGAATGTGTCAAGATTGACACTTTCATGGGATTGATTTGGGCTGGGAAATGTTCATTTAATTGTTCTCTTGGCTTGTTGATGCATTATTTGGCTCAGTTTAGTAGAATTTAGTTTGGTTTTCATCTTTAGTTTGACATTAGAAGCAATGAGAATATGTCGCAAGTCAACTATTGATATTCTTCAATAGTATGATGGCTTGATTTCCTATCTTAAATTTTCGAGTGTAAATTACGTAAGAAAAAACATATTTTTTCAAGTACAGATCCCAGATGTGATGTTCTAGATTGACATGTATTATTTTTCCTCGAAATGAGCTATTTCTAATTTTTGTTAATATCTTTGTAACACCTTTTTAAATATTAACGTGAAAATTATTTTTCTTTCTACTTTGTAATCAGTCTTGATGTTGCTCTAAAAATTGACTGTCATTTCTGTGTTGTTAGCTGAGTTATGTAGTGTTTCTGAATGTAGTGGTAATAATCCATTTCCTTTACATTGCGTCTGCTTTTTTTTATTCATTTTTTCTTGTCAAGAGAAGGATTTTTGTATAGTTTGTTGTATTTGAAGTAAGGTTCATTTTGATGGCACTCAGAGTGGATGACAATGCATTCTAATGGGTTTTGATTTGGGATTTAAGGAGTTATTGCAGTTTGATTTAGAGCTAATTTGTGCATTGGTTTTCCAGTCTAGAATGTGTCAAGGCTAACACTTTCTTGGGCTCGATTTGGGATGGGAAATTGTCATTTAATTATTCTCTTGGCTTGTTGATGCTTCACTGCATATGTGCTCTATTTGTCTTCTAAGATAACTTACAGTAAATGAGGTTTTCATATGAGGTGTGAGGTTAGGTACATTTTATTGTTCACTTTTTTTTATGGAATTTTCATATTAAAACAAGTTCACTTCAAGATTTCATTATTCACTTGTTTGTCATTTAATTAACAACTCAGTTATAAATTTGTTGTTAATCAATTAGTGTGTAGAAGCATAATATAAGCTATTATTTGTATTCTCATGTCATTGTGTTAGAATTCTCCATTATAATAGACTATAGATGTTCCTTCTAAGATTGATTTTGGTTACAATGTCGCATACAATATGAAATAAATCAACCTAGATTGTAAGCCAAAATATTCATGTGACAAGAAAAAGAGACAGTGCATCCAAAATCTACATCAAATGTGGTTACAACCAAAAACATATGACACCCCTATTCTTTATGGCCTTGAGAATCTTCAGTGCCAAAACTCTCTAAGTTGCCTACCTGAGACAAGTAGGTTGGCCTACCTAAAAAGGGTTGATTAGGATGTGGTTGGTTGCTGCCATATGATTGAGTCTAATTTTCCCCTTCCAACCATGGAGAAATTGAGTACCCATAACTCACATTTGCGCTACTAACCCTTGCATTAAGTGGAGGTGTGTGATGAGCATATATAGAATTGACACCTCCTGTGGTAGGAAGAAGGCAAGTGGGTAAACTCCCATTTTGATAGTGAGGCACTTGAATGTTTATGAGGTTTTGGAATAATGGTGTATTATTTGCAATATTGTCCAATGTGTTTTACATAATCCTGGCTTCATCATCTGTGCTTGCATCATTTTCAACCATATTGGTCATCCCTAGTTCATTTTCAAGCATTTGTTTAGCCTTTCTTTCTTCCTTTTCTTGTCTTTCCATTTTTTTTTTGGTCCTTCTCTTGCCTTGCTTTCTCTCTTTCAAGTCCTTAATTTGTTCGACATTGTGTTGCAACAATCCTTGTTGCCTTCTTTCCTTGGCTAGATCCTTCTTTTTCTGTTTTAATTCCTAAATTTCAAATTTCTTATTCTTAGACTCAACTAATAGGTTTATATAGTCTTTTGAGGTGAGTAACAGTGAACTTCAGCCCAAACGAAGACTACCCAATGTTCCTTGCTTTTTTTTCATTAACATTCTCTCTACTGGAAGCTTTAGGAACCGACCAAGTAACTTCTCCACCCCTTCCACTTGCATGCCATTACTTGGAACTTTCCTTTTAGTATTCGAGACAACTGATTGAACTATATTGTTATCTTCATCTGATGCCTCATTATGTGCTTCATCTTCTTCCATTGATCTATTGTCCACAAAAAAATGAACAATTCATTGTTCAATTTTGTTGGTTGTGAAGGCATGTTCATGCTTTGTTCATTGGTTCTTGAGACACTATGTTCGTTCAAATTAATCATGGCTTCTGCCAGCCATGATGGTGGGGTTACTTGGCTTGGCAATGTCAATTGGTCACTATTTCTTCCTAGTGCAATATCAACAATGTCATTTTCAAATACATATTCATTATCAACTGCATGTTCAACAATGTCATTAACAATATCAACAACAGAATTTTCATGTGCTTGAGTTGGTAGAATGACCTCCATGTTACTGTCAATTTGTTCATGATTATACTGTGTTTCACATACATGTTCATCATCATCACCATATAAGTGTCTTTGAGAAAGGGAAATCATATTACCAGCTGCAACCACATCATCATGTTCATCTACTTCTTCTTGCACTTCAACACCTATTTGGACATGCCCTTCTCCCTAACCATCCACATGAAATGCCTGGATACAACTAGTATCATGCATAAGAGCATCATAATTCAGTGGCTAGATTCCTGTCCTCCTAAAGCCAACCTTGATGTTTGATGGTATCAGAGCCCTTTTAAACATTTTACTTGCAATTTTTCTAGCTCGAACCTTTCACCTCAACCCCTGGATTCTTTGCCATCCATGCAACACGCTCTGACCTGAAATAGTCCTTGAAAGGGACAAACACACTAACATCAAGGGGTTGCAATCTATGAGTGGTATGAGTGGGCAATGTTAACAGGTCAATGCCCAAATTGTTTGCTTCCTCAATTGTTTGTACAACAATGTGGCTGCCATGTCCATCTAATATCAATGTGTCTGTTATTAGGTGAGACACCACCTGGTACATATACAACAAAGTGTGCATGGGGATATGCAGCCATGCATGCACCTAGTTCACAGTTTTATATGTGGTTTTTTAGTTGATTTTTACCTTTGAATAGATAAAATCATGGGATTGAAGCACCAATTGCATTGACACAACATAGAATAGTTATTCACTCTTGCTCTTAGGCAAAATCTTTGGCATGTTTGGGCTCCCTCTCTTGGCAATTACCAACATGCCACAATTCTTTCTTTCTTGTAAACTTGTTTCATCACAATTCCATATATGGTCTGCACCATAAGAATGTTTATCGTATGCACTAGAAAGAGTGTCATAGAACTTACATACAATTGCAAGGCGCAAATTTAACGCTCTATCTCTGTCAAGGCCCTTAGCTGTATGCAATACAAGGTCTAGATGCCTTTTTTTAAATCTAAACCACCATGATTTACTAGGAAACCCATCTTTGAATGGGTTTGGCCTCCCTTGACAGATTTGAGTTGTATCAACTCTAGCCCATGTCCCAACTGGGCCATCTCTTTACACCATTCAACCACCTCAGCCTTCTCCTCTTCAGTCATACCTGTAAGAGGCCCTCTACATTTTGTATGAGTGAGCCCATTTATCCAAAAATGTATTGATGAGGGAGGAATACCATGTTTTTTGCAGATGCTCGAACTGAATATCCATTAAACTCTATGTCGTCAATTGCAGCTAACATTTCTTTTTTTTTCCTACCTCTTATAGCACTGATATTTTTAGTGGAACTTGCCCCTTGGACTGTGGTTGGTGATGACTCTATGGGTGATGATGAGACAACATCAGCTTTAGAGGCATGGTCATCCTCAACAAAATTGCTTGGAGCATTGTTGTCATTCACATCACTTGTTCGTCCTCATCTAATGAAGGGCATCGTACCTAGGCACCCCTGTCACTCTCCTGCCATTTCTCCTTGTACGAGCAACATAACTAACTCTTTCCATAGATGCAACTACCTGCAGAATTACTGCATGAATTTAGTTAAGAATAGTTGAAAATTATGCTTTCATACAAGCCAAAAATATTTCTGCTTTATTATAGGCAATTACCAACATGTATGTTAGTAGCAGATTAAGAGATTTTCATACATATGCCTTTTTGACAGTATCCTTGAAAAATAAAATCAACAGAAGGAATTTGTCATATGTCTTCAAATATATTAGTGATTGTCATTTTGATAACTTGTTTTTACACTTAAAATACCATGACTGTATTTGTACTTCGAAAACTACTACCAGTGTGTTAAAATTGACCTAGAATTGGTTGTATGTCTTCAATTATATCAATGTATGTTTTTGATAAAATGTTTTATGCATTATAGGAGGAATTTCAACTAAACAAAGTGATTTTTCTGGTTAAGATGTTGATTTGGTTTAGTTCTTTTTTATAAATTGTTATTTGACTTAAAATGTTTAGCCTCATGTTTTTCAATATTGTTTAGTCACATGACAGTCAATAGAAGCTCTCTAGGGAATTGTTCCGAGTTTTTCAATATTGTTGTTATTCCTATAGATAACACTATTCAGACATGAAGGAAGCTCTAGGAGGAATTTCAACTAAAAAAAGTGACACCTGGTTCCTTTTCTGGTTAAGATGTTGATCTGGTAGTTATTGTTGTTTGAATTAATTTGTTTAGCCTCATGTTTGTCATTATTTTTATTCATAATCATCACAATCTCCAAGCATGGAGGAATTTCTAGGCTTGCCTTGCTAAAGGAATTTAGTAGCTCAATAGAAGCTCTAGACTTGCCTTAGTAATGGTTAGTGATTCTCCTATTGTGGGAATGGTTCTGAGTTTGTCAAATTTATTGTGGGAATGGTTCTGAGTTTGTCAACTTTATTGTCAGAATGGTTCTGAGTTTGTCAATACTAGTATTCCTATAAATAAGTTGTTGATCTGGTCTAGTTATTGTTCTTTGTCATTAAATTATTTAGCCTCATGTTTGTCAATATTGTTATTTCTAATCATCACAACCTCCGAGCATGGAATAAGTTGTAGGTGCCCTCCCTTCCACGTTGGAAATCAACGTGGACTCCACATATTCAATTGTACGACACCCATCTTTTGTTCGCTGCAACTTGTTGTGGTTGGTGGGAGTTATAAAGTTTTGCATTAAGTGAGAGTCTAGGGTTTCTTCCAACCCATTTTCTTCAATGTCTTTGCCACACTATGTTATCTTGTCCAGGTCCGGTGTGTGGGCAGTTCACTATTGTAGGAATGGTTCTGAGTTTGTCAATACTCTTATTCTTATAGATAACACTCTTTAGGCATGAAGGAAGCTCTAGGAAGAATATCAACTAAAAAAAGTGACCCCTGGTTCCTTTTCTGATTAAGATGTTTATCTGGTCTAGTTACCGTTGTTTGAATTAAATTAAATCCTTAAATCTTGAAAACTGTAAAGTCTCCATTTAAAATCTAACAAGGTTGGAGGCACTCACAGACATCCTAGGTTTGGATTGGGAAGACATGGTAATTTTTCAAGTTGTTTCGCTGCTGAGGGTAGGCTTAGTTGTGTTCTTGGATGATCCGGATTTAAACAGGAACACAACAAATTACAGAGATAACCATAAACACAGAGATGCAATGGAAATAATACTTCATTTTATTAATGTAAAACACTGAAATATGCTTACAAACAACAATGGAAATAAACCAGCTAGGGCAATGGTAGCTTATCTCTGAGAAGAGATGTGGCGGCTACATACCTCTGAACTATGTTACAATGAGGCTCGAAGGCCTATTTATTGTTGAGAAACAATGGAAAACCCTAAACATCCAAAAACCTAACCCTAGAAGATGAAACGCCAAACTGTGGGCCCCGTTTGGGTAAATTGGTACATCAACTTCCCGGGGTCGTAACTTTGGCATATGATCTCTGTTTGACGCACACAATATCTTGTTACAAAGATCTATCTGAGAACTACAACTTTGGGAAGAACAAAATCAGTCCATGGACCCATGTTGCTCCCAGTTTTCCCAGAAAACGTCACTTAGGGCCTCAAAACGGCTCCGGAAGTTCAAGACTTGAAAACACTACTAAAAATAGTAAACTATGCTACAATTAAGGAGACTGAAAAGCTGAAAGGAATAATGGTGGGGGTCCAAGTGGACTTGGAAAGTGACCACCAATATCCACCTGGATTATTCCTCCCCACTTAGGAAGCAATGGTCCCCATTACGTTGAGTTCCTCCATGAGATAAGGAAACTTTTGCTGAACTTGGTCCCTGGTGAGCCACTTGCCTTGGTGAAGGAGTTGGCCTGCTTTGACAACTCGATACAGTTGGATATTCTATTGGCGAGTGTGCTTGATCTGTGTGTCCATGATCCGATCAGTTGCAGCTTGTTCCATGCAATCTGGATTTAACTCTGTGGGTGTGAGCTGTTCTACAATGTTGGATGTGTCTAGTAATGGTGGAAAGTATGGCAGAAGGCAATCCACATTGAACATTGGGTGCAGGCCAAGGAATGGGGGAATGTTGAGCTCAAATGCATTGTCTCCCACAGCCTTGGTAATGGTGTAAGGACCATATTGAAGTGGTTTGAGTTTCCGATAGGCTCCAGTAAGGCGTTCCTTTTGCAAATGCAACCAGACTTTGTCGCCCACCTGAAACTTCTGTGGCACTTGATGTTGATCATGTCGCTACTTGTACTTGGCATTTGATTTCTCCAGAATGTCATGGACCTGCTGGCGAATATGTTGGATGTGCTCAATGAAGCTGGTTGCCTTATTTGTTTCAGACTGGACATGAATCGAATCTGCGCGAGTAGCTGCAAATGGCATGGCCACATCAATGGGACACAGTGGCTGGAATCCCAAGCCCACCTGAAAAGGGTTGTGGCTAGTCAAGCTATGAACAACCCGGTTGTAGATGTGCTGAACATAGGGGAGGCTCTCGTCCCATGTGCATGGATGCTATGAGTTGTACATGCGTAGAATGTGTACGATCATCCTGTTGACAACCTCTGTCTAGCCATCAGTTTGAGGATGGAAGGTTGTGGACTTAGTGAGTGTGGTGTCTAGCATCGACTAGAGACTGGACCAAAATGTATTGAGGAACCTGCTATCTCGATCTGAGATGATAAACTGTGGGATCCCAAAGTCTACCCATACTCGTTCAAAGAAGAGTTTAGCAGTGGCTTCTGCTGTGATATTATTCTTGCAGACCACCATAATGGCCATCTTCGAGAACCTGTCGACGACTACAAAAACACAGCCATTTCCATGCTTACTGGAAGGAAGGTCTAACATGTAATCCATGGAGATGGATTCCCAAGGTCGATTAGGGGTAGGCAGCGGGGTATAGAGGCCTTGCTTCTTGATGGTCAGTTTGGCAATGGCACAAGCAGTGCATGATATGATGTACTTCCCGACATCTTGTCGAAGATTCGATCAATAGAAATACTTCTGCAGTACTGCCACCATTTTCTCGACCACGAAATGCCCAACAGCTCGACTATAGTGTGCTTTGCAAATCATCTTGGCACGCTCACTTGAAGGAACACAAAGGTGACCCAGGTGGCATAACAAGGCATCCTGGAGGTGAAAATCTAGAACATGCTGACCCTCTAAGAGTGTTTGGTATGTGTGGCCGAATTCTGGGTCGCTTTTGTAGAGAAGTGGCCAATCAGAAGTCTCGTGCCCACAAGAGTTGAGCACGGTGGTTAACGCCATGATCGGTGGTCGACTGAGGCACTCTACAACATTATTGGTGCTGCCCTTCTTGTACTTGATATTCAAATGGAACTGTTGTAGGTATGTGGACCACTTATGATGGCGATCATTCTGCAATCTCCCTTAGACCTGTATGAACTGCAGGGGTCGGTGGTCTGTGTGGATGATCGTTTCCTTCCCCAAAATGTAATGCTTCCATTGTCGGCAGGCTTACACAATGGAATACATCTCTTTGTCATAAGTGGTATACTTCTTGATGTGTTTGAAAGTGTCTCACTGTGATACGTCACTAGATGCCCATGTTGAGTAAGGACTGCCCCAATAGCATAGTCAGAGGCATTTGCCTCGACCTCAAATGGTTGTTGCAAGTCTGGTACTGCGAGCACTGGTGTCGTGCAGAGGCGATCTTTCAACTCTATGAATGTCTTTTGTTGAGATTCAGACCAAAAGAATTTTGCTTTCGCTCCTCCCTTGGTGACTTGACTCAAGGGCCAAGTGATATGAGAACATCCCAACACAAACTTGCGGTAAAAGTTGGCAAGACCTAGAAAGCTGCGGAGCTCTGTCAGAGTGGTTGGAGATGGCCAATCTCGAATGACTTGGATCTTGGCTGGATCCACATGCACCCCCTGTTCATCAACAATGTATCCCAGATACTGAACCTGAGTCATGCCAAAAGTGAATTTCTCCAAATTGGCACATAACTTGTGTTGCCGCAGTGTTTGTAGAACCTGTCGAATGTGGTGGTGCTCTTCCAAACTCTGGTTGAAGATCAAGATGTCATCCAAGTATACCACTACAAATGAGTTGGTGAATGGCTGCAATATGTCATCCATTAGCCTCATGAAGGTTGCAGGAGCATTCATCAATCCAAAAGGCATAACCAACCATTAAAAAAGGCCCTCCTTGGCTTTGAAGGCAGTCTTCCACACATCGGAGGGTTCGATTGGTACCTGGTGATATTCTGACTTAAAATCGATCTTGTTGAAATATTTTGGCCCCTTCAGTTGGTCCAGGAGGTCATCAATCCATGGGATTGGGTACCTATTACGGAAAGCGATCTTGTTCAGTGCTTGATAGTCAATGCAGAGTCTCCAAGTCCCATCCTTCTTCTGTACCAACACGATCGAGCTCCCGCGGGGCGATGAACTCGGATGGATGTGACCTTTCTGCAGCAGCTCTTGAATTTGCCTCTTGATTTCATCGGTCTCCAGAACAGAGCGTCGATAGATTGGTCCATTGGGCAGCGGCGCACCTGGGGTCAGATTGATGGAGTGTTTGACCTGACAGTGCAGAGGAATCCCTGCAGGGGAGGTGAAGATGTCCTTGTACTAATCCATGACCTTGTCCATCTGTAGTTGTGCGGAGGGGCCCTGTCTGGAGGTCGTGGCCACCGTTTTCTTCTTTCCTTGAGGGCATATCATCAGGAAAACAAATTTCCTGGTCTTGGAAATGAGCTTACTGCATTGTTTTGCAGTAACCAAAGAGATGGCGGTAGGCGATGCTACCTTCGGTATCCTGTACAACTTATTTCTTAAAGTAATAATAACAGCACGGGGCCTTGATTCATACATAGCATGTCGCTACCATAAGTATGGTTGTCCTAATAATACATCACAAAATTTAAGGGGAGCAATGTCACACAATACCTCATCCATGAAGGGCTTGATTTTGTATGAAAGGCGACATTGCTGGCTCACGCGAAGATCTCGTCCATGGCGAAGCCACCCGATGGTGTACAATTGTGGATGTGTTGTGGTCAGTAAGCCCAACCGCTTCACGACCTCTGCCGAAATGACGTTCTTTTGGCTCTTGTTGTTGACAATGAACTGTAGCGGGGAGTCCTTTACCCATATCTAGGAGTGGAAGAGATGCTCCTCCTCCTCTGGATCTTTGGGTTCCTCCTTCTATATCTTTGTGGTGGCAACGGTGGCATTGGGCTCCACATCAATAATCTGCTTCCCTTTGTCATTCCCCTTGTTGGGTTTTGACTTAGAGTAGGAACATGCATCTGATTCTGAAACCTTTAGTTCGACCACCAGTGATTTCTTGGCCCAACACTCACTTGTGTTGTGAGTGGAGCTCTTATGGAACTCATACCACTTTCCCGTGTCCTTTTTCAGCGTCACGAAATTGTTCTTTGCTTGTAGCTTTGGCAGGTTGTCTTGGGCCGCCCCGCCTTGGCTTTGTCCTTTGTTCTGCAGTTTGGGGGCACCTTTCCCTTGCTTCGGATTTGTAGATCCAAAGTCTCGCTTCTTCTGTTTAAACTTTTGCTCAACCTTGACGACATATCGGTATGCCGTGCTGAGCGAGGGTATGTTCAAGAATTCGATTTTTTCCTAGATGTACTTGTGCAGGCAGTCGCGGTATTTGAGTACCAAACGCTGCTCTGAATCCTTGATACCCAACTTTGTGCGAAGGGTATGGAAAATATTGGTAAACTCTGGCACGTCTTGGTCCCTCCCCTGCCGCAGCGTGGTCCACTTTATGTATTGATCCTCATAGCTTCCGACAGGGTAGTACTGCTCCTTGATGGCATCCTGGAATGAATCCCAAGTGGGTGCGGCTGAAAATAGTGAGTCTGTACTTTCATCCTTTTGCTCGCAGTAGGTTTCCCACCAGTCCTTGACATGGGGGGCTGCTTTGAGAAGAGCGAAAATAATCTTTTCCCGACTGGAAAAATCATGAACATAAAAATAACCCTCTCGCAGATTTAACCATTTATCGACGACATCTGCATCTATATGACCCTCGAATATGGGGATTTCAAAATGAATTTGTACCTTAAACGGTGTGGCGTTTCCAAAGTAGCTGTTGGAAGCCGATGCGTCACCCCTGGGTAGCCGCTGAAGGATCTGGGCAAAGTTGTCCATCATCACGTTCCTTTATAGCACGAGGGCTTCTTCGAGCTAGATTTTGATAGGATCTCCTGCCCCCTCGTCTTTGTTTTCATCTACCATGGGAGGCTATCGGGATTTGCGAGGCTGGTCTTGCGAAGGTTCGACCAATTCAAGCCCTAACTCCTTATATCTCGACCTCGTTGGGGACATGCAAAGAAAAACCGAGAAAAAACAGACCGTTCTGATACCAATGATCCGAATTTAAACAAGGACGCAACAAATTACAGAGATAACCATAAACACAGAGATGCAATGTAAATAATACTTCATTTCATTAATGTAAAATACTGAAATATGCTTACAAATAACAATGGAAATAAACCAGCTAGGGCGATGGTAGATTATCTTTGAGAAGAGATGTGGCGGCTACATGCCTCTGAACTATGTTATAATGAGGTTCGAAGGCCTATTTATTGTTGAGAAACAATGGAAAACCTTAAACATCCAAAAACCTAAACCTAGAAGATGAAACGCCAAACTATGGGCCCCATTTGGGTAAATTGGTACATCAACTTCCTGGGGTCGAAACTTTGGCATACGATCTCTGTTTGATGCGCACAATATCTCATTAGAAAGATCTATCTGAGAACTACAACTTTGGGAAGAGAAACATCGGTCCATGGACCCATGTTGCTCCCAGTTTTCTCAAAAAACGTCACTTAGGGCCTCAAAACGGCTCTGGAAGTTCAGGACCGGAAAAAGCTGCTAAAAATAGTAAACTGTGCTACAATTAAGGAAACTGAAAAGCTGAAAGGAACAATGGTGGGAGTCCAAGTGGACTTGGCAGGTGGCCACCAATATCCACCTGGATCATTGGACCTAGTCATGAAGTGCACTACCTAGAAAAAAGTTTTTGCTGTAATCTAGTTAATTTTGTTATACAATGGCCATTTCTGTGGATTTATAGCACTAGTTCATAGGCCTGCAATAGAATTAAGATATGATTTGTTACAAGGTTCAAATATATCACATTTAAATCCTATGGCATTTAATATGATGATAAAGGCCTACTTTTAAGCCATAGGTCTATGATGTTATGCATATGTTCAAACTTACAGAGAATTGAGTTGGTCCTTCATATCATTTCCTAGATGATTTAGTGAAACCCAACTACACTTATATCTATAAAAAAACCCTTGCAGACAGATATGGATGTGAGAAAAATACTTCCCAAAGCTTTTACTTCCAATAATATTATACATGCTCTATGTATAGATGGTAGCCTAAAAAAATTTAAGTAAAGTTTGTCAAAACTTTCACTCCCAGTAGACTCGATCTCTCATCAATGGGTTGTAAAAAAGACATAATAGTCAATTCAATATTTTGATGTTAATTTTCCTGTTGATATTTTTGAAGAGCATCACAATGACAAACTTATGTACTTTATTTCCAATTGTAGATGTCACAGTTGATGGAGGATAAAGTGGGTTTAAGCAAAGTTTAAAGATAGATGAGGTATCTTGAGCATTTGAATGCTAAGTAGGTTATAGAGAAACATAGTGATTATGAAAACGTTACAAGGGAAAACAATTGATAGAGATTTTCTCTTCAAATGCAACTGAGAGAAATGACAAATATCACTGCATGTTCTGAAAACAACGATGATCTTCATCTTATTCACTATAAATGTAATCTAAATTTCATCTAGATTGGTTTCATGTCTCAACAAATATGACAAGTATTGGAAGAAAGGGAAGCATAAATGAGTTTCTATGTCTATTTTTGTCATTCCGAGTTTGTCACTAATAGACACTTGAGCATATCAGAGAGGTTGGCGAGGTCCGCTTGCCATAACAATGGATCTCGATTCACTGTTTCATCTTCTATATCACATCCTTCTAATGCTCCTTGTTGTTATGGCAATATTTCTTGGTTTGTTGTTTTTTGCATTTTTAAACATATGTATTTGATTTGGTATATGGGATTGTCTATCACACATTGATTTTTTGATGCCATGACACATCTTTTCTCTGCATGGCTAGACTTTTTTTGTCTCTTTGGACTATCCATTTTCACTTAGATGCCTGTATGGTCTTTTAACTAATATAAAAAATCCATCCTTTTTTCTTCTTCTGAAAAAAGGAACTGTTGTCATTTATCGCTAAATTTTTTGCCATTGTTTATTTTTGCATGTCATCAATTAATGCTAAAGCGTAGACAACCTTTTGAAAAAAAAATGCAGAGTCTCGTTAATTCAGGTTGTCATCTAGTTGTTCTTAAATTGTAGCTAGGAGGTTCATTTTCCAATTAATTCTGATTGAGTAACTAGTTTTTATGACATTATTTTGGCTTTGGGATGAATGTGTAGAACTTTAGATGAAGTCCTTCCCGCTTGGAATTTGTACTGTAGAAAATGATTGATGTTCAACTATACACGAGTTCCATTCTTTTTCATCTGTAGCTAGCCATACTAGCCAATACTTTGCATTATGGTTGTGTCATATTTTTTAGTCAACTTGAAAATGATTCAGAATATTGACAAATAGAAAAAATATATATTTTCATGAAAATAAAACTATATGAAAACTTAAATAAAAACTGTGAGAAATGAAGATAAAATTTTAAGAAAATTGTGTTGTAATTGAAATAACTAACCTAAATATACTGTGAAATGTTTTGTGATGGTTTGTCTCTAGAGTTGGTGAATAGTTTGAATGTTAAACATGCAACTTCAGCAGTGGTTGAACTTCTTTTATAGTTTTTTGCACTTGAATTTAATTGGTGGCAAGGATGGACATGGATTGCAATGGCTTCATTTTGAATGTGTGATCTGGATTGATTTGGATGTGATCCAATGGATGAGAATTTGTTTTTTGTTGATCCATGTGCTTTGACCTGTTTTAATGGGACATAGAATGGGTTGGGTGTCATTTATTGGAGTTATTGGGTTGGGTGTTATTTATTGAACACAGTGGGTTTAAATTTTGAATAACATAGTAGTTATGGTTGACATACATTAACTTTTATTATGTGTAGGTATGGATATGTATTTGAGATACATAGCTTCAATTTTGATCAGTGGAGGTCGAAAAAACTGCTACTTTGTACTTCTGGAATAGACCATTTTGGAAGGATTTATGGTTTTATCTGTTTGCTAGTTCGGACAATATGATTTGTACTCTTAATACTCAAGAGACTATTTATGGACAATTGTGGACCCAATCAATGTTTTAGGAAATTTTGGACATAAATTAAAAAATATTTGCATTTAATATTATTTGCTTTTGTTTAAATATTAGTTGCATATCTCTCAATTTCTGTTGGCTTGGTGGGACCAGTACTATAACAATAACTGGTCCTTGCACAACATTAGACATCTCTCCCCTAATCATATTGTGTCTTATATTCTTTCTTGTGGAGAATGTCTACTTATGAATCTTTCCATTTTAAGTTAAAAGCTCGTTCCTAAATTCTTCCATCAAGGTAAAGTCTGACCTAAAAGCCCTTCATTTGGCGTCTAGGTAGTTCCACTCATTTGCAGTTTCATTGTGGCTTATTTCTGTTAATATAGATAACTTTTTAAAACAAATTGTAACGAAATATTACCCCTCTAGTACGCATTTCATCATTTCCAGGCTAGACATTTTTTCCAACGGAGAGCTGAAAATACTCTAGAGACATTCTCGTGTTTGTAAAATCAAATTTCATTTGTTTGGCTTTCTTCCTTTAGATTTACAAGACCCTAAAACCCCTTGGAGGTACAGATCACGAGGCTTTTCAATAGGATAAGAGCAGTATTTGGCAGAAATTTAGAGAACTTCAATGACAAAATGCTTTCGGAATTATTCACATTTTGCTGGTTGGAAATGAACATGTTTCATCAATAATTAAGCGGAAGGCTAATTTTACAGTTCAGTTTAATGTGTTTAATGTGTAAGGATGTCTGTTTGTGTGTTATCAAAGTTGAAATTTTACTCATATAAAAAAAATATCAAGTGTTACAAAAATTTTGCACTTGAATTTGCAGTTGAAAAAAGTTGTAAGCTCATGTTAGATTTCAGTATATATTTTTCTAAAATGGATCTATCCTTGTTTACTCCCAGATGCTTGCTAATAAAAAAATTCCCAAATGTTGAGCTTTGTTCAATACTACATATGGGCAGTGAACCAAATAACTAACAAGCAAAGAACGGGGCTACAAGGACGAAAGAGGAAGCCCATTCCTTTCAAATTTGCCAAGAAGAACCTATTCTATCAAGAGCTGTCGTTCCCCTTAGACTCTGGCATTTTACAGCTCCCAGAAGTTCAAGGCAAAGATCTTAGTATGGCTTATGCTTTTCTTTAGTAAGGATTCAATTTTGATTTTCAGAGCATCAATATTCAGAATATATAAGCTGGTTTTGTCTACAAATTTTGCATTAGATTATCCAACCACTGGATGCACATAAATTCGATGAAGTCAATTCACTTGTACATACATGATCAATTATAGGCTTCAACACCTTAACTGGATCCAAGAGGATCCAAGAAGATGGGAAGATACCCCTTGATCACCTTCGGAAGCTTTTTTTTGTCAGTACGAAAAAAGCTTGATATATATTATATTAAGAAAAGATATACATGTGGCATAATTCATCAGATGCTTAAGCTTGCCGTGGTCAGCTCTTTTGTTGCAAGGAAATGATTGGAAAGGAAATCCTTCCATCCGTCCAGAATTAACAGTGCATTTAGCCTATTTCAACATATTTTCAAGTTCAAAACAGTAGAGCCTTCTTCCAAACAAGGAAAACCGAAACAAATTTTATAAAAAGAATAATCAATCAAATGAATGAAACTAAAGAGTCTGTGGTGATCATCCCTCTACGCAATGACTTGACTTGCTAATCTGTCATGCAAGCAGTTTACTCTTCTTCACTTTCAAGGCCAGGTATAAACTCCAAACTCACGTCAAAAATAACAGGACTGCTAGGTGCTACCCGCGGCCTTCCTGGAGCAGAGTTAAGGCCCTTTGGGAATGCAAGCTGTCACATAAAAGGAAAATCTTTAGCACATATTCAACATTCCGGTAACACATTCCGGTGACTGGAATACCAAAGCTTACGGAATGACTCAAAAGAGAGTTAAGCAACTGTGGGTCCCTGCAAGCCAAATGTGTACAGTACAAAGTGGATGAAAATTTAACACATGGTGAAGATGTTTGACATTAAGTTACAGAAAAACATCTAGAATCTCTGGACATTTAGAGAAATTCAGTACAGGTGATCCTATGATAGAAAGTATTACATCTATAAAAGTGGTACAAAATGAAATGAAATTTTCAAGTCCAGGAGACTAGATATGATCTATGGGATCACTAGCTTCCCTGCTTTTTGCCTTTTGTAATTTAATCCTCTTATTATTCAAATTAATAATGAGCTGACACAACCTTCTAACAGTGTCCTCACTGAAAAGACAAAGACAATGGTGTCCTCACTGAAAAGACAATGCCAAGGAACTGATGTTAACATACTGCTGTAACTGTCTCTGATGCCTCTGAAAGCATCACATTCCAAAATGAATTGATTTTCCAATTCCACTGCCTCAGAAATGCAAAAAGTACACACTATTTTTTCCCAAGTGACTTCTTTTATTCAGGTAATGAAAAAAGTGACTTCCTTTATTCATAAATTTTTTCCCATTTTATGCTAGGCCCAAAGAAAGTGGATCAGTACGAACATTGCTGCCCAATTTACCATCATATATGTCTGCTGCAAAGAAAAACCTTATATTGAAATTTTTACCTTTTATTCCATTAATGAGTTTATGGTCCAAGCCTGAAGCTAAAAAGGTTTGTAAGGGGGAATTTTGGACAACAAATTTTATGGCAATAAAATACAACAAATTTAATTACTAATAACCTTTGATACTCTGGACTAATTCCCTATAAAAAAAGGTCCATAATTTAGAGATTGGCAGTTTGATTGATAATGCTTAGATAACAAAGTGGGGCATATTTGGGATAAAGAGCAGGTTGTTGGATCAGTGTTGCTCTTATCATCGGCATATCACAATAATATCAGAAAACCCCAAGTCGGAGATAATATTAGCTGAATTTATCGCAATACTTTTAAAAATATCGTGCTAATTTTGTAATTATCACGAGACAAATTGAATTTATCGCACTGTTGTTTAAATTAGCGGCTTTAGATGGCAGCTGGGGTTTTCCAACTCATTTTGCAAATTTTCCTGAAGGAGATTGAGTTTGATCCTGGTGTGACCATTTTCGATAAGCAAACAAGGGAAAATCTATAATTTTGATTGTCATCAACTAAGCATTTGTGGAGTGGGAATCTACTCCAATCTACCATATCCATATTCCTAAGTACGTAAAAAAGAATTATACTTTCAGTTTCTTTTCTTTTCCAAGATTTAGTATGGGGTATGCAATGCCCATTAAATATACCTCTTCTTTTGCTTTTTGAATTGGGGGTTTTAACACTTACGTCGCTAGGGTATTTTAGGTGTAGAGAATTCTTGAAGAATTTTGTGGATTTGGATTCAAATGGGTGATTTAACACTTATGTAGTTAGGGTATTTTAGTTGTAGCATTCTTGATGTACTTTGTGGATTTGGACTCTAAATTTTCCCCATTTCTTTTATCCCATAGGTTTACTATTAAGCACATAAAAACCCTTATTAAGCGCCAGATATTGAGTTATTACATTTCTATTGTTAAGTTACTAGGTTGATCATAACCTTTCATTATAATTGTACCTTGTCTTAGGTTCATCTCATCTTGTCTTTGTATTGGATTCATTGTAAAAGGAGGTATTCATTTATTTTTTGTCATTTAACACTTCGATCATTACATTTGATATCAAAGCCTATGATGCCAAGGTTTTGCTCCTTCAATCAACACATCTGAAACATACCCTCAAAATCAAGTGAGATCACCATCATAGGTAAAATAACCATAAGAGTATCACGGTGGACCATATCTAATGCAAAAAGCACCAAAGTACCTCACACATGCATCATCTTCAAATGTCTTCCTAACTTATGCTTTGTAAACGAGTTACCAAGATTAAATATGGGAGGGTTATCCAAAGGCCCTATTAGGTGCTTCCAACCCTAAGGTGAGGAACAATTCCTAGACCAACGCATCAATCAGCAAGTGCACGTAGTCAGTGCCATGGTGAGGGTTTACTTCATGGAGGATGCCACAGTGTTTGTACCGGCTATGAAATTCCGTCTTCCTTGAGCATTATAATGTTAAGAGGGAACAATTGTGGAACTTGAGTTACCCTTTTCCTCGGCCTATTTTTACCACCCCTCTTGTGCACCTTTTTCTTTAATGATTTTCTTTTCTTTTGCATAGGATGGGCTACAAGGATTTATTTATGTGTCAATTACCCTTTAAAGGCGAAGCGGTTTATTGCTCATCAGAGTTCAGATATTCAAAATTCCTTTCATTTTGATTTGCTCATGCATTAGTCAGGAATTGGGTGAAGGCTTGTGTGGAGGGTAGACCTCAAGCTAGGCTTTTGTCCATGTAATTTATTATATCCCAACCAATTTTTCACATTTTATCATTATGACTCATGCTCTTTCTTTTCTTTCTGTTGCATCAACCTTTTAGGGCAAAGTTTATGGGCCCTACTCAAGAATGAGGCAAACAGGGAAACAATATTGGCGATAGATAGCAATCAACCCAAAGATGGGACATGGATACAAAGAACAAATGGAAAGTGTAAAATATGGATTACCAAGGACACAACATCAATTAGTGCCTCCTATTTGTGCCCCTCCTAGATAGTGAAGAAAAGGCCTAAAGGAAGGTCACCCTAGACTAAGGGCATGTGATAACCACCAAGGTGAAGCATGGGAACAAAAATACAACCAAAAGTAATTTATCATCTAAGTCAACCTATGATCCATATTAGAATACCCTTAAACATTAAATGAAAGCACTTGATTACAAAAATGGTTAATGTACCTTACAATGGATGACTCACCTTCAACTAATGAAGAGTAAGCTAGATATCATAAAACAATAGCTGGAGCATGATGGAGGGCTTTTGAGGCTAGCTATCTGTAGATCATCATAGGGCTACTGGCTAGCAAGTTGATCAACATGGGAGAAAATTCCCCCTAGGGGTTATCCACATGGGTGGGTAACATGCCCCATTCCTATCCCTTCACCCATCCCTCACAAAGAAAAAAATAGCTCATCATGTAGATACAATCTCAATAAGCATAGGAGGCCCTGTTTTTCGAAATAAATTATCCTCACAAATGGAGGTACTATGGCTACTGAATGCTTCATATCTTCGTTTTATTAGTCAATTGTATGCCATATGCATTTATACTATAGGTTTGATTAATAAAGATATTATCACTCTTTTTGTTCTGATGAATTTTGCTGTCTGTGCTTTTCTATTCAGTTGATCTTGCGTACCTTTATACCTATTACTTTGTTTCACTGTTATTGTTCTGAAGTTTAAACTGGTAACTGCTAGGTAAATATGTGTTGAACAACCTAGATTATACTAACAAGGTGGCCATTTTAAGAATGAACGATACAACATAACATACAGACAGTAAGGTTACATGATTTTGTTATGTGATTTGAATTACAAGAAACTTCCCTATTATATTCACAAGAACAGAAGAACAAGCTTCTTTGTCTAAGAAAATAAAAAGTGAAAGTAAAAGCACTATTTACACTACTTTTGGCACAATGGAAATATTATTTGAGGTCAGCACCAGAATAATATTTACATATGCAAGAAATTAAAGACAAGACTTCAAGAGAAGCAATTCTAGAAAAAACAAAAGATATTTAATCAATACAAATTCCTTACAGGGCCAGGGATGTACAAGCGACGTTTTCCACCAACTTTCATGCTCAGAAGGCCTTCATCAAGACCCTTGATCACCTAATTACAGCAGAGAACATCACAATCACTCCAACCAAATTCAAAGCATAAGAGGTTTAAGAAGTAGAATACAGTAATTTTAACCAGAGAAAACAAGACTGAAACATAAAAGTCACTTGGAAAATGCACGACGGCAAACATATGGTTAGTGTTGTTAATCATAAGTGAAAATTGGTATGGTAGGGAATTTAATAGTTTCCATTTGTATCCATAAAACATCAAAGGGGCCATGTTTGATCAACAACATGCATCCATCCACCATTGAACCACATGCCTAGAAGAACCGGGATGACCTTCAAGGAATTCCAATCAATTCATATATTTAGACCTGTTCCCACATATATTGCATGGAGGGTTATGTAGTGAGATTTCATGTTCACATTGCAGTTTCGAACCATTATAATGAGCATATTTTGGAGCATGACCATCAAATACCATATGCTTCTTTTTCATCAGAGATTTGCTAGCTGTTTCCACGTAGGATACTATTGATGCACATACCTTTCAAAGCACTACCCTTATAATTGATTGAGAAATCAGAAGATTCCCTAGTAACTAACCACTACAATGAGCGTTGTGGTGCTTTCGAGAAAGGTATCTAGCGCAAAGTGAAGGTTTCATGCCCCCACCAGCATTTGTGATGCTTTCCTCTGTCCCATATTTTCTTGAATTCTTTGTGAAATGTATCCCAATCAGGAACACTACCTTGGGGTAAACTAAGATACCAGTCTCTGGAATTTACATCAAAAGTCTGGGCAAACAGTGTCATAACTACATCTTCTTCCGTTATTAGCTTTGCACTCACTGCCCAATAAAATTGATGGATGCATTTCTCTGCAGTGGTGGCATCAGGGTCATTGAATTTGGGGATCCATGTGTGATACTTCTCAGGAAATGGATGAGGGGCATTAGGGAGATTGCTCAAATCCAAACGTCTGAATGCAACTATAAGCCATGGCCTATCCATGGTGAAAGGAATGGTGTTATCAGCAAAGAGTTTCCTAACCACAGGACTAGTAGGATTAATGAGAGATGTAGAAGCTTCAATGGTCTTCTTAGTAGTCTCCCTTTTTCTTGGAGCTATGGTATCATTACAAAAACTACAAGGGGACTTGATAGGATTGGTTTCAGGAGTCACCGGAAGAGGATCTATCTTGTTGTTTGAGATATTATCTTCAAAAAGGGTGAAGCTAAATCTTCAAATTATATGGTTGACTCAATCCCTCCCAAGCGATGATGCCAAAAATGTTGCCTCAAAATCTAGCAAGTCTTGTTAGGGTAGCTCACAAGGCAAGAGCTAGACAAAGGGACAACAATGAGGTGTGTTGAAAATGTAGCGAGCAAGGTCTTCTAGTTTGTGCCTTAGCCAATGAAGACCTCGAATTGTCCTCATGAGTTAGACTTCAGTTAGGATGAGTTATTTCCAGTTTACTAGAATAATGATTAAGTTAGCATGCATAGAGTTGAAGATTCAGTTACATACGAGTCTTCATCAGTTTAACTACAGAACGAGGTGGCAGTTAGCAGTTCAGTTAGAGCGAGTTAGCTTTCAGTCTTGATTGAAGGAAGGACAAGTAAAGAACCCTTGTGTTGATTGGAGAGAGAAAGAGGAGGGTGAAGGAATAAGAAAATTCAATTGTTTTGTGCACAAAGGTTTGTGACAAGATAAAGCACATGAGTTTGTGAGAGAGCCATGATTATGGAGAGCGCGAGAATTGTGTCCTAAGAAATAGGAGGCACAAGTGTGCTACAATTTAGGAGTTGGTTGTGCGTAGAGAAGAGGCGTTGGGTCCTGAGATTTAGGAGGCAAGAAGTGCACAAGGATATAGGGGTTTTCCCTATAAAATAGGAGTTGATCTATGCTAGAGAATAGGGGCTAATGTCTGCTAGGAAATAGGGACCTAGTGCACAAGGATTAAGGAACCTATAGTCCATAGAGAACAAGCAGGAGTGTGTAGGTTTTGCAGAGTAAGTCAAGGAGTCAGCAGAGGAACAATTGTGTACTAAAGGGTCGAGATCAAGCAGGATCTAGACCAGTCAAGATCAATTGTATCAGCTAAGATTTGTGTGAGAAGCAGAACACTTTCTCAAGAGATATATATTGTTTTGTAATAGATCCAAGTGCTCAAAAACAATCAATAAAATAGCCACATCAAGCACGCAGGTTTTCCCTATTAGGTTTCTTGAGAAAAATAAGTGTGTCAATTTGTGCATGTGTTTGTATTCTGCTGCTTATAAGTTGTTAAGAGACTTTGTATCTTGGTGAAAGTAAACTAGATTTTAGTTTTCAGTCATTCATCTAAGTAGTTGCAAAGTTTTCATGGAAATTTAATAGTGTGGCCCATTGTCACCATAGCCACTACCTCCTGCTCTTTTGTAGATTTTCACAACTAGGGAGGCTTCCCTTTAGTAGGTCACCTATGATAGATGTGTTAAGTCCAAGGAATAAGGTGACAAGATAGGCTTATAGAGGAAAAATCTTCTTAAGGACAAGGCTCAAAAGCGAGATAATGGAATTTGCATCCTCCAATGTAGCCTATTTATGGCACAAATGATCTAGGGCTTGATGAATAGCAAGCCTAAAGGATCAACCTAGAATCACAAGGCCAACAAAAGGCTTCCAGACAATGAGTACTAGCAACCAACGGAACATGGAGCCTTCAACAAGCCCCAACTTGAAGCCTAGGGAAAACTAGGACTTTTGTAGGGAAAAAGACTTGTTTTGAAATGGATGGATTAGCCACTAAAATGAGCTGATTTTGAGGCAGCCAACGCTCCTCTTAATGTTTAATCCCTCCACTAGCAAACAAATTCAACCCTGGCTAATTTTGTGTCCTATCCCTAGCTAGAGGCTTAACCTTAAGGGTCTGAAGATCATATTAGCAGAAAGAGAATAAGATGTATGGCTGATTTTGAAGGTGATCAACAAAGTGACAAGGCTAGTGCCTAGTCCTTGGGATGATGGAGTCTATGGGAGTGAAAAATATGCTAAATCTTGGTAAGGAGTAAGGGAATAATGAAGCCCTAGCTTTCAAAACCCTAACTATTACTTTTGTGAGGGAACAAAATCACTTGGGAGAGTTAGTTTAAAGATTCACCAAGGGGATTAAGATTCACATTCTATTAGTGAGTAATGCATAGAATGCTACAATCTAGATTTCATTCTATGCTTTTCAACAATAACTAGCACAATAGTAGACAAAATAATACAAATTTCTTAAATCCAAGGCACACTTACAAGATAGAATGCATGTAAAATCTTTTATTTCTCCAAAGTAACATATTCAAGACCAAAGAAATAGCTTCAAATAGAAAAATACACCATAGAGTCAAATCTCCACAAGCAAAGGCCAAAATTCTCAAAAAGCGTCAAAATATGTCACGACTCACAAGTGATGATGATCCAATAAAATGAGTCTCTCCTCTATTTGTATGAGTAGGAGTATGACTAATAAGTAGCCTACAAAGTCCCTAAAAACAAGTTTGATGCTAAAATGAACTTGGGATACAAGCCAACCCACTAGCTTTATGAAAATATGCCCTAATTAGCCCACATGTGTGAGTCGTAAGCTCTCTAGGGTTGACATCATCCAATGTAGGTGCTCCAAATGCGATGTCCAAGGGTGATGAGGTGTTCAAAATGATGTAGATGCATGTGAAGTCCATGATTTGAGGGTTGGTCCTCAAATTCACCTTATTTTCTCTTACAAGGTCCCAAGATCCAATTGGGGTGCCATAAAGTGGTCTCCATGTGTTTCCAACTTCTAAAAGTAGCCTCCTCTCCTCCAACGTTAGGGATTCCTCTGGTGCAACAAATCCTCCCTAGTCTCTTAGTGTGATACCATCCTTATTTGGGCTCTGAATCAACTATTTCCCATCAAGTTGTGTTGAAGATAGCCTGGGTGCATGTTAGATCCAACTATGTCATCCTGAAGAAACCTCAAATATGGGTCAAATTCAACCAACGTCATGGGTGCTGGAGGTGCTCTGGGACAAGTGTATCCAATGATGCTACTAGGAGTCTCAAAAGTCTCAACACTTTACCTGTTTCTGCCAATGCACTTCTTTGAATGGCTTAGGTACCTATGGAGTAAGTGCCCAAGACCTGGGTTGTTGAACCACTTAACAAGAACAACATGGATTCTAGTGAAATCAACTAATCATTAGGGACCAAGATCAATAATGCATCTAAGTGAACCAAACATGAATGCTAAGGGCAATTTAATAGTTCAAACAAGGATCTCCTTCCAACATCAGAACCTTGATCTCACAAAGATGTTTTCTCCCTAGGAAGGAGTGGCTAAAGGTCAACCCTATTAGGTGTTTTGAGTCGCCAAAGGGGAAGTAATATTTCCCTGATCCACCCTTCAATTGATAAATGTTAGTGAATAATATTGATGGCAATGGAGGGGAGAAGACTTCACGGCCAAGTGCCATGACCAAAAGGGCCAACTAATGGGTGGATCCACATCCTGAGTGTACATATGTGAGGAGGGAGCATTCGTGGATGCACGAGTTACCAACTCAGCCTTTGTTTTTCTACCGTTCTTGTGTGCCTTTTACTTCTTGATTTTTTGTTTGTATTACTGCTTATATCTCAAGGGTTAGAGCTTGCTTTGTATGATGTAGCAGTTGCATTACCCCTTTAAGATGAGTTAGTTTATCGCTCATTGGTGTTGGGACATGCAAGGGTTCCTTTTTAATGTAATGAAGTAACATGTGCTTAGAAATCGGGTGATAGCAATATGAGTGAGGTAAAGCTCATGCTAGAATTTTTCCCACATGCTAATCTTTGTCCCTAAACATCTTTTGCATTTTGATTTTTCTTTCTTTGTTTAGTTGTGGCCATGATATGCCCTTTCTATTTCTTTTAGTTGCATCAACTTCCCAAGGCTAAATTTTGGGCTCTACTGAAGGTATGTGAACATATGAGTGCCAAATCCCCAAGAACCAATGACAAGTTGAACTTGAATAGTGGACGTGAATTATGGGCTTGTAATGTAAAATGGAAAGTGTTGATTATGGCATATGGGAAGATGGAACCACGCTATGTCAATCAAGGCTTCCCAGGTAGTGCCCCTCCTATAACCAAAGGGTGGTTCCACTGGACTAGGATCAAAGTTTAACCCCCTAAGTAAAGTGAGAGAACAAGATCACAGTCAAAGTCTATCAATCTTCAAGATCACCCCATAATCCATTCTAAACGCCCAAAAAAATGTGTAAGCACCCGATTGCAAAATGACCAAAGTACCTTTTGAATGGCAGTCCACCTTCATCTAAGTGCTAATGCAAGATGGGTGAGAAGCACATGAATGATGCATGTGACTGAGATACATGGCATATCATCAACTAATGGTGGTTGGCAAGGGTTGCTAGTTGTCTTGTTGGCTGGATGGCTGTCAAATGTAGGAGAAAATTTTTCTCCTATGAGGTTAACCCATTTTGGTGGGTAACACACCCAATTGCAAAATGATCAAGTACCTTTTGAACAGTAGCCCACCTCATCCAAGTGTCAATTCTGAATGGTGAGAAGCACATGGTTGACACAAATGGCGAAGGGACATGGAATATCATCATCTAATGGTGGCTGGCGAGGGCCGTTGGTTGTCTAATTGACTGGATGGTTGTCAAATGTAGAAGAAAAATTTCCTCGTATGCGGTTACACATTTTGGTGGGTAACAATGCTAGAATGTGGCTTTTCTATGGTGTGAATTCTCTTGAAGATGGAACTTTGTATGGAGATGTTTTCTTAGGATTGACTGAAGTGTTTCTTTAGAGGCTTTTGTAAGTTTCATGCCCATTTTTCTATATTTTGCATATTTTATTTATGTAGTAGGGTTTCTATTTTTGTGCCATGATTAAATGTTAAATCTATGTTGAAATATTGTTCCTCTATAACATGCAAAATTGTTCTATTTGAACTAGAAGGAAACTCTGTATCTGCATTCCTTATATTTAAATTCTCCCCTCACAAGGAAAATAGTTAGGGTTTTAAAAGTGGAAGCCCTAGTCATCCCCCCTTACTCCATCAAAACCTTCTCACTGAATTTTTCCCTAGAATACTCCATTTAGCCCATTTACGATAAGGCACTTGTAACATCCCATTTTTTTGGTTTCCCTTATGATGTAGTTAGGATGGGTTTCTAGAGATTAAAAGTGACTTTACTTAGTCACTTTATTAAAAGAGGGGAAAAATGTTTAATTGCAGAAAAAGTTCAAAAGGGGAAGAGTGACTTCAAATAAAATAAGAGTCACTTAAATAAAATAAAAGGGGAGAAGCTTCTAGAATGGAAATAAAATAATGAAATTAAAGTGCTTCTAGAAGGTTGGAGAGAGATCCATTAGATCTTTAAAAAGGGGAAAACCTAAGTTGCACAATACGGGGAAACGGGTACGGGTACGAAACGTGAGCCCCCAAATTTTGGAAATGGGGAAACACAATATATATCTATCTATCTATCTATATATATATATACACACACACACACACACACACATATTAGGACATTTAAGAAATATGTGCAATCATAAAGCATACATGATACATTATAATTTATTGGAATATGCTTAAATCGTCCAATGTCAATGCATAAACTATAAGTCTCTAAATTTACATCACATTTACTCATGAATGATCACATAATGAAAATAGCAATATCCAAAATCACCCACGAGAAATTTATAATTTAATGTCTCATGCTTGATTGAGAGTTTCCCCTTGCATAGTCGAACGACCTTAGTGTTCTTGATTAAATACAAGTTCCATACCCTAGTACTTTAGGTGCTCTTGATTATTGGGAATCTCCCCTACATAGAGGGCTTGGTTCTCTTGATTAAATACAAGTTCCATACCCTAGTACATGACAAAATCCAATGGAAACATTGCAATCCCCCCAATCCTGAAATCCCAAGAAAATGATATGTCTGCTGGATTTTGAGTGAGATCTAAAATTCTACTTTCTCCATATGAAATTCAATGAGGGCGAAACCACTCTCAAACATCCTGAGTCATTTCATGGTAATGTTAAAAGTTTAAGTAAAAGGATGAAAATGAAAGATAAAGGAGAATGTCGCTGCTTATCAACACTAGGGCCATAGGCTTGAACATTAGGCTGCCCCAATAAAAAAAAATGTTTCCAATCGTCAATAGCTCCCTCTATCACCCCTGATATGGCAGGGAGCGAAAAAAAAGGAGGTCACTTTATCGCTAAAACATGACTGTACGACCTGAAAACGTGTTCCAGGCCGTACTGGACCACGTTTCCCCCACGTGAAACATGGCAGTAAGGCCTGAAACACATTTCTGTGTTTCCGTACCATTTCTGTCCAGAAACGGGCTCAGGCCCAACTTTTCTTGCAACACAGGGGAAAGCCAATTATTTGGGAGCATCTTGGATTGGAGTATTTTCTTGGAGAGTTCTTTTGTGAGCTTTGGTTTTTAGGTTCAGAGAGCCCTAGGACAAAAACCCTTGGGTTTCTTGGTGTGTTGGACAAAAACCCAACTCACTATTGTGGAGATTTCTTTCAGAAATCTCATTGGGCTTTGTAATATCCCGAATTAATTTTTTACTTAAATTTCAGGAGAATTTCTTCAAAAATTAAGCCATAAAATTCATTCATCAAATTTCACAAATTTTCACCATGAAATTAACAACAGAACCACAAAGGATAAGCTGCAACTTAAAATGGACAAGAAATATATGCAAAATCCTCAGCCTTATTTTATTAAAATAAAATAAAATCTGCTCTAATACTGCACTGGGCCTCCAAAACTAAACTAACCAATCAATATGCTGCAACCCATGAATCTTGAATGAATTCACCAAGGGAGAGAGCTAGGTTCTCGCCTACTCTCACTGAATCACTCGAGGGTTTTCGTCCTGGGGCTACTATAGCAGAGAATTGAATTCTCCGATCTATACCAAAGACAAAAGCTCCAAACCAAGATGTCTCCAAATGACCTCCTCCTCCTCTTTTATAGATGTGATGGATAGATCTCCAAGCCTCTAGAAGCATCTTATTTTATTATTTATTTATTATTCTAGAAGTGCTTAAGTGATTTTTTCACTTAAGTCACTTTTGGGCATTTTCCTCCAATTAATTATTGTTACTTTAATTAAATGACTAATTAAAGTCATTTTTAATTAAGGAAAATGGTAAATCGTCCACGATATTCTCTTCGACCACTGGAAGTCACTTCTCAACATCCCATCCTATAGATCTTCTCATTCCAGTTCCAACGAAATATTACACTGAGGTGTTCCATCAAATAATCTTCCTAGAATGCCACCTCCAGCATAATTAATTAAGTTAGGCCCCATAATAATGTTTTTTAAGAATGCAACGAAACGAAAGGCCAGTTTGTGGATGATGGGATATGCCAAGAAAATGTCATTGGATCCCATAAAAACTCCTCAAAACTCCCCCAAGACCCCTGATGGAATGGGGACATGATAGGCTTCATCGACATCAGTTGGTGAGCAAATCTGAAGCAGATCTGTGGACTGGAGTAGGGATTACTCAAATCTCCAATTTGAGCATCATTTCCAGTTGCAGTTTTTGGAGGTCAGGATCAATATTGTAGTAGCTATTTTAGAGGCTATCTCAACTATTTTTCTAGCTCAACTATTGGTAGTTTGTATTGACATGTATTCTTATTCTAGTTATTATAATAAAGTTGAGTTTGCTGCCATTTCTCGTATTATTGGCAATTGTTCAATTTCTGATTTTTAGATTATTTGCTGGAAATTTCTGTTATGTAAATGGTGAAATTTTCTTGGTGTTTTTGGATAAAAATCATGCATAATTTGTATGAAGTAAATTCCTAGATATTTTGATGAAAATATTAAACGAGATATTGCAGTGGTATCAAAAATGTGCATCCTGCTAGCCTAAGGGTTATTTTATTGCAAATTGAGTTACCATGTTGAAATCAAATCCAGAAGGGCCAAGAATTGTTTGTGAACGCAAAATTCCTATTTATGACGGCCAAAAATATTAGCACAAATTTTTCCTGCCAAGGAAAAAAATTTCAAGATGAAATTCTGGGCCATTTTCCACATTCACGCTTGGGCCAAATTGCCAGTCTTAAAGCCAAATTGCTAGCCGAAATTTCCAAGGAGCCCGAAATATACCTGTAGTGTGAAGCCAAGCTACAGGGGTCAAATTTCCTAGCATTAATGAGCAAACTACCAAATTTTGAAGCCAAATTGAGTAAAAATATTAATTTCTCAAGGTCGTACGTCAGTAAGAAGAGGGCGAAATTGTAGGAAAATGTAACTAGGTTTGGTCTTCATTATTGTACTTGAGTCAACATATACTTGTCAAAAGAAAGTGAAAATAATTTTTATTATTATTTTCATTTGATTTATTAAAGCATGGATTTCATGCTTGGGTCAAATATATAGGTCAAACCTCCATTGTAGGCTTTCGGTTATTGTCAAAGTCAATTTGTGAAGACTCCTCCATCCATCGAAGTCTCCTTGTTGTTGAAAGTGTGAAAATTCCTTAAACCAGAATCCCTACTACAACAATTGATGATATTTCTCCTACTTGTTAGATTTACATGAACAAGTTATTTGCAGTTTCCTACGACAAACATTGAAATACATACACTGCAGCCTACAACATTTAAAATAATATGCCGAAACAAGAAACTGAACAATAAAGAGATACAACATAAATGACACAATTGTTTTTGGACAAATGTCCCTGAAAAAACCCAATGTGGGAAACCAATGTAGTATATCTGAGGGTTTTATTATTAAGCAGAAGTTATTTCTGAATACAACCTCCGGATGCCTTGATGGCAATTCAATACAAAGAATATCACTTAGCAGAAGAAATTAGTGAGGTTACCTCACTCTACACTGCAAGTCTCGGCTGATCCGGCAGTTGAACCAATGAGTCCCCAGCTACTTTTGCACTGCCCCTGCGTGGGCCTGCATCAACCTCTAAGGCACTGCGTCACCTCTGCTGGGAATCGATTTTCTCTCAAGAGCTGACTCCAACCCTCCCGGCTCATAACGTCAATCACCTCAACAAATTTTGGACCTCTGCGTGGAAGGCTTCTGCACTTCTCTGCGTGGGTCTTGCGTGAGCCCTTCTTGGCTTTGCGTCAGCCTCTCTGCCAACTGCGTTGCCTCCTATGTGTATCTCTCTGCCTCTCTGCTAAGTATGTTGGGTTGTGTTATATTCTTTTCATGACTAGCCCATGTAGTTAACCAAGGGGTTAGAAGGGGGCAGAGCCCCCCCTTCGTTGCGCCAATTGCGTAGTGGGGGGGTCACAGGCAGTTTGAGGGGTGCAGGTAACTCCACGTCGCCCCATAAAATTTTGGTTTTGGACCCTATGTTAGGTTGGGCGGACCTACCTATGGTTTTGTGCATGATTTTCGCACATGGTTTTGGATGCGATGGTTTTCAGTCCATGGTATTGGATGCTTCGGCATGTATAAATATGTATTGTAACATTGAAAGGAACATAATGAAAAATCAAATTGGTAGTCCCAGTTTTGGGATCCAGGGGAAATCTCTGTGTATATGTGTTATGCTCTCGCATTGTTTCTTTTTTGTGTTTTAGAATTCGTATGCAGGTAATTTCTATATAGGGTTAAAACCTACATTTGGTATCAGAGCTATTTTGGCTTCAAGGGGACGCCTTTGTTGCTAAGGGGCTTCGCTCGGGCCTGTGGTAGAACCTGTTCAGTGGGAGATCTGCGAGATCGATTTTGGTGGTGAAAGAAGATGGCGAGCAGTGGAAAGATAGAGATCGAGAAATTTAACGGTCAAAGTTTTGAGTTATGGAAACTCAAGATGGAGGATCTGTTGGTGGATAAAGATCAGTGGATCACGGTAGATCCAGGTACTAAACCAACGGGAGTGTCCGATGAGGAATGGAAGAAGTTGGATCAGAAGGGAAAGAGCACAATACGATTGTGTGTCTCAGATTCAGTATTGCTGAATGTATCAGGGGAAGCTACGACGAAGGCTTTGTGGGATAAGTTAGGGACTTTGTACCAATCTAAGTCTCTGGTGAAATAAACTGTTCCTGCGGAAAAAGCTGTATAACCTGAGTATGAAAGATGGAGACTCAGTGATAGAGCATCTGAACACATTTAATACTGTGGTAAGTCAGTTATTATCTGTTGATATTAAAATTTCAGATGAAGATAAGTGCATCAGTTTTTTGTGTTCTCTACTAGATTTGTGGGATATTCTAGTTCTTGCAATAGGTAGCAATACAACTGCCTTGCAGTTTGATGAAATAGTCTCATATTTGCTGACAGAGGAGATGAGATGGAAAAATATGGAGAGCCAGAATGGTGATGCCTTGTCTGTATGAGGATGGTCCCAGAACAGAAACAAAAATAAGTCGAGTGGGAGATCTAAATCTCTAGGAAAACCTGTAAAGGTGGTGTACTGGAAATGCGGAAAAGAAGGGCACTACAAAAGAGACTGTAAATCTAAAGCTTCTGATAAAGGAAAGGGATCTGATGATGCTCCTTCTGCAGAGGCGAAAACCACCTTAGATGAAGGTGGGGATGTGTACTTGGCTTCTTCAAGTACACATGTAGATCATGAGGCATGGTTGATTGACTTAGGTGCATCTTTTCACTTCACTCCCCATAGAGAGTGGTTCTGCAAGTATGAGAAATATGATGGTGGTGATGTCTTCTTGGGGGATGACAAGAAGGCTAGAATCATTGGTTGCGGAAAAGTAAAGTTGAAGTTGCAAGGTGGAAGGGTTAGAACACTTCTGGGTGTTCTGCATATTCTTGCATTAGCCAGAAATCTGATTTCTGTAAGCAGGCTGGATGATGTAGGTGTAAAAACAGTGTTCGAGAAAAATACTTGCAAGATGGTTTGGGGAGCACTGATATTGATGCGGGGAGCTCGGATTGGAACTCTGTACAAGCTGCAAGGTAGCACTGTTGTTGATGGGTGCAATAGCTCTGTGGTTCCTGAAAGTGGAGCAAAAAATCTAGTGGTCTCTGGAGAGAAGACCATGCTATCGCATCAAAGGCTTGAACATATTGGAGAGAAGGGCCTTCGAATACTTCATGGTAAAGGTATGGTAGAAGGTATGAGTAATAGCTCTCTAGATTTTGATTTCTGTGAAAATTGTGTATATGCGAAGCAGAATCGGGTGAGTTTCCCCTCTGGTGGTAAGAGGGCGTAACATATATTAGAGCTTGTGCATAGTGATGTGTTTGGACCTGTGAAGGTTCCATCACTGGGTAAGTCTGTGTACTATGTATCATTTATAGATGACTTCTCAAGGAATACATGGAGATATTTCCTTAAGAAGAAATCTGAAGTCTTTGACAGGTTTAAAGAATTTAAGGCTCTGGTGGAAAACCAGACAGAGAAGAAGATAAAGGTGCTGAGGACAGATAACAGTGGAGAGTTTTGCAGTAAGAAATTCAAAGAATTCTGTAAGAAGTGTGGTATAGCATGGCAGAAGACTACTCCATATACACCTTAGCAAAATGGAGTTGTAGAAAGAATGAACAATACATTGCTGGAAAGGGCAAGAAACATGCTTAGTGGTGCTAGGTTAGGACAGGAATTCTGGGCAAAGGCAGTGGAGACAGCATGTTATCTGGTCAATAGATCACCTTCATCATCATTGGAGGATAAGACTCCACAAGAGGTATGGACTGGTAAGAAACCCTCACTTTCACATTTGAGGATATTTGGATTTGATGCATATGTACATGTTCCAAAGGAGAAATGAACCAAGTTGGATAGTAAATCTGAAAAGTGCATCTTTATTGGGTATAAGGATGGTTTAAAGAGTTATAAGCTTTGGAACCCAGTAACAAGGAAGGTTGTGTACATCCGATATGTGGTTTTCAGAGAGGTGAAAGATGTTATTAAACATGAATTCCAACCAAAGGAACCTGAGAAGATAGAGTTTGAGCCTAAGGAGGAAGAATCAGACTCTACAACAGAGGAGGAATCTGAAGATGAAGAGCCACAAACTCTAGGTGTGAGAAGATTAGTTCGAGAAAGAAGGCAGCTAGAAAGGTATAGTCCATCTGCTTTCTGTTCAAATTTTGCTTTATCTATTACTGATGATGATCCTAGAACTGTGAAGGAAGCAATAGATTCAGAAGATGGAAAACTTTGGAAAGAGGCCATGGTTGATGAAATGGCATCTTTGCACAAAAATGAGGCTTGGGATCTGGTGCAGTTGCCGGCTAGAAGGAAACCCATTGGCAACAAATGGGTGTTCAAGAAGAAGACAAATGTAGAAGGAAAGGTGGAGAAATACAAAGCTCGGTTGGTAGCAAAATGTTATTCCCAGGTGCCAGGAATTGATTTTGGTGATATTTTTTCTCCTGTTGCCAAGGTAGCTTCTATTAGATTACTTTTATCTGTTGCTGCTGCTTTTGATTTTGAGGTAGAATAGATGGATGTGAAGACAACATTTCTTCATGGGGATCTGGAAGAGGAGATCTACATGAAGCAACCTGAAGGCTTTGCGGTGAAGGGTAAGAAAGAACTAGTATGCAAGTTAAAGAAGTCTTTGTATGGGTTAAAACAACCACCAAGGATGTGGTATCAGAAATTTGATACATTTATACGGGGACTTGGCTTCACCAGAAGCAAAGCAGATCACTGTGTGTATTTTAAATTAGTTGGTGACCATGTTATTTATCTGGTCTTGTATGTGGATGATATGTTGCTGGTTGGAAATGACAAAGAAATTATCCAGGATTTGAAGACCCATTTGTCCTCCAAATTCGACATGAAAGATCGTGGTGATGTAAACTATATTTTGGGCATGGAAATTAAAAAAGATCAGACAAAGAGGAAGCTCTGGTTAAACCAAAGGAAGTATGTCGAGACAATATTGCAGGGGTTTAATATGAAGGACAGTAAACCGGTGAAGGTTCCTATTCCTGTAGGTGTAAAGTTATCTACTGAACAGTGTACCAATACACAAGAAGAGGAAGAGGACATGTCCTGTGTTCCATATGCAAGTGCAGTCGGTACCCTGATGTATGTGATGGTCTATACTAGACCAGACATTGCACATGCAGTGGGAGTATTGAGCAGGTTTATGTCAAAACCAGGGAAGGAGCACTGGACAACAGTGAGGCGGGTTTTCAAGTATTTGCGTGGCACTAGTGATTATGGTTTGTGCTACCAAGGAAAACCAGGATTGGACAAAGTGTTGGATATTCGTGGCTTTGTTGATGCAGACTGGGCTGGAGATTTGGATTAGAGAAGATCTTCAAGTGGGTATGTGTTTAACCTATTTGGAGGTGCAGTTAGTTGGATGAGTAAGAAACAATCTGTAGTGGCACTATCAACTATAGAGGCAGAATACATGGCAGCCACTCATGCAAGCAAGGAAGCAGTTTGGTTGCAGAGATTGTGTTCAAGTATGGGGTTAGTACAGGGAGCTATAAGGATAGACTGTGACAGCCAAAGTGCAATTTTCTTGGCAAAGAACCCTGCATATCATTCAAAGACAAAGCACATTGATGTTCAGTATCACTTTGTGAGGGATATGATAGAAGACAAAGAGGTGTTGCTGGTAAAGGTGGACACTTTGAAGAATACTGCAGATGCATTGAAAAATCTGTGAGCTCTGAGAAGTTCTCTTGGTGTATTGAAACAATGGGTGTTGCAAGACTGGATAAATGACTAAACTCTCTTGTGGCCCCCTGTGGAAAGAAAACAACAAGTGGGAGAATGTTGGGTTGTGTTATATTCTTTCCACGACTAGCCCACGTAGTTAACCAGGGGGTTAGAAGGGGGACGAAGCCCCCCCTTCGTTACGCCGATTGCATAGCGGGGGGCTCATAGGGGGTTTGAAGGGTGCATGTAACTCCACTCTATGGGGTCCGGGACAACACCCCAGAATTTTTTGGTTTTGGACCCTATGTTAGGTTGGGCAGGCCTACCTATGGTTTTGTGCATGATTTCCGCACATGGTTTTGGATGCGATGGTTTTCGGTCCATGGTATTGGATGCTTCGGCATGTATAAATATGTATTGTAACATTGAAAAGAACATAATGAAAAATCAAGCTGGTAATCTCGATTTTGGGATCCAAAGGAAAATCTCTGTGTATATGTGTTTTATGTGTTATGCTCTCACATTGTTTATTTTCTGTGTTTTAGAATTCGTATGCAGGTAATTTCTGTACAGGGTTAAAACCTATAGAGTATTCTTGGCTTCGAAGAAGATCCTCCAGCCAAAACTCTCTCTGCCCCTCTCTGCGTGATCACTACGAAATCACTGCGCTGCCTCTAGCTTCAGCGATTCGATTTGACTGACCAACTCTCTGTTTGTCTTCCAAATGACCCTCAAGCCTCCTTAAATAATCTTCTCGTTGACATTCAACGACCGAAATTAGAAGCTAATCAATGGCTAAGATCATTTATGCTTGATCCTCGTCTTCTTTTTAGAAGTTACACCCACAATTAGATTAATACCCATTAATTATTTTAATTTCCTAAGTTTAGACTTAGGGACCCATTAAAAATAATTAATTATTTTAATAAAACTGTCTCTGGGTGGAATTTCCCAAAAATATTTCTGGGTTCTTTCATTAGATTTATTCAAATTTCAAAGTCAATAAGTGCTTATCCCAGGCACAATGGAAATTATGGAATGACTGGAATTACATGCTTGACAGTCTCAAGAACTGAACATCACCGACAACTAATGTCATAAGAACCTTGGGAGTTAAAACTTAAAAGATGACTTACAAGTAACTTAAAAGATGACTTGTACAGTCGAGTCCTTTCAAGTTTCCACACAGTTGAGTCCTTTGGATTTCCGCAGTCTGCACAGTGCACAGTCGAATCTCGATGGCTCAAGAGGCAAGCCTCACTCCAGTCTACGGCTCACTGTCAACTGAACACAAACAGTCAACCAACGACACTCCTCCAGCGAAAACGCCGAAAAGAAAAACACTGAACTGGTTACTAAACTCGGGCGGCAGACAAATGCCAAAGACTGAATAATCACTCAGCGACTCACTCCAATGATAATTTTTCACTCCAGTAGTAGTCATGAATACCTTTTAGGTTAGGTTCGGTGGTTAAACGAAAATGGAGGATCAGAAAACGAAAATGACCGTTCCCGGCGAGCAAATTTCGCCAAATTTCAGAAAATGTTTTTGGATTAGTGAAATACGTATCACGAAATCCGAACATTTTGGCAAATTTTTGAAACGGGTTGTTTTTCAACCAAATCATCGGAAAAATGGCTGAAACAAAAACTTCCTGGCGAGCAAATTTCGCCAAATTTCAGAAAACGTTTTTGGATTAGTCAAATACGTATCACGAAATCCAAAAACGTTTTGGCAAATTTTTGAAACGGGATGTTTTTCAACCAAATCGTCGGAAAAATGGCTGAAACAAAAACTTCCAGTTTCGAAAAAAAAGAAAAAAGAAAAAAAACCTCCACAAATACGTTTTTTAGACATTCTTTTGACGTTTTGTATGCGGATCCGAATCTGAAACAAAATACGCCATTTTGGGGGTTGGAGGTAGTCGTTTCCTATAAGTTAGAACACAGAGGGAGGTATTGTTAATCAAGCCTCTGCTTGCTTCCCGTTGGCTTCTATCCCACAACCTACTCTAGAGACTAGTTCCAAAATAGTTAAGAAGAAGGTTACATTTAGAATAGACATCTAACTTAAAATCAACCAAGATTTTGCATTTCACCTAGCTTGTAGGATTTGCACTTCATCTAGGATAGCCAAGCATCCAAGCAAAGATTGTTCATCTAGTTACTTGGCATCTAATTGGTAATAAACAAGTGTGAAAATTTCTGAATCTAACACATTAAAAACCCCTACTACAATATCTGGTTTACTATCTCCTACTTGTTCTCTACATTAACAAGTTATTTAATTGCATAAACATCAAAGTAAACACAATTGCAGCATTCACAAATGTACAAATCAACAACTAAAATACACTGAGACAATGACACAAGGGACACTGTTATTTTTGGACAATCGTCCCCAGAAGAACCCAATTCAGGAAAATCGGTGCAACATATATGAGGGTTTTATTATTAAGCAGATTTCCAAATACAACTAGGGTGCCAAAACTAGCTCACCCTTCAGAGAATATCCTCGGCAGTAGTACCTCTATCCGGAGACAGATATTTCGACAAATCAGCAACCGGATGAACAATCCCCAGTGACTTCAGTTGTTCCTTGCGCTGGACAACGAAAGTTGCTCCAAGCACTCCTCTAGAACTGTGTCACCCTCTCCTGACTCTTCTTCAACAAATCTACTCCGAGTCTGCCCCACAGGATCTCCTCAGTATAGCCTCTTTAGCCCAGTGTCAACCTCTACAGCTCTCTGCACTGTCTGCGTCAACCTTTGTGGCTTCTGCGTCAACCTTTGTGGCTTTCTACGCCAGCCTCTGCAGCGTTCTGCGCCAGCCTCTACGGTTTTCTGCGCCCTCTGCGCTCGCCTCCTTAGCCTCTACATCAACCCTCCTAGGCTCTACGCTGTCTCTTCCAGCACTTTGCTGCCTCTCTGATTTGTATTCTTTAGCCTTGGATTGAAATCTCTTGCTGAACTGCGCTCACTGCAATTGATCTCTAACTCGATTTCCTCAACAAACCCAGCCCTAGAAAATCGAATTCTTGATCTCTCTTAGTGTGTCTCCAACTGACCCTTAAGCCTCCTCTTATACTTTTCCTGTTGATGATTCAAAGACCGAGATTAAGTCCCTAATCAACGGCTAAGATTAGAACTGGCTTGATCCTCGTCACTTAGAACTTTCTCACCCATATTATATTAATACACATTAGTATTTTTATTTTCCTAAGTTTAGACTTAGGAACTCATTAAAAATATTAATTATTTTAATATCTCTCCATTCGGGTGGAATTTCTCCAAACAATTTCTGGGTCTTGGAGATCTCATGTGCCTTAGCCTCTCCACCAAATTTCAAGGCTAAAGCACATCCAATGCTACCCAAAATCAACAAGAAGTTGACTCCATAAGGCACTGGTCTCACATTTAAATCTAATTTGATTTTTAAGTCTTGCTAAAATTAACCAAGTAGCTAGGCCTTTCAATTATGTCTCCTGGACTTGTTGGTTGCCAGCAAGTCTTCCATCCTTACATTTCATAGGGACTACCCCCATAGCCTGTTGTTGGGAGATAGCTAGAACAGAGTGGGCAGGGATCAGAGTGATAGCCCCCATCTTGAGTCGTTGTCGCACCGTCCTTGTACAATCTGAGCAACAATAGGCCCCAAAGAGAGAACAAGTCGGCTTCATGAAGAATTTGTCCACCTCAAAGAGACTAAATAAAGAGGTATTCAACCTATTTGATGACAGACGCACCAAGCAATTCAAGTTTGCAATTCAAGTAGAAGGAAAAGCGTGAAGTTAAGAAGAAAAAGAGACGAAATCTTAAGCATCCAAGATATTGTTTCTGCCAAACGTGCTACTACAGATCCAGAATATTTTAAGATGTTGCAGGTCAGATATGGCTACTATGGGTTTGAGGTCCGAGGTATCTAAGATGTTGCAGGTCCGAGATGTTTCTAGATGAAGTTACACTTATGACTTGGTTTGACTTTTGGAAAGATTGATGAAGTATCTCTATTGAAGGCTGACTTGGTGGAGGAGATCTCTCTGTTGAGTCTAAAGGGTCTTGGTTGTCTCAATCTGATTTGAAACTATTAGTGGAAGAGTTTGACTGGGTTTTCCCCTTCATAGGGGTTTTTCCCTGGCTGAGTGCCTATATCTGGTGTCCTTTTGTCTTTGATAATCTTCATGTTTTGGTAGTTGTTTGATGATGAAGAACATAATGATTGTAAGTAGAAGAATAATCTAATTAAAGAAGCAAAATAACATCACAAGCACCTATCAAGTTAAGAGAAATCATTTTTATTAGCTCCCCTAAGTATTTTCTCAACAGTATTTAGTATCAACATGTTATTTGATATGATAGAAATGTGTTAGAAAAGGAGAAAACCAAATAGTTAAATAGGAATATGGTTAAATAGGCTAAGAACCACAGAGGAACTATTCCAAAAGATCATCATAAACGAATATCAAATGCATAGTAATTCTATATCAGAAATTTTGCTGGAAATTTTAAGAAGCATGCAGTGGGTTTATAATCTCAACTCAATAAACCAATTTTAGATCAAGTTCATTATATTTATTGTCATACAATACTATTTGAGCTTTCCTAAACCTGAATGTATAACAGATCCTAACAACAAACACATTTCTTTCTTGTATGAAGCTATATCACGAAGCCCAGCAATCCTTAATTAACGATGCTATTCACTAATTCTAAGTGAGTACAATTTGTGTGCATGTTAGAATGAATCGAAGACAATGATCACTTCTATATGCCTGACAGTGGTTGTCAAAAAGCTAATGAGAAGGATATACATCTGATGCCTTGCTTGGAGTATAGTTAGAGATAGTCGCTTGTGCTACAAATATTAATTTTTAGAGATAGTTGAGCTAGTTGTTAGAGCTTATATACTTGCATGACCTTATCAATAGGGATAACTAAATCATCTGTGGACTCATAATACCCAATCAAGTAAATTTCCCAAATTTGGTCAAAACGTATGAGTCATCATCTAATAAACGTGAAGACACAAAAGGTTCAAAATATTGAGAAAAGAAGCCTAATATGACCCTTGTGATGATTCTCAAGCTTCCCACCTTTTGCAAAGACATATATACCCACATTTTATTCAATGTGACAATGTCTAGGCAACATATTTCTTAATCATTAGAAAAGTTGTAAACAATAGAGAAAATAGGGTAGTTCTTCATGAGCTCACCTGGCCAGAACCTACTCGAAAGATGTAAGGTTGACCCTTATCCAATGAACTGTAAACCATAAAAAAAAAAACAAGTTATGATAATGTTAATGACTCATGATTTGAACACTTACGATGACATAGTAATTTTAATCATTAAAACTTGCCAAAAGACTTCTAACATTCTAACAATTTCTTGAAAGGGATACATGATACATGTCTAGCAGATCAAGAGGTCTATGGAGAAATCTAGGAGTGTGGTTAATTTTTTAAGGAAAAAAATATCATTATTGACTAACTTGATTCCACAAATAATGTGCTTTCATGTAGCAACAAGAGAGATTGACATGCAAACTGTTTCCGTGTTTCAATTGTTGCTTTGGATTCAAAGTAAATAGAAGACTATATAATGAAGGTACTATCAAAATATAGCATGATAATAGGTATTTGTAATTAATATCTCCATAGGGGTGACCATCTAAATGTACATAGTATATATATTTACCCAAACACTTATAGGCTTTAGTGTCAAATGCCATGGTACCAAACATTCAAATTTTTGATTGATCTGGCACCCAAAACAACATCTTGGAGGGGTCTACCATTTCAATCAAGGTTGTATTATCAATCCCCTAAAATAGGAAGGAAAACTAATACCATAAAAATTCATAAGACAGTTAGGTTTCTTTAGGTAATCATCATATTTGGTTATAGTTGCAAAATTTTGTTAGATTTGATTAAATTTGTAAGGCCTTTCTTGCAACAATACAATCTAGTCAACATGATGGCATTTATAATAGAAAGTACATTTTGTTATAGCCCAAAATCTATGTACTATCTATTTTCATAATGAAATATCCCTAATTTCTTAAGTGATAAGGAGACCTCCCAATTTTTGCACAATTTTGGCATTGGCATCCATTTTGGTGATTTAACTTAGGAGAAGGGGATCAATTAAGTTTCTGGTGGGTTGTGGAACAACCCACAAAGCATACACACCCCTTTGAGGCACACATTTGTGGAGAGAGAAGAAGGGAGGGAAAATCGAACTAAGTGGAGGAAGGGGCACACAAGGAGGAAAGAGGAGGCAACAAGCTTAAATATGAGGTGAGGGCTATTGCTTGGGCCTTTAGACAATTTTACAGCTGAACCTAGCTGTTTGCTTTAGTTGCTCAACCAAGTTAACACAACACTGCTTAGCACAAGGAGATTTTCGGGCAGAGATCTTAGGTCCTACTTCGGTGGACTTCGAGTGCCACCTAGAGGAATCCTTGAATACTTTGGGAGCCATTCTGGAGCTGGAACAAGTAGCTTGCACTCAGTTTTGTGTGTGTCCAGGATGCTGGGAGGAATTCGCACAAGTAGAGGGAGGTTGTTGTGGAGCAAGATAATTTTTGGGGAATTCAGAGCTGGTCTGGAGTGGCAATTGTCGGAGATTTTGGGTGGTTTGCAGTCAATGAATTGAGGGCATAATTCAGGCCAAGAATTTGTCTTCCAGGGCCTGCGTAGGGTCTTCTCTAGCAAAGACACATAGAGGTCAAGGGGCAGGAGAAATTGGGCTTAAGGGTTGGAGTTTCAAGGAGAAATTTGAGGAGAAAATTGCAGGAGTTTTGGGGGTGTCTTTCGGAGTATTTGAGAAGTATCCATCGGCTAATGTCTGGCAGTGCGTACAACCAGTGAGACTAGGAAACTCGCCCTTTTTGTGGATTTTATGAGAGGCCGGATTGGAGGCAAATTCCTTTCTGGGTTTGGTGGAGCTAAGTGAGAAGTGGCACCAACTACAATTTCATTCTTTCCTAAGTACATTGGATATTTGTACAATTATTCTCCTTCAGCAACAACGTCCAGAATTTCAAGGGTAGTGCAGGGATTTTCTGGGTTGAGTCATTTTAGCTTGTGGGCAACTCATTGTGACCTAGATTTGGCTTGCTTGCTATAGCAAGCCCATGTGCCTTTGTTCCACTCATTTTGTACTCCATTTCACTCAAATTAATAAAATGACTCAGTTTCCAGCTTATTTACCTTGTGCAAATTGATCAATTATGGGTTTGTGCACATTTTTGTTGTCATTCATAGTGCATGCTTCTGTTTACACTTAAAATTTCCATTTAAGAATATTATAGTGTTATTAAAGAATGTTCTTGGCTGGTGTGGGAGAAAGTAGTTGGTGATGCCACCTAGGTACCAAAGTTTGGTTTTTCAAAGGGCCCGAGGCAGAAGTAGAGGTAGAGGACGTGATAGAGAAGGAGGGATTGACCCCTTTTCAGACACTGAGTTGGACAACGTTAGAGAACGTATGGAGGGACAAGGGGGTGATGAGTATCCAAGACAAGAGGGCCAAAACCAGGTTATGGATGAGTTGTTGAGGGTGAACCAATAGATGTTGAGGTAGGGCCAGTTGTTGAAGGATGTGACGTAGCAAATAATGGGCTTGTAGGTGCATAACAACCAGGGGCATGAAAACAATGGATATGGGGGTTCCAAAGTAGGAGGGAGGATCCACCATATGCAGGGGCATGCATTTCAACGGCCACACATACTCTAGTGCATGGCCAGAATAGTCGTCACACTATGCCGCAGTTCATGGATGACCTGAAGCGAGAGAGAGAAACAGACTAGGATGAGTCGCAATTCATTGATGGACGCCATCTCCAGGACTAGAGATATGATTGACGCAATGCCCAGAGCCAAGGCTCCTTTTCTTGCCAGATCCACTACTCCCTAAGGGAGCAGAGACACTAGGCATACCCACTGGGAGGTTAGGCATAGTCAGCTCGATGATGAGACTAGGAGGGACCTCCAGAGGAGGAAGATGTGTTTAACGTGTCAGGAGCCTTGGGCACCAGGGCACAAGAGCACCAACGACAAGGCTCATTACATTGAGGTGTACTCAAATAGCGAGCTCGAGGACAAGGTTGAGTAGGAGATAAACAGTGGGTATGGAGGACCATAATTCGCAGGAGGAGGACCACTACCACGACCACCACCATAGGGAGGATGCCGATTTGTTCTGACCAGGGGCATTCTTGCTTCACTTCAGGGAGTTTCAAAGTACTTGACACTACAGATCAGGGGTAGCGTGTGTCAGTGTTATTGGACAGTGGGGCTACCCACAACTTTATTGATGCCCAAATAATTGAGCAGAGGGGTATACATACAGAGACATTTGAGGGGGTTTTGATGTTGGTACCATGAGACCAAACAATGCAGTGCACGATATATGTCCCCAGTCTGAATCTGAATATGGGGAACTATTCCGTGATTGATCATTTCTTTGTGGTTGATGTTCCAAACACCAATGTGGTGATGGGTGCCCGCAGCCCAATGTTTGTACTCATTCAGAACCGGCTGAGGGTCGAATCTGGCTCTGACTCCGTCTCAGTATCGACTCAGTCTAGTTGATTTCAATGACTAGGTTGTTGCAAAAAATACAATAAATACTTAGTTTTTTATGAGAAAACGTATTTTTAAAGATTTTGATTCATGTTTCCAAACTCAAAGCATTAGAATATAGAGAGAAGACAACATATGATCAAAGTATGCTCATGAATATATCTATTGTATCAAAATGATACCCAGTGCACTATCCAATACATGTAATATATAGAGATCAGAACAAAAATACATAACCGAGGCTCTAAATGGCCTCTACAACAAAACATCACTAGTCACTACTGCTAAACAAGGCAAGATCATTTGGCTCAGACTCTAAATCAGAGTCAAATGGGGAAACCCATGGCTCCTCCTCACTATTGCTCCAAAAACCAACTCCAACTCTTCACAAACTCCTCACAAATGCTCACACAAATGCAATGAGATAGTTGTGAGTAAATGTGAGGGGGTTGGGTCACTTTTATAGGCTTGGGAGAGGGGTAGAGGCATTAAGAAAAAAAAACAAACAAAAAATTGAGTTTGAAGTCTGAGTTGCCGCCTTTTTTCACCGTGGACTAGCTCAGCTGGTTTAAGACGGGCTCGGCCGAACGGGCCGAATCGAAGTCCAACTCAGTTAGTATGGTAACAGACCGGCTGTCAGACCGGTTTTTCTACCTAGCCGACTCGGGTAGGGGTTTGGCTCGATCAACTAGGCCAAATCTGATTCAGACTGACCTACTTTAAAACACTGCCCACGACAAACGATATTCGCCCATCGAATGGAGGCAGAATTGCGGCGTGGAGATATAGAGTGCATGATGGAGCTCAACATTTTAGAGGTAGGGACTTAGGCACAACAAGTTCATATATACATCCTTGCACTGCTGGAGAGGCATCGGGCGGTTTTTGGGGAGATCCCTCCAGGGCCCAGGCAGGCCACCTGATTGGGGGTTTAAGCACGCCATTGAATTGGAGGAGGGCATAAATGTCATTATCATTGCTCCGTATCAGCACCCCAAGGCTTATAGGGACAAGATTGAGAGGACCATCGAGGAGCTATTAGTGTTGGGGCGTATCAGGCCTAGTACTACTACTAGCCCTTTTGCTTCATCAGTGCTGCTGGTGAGAAAAAGGATGGGACCCTTCGCATGTGCATCGGCTATCGGGCACTGAACAAGAAGACTCTGAAGAACCAATATAACCCATACCTCGTATAGATGACCTGATGGATGAGCTTAGAGGAGCCAAGTACTTCTCTAAGATAGACTTGCGCTTGGGGTATCATCAGATTCGGGTGCATGATTAGGACATTCCAAAGATGGCATTCAGGTGCCATTATGGGCACTTTGAGTTCCTGGTGATGCCCTTCGGACTCACCAATGCCCCAACGACATTTCAGTCTTGCATGACCCACGGTTCCGCAGGCACCTGCACAGTTTTGTTCTGGTGTTCTTCGATGACATACTTATCTACATCAAGATATGCAAGGAGCACTTGCAACACTTGGAACAGGTCTTGAGCATCGTGGAGGAGCAACAATTTTATGCTAAGATGTCCAAGTCAGAATTTGGGTTGATTGAGATGTTGTACTTGGGGCATGTGATAGGAGAGGATGGAGTCAGAGTTCACCAAGAGAAGATTTGCGCCATCCTTGATTGTCCCACCAGTGTTGGAATTTCTAAGTCTAAGTATTAGAAACCATTCTTGTACTTTCTAATTTATTTCTTCCTACTTGTTCTATTAATTAACAAGTTATTTACCATGTAAATACTGAAAATAAATACAAGTACAGTCTCAACACATACAAATCATCAACTGAAGGAAAAGCAAGCACACAAGTGACACCGATATTTTTGGACTAATGTCCCCGGAAAAACCCAATGTGGGAAAACCAGTGCAGCTCTCTGAGGGTTTTATTATTAAGCAGTTTCAGAATACAATCTAGGTGCCTGAAATGGCTCAACCAACAGAGAATGCCCTCGACAGTAGTACCTCTCAGTCCGAGACAGATATCAGCCCCAATCTGCCCCACGAAATCTCCCAGCGTCAACCTCTGGGTCTGCATTAGCCTCTTTGGCCCAGTGTCAGCCTCTCTGGGCTCTGCGCCTCTGGAGCCTCTGCGTCTCCCACGCTGGCCCTCCTTAGGCTCTGTGCATCTCCTGGCTGCCTGTGCGTGGCCTCTGGCTGCTTCTACGTGGCCTCTATATGGCTCTACGTCAACCCTCTCCTGGCTTCTGCGCTGATGCTTCCGATACTATCTCTGCCTCTCTGCTATTGCATTCACTACCCCTCAGTTGCAACTCTGATCACTCCTTTGATTTCCTCGGCAAGCCCTGCCCCTGAAAATCGAATTCCTGATCAACTCGGTGTGTTCACCAAGTGACCCTCAAGCCTCCTCTTATACTTTTCTCGTTGACAATTCAACGGCCGAGATTAAGTCCCTAATCAATGGCTAAGATTAGATCTGGCTTGATCCATGACTTTTGGACCATTCTAACTCAGTTTTATACAGTGTTGATAATATCGGTATCGGGAAAATATCGGCGAGGGTCCAGAAAATATCTTATCGGCAATATCGGCGAAAATATCGGCAAGCATAAAAAATGCATAATATATTCATTTTTTTCATATTTTTAAACATATAAAGCAATAACAACATGAAATAAAGTTTAAACACATTGGCACATAAATATGAAGAAAACACTGATATATATGATGTCAAATAGAAATGATAAGTATGTGATAACACTGAAAACTTTTTACGGTGCTTCTTACATCCAGTATGTCTTGTGTTGACCCCTTTTATTGGACTGCCATTAACTTCAAGAGAGTCTGCTATTGTGATCAGGTTTTCTTTGGGGTCTTTATGATGAGTCTTTGACCAAGTTCCTCAATATTAAACTGGCATAACAATAACAACACTTTTATCATGTAATGGATGTACAACTTGTTATACATGAAGATACATGAATTCATAATCTGTTTACTAACTTGGTAACTCAGATCTGGACATAAGCTGTGCCTTCTTTTGCATATATTACCAGTAGATACTCGGCATATCCTTTCATTTATTGGAGGTATATCAATGGAAATGATTTAAGTATCCTTGTTTTTCCCTTTTCATTTAATGTCGCTTTCCTCATAAGGATCAATGTCTACCCATATCTACAGGCACTAAGTTATATCCAATAACAATTAATATTCATGACTCCGTTGCTTTACTGTTAACCTATGTAGCAATGCATTTTAGTATTTACTATTTACCGATGATATCTTGCGAACTATATCTTTGTCTCGACTCCTGACATATGTTTTAAAAATTTAAAGTTTAAACTGTCATTTTATGCAAACAGCTTTCTTGTTATATGCGGCGTTGGTTGTATCAGCGACTATAGTTATCATTTTCCATTTTGTTCCATATTATGGTCCCACTCATATTATGGTATACATCGGTGTTTGTTCGCTTATGGGATCTCTCTCGGTATGTCTTGAATCTCGGAATTTTTTATGATGAAAAACGTGTTTATAACTTTATCCCATAAACGAGAACTTTCAATGGTCAAGCAGCGGTGGAGATACTAAACAACTACGAGGGAATAAAGTTGAAACTATATTACTTAATACTTATATGGTTTCTGTCTACAGTTCAGCTTCAAAAAACGAAATGTAACACTTGTCACTGGCAACGCAGACAGATAATGGACGTGCGGGCAGCCAAATAATGGACGGGCAGACAGATAATGGACGTGCGGGTTGGTGTCGGATTCAAACCTGTTCGTGGCAGCCAAACCCTCCTTCGCAGCCAAACCCTCCTTCGCAGCGTCTCCAGCTCTCACAAAAACGAAATAAACGAAATGACGTGAAACAAAGAACTGAAAAACCAATTTAAACAGGCCGCCGGCGATATTTTCTATCGTCTTGCGATATTTTAGAAAATATCGCCGAAATATCGCCAATCTCGCGAGAAATTGAAAACAGGCAAATATCGCGATTTTTCGGGGGCGATATTTCGGCTCGCCGAAAATATCGCGATATTTGCGAATATCGCCGATATTTCGGCGATATTATCAACACTGGTTTTATATTAATTCACATTAATATTTTATTTTTCTTAAGTTTAGACTTAGGAACTCCATTAAAAATATTAATTATTTTAATATCTCGCAAACTGGTTAGAATCTGCCCAAACCATTTCTGGATATTGGAAATCTCATGTTCTTTAGCCTCTCCACCAATTTTCGTGGCTAGAGCACATCCGATGCTACCCCAAATCAACACTCCCTCTTAGCAAGGACTGTGCTCTAGTAATACTCCTCATTGAGCATCACCCTGATCATCCGCCATCGGTCGGTATGCTGATGCTAGGCCTACTGCCCAACATCCTCTGCACTATTGCATCATGTACTTCTACCCATGGCCCTGCCACTACCACTACTGCATCTGTACGGCATGCTCCCTCTGCATCCGTGTTGCTGCCCATGGCCCTACCACTGTTGTATCTGCACTGCAACCCCTCTCATCATGCTGCATCGTGCTACCCATAGCACTACTACTACTAACTGCTGCACTACAACTCAGTTACTGAGAAGTAAGTAATTGATCTCCCAACTCTGACATCTACGTCAGGCTAGAAATGCTCCCGATGTTGAAGTTCCCTCTTTTACTGACAAGTGCTCCCTCTCTGACCTCTGCGTTGCTACAACAACTTTGTGCATCTCGCACGGCTGCCTCACACTGTCCTGGGACTCCTGCACTGTAGCTCCCTCTGTTGCTCCATCTGCATCCGTCTCTACCGACATCTTCCAGTCCTGCTTCTCCTCTTTGGGGCTCTCATAGCAAGGTATAATCCAAGAGGTTGGGTACCTCAAGGATCCTGCCCCTCATCGTCTATAGTCCGTCTAACTACAGCTCGATGTCTCCCCACTTCCTCTCAAGTGGCGCATGAGCACTCATGGCACAGTCGTCATCTATCTCCACTTCTTTCTCTGCCCTCGTTGGTGCTGCCTTGGTCTCAAAAGCCTCTCCCCTGCTCTTCTTCCTTGGACACTGGTTCGCATAGTGACCCAATTCCCCACAGTGGAAGCACTTGACCTTGGAGAGGTCCTTCTTCTTTCATTTCTCTTGCTTTCCCGCAGATGCTAGAGCAGCATCCTCCTCTTCCTCCTTGATTCTGACCCCCTTGCCACTGCTTCCCGCCTTGGTTAGCCTTTTGATCTCTTCTTGATGAAGAATCACTCACAGTTCCTCCCAATCTGGAATGGTCGACCTGCCCAATATGCTCTAGACAAATACCTCCCAATCCTCTGAGACTGCATTCAATGCGGTCTTCACCAACATCTCCTCATCCGGCGTGGCCCCTATGGAAGTTAACTGATCATGGATCTCCTTCAATCGACCGAGGAAGGTGTGTATCTGTTCTCCCTTCTGCATTTGGTATGATCGCAACTGATTTTCTAGTAGCATCTTCCTCTACATGGAAGTATGTTGATACAATTTCGTCAGGGCCTCCCACATCGCATTTGCCGTGTCCTTTTCAACAATATGTGGTACTACATGATCCTTGACCTTGTCAAGGATGATGCTCTTGGCCCTCGCCATTGCCTCCTCACACTTTTCATTCTCAACCGAGTCAACTGGGATCGCTATCGTGTTCAAGGCGAAGTGCTTGAGACGATTCCTGTCTAGAACGGACAAGATCCTGGCCTTCCAAACTACAAAGTTTGAGGCTCCGTCCAGTCTGTCTTGATCTCTTACCCCATTCACTGCCATTTCGCTGCTCCTCTTTCGACTCTTCCGAGTCTCTCTACTTCCCTCCTGGAAGTTCTCGATGTGACTCCCTCTGAGCCTCGATTTCCCTCCTGGAAACCCCTCTACCAATGTCGAGATGCCCCCACTCCGATCGTTAGTGCAGCTGCACCACTGATCCGGATTTCTTGGCTAGAAATCCTCGGCAACAACATCCTCCTCCTTGGTCTTGCCCTGTTAGGTACTGTTCTGACCACAGTAGCCCACCAGCTTCACTCCGCAACTTATCCACAGGCTCCTATGCCCCAACAAACTGAAGGTTAAAGCCTTTAGGCTTTGCGCAATCCCGGCACCAGCAAAATCTGCACCTCTTGGCCACAGGCATCAATCCTTTCTGACTAAGAAAGATGACCGAACACTGTGTAGGTCAGGTCTGCTCCTCTCTACCACTGTGCTGATCCTATTCCCGGCTCGAACTGATGACCAGGCACTACGTCACCCTTTCCTTGCTGCTTTTTCTCTAGGAACAGCTTCTCTCACTCAGGACAGTTGTTTCTGCTACTGCTGCTCTGCTCGGCTGATGCCCTCAGTTATCCTGTGATCTGCAACCACGCTTTGATACCATTTTGGAATTTCTAAGTCTAACTGTTAGAAACCCTTCCTGTACTTTCTGATTTATTTCTTCCTACTTGTTCTATTAATTAACAAGAAAATACTGAAAATAAATACAAGTACAATCTCAAAACATACAGATCATCAACAGAAGGAAAAACAAGCACACAAGTGACACCATTATTTTTGGACTAATGGCCCCTGGAAAAATGCAATGCAAGAAAACTGGTGCAGCTATCTGAGGGTTTTATTATTAAGCAGTTTCAGAATAAAATCTGGGTGGCAGAAATGGCTCCTCCAACAGAGAATGCCCTCGGCAATAGTACCTCTCAGTCAGAGACAGATATCAACCCCACTCTACCCCACGAAATCTCCCAGCGTCAACCTCTAGGGTCTGTGTCAGCCTCTCTGGCCCAACGTCTGCCCAGCGTCAGACTCTCTAGCCCAGCATCAGCGTCTCTGGCCCAACGTCAGCCTCTCTATGCTTTGTGTTAGCCTCTGCGTCTCCCACGCTGACCCTCCTTAGGCTCTGCGCAATTCCTGGCTGCCTCTACGTGGCCTTTGGTTGCTTCTACGTGGCCTCTGGCTGCTTTTGCGTGGCATCTAGCTGGCTCTGCGTCAACCCTCTCCCGACTTCTATGCTGATGCTCCGGGTACTATCTCTCCCTCTCTACTACTGCATTCACTGCCCCTCAGCTGCAACTCTGATCACTTCTTCGATTTCCTCTGCAATCCCTGACCCAGAAAATCAAATTCTTGATCAACTCGATGTGTTCTCCAAGTGACCCTCAAGCCTCCTCTTATACTTTTCTCGTTGACAAATCAACGGTCGAGATTAAGTCCCTAATCAATGGCTAAGATTAGATTTGGCTTGATCCATGACTTTTGGACCATTATAACTCAATTTTATATTAATCCACATTAATATTTTATTTTTCCTAAGTTTAGACTTAGGAACTCCATTCAAAATATTAATTATTTTAATATCTCCAAAATCGGTTAGAATATGCTCAAACCATTTCTGGGTATTGGAGATCTCATGTGCTTTAGTCTCTCCACCAATTTTCGTGGCTAGAACACATCTGATGCTACACGAACTCAACAACCCTAGGAGCGTGACAGAGATGAAGGGATTCCTAGGCATATGCACATATTACGCGTGCTTCGTGAGGGGATTTTCTCGCTGGCCGCCCCCTTACAGACCTCATGAAGAAGGGGCCATTCAGTTGGTCAAACACAGCGCCGTGTGAAATTTTTAATCTATTGCAGCAACTAGAAATTATTCTTCTAACTAATTAAAAATTAGGCATAGTTTATTTGCTACAACAAACAACGCATAAAATCACAATTGCAATTTTCACCATAAAAATGTTCCGGAAAATAAAATACTACTACTAAGAAATATAGAACACACACAAAAAAATGACAGTTATTTTTGGACAATGTCCCTAGAAAAACCCAATGTGCGAAAATAAGTGCAAAAAATGAGGGTTTTATTATTATGCAGCAATCAAAATAATTTGAGTACAATTTATGGATGCCCAGGTGGTTATCCAATCAACAAATATCTGGAAAATATATTAGAGAGAAAATTCCTATGTTGCAGGAAACGTGGGGTAGGAGGGCGTTTCCGTACGGAAACAAGTACGAAACGCTGAAACATGTTTGGTACGGCCCTGAAACGCGTTTCAGGCCGTACTGCCACGTTTCACGAAACTGAAACGTGGCCAGTACGGCCTGAAACGCGTTTCAGGGCCGTACGACCCACGTTTCAGCTTGTACTTGTGTTTTTTTTTTCATTTTTTTTTTTTGTTTTCTAATCTATTCTTACGTTAGCCTAGTGACTTCTAGTTGCTTCCAGATGCCTCTCTAAAGTTATAAAAGTGAACTTTTTCCCTAGTGTTGATATGCAGTTCATGGTAATGTTCAATTCTTAAAGTAAAAGTGATATTCTCCTTTATTTTTCATTTTCATCCTTTTACTTAAATTTTTAACATTACCATGAAATGACTCAGGATGTTTGAGAGTGGTTTCGCCCTCATTGGATTTCATATGGAGAAAGTAGAATTTTAGATCTCACTCAAAATCCAGCAGACTTATCTGTTTTTCAGGATTTCAGGATTGGGGGGGATTGCAATGTTTCCACTGGATTTTATCATGTACTAGGGTATGGAACTTGTATTTAATCGAGAGAACAAAGCCCTCTATGCAGGGGAGACTCCCAATCAAGGACGAGACAAAAAATTAGAAATTTCTCATGGCTGATTTTGGATATTTCTATTTTCATTATGTGATTATTCATGAGTAAATGTGGTGTAAATTTAGATACTTATAGTTTATGCATTGACAATTGACAATTTTATCATAATGTAATAAATTAGAATGTATCATATATGCTTTATGATTGCACATATTTCTTAAATGTCCTAATATATATATATATATATATTCGCGTTTCCCCGTTTCCAAAATTTGGGGAGGTCGCGTTTCGTATCGCTTCCCGTTTCGGAAACTCGTACCCGTTTCCCCGTTTCGTGCAATCTTGGAAAATTCTCTCACTCCACAAGCAATCTCGCACTAGCTACCTTAGAAAAATTGGTCGTCTAAACCCTTGCGCAGGCCTTCTGCGCTGCCTCTGCACAAACCCTCACACATGTGGCTCAATTTAGCCTCTGATTAAGCCGTCCTGCCTATCTCTGCTGCTGGAAGTGACTCTTCGGCCCTCTGGAAAAATTTCCCGACCTTTAGAAGCTGAATCGACCTCCCTCTCAGCTAAATCGAACTACTCACTAAAGCATTTGTGCAATTCTTGCGTAGCTTCACTGTGGAATACTTTTGTCACTTGTTGCTGCCTCTCCAGAACTGGAATCTCCTCCAGAATCATTGTCTCTGCCCCTCACTGACTTTGCTTCCCCTCTGGCTCAAACTGCTCTTCCTTGCTCGGCTGTTGTTGTTGGATAGCTCGATCTGCGAAGGAAATCGATCTCTCAAGTGTCTTCCTCCAACCCCATCGGACTTCTCTTATAATCTCTCGTTGGCTCACCAACAACCATGATTAAATCCTCATCAACGACTAAGATCATCTCTGAGTCGATCTAGGTGAGTTTCTAGATAAATATCACCTTTTTCAATTAATTCTTGTTAATTAATGACTTTTCCTAAGTTAGACTTGGGAAATATTTAATTGTTGACTAATTAACTTAATTGAGCCATCTCTAGGTGTTTTCTCCTTAAACTTTTTCTAGGTTCTAGAGTTTTAGTGTTTCTTAGCCTCTGACGAAAGTCGAGACTAGAACCCCTGTCTGATGCTACAAAAACTAACACTCCCTCTTAGTGAGGAAGGTGTTCTACTGTCTCATAACATCCTCGCACACACGCTGCCGAAATCTGACAACTGTGACAACCTGTCCCTACCCACCAAGCCACTGTGCAACTCTAATTCATCTGCTACTCTAAGCTGGACCGACCTACATCTACGCTATTGTTGACACTGCATTGTACACCCTGTACTGTCGCAAACACTTCTTTGTGCTGCACCTGATTTCATATTGTTGCTGCTTCTGCAACTATTGCAACTGAGAAAATAACTCCCATGTCCTTGCTACTGAAAAGGGTTCTCCACATACCCATATGTTCCCTAAAATAAACGAACTTAGCTCTCCCTAGAGATTTTGTGAATATATCTGCAACCCGCTCTTCTGTCGGAACATTATGTAGTTGGATTGCTGCACCCTGCACATAATCTCTAATGAAATGGTATTGAATGTCCTTGTGTTTCGACCTATCATGAAACACTAGATTCTCAAAGAGCCTGATGCAAATTGGTGTTGATTTGGGGTAGCATTGGATGTGCTCTAGCCATGAAAATTGGTGGAGAGGTTAAAGTACATGAGATCTCCAAGACGCAGAAATGGTTTGGACAGATTGTACCCAATTTGGGAGATATTAAAATAATTAATATTTTTAATGGAGTCCGTAAGTCTAAAGTTAGGAAAAATAAAATATTGCTGGGTATTAATATAAAACTGGGTTAGAAGGTTCCAAAAGTCATGGATCAAGCCAAATCTAATCTTATCCATTGATTAGAGATTTAATCTAGGTCGTTGATGGACCAACGAGAAAAGTATAAGAGGAGGCTTGAGGGTCAGTTGGAGAATACACCAGAGTGATCAATGATTCATTTTGCTAGAGCGGGTTTGCTAAGAAAAGTTGAATCAATGATCAGCAGTGAGGGGTAGTGAGTACGAGGCAAAGAGGTAGGGACAATACTGGGAGACCAGCACAAAAGCAGAGAGAGAGAGAGCAGCAGGTAGTCCAGGCTATGCAAAGCCCAACAGAGGCTGCGCAGAGCCCAGAGAGACTGCTTCATCCATGCAGAGGGCAGAGGGAGTGAGCAGAGGCTCCTAGAGGTTGCGCAGTGCCTCACAGGGCTGACGCAGAGGGCCCTGGGGTTAACGCATGTTAGCAGGAGGCTGACGCAGAGGCTAGAAGGGCCAGTGTTGAGCGTCAGTTGTGCCAGAGAGGGTTTCGTGGGACAGGCTTTCTGAATACTTGTTTCTGGATATAGAGGTATTGTTGCCATGTATTTTTCTCTATCGGGTGAGCCGGATTAGGCACCCAGTAGTACTCAGATAGACTGCATAATAATATAACCCTTTGAATAGCTGCATTGATTTTCCCGCATTGGGTTTTTCTGAGGACATTTGTCCAAAAATAACGGTGTCACTTGTGTGCTTGTTTTCTTTCAATTGATGATCTGTAGATGTTGTGACTGTATTGTGTTTATTTCGATATTTAAATGTATTAAATAACTTGTTCGAATTTAAACAAGTAGAAGAAATAAACCAACAAAATACAGATTAATTTTCTAATGGATAGACTTAGAAAATTCAACATGGTATCAAAGTGTGGTTGCAGATCACAGGAAAACTAAAGGCATCATCTTAGTAGAGCATTTGCAGCAGATTCAGCTATCCCGAGTGACAAAGTTGATCCTTGCAGAAAGCGACAGAGGAAGGAGTGACACAAAGGGACTACGTCATCAATTTGGGCCAGAGAGAGACAGCGCAAAGGCTAAGGAGGGCAGAAACAGGTTCATGCAGAGCCACGCAGAGGCCAGGTGGGCTGATGCAGTTGCCTGAGGGAGTTGTTCTGCCAGTGCTAAGATTGCGCAGAGCCAAGAGGCTCAATCCTTCAGTTGCTGGGGCATAGGAGGCTGTGGATAGTTTGCAGAGCAAAGCTGGTGGGGTACTGTGGTTAGAACAATACCTAACAGGGCAAGACCAAGGTGGAGGGAGTTGTTGCCGAGGCAAATTTCTAGCCAAGGAATCTGGATCAATGTTGCAGTTGCACAGACGATCAGAGTGGGGAAACTTGATGTTGGCAGAAGGATTTCCAGGAGGGAAATCAAGAATCAGAAGAAGTTGAGAAGAGAGCTTCCAAACGGGAAGTAGAGAGACTCGAAGGAGTCGACAAAGAAGAGTAGAGAGATGGTCGTGAATGGGCTGAGAGATCAGGACAAGCTGGACAAATCATCCAACTCTGTGGTCTGGAATGCCAAGATCTTGTCCATTCTAGATAGAAATTACATCAAGGGCTTTGCCTTGAGAACGATAGTTATCTCAGTTGACCCAGTAGCAAATGATAGGTACGAGGAGGCAATGGCAAAGGCAAAGTGCATCATCCTTGATGGAGTCAAGGATCATGTGGTACCACATATTGCCGAGAAGGAAACGACAAAGGAGATGTGGGACGCTTTGAAGACATTGTACCAGCATACTTCCGTGCAAAGGAAGATGCTCCTAGAGAATCAACTAAGGGCATACCAGATGCAGAAGGGAGAGCAGATAGATGTCTTCCTCAGTCGGTTGAAGGAGATCCGTGACCAGCTAACTTCCATAGGGGCCACGCTGGATGAGGAATTGATGGTGAGGACCACACTTAACGCAGTCTCCGAGGATTGGGAGGTATTTGTCCAGAGCATACTGGGCAGGGCGAATCTTCCAGATTGGGAAGAACTGTGGGCGGTTCTATGTCAAGAGGAGATTAAATGACTGACCAAGGTGGGGAGTAGCAGCAAAGGGGTCAGGATCAAGAAGGAGGAAGAAGAGGATGCAGTGGTAGCATTTGCGGGAAAGCAGGAGAAGAGGAAGAAGGACCTCTCCAAGGTCAAGTGCTTCCATTGTGGGGAACTGGGTCACTTTGTGAACTAGTCTTCGAGGAAGAAGAGTAAGGGAGAGGCTTATGACCTAAAGGCAGCGCCAGCGAAGGCAAAGAAAGAAGTCGAGGAGGATGACGATTGTGCCATGAGTGCTCATGTGCCACTTGAGAAGAAGTGGGGAGACATCGAGTTGTAGTCAAGAGAACTACAGGCGATGAGGGGCAGGATCCTCGAGGTACCCAACCTCTTGGATTATACCTTGCTATGGGAGCCCCGCACAGAAGTAGCAGGATTGGCGGATGTCAGTAGAGACGGATGCGGATGGAGCAGCAAAGAGTGCTACAGTAGAGGAGTCCCTGGGCAGCGTGAGGCTAGTAGGCTGCAACAACGTGAGAGGCACGGGATTGTTGCAACGATGCAGGATGGCACAGAGAGGTTTTGCAGCGATGCGAGATGCAGGGAGTTGTTGCAGCAGCGCAGAGGTCAGTAGAGGGAGCGCTTGTTAATTGCAGAGGGAGCTTCAACAACGGGAGTGTTTCTAGCCTGATAGGGATGTCAGAAGTTGGGTGGATCAGTTACTTACTTCTTAGTAACTGAGTTGCAATCCAGTAGCAATATGCAGTAGCATGATGCAGCATGATGAGAAGGGGTTGTAGTGCAGACGTAGTGCTGGGAAGATGGACCAACAGCAGCACGGATGCAGAGGGAGCTGTCGTACGGATGCAGTAGTGGCAGTGGCAGGGCCATGGGTAGCAGTACAGGATGCAGCAGTGCAGAGGATGTTAGGTAGGGAGGGCTAGCATCAGCGCAAATACCGGTGCCAAGTAATCAGTGTGATGCTCAGTGAGGAGTATTACTAGAGCATAGTCCTGGCTAAGTGGGAGTGTTGATTTGGGATAGCATCGGATGTGCTCTAACCATGAAAATTGGTGCAGAGGCTAAAGCACATGAGATCTCCAAGACCCAGAAATGGTTTGGACAGATTGTACCCGGTTTGGGAGATATTAAAATAATTAATATTTTAATGGAGTTCCTAAGTCTAAACTTAGGAAAAATAAAATATTAATGGGTATTAATATAAAATGGGTTAGAAGGTTCCAAAAGTCATGGATCAAGCCAAATCTAATCTTAGCCGTTGATTAGAGATTTAATCTCGGTCGTTGATGGACCAACAAGAAAAGTATAAGAAGAGGTTTGAGGGCCAGTTGGAGAATACACCAAAGTGATCAGTCATTCATTTTGCTAGAACAGGGTTGCTAAGCAAAGTTGAATCAGTGATCAGCAGCGAGGGGCAGTGAGTACGGGGTAGAGAGTTAGGGACAATACTGGGAGACTAGCACAGAAGCAGAGAGAGCGAGAGCAGCAATCAGTCCAGGCTACGCAAAGCTCAGCAGAGGTTGTGCAGAGTCTAAAGAGACTGCGTCATCCACGCAGAGGGCAGAGGGAGTGATGCAGAGGCTCCCAGAGGTTGCGCAATGCCTTAGAGGGCTGACGTAGAGGGTCTTGTAGCTGACGCAGGTCAACAGGAGGCTGACGCAGAGGCCATAAGGGCCAACGCTAAGCTTTAGTTGTGTCGGAGAGGGTTTCATGGGACAAGTTTTCTGAATACCTGTTTCCGGATATAGAGGTATTGTTGCCATGTATTTTTCTCTGTCAGGTGAGCTAGATTAGGCACCCAGTGGTACTCAGATAGACTACATAATAATATAACCCTCTGAATAGCTGGACTGGTTTTCCCGCATTGGGTTTTTCCGGGGACATTTGTCCAAAAAATAACGGTGTCACTTGTGTTCTTGTTTTCTTTCAGTTGATGATCTATAGATGTTGGGACTGTATTGTGTTTATTTTGATATTTAAATGTATTAAACAACTTGTTTGAATTTAAACAAGTAGAAGAAATAAACCTGCAGAATACAGATTAATTTTCTAACGGATAGACTTAGTAAATTCAACAATTTGATTATCACAATAGGTACTGGATCGCCTTCCGATATCTAACTGTCAATTTGGGGTAGCATCGAATGTGCTTTAGCCATGAAAATTGGTGGAGAGGCTAAAGCACATGAGATCTCCAAGACCCAGAAATGGTTTGGGCAGAATCTAACCAGTTTGGAAGATATTAAAATAATTAATATTTTTAATGGAGTCCCTAAGTCTAAACTTAAGGAAAATAAAATATTAATGTGAATTAATATAGAACTGAGTTAGAGTGGTCCAAAAGTCATGGATCAAGCCAGATCTAATCTTAGTTGTTGATTAGGGACTTAATCTCGGTCGTTGATGGACCAACGAGAAAAGTATAAGAAGGGGCTTGAGGGTCAGTTGGAGAACACACTGAGGGAGACCAGTCAGTTCGATTTCTGGAGCGGGATTAGCTAAGAAATTCGAACTAGTGGTCTGGAGAGCAGTAGAAGGCAGTTAGTACGGAACAACGAGTTGGGAGCAGCACTAGAAGACCAGCGCAGGGGCAGGAGAGACAGACGTTGAAGCAGCAGGAGACTGCGCAGTCATTAGAGGGCCTGCGTGGGTGACGCAGAGAGGCCCAGGGTTGACGCAGAAAAGCAGGCGCTGACGCAGAGTGTCTGGGAGCTACGTAGAGATCAGCCAGGCTGACGTTGGGACTGGGAGAAGTGCTGGAGAATTTTTCTCTCTATTGGGTAAGCCAGTTTGGCACTCGGTTGTAGTGAAGAATTGCTGAATAATAAAATCCTCCTTTGCTGCACTGGTTTTCCCACATTAGCTTTTTCCGGGGATTGTTGTCCAAATATCTTTGTCGATGTGTTTATTCTTGTGCATGTGTTTGTTTCCGTATTATGGTGTGATATCTGCAGCAAATTTATTTTAATGTTTATTGAAGGAATTTCATAAATAACTTATTGAAAATAAGTAGGCAAAGTAAATCAAATGTTGCAATGATAGAATTCTCACACTAACTAGACCAAGTGTTGTAAAGGTGTTCCCTACCTTGATATAGGTCACCAATAGTCAACCCTACTAGGTGCTTCCAACCCCGAAGGGGAAGTGGCATTTCCAAGGTCAACCCCTCAATCAATAAGTTTAAGCATGAATTTGTGGCAATGGAGGGGAAAATAATTCATGGCCAAGTGCCATGGTTACGGGGACTAGCTAATGGGAGTCCACATCTTGAATGTATAGATGTAATGGAGGATAAATCATGGAGGCATGAGTTACCCTGCTTGGCTTGCCTTTTCCACCCCTTCTAATGTGCCTTTTACTTCTTTATAATAATGCTTTTTATTTTGGGAGCATAACTCAAGGGTTAGAGCTTTTTCTTTATGATGTAGCATTTAATTTTACCCCTTAAGGTGAAACAATTTATATCTCATCAAGGTCGTGACATGCAAGCGTTCTTTTTTATGAAAGGGAGAATCAAGTGCTTAGGAACCAAGTGATGGCCAATGAGGAGGGTACACTGTAGCCAACACATCTCTCACTTGTGTGATATTAGTAAGGTATGAGGTCACTATGTCAGTTTTGGTCATCTTGGTGTTTCTCAGTTTCTCATTTAACACCATCTTCCTATTTTCTTTAGTGCCCTGGTAAAGTTTTTATCAAGGAATCCCACACCTTATAGGTAAATTCCTTCCTAGACACATGAGGTATAAGGTGGTCTTTAATAACATCAAGAAGGATTCTCTTAGCCTTCACATTGTGCTTGTTGAAGTCTGACAACTAAATAGGATCAGTAGGTGGTTGTACTGCCCTCTCGACAATATCCCACAACTCAAACTCCTCAAGCAACAAAACTATCCTCTCCTTCCATGGGCCAAAGTTTTCAGCCCCACTTAACCTGTCCTCAACTCCCAAACTAGAAGCCATTTGACCCTCTCAACCAACACAACTATCCAACATTGAAAATGGGTAAACAATCTCTCTCTCAACCACCAAATCTCCAGGTATGTAGGCTGGTTATGCTTGTTGTTCAACACTTCTCAGTTGATAGGTTCATTGTAGCTTTGATACCATGTAGGAATTTTGACTATAAATCCCTTCCCAATTTTAAGTTTGGTTTTCACATTAATGCCCTTCCCGTAATTATTAGAAACTGATATAAACTTGAATTTAAATCTCAAAACAAGAAACACTTGAGATTTACTCTACTTTTCACTTTTGCTGAGAAGTCACACAAGCATGCATGAAATTTGAACACAAGAAATTTTTGGTCAAACTAACCTTGGAAAAACTCCAAACGGCGTAATATTCCCTCTAATTATATTCTACTAAGTAGATCCTTAATTTTTGTAATTTTGATGATGAACAATTTTTGGGCCTAAAACTTAGGAAAAGTGGGTGTGTGGCATCAAATTAAATTTTGTGTAAAGGGAAGCTGCAAAACATTAGAGAAAAAGGAAAAGAATTATTTGCAAAGTGGAATGTGGGGACCACCCCAAAGAGGAATTCAAACTCCCTTGAGGAATTCGACTTGGAGCAAAGAAGGAGAGAGGAGGAGGTCGAATTGTGGAGCCCACATGGAGAAAGGAGGAGCAGCAATTATAAATAGAAGGGGAGGCCTCAATTTTGGGACTTTTTTGCCAATTTCAGATCTGAACACTAGTTTGCTTGAGCTGGTCAGCCAAGTCAACTCGTGTTGCTTAGCACAAGAGATTTTTGGGTGGAAATCTCACCTCTTTCTTCAGTGGACTTTGAGTGCCACTCTAGGGGATTCCAATTTCATCATTGCAGCGTTGTTCCAGATCCAATTGCAAGGGAATTCGACTCATCTTGAGAGAAGACTAGGCATAGGAAAGGAACACGCACTCCTCATAAGAGGTAGCTCCCGGGCAAGAGAATTTATGGGGTTTTCAAGGGAATTTGTGCATCAAAATTGTTGGAAGATTGAAGTGATTTGCAGGGATGAGTGCAGTGGAATTCCTCAGTCTGAATTTGGGCATTTTTGGATCCTACGCAGGCCATCATTGGCAGGAACTTACATTGGGATTTTGGTGTGGAATCTTGTGAGGAGGAAGGGTTGGAAGAACAAAGATTTTGAGGAGAAATTGCAGGAGAATTTCATTGGAATTTTGTTGGTGATTGGGGAGCACTCTACAACTCTATTCCAGCAATACATTCAGGAGGACGAGTTGGACAAACACACCCATTTGTGGGCTTTATGGAGAGTTGGATTAGAGCCAAAAGCTTTCTGGTTTTTGCTAGCCATAAGAAGGAAAATACACTAGTTGAAGTTTCTAAATTTTCTTAGCACTTTCGAGGGAAGAAATCCCATTTCTCATCTAGCAGCAGCAACAGTAAAATCCTGGGTCAGCGTACAATATGGATTGGAGTCTATCTAGGACTTGGGCAGCATGATTATCACCTGGGTTTGGCCTTGCTTGCTGTAGCAAGCCCAAGTTCTTCTTTTCCCACTCATTGTACTCCCTTTACTTAATATAATAAAATGGCTCAGCGTTTTCGGTGCAAATTTATGGTCTAACTGATATTTTTGGGTGTGTTAAATTTTGGTTGCATGTTCATAATTTCGCTTCTGTTATCACTTAATATTTCCCCTAGGAATATTACAGTGGTATCAACGCTGTGATCTGGCCAGCTGTGGGATAGAATTCCTTCTATGACCCTAGGAAACAAGAATAATATAACTTACAAGAGGTACAAATACAAGGGAAAAGAGAAGGAATTAGAGATTACCCCAGATTCAGAGGTCCCCAAGCAAGAAGCGACAGAGATGACAGGCAAAGATGACACAACTTTTCAGAGCATACTAAAGGCTCTGAATGATCTAGTGAAGGGGAAAAAGGAAGTGATGGATGAGATGAGGTAGCAATGCATTAGAGAACCTTATGGAGTTCATGGGAGGAGAGAGCTCAGGAGCATCCTACATTACAGATAATACTATCCCTCAAAGCCATCACCTTATTTACAATGGGCCACCTAGATCTACCATGTCCATGTTCTTGACTAAAAGAATCAGGGAACAACCGAACATGGATGAGATGCCTATGGGGGACTATTTTTGTGAATATTAGTCTATGGGAGAAGAGTTTCGAGATGCCTTGACTTTCAAGTACCCTTTCCAGCTCACGTATAACAATAGGGGCAAGGGACCCGGTGTCTCTTCTATGTAGGGCACAGATTTACAGCACACGGTTGGGAGGTTGTACCTCCCCACTTATGATGGCTCTTCTAAGTGCATAGCTAGGGAATGGGTGGAAAAAATTGACACCTACTTTCACCTTAACCAGATGACAGAAGTGGAGGCAATCAAGATGGGTACTTTACACTTGGAGGGAGATGCTCATGATTGGTGGTTCCATGGACTATCCACGTTGGGGCATGCTAGCGTGACCTCTTATGAGGACTTTACCAGGAGGGTGTTGGAACATTTTGACCTGAGAGATCCTGAGATACACTTCAAATAGTTGACCCAACTCAAGCAAATAGGAAGCGCGGAACAATACATATCATAATTCTTGAGATTGTCAGTGATGGTGCCAGATCTATCGAAGGTCAGGAGAGTCTTCCTATTTGATGAGGGTTTAGCTAAACCCATGCGTGGATTGGTGAGGTCGAATAGACCTACTTTGTTTTAGGATGCAGTGAGCAGGGCTTGGTATTTGCAAGGAGCAATCCCCAAGCCTAAATCCCCAATACCCACGAGGCCTAATTTTCCATAGAAAGGTAGAGATATAAAACCCCAACTACAGAGGTAGATGCCAGGGCATGGGTAGTTAGATGATTAGATGAGGAGAGAGCTCCAGAGGACTAAGTTGCGTTTTGCGTTTCATGTGCCAGGAGCCATGGGCACTAGGGCACTGGTGTAACAAGGGCAAGGCCCACTACATAGAGGTGTTCTTAGATAGTGAGTTGGAGGATGAGGCAGCACAAGAGGCAAAGGAAGGTGACAATGAGCCACAGGTTATTGGAGGAGGAGGCCCACCTCCCCCACCTAGAGGAGGTTCTTTCTTGCCCAAAGGAGGAGTTCTTGCTTCACTTTGGGGAGTACCAAAGTACCTGACATTGAGCATTAGAGGCACAGTGTAGGGGCAGCGTGTGTCAATGTTGGTGGATAGTGGGGCTACCCACAGTTTCATTGATGCCTGAATGGTAGAATGGAGAGGGATACACACTGAGACCTCTGAGGGCTTTTCAGTCCTAGTGCCCGAAGATAGGACCATGCAGTGTACCAGATACATCCCTAGTATGACTGTGACTATGGGGAACTATTCAATGACAAATCATTTCTTTGTAGTTGATGTTTCAGACACTAATGTGGTGATGGGTGTTCAGTGGCTTTACTCCCTTGGGCGTGTCACCATAGACTAGAGGAGGTTGGATATGGAGTTCACAAGGCTAGATGGGAAGTTGGTTGTACTGAGGAGCATGCACTCATACCCACCTCAAAAAGTGTCAACACAGAGAATGGAGACTAATTTACGACATGGTAATATAGAGTGGGTTGTGGAGCTCGAGATCTCAGAAGCATGGACTCCACCACGACCACCACATCTTGATATCCAAGCAATATTGGATAGGTATCCAACAGTTTTTGGAGACATTCCCCCAAGTCGTCTAACAGATAGAGGGTTTGAGCACATGATTGAGCTGGAGGAGGGCGTACATGCAGTTATCACTAGGCCATACAAGCATCACAAGGCTTACTAGGATGAGATCGAGCAGGTCATATAGGAGTTGCTAGATTTTGGACATATTAGGGATAGTTCTAGTCGCTTCGCTTCATCTGTAGTGTTGGTGAAGAAGAAGGATGGGACCCTCCACATATGCATTGACTACAGGACCTTGAACAAGAATACCTTGAAGAACCAGTACTCGATCTTGCATATTGATAAGTTGATGGATGAACTTAAAGGAGCCAAGTACTTCTCTAAGATAGACTTGCGCTTGGGGTACCATCAGATTTGGGTGAGGGAGCAAGATATCCTGAATACAACGTTCAGGTGTCACTATGGACACTTCGAGTTCTTGGTGATGCCCTTCGAGCTAACCAATGCTCCAGCTAACTTCTAGTCTTGCATGAACCATGTGTTCTGCAAGTAGTTGCGCAGACATGCACTGGTTTTCTTGACTGACATCCTGATTTACAACAAGATGTGGGAGGAGCACTTACAACACTTGGAGGAGGTGCTACGCATCCTAGAGGAGCAGCAGTTGTATGCCAAGATGTCCAAGTGTGAGTTTGGACTAACAATGATGTTGTATCTTGGCCATGTCATTAGGGAGAATGGGGTGCGAATTCACCAGGAGAAGATTATGGCCATCTTGGATTGGCCTACACCCAAGAATGTGATGGAGTTGCAGGGATTTCTGGGCATATGCACTTATTACAGGAAGTTTGTGAGGGGATTTTCCCAGCTGGAAACATCCCTCACAGATTTGACGAAGAAAGGGGTCTTTGTGCAGACAGATGTGGCACAGGAGGCTTTTGAGCGCCTCAAGAGGGTAATGAGCATTTTCCGAGTGTTGGCCTTACACAATTTCTCATAGCCCTTTGCCTTGGAGTGTGATGCCTCTGGAGAGCGCATTGGGGCAGTTCTGATGCAGAGGGACACCTGATTTCTTTTGAGAGTCAGAAGTTGCAAGCACATGAGAGACTATACTCTGTATACGACAAGGAGATGTTGACCATCATGCATGTGTTGGACAAGTTTCAATAGTATTTGGTGGGCAATAGGTTTAAGGTGAACACTGACCACAATAGTCTGCGATTTTTCTTGGAGCAGAAACAACTAAAGGAGAGGCAACAAAAATGGGTCAGTACGATCCAGGCGTATGATTTTGACATAGATTATGTCAAGGGCAAGCAAAATGTGGTGGTGTATGCATTATCTAGGTGGCCTGTGACACTCACTTGTGAGCATTGCTTAAGGTTGGAGAGCACATTTGTTGGTTGGGTTCTCCAAGGATTGACATGCATGTGAGATCATAGATGGCACAGCTGGGGATGACCGATACAGGGTGATGAACGAGGTGATTTACTATAAGGACATGATTTATTTGGTACCAGGCTCCCAATTGCAGGAGAAGATCATGCAAGTTGCACATGATTCACCACTGGCAAGGCATCAAGGGTTCCTCAAGACATACAAGGCCATCAGAGAGCGTTTCACGTGGAGGGGCCTCAAGGAGGATGTTTTGAGGCATGTTCAGGAGTGTGACACTTGTCAGAGGAACAAGGGTGAGTAAACACATTCGACTGGCCTATTGCAACCTCTCCCTATTCCAAAGAGGGCCATCAGAGAGAGTTTCACGTGGAGGGGCCTGAAGGAGGACGTTTTGAGGTGTGTTCAGGAGTGTGACACTTGTTAGAGGAAGAAGGGTGAGGAAACACATTTGACTGACCTATTGCAACCTCTCCCTATTCTGAGAGGAAATGGGAGAGCATCGCTATGGACTTCATCACAGGGTTGCCAACAGTACAGGGACAAGATTGCATTTATGGGGTGGTTAATAGGTTAACTAGATTCACCCACTTTTTCACCATTCCGACTCGGTATTCAACGCCACACATAGCTAAGTTGTTCTTTCGAGAGGTGTTCATGCTACATGGTCTCCCAAAGACCACTGTTAGTGACTAGGATAACCGATCCATGGGATGCTTCTAGCAGGTGTCGTCATCTTTTCCTATGCTAGGCACAAAGCACTAGGAAACACCTCCTTGGTACCATTTCTCAACAATGATAACCCACCCTCGTTCAAGAGAAATGTTGGATAGTGATAGGTGTCTAACCAGTTCAAAGGGTTGAGGATCCTAGCACAATATCATGCAATGAGCAATGTAGTGTTGTTGGCTAACTAGCTTTCCAAAGAAAGAAAGAAAAAAATCCTCGTATGGGGTTACCAACGTTTTGGTCTATTGCTGCCACCTTGCATACACACTTAAGTTAGTGAGAAAAACCCTTAACCCCACAAGGTATGGTTGATGGAAAAATCAAGAGATGGGGCTGCCAGTTATTCCCAACTCTCTCCGTTTAAGCTCTCTCCTAGGCAAGTTAAGGGGGGTGGTCCCTAAATAAAAAGCTAAGTGAAAAAGTGATGTGAGGTTTCTAGGAGATGTCAAAGTTAATTTGGATTACTTGATATTATGAGCAACTATGATGAGCAATATGAAAATATACTTCGATAACCATCAACACATAAATCAAAGATATGCATATAAGAGTAGTGCCTTCAATATTGCTTCATAATAAATAACACTTGCTCTAAAATGAAATGAAACATAAGTAATTCTTTCAATCAAAATAGATAGATGTTAGAAAAAAGATAATATCACTTGCAAGATTAAAATTGTTCAAAGAAATGTTTTCAAAGTATAATCATTCACAATTCTAAAGCATGCAAAGAAGCAATATAAAATAACTTGGAAAATGAAAATAAGCTAAAAATTCACTTGCAAAATGAAATAGATGGTACTTGCCCCAATGAGATATTACATAACAACCAATTCAAAACATTTTCATCATGAAAAGTATATATAAATAGATTGCAATAAAAATAGCTTGAAAAGTAAAGCATATTAACATAAAATGCATTTAACTAAGGTTAGATGCAATTATCTTGGTTAATTTTATGCTAAATGCCTACTCTCGGTGAGAGATCTTCCTTTTGAACTCTTGCCAAATGGTAAAAATTGAGGTAACTGTAAGAAAAAGAGGTTGAGGACACGATGATGTCGTTAACGATACCCTTCCCCCGAGTCTTACTAGCCAGCATATGCCTTCATTCCTACAAGGGGACAAAACCACTTTCATAACCGTAGGGTCACACATTCTTTACCTTACTTCGTACTAATTGGAAGAATTTTCCAAGTTTTTTCCCTACGATATATATCAACCAAGCTTATGCTTGGAGGTTAATTGAATTTAAATGCAAAGTATGCTAAGATGCTTAAATGTAATGCAAGTAAATTCTCCCAAAGAAATATTAAATTTGCAATGCTTCAAAATAAGGAAATGGTGCTCAACAATATATTGCAAATATAACTTTCAAATGGAGATTAGCTTGTAAGTAAATTAGGATGATGCAATCAATTTGCTTGAGAAACAAAGTTGTTTCAAATAGACAATATAATCCTCCAATACTCTAGATAACAATGTAGCATAGAAATGAAGCATGCATTCAAATATACATGAAACAAATTTGTCAAACTAAATGGAAATGAATTAGTAAACAAAATTAAAGTTTGCTAAAAATTGAAATGCTTGCATGTGAAGAGTAGATTGCTCAAATTAAAGTGCTTGTAGCTCAAAACAATATATAAAATAGATAATGCAAAGCGTTAAGTTGAATTGTAGCAAACTTATCTAAATAAAATAAAAACGTGATGAGTGAGGTTGTGTAAATTTTAAACATGCAATTAAAATGGAAACCAAGAAAATGCAAAAGTTAATCCACCCACATGTTTCTCTCCCTAAATGGAGAGAAGGGATGCCATGGGTAAAACCCAAGCTCCCACAAGAAAAATAGATCTTTTATTAGCTTTTTACAATGAGTATTGTGAAAATTCCTAAACCAGAATCCCTACTACAACAACTGATGATATTTCTCCTATTTGTTAATTTCCTTTAAACAAATTACTTGCAGTTTCTTATAGAAAATATCAAAATACATACATGCAACAAATATCGAAATACATACACTGCAGTGTTTACTTAATTAAATATAATGCAGAAACAAGAGATTGAGCAAGAAAGAAAATTCAACACAATGACACCATTATTTTTGGACAAATGTCCCCAAAAAACCCAATGCGGGGAAAACCGGTGCAGCAAATCTAAGGGTTTTATTATTATGCAGTAGTAATTCTGAGTACAATTCCTTGGATGCTCAACTAGCAATCTGATACAAAGAGACATTGGACAAAACAAATAGTGAGATGCTCTCACACTATCACTAGAATAATCCGAGTCCGATCACGTTGGACTGGAGCCTCTGCGTGGCCTCTGCACAAAACTACATAAGCCTCATGTAGTCTCTGCGTCACCCCTGCTAGGAATCACATTGCTCCTCCTTCGAACCCTCTACTGGCTGGAAATTCCGAATTTCTGCCTCCCGGTCTCACACCCCAGCTCCTGGCTTTTGAAACTCGATTTCCTCAGCAGGAATTCGATCTCCCTCTAAGGCTTGCGCTGCCACTGTGTCAGCTCTGCGTGGGCAAGCGTCTGCCTCTCTCTGGATGTCGTTCTGCCCTCTCTGCCTTGTACTCTCCGGCCCGGGACTACTTTCCTCTTCTGGATACTATCTCTGCCCCTCATTGCAAAAGATCACTTTGATCGCTCCTCTATGAACTGTTGGTTGTCCTCTCTGAGAAATTTGATCTTCTTGATCTCTCTCGGTGTGTTTTCCAAATGACCCTCAAGCCTCTTTAAATAATCTCCTCGTTGGTATTCAACGGCCCAGATTAGAAGCTAATCAATGGCTAAAATCGTTTTTGCTTGACATTTGTCTTCTTCTAGATGTTACAACCACATTTAGATTAATAACCATTAATTATTTTATTTTCCTAACTTTAGACTTAGGGTTCCATTAAAAATAATTAATTATTTTAATAAAATTGTTTCTGGGTGGAATTTCCCAAAAGGCTTTCTAGGTTCTTTGGAATACATGTGCCCAAGCTTCCATGCAAAATTTGAGACTTAGGGCACATTCGATGCTACCAAAAATTAACACTCCCTCTTAGCGAGGAATGTGCTCTAGCAAAGCAACCTGTTGAAGCATCACTTTGTTCTGTAACATCTCCCTATGCGTTGTTGATGTCTGACCTGCTGTCCACCAACCACTGTGCAAATGTTGCATCTGTACTGCTGCTGACCCTGCCACTGTCAACACTGCATCCGTACTGCAACTCCCTCTGAGTTTTTGCATCTGTGCTGCTACTGCCACTGCCGCTACCAACTGCCTCTGCACTGCAAACAGCTACTGCTACTGCATTAGCAACGGAAAAACATCCCAAATTACTGAACTAACTGTGTTCAGTATGATACTATGTGTATGTTGGAACCTGACTGTTGCTAGTCTCTGTGTCGACCCTCTGAATCTACTGCGTTGCTGCTAACCTCTGCTCTGTGCCATCTGCACCGCTGCCAACTCTACTCCGCGTTGTTCAGTCTTTAGCACTCCTAGCCACTGCAACTGTCTCTCTCACACTCCTCAGCACCATTCGACACTATTCCATCTGAGAGGTGGGCTCCTCAAGGATCTTGCCCATTTGTAGCTCCTTCAAACTACAACGCCAAATCATCCCACCTCCCTCCTGGAGGTATCTCAATTGTCATGGCAAACTCCTCCTCTTCGAACTTCACGAGTGGAGCCTTTGGATCGTGCTTCTCATCTTTGTCCTTCTTCCTGAGAGGACACTATGTTGCATAGTGACCCATTTCACCACACCTGAAGCACTTTATCTTCGAGACGTTTTTCTTCCACCTCTGCTGCTCCTGCTGCCCCTTCGATGTAAGGGCTACATTCTCCTCCTCCTCCTTGGGCTTCGACCCATTGCCTTGACTAAGTCTCTCCTCAACTCCTCTTGCTTGAGAGTTGCCCACATCTCATCCCAATTCGGCAAAGTCACCCTGCCCAGGATACTCTAGACAAAGACTTGCCACTCAGCTGAGACAGAATTGAGGGCCAGTATAACGAACTCGGAATCTTGAGGTGTAGACTCCACAATTGATAACTCATCTTGGGTCTCTTAAAGCTTCGTGAGGAATGGATCCACATGCTTCCCTTTCTGCATCTAAGCAGATCTTTGTTTCTGCTCAAGATACATCTTCCGCTGCTCGGAAGATCCCTGATACAGCGTAGACAACGCATCCTACATCTCCTTAGCAGTCCCTCTACTAGCGATGTGACAGACAACATGATCCTTCACTCCATCAAGTATCATTCTATTTGCCTTCGCCATTTCTCCCTCGTAATTCTTTAGCTGATCTGAGTCTGCGAGCTCAGCCACCACACTGTCGACATAGATCTTGAGAAAATGCTCATCTAGAAGGCACAACATCCTTGCCTTCCAGATCACATAGTTGGATGCCCCATCCAACCTGTCCTGATCTCTCAGTCCATTGGCTGCCATCTCTGCCACGAAAATGTCGAACTACTCCTCTCTGTTTCCTACTGCTGTTGCTCAAGCAATAAGAAAACAGACTTCTTGGCGGGAAGTCTACCGAGGAAAATTTCCCTTGTTGTGCTTCTTCTCTCTTCTGACGAGTTTCTGCACCCCAAACTGCCTACAGAAAAATTGCGTCCCACTAGCTCTTTCCTCACGCTGAGGCTCTGTGCTGCTCCCTCTGGCACGACAAAATTTCAATCTGGAAGCCCTTCCTCTTTGTCGACTCACTCAGAGAGACTTTCTTCGAAAATTTAGCCCTCCTGGCTTGGACTGCACATTCTCTCTGGGGATTCGAACTACTGCCTCCTGCAGCTATTCGACCTCCTTCTCTGCTCAGTGCTAGGTTCTCTAGCACTACTCTTTTTGTTTCACCTGCAGCTCTGATACCATGTGAAAATTCCTAAACCAGAATCCCTACTGCAGCAACTGATGATATTTCTCCTATTTGTTAATTTCCTTTAAACAAATTACTTGTAGTTTCCTACAACAAATATCAAAATACATACACTGCAGCCTTCACTTAGTTAAATATAATACGGAAACAAGAGACTGAGCAAGAAAGAAAATAAAACACAATGACACCGTTATTTTTGGACAAATGTCCTCGGAAAAACCCAATGCAGGAAAACCAGTGCAGCAGATTTGAGGGTTTTACTATTATGCAGTAGTAATTCTGAGTGCAATTCCTCGGATGCTCAACTAGCAATCCGATACAGAGAGAAATTGGACAAAACAAATAGTGAGATGCTCTCACCCTATCACTGGAAGAATCTGAGTCTGATCACGCTGGACTGGAGCCTCTGCGTCCCCTCTGCATGGCCTCTGCGCAGAACTGCGTAAGCCTCATGCAGTCTCTGCGTCACCCCTGCTAGGAATCACGCAGCTCCTCCTTCGGACCCTCTCTGTCTAGAAATTCTGAATTTCTGCCACCCGGTCTTACACCCCGGCTCCCGGCTTCTAAAACTCGATTTCCTCAACAGGAATTCAATCTCCCTCTAAGGCGCTGCCACTGCGTTAGATCTGCGTGGTGTGAAAATTCCTAGATCTAACAATCTCAGGAATCCTACTACAACCAGCTGAATCTACACCTAGATTGTAAATTACATTACAAACTTATTTCAGATTTCTTCTTGAAACATTGAAGTAAATTACTGAAGAAGCCTACACCAAATTAAATATGATTCTGAAACATAGAAACTGAGCAAGGAAATACAAACACATAGGACACCATCTGGTGCAACAGCTCTAAGGGTTTTATTATTATGCAGGAGAAAATCTTAGTACAATTTTAGGATGCTCAACTAAAAATCCAATACAGAGAGAATACCGAACAAAATACTGGTGAAACGATCTCACTCTGTCACTAGGAGAATCAATGACTGATCCTGTTGAACTAGAGACTCTACGTCACCCTCTGTGTGGCCTCTGTGCAGAACTACATCACTCCCGGTAGTTTCTGCGTCACCCTTGCTGGGTATTACGCTGCCCCTCTTCCGGATCTTGTGCTCGCTGAGAAAATTAATCTTTTGCCTCCCGGACTCACACCCCGACTCTCGACAACTGAAGCTCGACTTCCCTTCAAGGACTTCGTTGCATCTGCGTCAACACTGTGTGGGCCAGCGTCAACCCCTCTCTAAACGTCCTTCTGTTCTCTCTCTACCTCGTACTCTCCGAAAATTCCTTATTCCAGATTCTCACTTCCCCTCTGTTGCAAGAAATCTCCTCAATCGATTTTTCCTCCTGAGAACTTCTCACTTCAGAAAATTGATTTCTTGATCTCTCTTGGTGTATTTTCCAAATGACCCTCAAGCCCCTTCTTATATATCTCTATTGGACAACCAACGGCCTAGATTAACTCCTAATCAAAGGCTCAGATCATTTTCACTTGATCTTCGTCTTCTTCTAGAAGTTACACCCACAGTTAGATTAATACCCATTAATTATTTTATTTTCCTAGGTTTAGACTTAGAGTCCCATTAAAAATAATTAATTATTTTAATAAAACTATTTCTCGGTGAAATTTCCCAAAACGCTTTCTGGGTTCTTTGAAATACATGTGCCAAGCCTTCCTACAAAATTTGAAACTTAGAGCACATCCGATGCTACCAAAAATCAACAAGTATGAGGCCTCTTAATAGGTTCTCCAAAATATGGAAGGGAAAACTACAAAATAGGAGTCTATAAGAACCAATATCTCCTTCCAAGAAGTGAAAACCTCAATGACCAATGAACAAATCTTGAAATCTGAAAATTACAAGTGCCCAAAGGCCCAAGGCCAAACTAATTTGATGTTGTCCAAGATTGCCCACAACCTCCCTAAAGTTGAGCTCAAATGCTCTTGGGTTCCTACAACAAATAGTTAGTGTTTCAAGCTTTAGCTTCCTCAATCCTGTCAACACAAAGGGTGAGTATAGTCCATAAATAAATCTGAAGCTTCTACAAAACCCACAATAAAAATTAGTGTAAAACAAAGAGGAATGTTAGCAAATATAATCTACAAATATTATACAAAATTTAGACTAAGGAATTGGAGCAAAACTCCAATTCTTGTCTAATTTTCCATGTGCTTTTCAATAGCAAAATAAAATCGTTATTAAGACAAGAAATTGAGACAAATGATTTTAAATAAATTTGGATTTTGAAACACAAGCTAAAAGCCAAGGATCCGTACAACAAAAAATCATAAGATGAAGCCTTGAGAGATGACAAATCCGGGTTCTTCAATGAACTTTCTCAAGAATGGGATGATTCCTCCAAGAATTTCCCCTCACGCTTGAGGCTTGATCCAAGATATGTCTCTACACAAATTGAAATAGATATTAGATTCACATGTGTTAAAGAAATACAACGATAAAAAGATCTTAGAGATTTATTGGAAAATGAACTAAAATTTTCTCTATCTAGAGCAAACTCTCAAAACCAAATGCTAATGTGAGATAGCTACACATTAACAAATCTCTAAAAGCATAATGGAAACTAATGAACGCAATAGCATAAGTAGAAAATGAAACACAATGATCAAGATATTACCGTGCTCATGAAGAACAACACCTCATATATGAACCCCAAAGTCTTTTATTGCAATAGAACATAAGTGTACATAAGAGCAGAGATTCCCCAAGCACAATAGTTCATTTTCAATGGATACATAGTGAGAGCCCATGGCTCTATTATATAGAATTTTGAGAGCCAATCCTAAGACAAATGGGTGACAATCACAATGCATTTTCAAGCAAATTCGAATTTCCCAAGTGGCCATTAGATTTCCTCTAGAGAGGCCCATGCAATCCTTGATGAGGGAGCTCGAATTAAATGAGCGGGCATGTGGGAGAGTGAAGTGGAGAGGTAGGAGACCACTTTCCACCTCACTCAAGTGAACGCTAATCCAATCTCAAGTCAACTCATGATATCTCCTTGAAGCTCAAGTTAACTTCCTCAAATCGTGGATCTTGTCACTGGAACTCGTCGTCTTCACAAAAAATTCAATTTGTTTGATTTGTGGCTTATGTGGAGTCCACATCACTTGATAACTCAATTTTGACCTTTAGATGAATTTCCACCTCATTTACACATCATTTGAGCATATGTGGATATTTATTTTTCCCCATTTATTTAATTTTTGAGCTAATTTATTGCCATATTTCCCACAAAACTTAGGAAAACTGGGTTTTGAGGGTCTAGAACTTATTTTTCACCCCTCAAAGTGTGTCGTAGTAGAAAGTTGAGGGTGAGAGGTGTAATTTTGAGCACATATAGCCCATACAACTTATCTAGACATCACTTATTACATTTTACATTCAAATTTTATTCAAACTTCCGCAGGGTGGAAATTTTAAAAAATTTAAAAAATGACCCCTAGACCTAATCAAATTCCACTAATTTTTTTGTTATCTAGTATGGTAATATACAATGACTCTAGACCAAGGTTGCACGAAACGGGGAAACGGGTACGAGTTTCCGAAACGGGAAGCGATACGAAACGCGACCTCCCCAAATTTTGGAAACGGGGAAACGCGAATATATATATATATATATTAGGACATTTAAGAAATATGTGCAATCACAAAGCATATATGATACATTCTAATTTATTACATTAAGATAAAACTGTCAATTGTCAATGCATAAACTATAATTATCTAAATTTGCATCACATTTACTCATGAATAATCACATAATGAAAATAGAAATATCCAAAATCAGCCATGAGAAATTTCTAATTTCTTGTCTCGTGCTTGATTGGGAGTCTCCTCCTACATAGTCGAACGACTTTAATGCTCTTGATTAAATACAAGTTTCATCCCTAGTACCCTACATTCTCTTGATTATTGGGAGTCTCCCCTGCATAGAGGGCTTGGTTCTCTCGATTAAATACAAGTTCCATACCCTAGTACATGATAAAATCCAATGGAAACATTGCAATCCCCCCAATCCTGAAATCCTGAAAAACAGATAAGTCTGCTGGATTTTGAGTGAGATCTAAAATTCTACTTTCTCCATATGAAATCCAATGAGGGCAAAACCACTCTCAAACATCCTGAGTCATTTCATGGTAATGTTAAAAATTTAAGTAAAAGGATGAAAATGAAAAATAAAGGAGAATATCACTTTTACTTTAAGAATTTAACATTACCATGAACTTCATATCAACACTATGGCAAAAGTTCATTTTTATAACTTTAGACAGGCATCTGGAAGCACCTAGAAGTCACTAGGCTAACGTAAGAATAGATTAGAAAAAAAAACACAAGTAAATGCTGAAACGTGGGACGTACGGCCCTGAAACGCGTTTCAGCCCGTACTGGCCACGTTTCAGTTTCGTGAAACGTGGCAGTACGGCCTGAAACGCGTTTCAGGGTTGTACCAAACACGTTTCAGTGTTTCGTACCCGTTTCCGTATGGAAACGCCCTTCTGCCCCACGTTTCCTGCAACATAGCTCTAGACACTAGGACTCATCCAAGGCCTCACCAACTCTGGCTTTGGGGTTATGCTTAGAGTAAAAAGCTCAATTAATTATTAAGTCCCCTTAAGGATATAATAATTAATCAAGTGAAAAAAAACCTCCCAAAGTAAACTCATTTGATGACAAGCTCCCAAGTTACTTAGGTTTGTTACATGACTCAACTCATTATACTAATATCACTTTACATCATCCCCATAGGGTTTGTGGAATCTGAGTACAACAAAAGAAGATGAGAAGAAGTAGAGTTGAAAAACTCTGGTGATATGATGATCTCTAATGGTACATGAAGCCTCTAATACATCCTTGGGCATGGAGTCTTCAAAAATCCTTTGGGTACACTCCATTGGTTAACATGGTCAGCAACATGTCCAACAAGCATTTTATAATATTTTATCTCATCAAATCTAGCTAGCATTTTAATATAAATAAGAGGGGTTTTCTCCTCATTTCACGAAGAACCATTTTCATCATCAAACTTATGATCTTAAGCAATTTGAGTGTTCGCCAATAAGAAACTCAAAGATTTTTCTTTTTTCTTCTTTGTTTTGTTTTCCCTTTAGAGAGAAGGATACCATTTCTACTGACAAGATTGCCAACAAACCCTCCCAAAGAGGAGGTCTCCAAAGCCATTGTTCAACAAGACCTTCTCACAAGTGATATAATAAAATCTACTCTTGGGTTTCATTTGGAGTTTATCACATGTTATATGGTATTGTATTTATGTTTTTTTTCATTGTTATTTTTCAGAATTATAAGTAAAACATATGAATGTGTGATCATCCTAGGATTTTAACTATAAATCCTAAAATTTATTTGTCTAACTATTTCCAACCCATAGTTTAGATCTTTTTGCTAACCCTTGTTGCAGAAAGACATCAACACATTGTAGAGCATGATAAGAGGATTCCATGCCATGTGGAATTTTTTCATTCGAGCATCTGATGGCTAGTTAGAGCTTGGTCAAACTAGGTCAAAACTTCCAACAATTAGCTGAAATATTTCCTTCACTATATCATCATTATATGGCGGTTCAAGTGTTCTTATTTTTAGTAGTTTCAATAATGCAAATTAACAACAATGTGTAATGTTCCAAATGGAAAATTAACAATGATATTAAGCAAAATACACATGCAACATAGAAAAATTCAGACAACAATAAAACACCCATAAAATTGCACTAGAATTGTGCCAAGTTGAGCCATTTTATTATCAAAAGGAGAGTACAGTACATGGAATTTGTGGACTTGGGCTTGCCAAAGCAAGCAAGACAATCCCAAGTGAGAAAAAATGTTGCCCGGATGCAAAGGAAAGACTTCTCCTCAATGTACTACTTTGGCCTTGGAATTTCTACAATTGCTATCTGGAAGAGATCCCTGTTTGAGCCTCCAAAAGTGCTCAGAAAATTTTGCCAAATTAATCTTGGGCTCTTCACCACAAACTCAGAAAAACTGAAGAACGAATTGAGCAAATTTTACCCACCACCCGAGACCCAAAATTTAAGCTCACTCCTCCTAACTGGCTACCAAATAATTCTTTTGTTTTGGTGTACCAAAACTCCTCCAAAAATTCTACAAAATTAGGAGCAGACTCCTTGACCCGTGATCGACAAAACCTAGACATATTTTGGGCTAATTCTCACCTCCTAGAATTACCCAAAATTGGTGTTACGCCCTCCTCCACTGGTTTTGTTGTCCCCCCTCAAAAGTGACTGATGATTTAGCCTTGTTTCCTCCCTCCAAATGGCTTGGAAAATTCAAAAATTCTTCCTTGGAAATTTAGGACCAAAATCTCAGCTCCACTAGCCCCTCTTTACTACAAATTTGGCCCACAAATTCTGCCTAGAAAACTACTGCACAAGCCCAAAAGGACGAATTTGGGTTCCCTCTGTAGTTGTAGACTCCACTTCTGCAAATTACCACAAATTCTTGTCCACCCTCAAGAGATTTTCTCCTCATTTCTCCAACTAAAACTCCCTTGGAAACTCCTCAAATCAATGGTATGAACTTTTGGCCCTGCATCCTCCTGGAGATTCTAACTGGCTAAGTTATCATTGGAACTGACCCACAAACTCCAACAATCTCCTCTCTAATAAACTCTAAAATTCTTTCCTAGAGTGGCACTCTAAGTCCACTGAAGAAAGAGCTGAGATTTCCGCTCGGAAATCTCCTTGTGCTAAGCAGCACTAGTAGTCTTGGCTAAGAAGCTCAAGAGTACTCTAAATCATAAATTCAATTTGTCAAAAGCCCCCAAAATGATGTCTCTTCCTTCTATTTATCTTTGTTTCCCCCTTTCTCTCCTTGTGGGCCCCACCAATTCGACCTCCTTCTCCCTAGCTCGATTTTCCTAAGGGGTTCGAATTCCCCTTTTTGGGTGGCCCCACATCCCACTACCAATTTAATTTTTCCTTTTCTCTAATGTTGGTGGCCTCCATCTCTCCAAAAATTAAGTGGGGACTCCCTCCACCCACTTTTCCTAAGTTTACATGCCAAAATATTTCCCAACACCCAATTGCAAAAATGGAAATTCTTCTTAGCAAAATTAATTTAATTGGGGACATTACAATCCTCCCCACCAAAAATTGTTTGTCCTCAAGCAATGCCTGAACAAGCACCCTCTCAATCAATTGACCCCAACAGTCTCTACACACAATACCAGGGTCCCAAATGTACCACCCAACCATCCCTAATCTCTGCCCTGTCCTGCCAGGATCACAAGCCATCCGGATCAACATGACGCATCCCTTGCTCCACTCACTATCCAATTCATCATAAGCACCAGATGCCCTCTGCATACCGCCACCAAGTAGAGCATCATGATAGTATAAAATCTTGATCATCTCCTTGTGAAACTACTCTACCAAATAGTCCTGATCGTGCACTTCAGAAGTGGACTCCTGAAGATGCAATCCATTCCTGGTGGGATTGAACCCTCGTCTGCCTGATCTTCCATTGATTTCCTCCTCTTGATCACCCTGCCACACGGTGAAGTTCCCCACACCATCAACGAATCACTAAAACCCAATGGAAGATCTCTCGTGCACTTCAGAAGTGGGCTCTTGAAGATGCAATCCATTCCTGGTGGGATTGAACCCTCGTCTGCTTGAGCTTCCCTTGATCTCCTCCTATTGATCACCCTGCCACACCGGTGAAGTTCCCCACACCATCAACGAATCACTAAAACCCAATGGAATATCTAGATGACCTTCCCCTGTAGAAACCAGCTCACCTCTATAGGTAGTTGAATTGCTAAGCCTTGTTATGCTAGAATCTCTTGCCTAACGCAGAAGGAACATATCTTGCTGACATCGTGACACTCCGGTCATGCCCGACTGCTCAACATGCTCGTACTAGACCCTCCTCTCGGGTAATGCTCGACCACTATATCTGTCATGATCAGTGTTATGCAAGGATAATTTTAGGGGCGAATGTTCGCCCTTTGGCGAAATTAAGGGGTTTTAAATTTTTAGTGGGCGAATATTTTGTATCATAGTACATTTTTACAAATCACCTCAAATAGCCCACCTTATTTTAAGAGAGAAGGTAAAAAAGGTAAATTTAGCCCTTGAAATTAGGACTTACAACCTTCCATTCGCCCATTTTCAAGAATAGGTTTTATTTAAGTGAATCCATTCGCCCATTTTCAAAAATAGGTTTTATTTAAGTGAATCCTATGGGCCAAATACCATATTTATAAAAGAGGTATGGTAAATTAATAAAAATATAAATAAATGAGAGGTATGGTAAATAAATAAAACATTTTTTATATTTACTCCATAAGTCACCTTATATACATGTAAGGGTGTAAACAAATAAAAATATAAGTAAAGTGGAGGTATGGTAAATAAATAAAACGTCTTTTTATACTTACTCAAAAGGTATGGTAAATAAATAAAAATATAAATAAACTAGACGTATCGTAAATAAATAAAACCTCCTTTTATATTTAGTTCATAACCCTCGTTCTATTTATGAAGGCTCAAGAAAGAGGTTTTATTTAAGTGAATCCTATGGGCCAAATACCATATTTGTAAAAGAGGTATGGTAAATTAATAAAAATATAAATAAACGAGAGGTATGGTAAACAAATAAAACATTTTTTTATATTTACTCCATAAGTCACCTTATATTTACGAACACTCAAAAAATGGGTTATATTTAGGTGAAACCTATGGCCAAAATACTATGGGACAAATACCATGGACTAGATTGTTATTAATACCATGCAAAAAACCATTATTAACCCTAATATTAGAATTAATAAAAATAAAAATGGCACATGGTATTGACCCATGGTATTCACCAAAATGGCACATGGTATTGACCCATGGTATTCACCTGGAATGTAGCCTATTTAAATGGGGGAATTAAACCAGCATGTAGCCTATGCTAAGATTCACTAGGACTTTACAAAGTTTTATTATTTAGTGAAAGACTCACCAAGATCTTACAAGGATTTATAATTGAGTAAAATATTGGCCATGCCTGGTGAGAGATTCGCCAAAAAATTATATATACATATTATATTATTGATAAAATCGCCTTCCATTTTTCCTATATACCATGGAGATTCGCCCATTTATTATATTTATAAATTTAGGGGGGGTTCTTAAAATTTTCCCTGGTGTTATGACCAACCTGCTAGGGCAACTTTGCAATGCTCGAGTCCACCACTCCACGACTAGCCTCGATCCTGAGCAGCAACCTACCTCACCATATGAAGGTCTCATCAACTCCCCATGTGTCATCCCGGGAAACAATTGGATCACCCTCCATCATAACCCTGCCCATCGATAGGTGGAGTGATCCACTCGCCAACCAGATCCCTGAATCCCCTAACCATACTGGGAGCTCACAACTCCCACTCCTCACGAGTTGTTGTTACGTAGCATTGCTACCTACTAGAACCCATCCGACCCTCATCTTTGACCCTTGTATGTATCCCATAGGTGGACCCTGAGTATCAAGAATCTGTCCCATGCATGCCAATCTTCCCTGCTCCTGCCAGACCACATAGTGAAAACCATTATCCCAACACCTGATGATACACCCAGACACTGCTAGGAGTCTGAAAACCCTCTTGTAGACGAAGTCTACCATCGGTTGTCCCTCATGCTCATGTAGCACCTCAGACTGTCTCGCTGAAAGTGTATCATGCAACTCCCTAGCGATGACCTCCCCAAGTGTGAGCCCAGGGGTGGAACATATGCTCCCTCGCAGTAGACCATGCCATCCCCAAGCCTATATCCGTCAACCTGTGCACCCACCAAATGTCTCAACTGGAGAGTCTCTCTCTTCATACTCTATATCCCAACTAGCTGTCCCGAGCAAGCCTCCTGCATCCTACTGCTCATGATGAAGGCAACAAGGGACAACATCCAACTCCTTTGTGCTTGCAAGCAATGTGGAAATGAGGCAGACACACAAGCCACCATGGATGTTGTCAAATGATGCTCATCTGCCTCCTCACCGATCTTGGATGAACTATACCCAATGGAATGCCTGTCATCCTCACAGGCGATCTAACCCTCCAAAATCCCCATGGGTAGCATCACACCTCACTACATACAGCCAAGCACCCCTGCGCTCCCCTGCATACAAACATGTACCTTCGCGACCACCGGCACATGACTCCACCCAATTGCACCCTATGTGCCCTGATGGAAACCACTACCTACTACCATACTACCCCGCACCATAAAACATCCCACGTGTGCCAATGTATCTGCCACTTTGCTAGTGGACCCGTCATGATGCGTAACATATCTCCACACCTGTCCTGGTGGACCTGAGAGGTCTAACTCCATACATGATAGGGGAAATATCGTTGTTGCACTGATCATCCGTCGGTCCCATGCCCAATACATCAATGGCAGAGCATCATCTCTATGCAGTGCCCTATGCGGTGGCCTGTCAATGCCACCTCCTCTAAAAACCTCCTACCAAGGTACACTAATCATCTAATGTCCCCACACACGACCAACATACCAAGACAACTCATGGAGTCTGCCTGCTCCTCTATCAGCTCGACATGTCACTGGTGTTGTCCAAAACTCTGATGGGAATATGAAAATGGGGGCAAGTTCAATCACTAGATCCACCATCCTGCAAATACCATGACTGACCCAATCCATGGAGTGGTGGGGAGTCCCACCTGGATCCCAATCATGATCCATTGCTCGAGCCCCTCTGGCAAACTATGACCCCTGCTGAACTATGCTCTTGACCATGGATGTATCCAAAAACCTAGCCAACCCCACGAAGTACCAACTCAATACCTCTCGCCATCCAAGCCCAAAGGAAGGATCGAGAGCATGAAAATCCTACATGAAACTATCCCCCCATCCTGTGAATGTTACCCCCTGCGTAACTCATGTCGCCTCATCTCACTGATCCGATCGACATATAAAATCTGTCGAGGCAATTTTGCATCTCTCTCGCCATTGCGCATAGGTAGCCTAGCAATGTTGCAAGCCCCGTCTATATAGGCCTGAAGAGAGACATTGTTTGGAGGTACTATAGCTTTGCAGATGGTCTGTGCATTTGTCTGCTCTGAATCAATGTTTGGCCCAAAAGATGACTGCTCATCCTCCTCTACTATGGGCTCAACATGAGTTACAAACTACCCCTGCACGACTAGATCACGCCCCCCTATGTGCTCCCCATGCTATGAAAGCTAGACGTCATCAAGGAGCTCAATCGTGGCTATGGCTACAACTGTTGATTAGTGGTTGTCATTGATGTCAACCCAAGCAGCACCAGGGGCTACCCTGATCTTGCATGGGCATTTTGAATCGACAACTTACTCTATTCTGAATCAAGGATCTTCTAGATGGATTCTACTCGTTGAGATGTTTCCGTTGATATATCGCATGCCAAGTAATTCTTCACGGTTTGAGAGATATTCATGTTTGAAGTTAGTAACCCCAATTAATGGGCTAAAACCCTATGGGGTTGTGGCATGGCACTCATAATTGGTTGTGGTCATTGAATAGTAAATAATTAATAATGATTTTCTTTCTCCTAAAATCCCTCCAACATTCACTTGTTGAGGACCCTCTCAACTCAAGACATTCATATAAATAATGACCCTCATATCCTCCTCTAATAGGGATTTTGTGGCTTCAAACAGGCCATCGTGGTATTTTCGCTATAACTTTTTATCTGCGAAGCTTCAGAAGCTAAAATTAAAACCCAATTGAGCCGAAATCTTAATGAACCTCGTCACCAAATTTCAAATCTTGGTTTGCTATATTTTCAGAGATATGATCTGAGGAAGTTATGGTTTTTGCAGGCGCCCGAATTCCATGTCAAACGACCGACGTTGGGAAAATCATCATAACTTTCTCTCTGAGCATTAGATTCAAATTTCGTAAATAGTCACAGAAAGAGGACGAATTGTAGTTTGTTGAGTAGCATTTTCAAGGCCGAAGGTCACAACAGTGACACGTGGCACTTCGTGCAATTTCTCTCTACTGAACCAGTCTATAATCAGGTCATCGTGGGAGATTGGGCATAACTCTTTCTTGAAGAATCCAATCTTGATTAGACCTATGGGGTTGGAAAGAGGACTCAGAGGGCTACCACAAGACGAAATTTCAAACTCTGGAGATCCGAAATTACATAGATACAACAGATTCAATATCGAGCTCCTAGAAGGCAAGAAAAATCATGCATTCAAAGATCACTGCAATAAGGACCACACATCAACAATCAAGGGTAAGTCTCCTACAACAAGGTATGTATGATTAGTGTTTACATTTGAAATGAGTATCATCTCTGACATATTTTTTTGCAGGACAACGTAAGTATATACAGGGTCTCGGTTATATCTTTACGTCTCTATATGTCACAGTTAGTTTTGATACCACATTTCGGATGTCTTATTCTTGATACTACACATTTGATGCTACACCAAATCTGCTAAATCTATATGATGCTGTAAGTTCGTGTTACTTGTCTTGTCATAGTTGATAGAATGGTCTCTGTTGTTGTACTTAGAACTTGGTCCATCACAAGCCTAGGGTTTGTCATTAGTTTTTATTGTATATATCTTTAGGTCAGTTTTGGATATAGTCTTGCATAGAGTCCAGGCCTATATCAAGAGTGGGAGTCTTTGTCTACTGCTGCAACAAATCAACAACAAAAGTGACACGCACACTTCAGGAACGCATTGTAATTTTGCTTTGTATTTATTCATTATTATGCACTTACATGTGTTTTGCAAGCAGAGGTAAGTTGAAGGGTATTTTGTTTTGTTTTGGGATTGGTTTTGTCGAGCAAATTTTGCATGCAAGTAGAAGAAGATTCGAGTACAACTTCAAGCAAGAATTCAAGAGCAGAAGTATTGAATCAAAGGAAGCATTGCAGCGGGACATCCTTTGAAGACATGATAGCCATCTGTATATTGTGAAGAAGCGTCAAGGCCAAGAGTCATCATTGTAAAGCTGTAAAAGAGTCATTTGTAAAAGTGTCATCATTGGAAGAGTTGTTATTGTAAAAGAGTCAATATGCCTAGAGTCGAAAAGGCATTATTGGGAGGTATAGGAGTCTCTGTTATAGGAGTCTCTGTTAGGATGATGTCATGGTTGGGTTGCGGGTCATAGTGTGATTGGGTGTTCCGTCAAAATCATTGTAAATCATATTGTATTGTGGATCATTTTCCCTGGGACGGGAATCCACACTCTTGTCTCATTTCAGTCATTATAGGGTGGCAAGGAGGTGCTAGGCTGGTGCATGAAGTCACCTACAGGTTGGAGCCTGTGAACACTTCAGGGTGGTAGGTTGGTCTAGGATGTTGGGGCATCCATTCAGTTGACTACTGAAGAAACCAGGGCGTTGGGGCGTCTTTCCAGTGGGAGCTGGAGAAGAATCATTTTCTAGAATTCTAGGAAGTCATTGCTTTCATTTCAGTTGGGGTTGAAAATTAAAGAATTTATTAGAAAAGCATTTGGTGGTTTTTGACCCAGAGGGGGTTTTCCACCTAAAATTCTTGTGTCTACTGTGTTCTTTTATTTACTATTATTACTGCATAAACATTAATAATAATTGAAGATTAACTAATGCTCTGAAAAGATTTAAAAGTGTTAATTGCTAAGGAACACTGATTCACCCCCCCCTTCAATATTTCCAACAATTGGTATCAGAGCTTGGTTCCTTCAATAGCAGTCCAACAACTGGAAGGAGATCATGGAGTATACTGAAAATAGAATTCCTTTGCTCAATGGAAATAACTATGCACTTCGGAGTGGAAGATGCAGTGTCATTTGCTGGCGCAAGGATACGAAGTATGGGAAATCATTGACAAAGGCTTCACACCGACCCAGGATGAACAAGGTAAGAAAAATATGGTATATGATGCAAACGCTAAAGATCTTATTATCAGTGGGCTCATCGAATCTGTTTATCTTAAGGTATTAAGTTGCAAAACTGCTAAAGAGGTATGGGGCAAGCTTGAAAATATATATGCAGGTGACTCAAAGGTGAAAGAAGCAAAGCTTCAAATTTTTAGGGCAAAAATTAAGCAAATCAAAATGAGGGAAGATGAAGATATTGCTACATACTTTCAGCGTGTTGATGAAACAACAAATACATTGGAAGGTTAGGAGAACCTGTTGAAACAAAAATTGTTGTCCGAAAGATCATCAGAACCTTGCCAGCAAGATTTAACCCCAAGGTATCTGTCTTGGAAGATAGATCAAATTTGACCAATCTCAACATAGATGAATTGCATGAAATTCTTACGGCATATGAAATGAGGATTGAAGAAGAGGATGGCACATCTCACTTAGAAACAACATTTTCCGCATCCAAGAAGAATGGTAAGGGAAAGCAGACTCAGAAAGCAAAAACTTGCAAATGTAAGGATGAAGAAAAGGAAGAAAAGGAAGAAGAACTCTCAGATAAAGAATTTGCCTACTTCACACAGAAAATGAGAACAGGTACAGGAAAATTCAAAGGTAAACTTCCATTAATATGTTTTGACTGTGGTGAGGTTGGGCATTTTGCAGCCAAATGTCCTCACAAAAATGAGGTTGTTACGAATGGAAAGAAAGGTCCTAGGAAGTTCAACAAGGCAAGAAGAAATGGTTTAAGAAAAGTTTCTTCACCAAAGAAAATAGTTCCTCATCCGAAGAAGATAGTGATAACGAAGAAGAATTCAATGGAAGAGTATTGTTTCTGGCCAAGCACAATAAGCAACAGGCAACTGACGAAGAAGGAGACGAAGAAGAAGAAATGACTGGGGTTGAATTTCAAAACGAAGTGATTAGGGTTATCAAAGAACTCAAAGCCGAGAAGAAGCATGTCAACTAATCTGAATTGGATCCATGAAAATTATCAGAGTTCTATCACTGTATCAAATCATGACAGACTTCAGAAACCATTGAACAAAGAGCTATCAGGAGGGACCTTTGGACAGTGGCAGTTTGTAGCCAGCAAGGAACAACGAGGACCTCGGTCAAAGCGTGCTGACCGAGGCCCATGGAGACTGTGCAGGACGCAAATTAGCAGTTAGGAAGTCCGGATTGGAAAACGGAGGTCGTTTTTGATGCGCGATTAGCGCTAAGGAAATACCCCTCAAAATGAAAAGGCCCCGAGTGCTTGGTCACAAGGGAAGCCGAAAACTGTGGGAAAAAAGCTGAAATGACAGGGGGTCCCGCACTCCAAAACCGACGGAATATCGGAGGCATGTTGGGCGGTAAGCGGAATTGTCAGGAGACCCAGCGATGCCACACAGGGAACAACGCGTGTCCGACAGATAAGAGAGAAAACCACCTCTCGTCGCGGGCTAACGTCCGAGCAAGTCAACCATGCGATAAGAGTGAACACCGTAGGATCTGGGGGCTCCAGATCTAACGGCGGAAATTGCACCTGATGGAAAACCGAATTTGGAGGGAGAATTAAGCTGCGGCATATAAAAGTCTGAAGTCCAATTTAACCACTGAGTAGGCGGATGAATCATTTCACAACGTAACCGAAATACCGAACCGTTTGGTGAAGAGCTGATGCAGTTTGTGAGAGGACAAGTGGCCACTTCCCTGTGAGACGTTACACAGTGGCAATGACGCAGAGGCAGGGAACTCCAAGCGAACAGCAGCAGGCGATCCAAAGAGGCGGAAGAGGAAGCGAACAATCATGAGACGAATTGGCTTTAAGCCATGAACAGAACAGAGAAAAAGGGGAGAGAAGACAGTGAAGAAGGAAGAAGGAGACAGTGAGACAGAAGCAGAGAACAGAGAGTCGAGCTGACCTAAGGCAGCATCGAGCAGACAGAACCAGGCTTGAGAGGTTCAAGCGATCCCTGTGAGGATATCTGTCGGGAACTGAGTACCAAACTAGACTCATCCCATCAAGACCAGTTGAGGTCAAGACTTGGTAAGGGAGAGTCTGTGCACTCTAGTGGCTTGGGGAATCCAAGAACCACCCTACTAAGCATTATCTATTTCAGGAGACTCAAATTGAGCTCCTCATTGTAAAAACTTTGTTTTAAAGACACAATAAAGAAGGCCACCACTGAAAGTTGGACCGGAGACGTAGCCCAGGAGGATTGGGTGAACTCCTTATTAATTTGTTGTGTTCCTACATTTGCTTACTGTGTTTCTCTTACTGTTTTCCATTATCCAGTGTCTGTGTATTTTGCAATCTGATCGATCTGTTGCCTAAAATAACAGACACACATTAGCAAATGAGTTTGTAATACCTTCATTCATTAATTAATTAACTGAGATCACTCACGAGTGATTTTCAGATCAAGTGGTATCAGAGCTTTAGGCTGTTAAGGTTAGACAAGCTTGTGTTGGATTTAGTTGTTGAATGCTAACTAGATCAAAGCTCAAATTAGGAGGAGAGTTGGTTGAAACTAATCCTGAAATTGGGAGAGTCTATCCTCAGAAGACAATGTCAGAGGAAGGTTCTATGGGGCCAAATCCTCCATTCATAGATAGTTTCCTAACCATAAGGTCCATGGTAGAGGAAATGTATAAGGATTTTAGAAAACATAAAGATGAAGACTCATCAGGCTCCAAACAAGATAAAGGAGAAGAAGAGTCTCACTTCCATGAGCACTCAAAAGGCAAAGGGAAAGAGGAAAGCTTTCTCACACCTCCTAATAGCCCTGAACATAAAAAGAAGACCTCTTTAATTAAACTAGATGTTAAATTTGATTTACCAATATATGATGGAGAGTTGAATGCAGAAAAGTTGGACAATTGGATCAAACAAATTGATGTTTACAGCAGAGTGCAGAGTATCGATTCAGATAAGAGAAAGATTCAGCTGGCCAGCCTACGTCTTGGAGGCACTGCCTTGGTTTGGTGGGAAGGCAGGACCCAAGCTGACATGAAGAGACATGGTAAGACTATCTCTGTCTGGAGTGAATTTGTTTCTGCAATCAAAAAACAGTTCTATCCATTGGCCTACATGCAGCAAGCCATGATGAGCTGGCAAACTCTTCGACAGTTGAAAGGGCAAAGTGTACAAGGATACACCCAAGAATTTAGAAAGAGAGCATTGATTCTAGGAATCTCATTAGACTCACATGAGACTCTGTTGAAGTACATCGGTGGTCTACACAGCGACATGAGGCACACTATCCTCATGTTTAATCCCACTAGTATAGATGAGGTATCTGTTCAAGCTACTCATCTAGAAACTAGAGGAAAGAATGGAAGTCTAGAAGTTGGGGGATCATCCCAACCCATTGCAAGCAAGAATAAGGAGAAAAGAAAACAGAAATGGAAAGCAAGGAAGGCTAACACTGCACAGAAGAGCAAGTCTTCATGCACCCACTGTAAAAAGGATGGGCATGATGATGAGCACTATTGGATTCTGTATCCGGATCTGAGACCTAAAAAGTTCGAGGGAAAGAAGAAGAAGACTATTGCAGCTATTCAGAAAGATTTGGGGTCAGACTCAAGAGATGAAACAACTATTGCAGCCACAGGTATAAAAGGTAAGAATTCTAAAGCATTTACTAGTAATTCTGCACAATCTACTATTAATGAAGAAAATGAGAGAAAAAGACATGAGCTTTTCCATATTCGAGTTATTTCCAAACATCAAAAGATTGATACTTTGTTTGACAGTGGCTCACAAGTAAATTTAATTTCTGAAGCAATTGTAAAGAAGTTGGGATTAGTAACTAAACCTCACAAGAAACCATACCCATTAGGATGGTTAAATGATAAAGCACAACTACAAGTAACTAGACAATGCAAACTCAAATTTTCTTTTGGGCCAGCATTTGTAGATGAGGTTGAGTTAGACATAATTCCTTTGGATATATGTGGAATTTTTTTAGGAAGTCCTAAGCTATTTTCTACAGAGCCGAGAACAAGTATCTACTTGTTAAATATGGAATCGAATACTTTGTAAGAGCTCATAAGCTCAAGAATAATTATACTCTCATAAACTCAAGGCAGATGAAACGAATGATAAATTCATGCAAACAGTTCTTACCGATGGTTGTAAAGGAAAAGAAACCTGATAAAACCAATGTATTTGAGGGTTGTAATGCTAAACAGCAAGCTGATTTAGAAAAGGTTGTTTCAGAGTATGATATCTTGTTTCAAGAACCTAAAGCTCTGCCACCCACAAAGGAAATAGTTCATGATATTATTTTGCAGCAAGATGCTCCATTGCCTAACATTGGAATGTACAGGTTGTTCGCTTTAGAGAACACAGAAATCAAGAAGCAGGTGCAGGAGTTGCTCGAGAAAGGGTTCATCAGACCTAGCACATCACCATGTGGGTCACCAATCGTCTTGGTGAGAAAGAAAGATGGCTCGTGGAGAATGTGCATTGATTACCGAGCACTGAATAAGATAACAATAAAAAATCGTTATCCCCTTCCTCGCATAGATGATCTTTTAGATCAATTAAAAGAAGTTTATTTTTCCAAGTTAGACTTGCATAGTGGATACCATCAGGTCAGAGTGGCAGAACAAGATGCATGGAAGACTGCTTTCAAGACAAAGCAGGGATTGTATGAGTGGCTGGTTATGCCTTTTGGCTTAACTAATGCTCCTGCTACTTTCATGAGAATAATGAATGATGTACTCAGACCTTTTCTTGATGATTTTGTTATTGTATATCTGGATGACATTCTGATATTTAGCAAAACATGGGAAGAACATTTAAAGTATGTTAAGCAGACACTAGATGTTTTGAAAAGAGAAAAACTTTATGTTAAACTCTCAAAATGTGAATTTGGCAAAACTTCTTTAAATTATTTGGGACATATAGTAGGAGGTAGTGAATTGAAGATAGATCCCTCTAAGGTGGCAGTCATTGTAAACTAGCCTAAACCCAAATCTTCTATAGAAGTTAGGAGATTCTTAGGAGCAGCACAATATTGGAGAAAGTTCATTTCTAACTTTTCCTTAATTGCAGCTCCCTTACATGCTTTAACAGGATTGAACAAGGTGTTTCAGTGGGGAGGCAAACAGTAGAAAGCCTTCGACACCTTGAAAGAAAATATTAGTACAACACCAGTACTAGCACTGCTTGATCTTCAAAGACCATTTGAGATCCAAACAGATGCTAGTGACTATGCCATGGGAGCAGTGTTGACACAGCACGGTAAACCCATATGTTATCATTATGAGACATTTAATTCTGCAGTAATTAACTATCCTACATATGATAAAGAATTGTATGCATTAGTACAGAGTGTGAAAAAGTGGAAACATTACTTAATGGGCAAAGAGACAGTGACACATACTGGTCATCAACCACTTCAATATCTACACTCCCAAACTAAGTTGCAGCAATCAAGACACTATAGATGGATGGGTTTTCTACAACAGTTTCATTTAGTCATCAAATATAAAAAGGGCATACACAATAAAGTTGCAGATATGTTATCTAGACCCATTATAAATGCATCTACTATACTTAAGCATAATTCTGTGTTACATGAGAGCTACATTGAACAATATGCTCAAGATATAGACTTTAAATATGTATATGCAACTTTAAGTCAAGGCAAATGAGTAGAAGAATTGGATTATCATATTAAGGACCGACTCTTATATCATTGTGGGAAGCTATGCATTCCACAAACTGAAAGAGTAAAGATAATTCGAGAAGCACACACTTCTCTAATATCAGGTCACTTTGGGGTAAGTAAAACAGTTGCACCGCTGCAAAGGTTTTGTTATTGGCCAAAAATGAACGAAACAGTTTCTAGACATGTAAGAAGATGTACTATGTGTGCTAAAAGCAAGCCCAACAATAGAAAACTAGGCTTGTACACTCCATTACCAGTTCCTTCTCATCCTTGGGAAAGTGTTTCCATGGACTTTGTTGGAGGACTGCCCAAATCTAGGAAAGATCATGATTATTTGTATGTTGTTGTGGATAGGTTCAGCAAAATGTGTCTTTTGATACCTTGTAATAAGCAGATTACAGCTGAACAAACTGCAAAACTGTTCTTTCAACATGTATGGGTTCATTTTGGATTACCCACTTCCATTATATCTGATCGAGACACCCGATTTGTGGGAAACTTTTGGTCAAGTCTGTGGGAACTGATGGACACCAAACTGAAGAAAAGCACAACTTTCCATCCACAAACTGATGGCCAGACAGAAGTAGTCAACAGGACAATGATCCAGTGATCCAATAGTCAACATTTGTGTTATGTGCAGCATGCTTACAACCAAGCCAAACATTCTTCTACACAGAGATCTCCTTTTGACACCTGTTTTGGTTTTACACCCAGGTCACCCTTAGATTTTGTCTTTGGTAAGGACACAACAGTTGAGGGACATAGCGATGTGGACAGGACAACTAGGTTCATCAAACAAATCCAAGAGATCCACTAGGCAGTACAGGAACAGCTGGAAAAGAGCCAAGCCAAATACAAGGCAAGGCATGACAAGCATCGGATGGAGCATAGTTTCCAAGTTGGTGACCAATTCTGGTTGTATATTAGCAAGGACAGAATGCAAGGTGAAGGTAAAAAGCTAAAGCGTATCAGGTATGGACCCTTCAAGATACTTAAGAAGATTGGTGAGAATGTTTTTCGTCTTGATCTACCAGCTTACATGCACATCTACTCGGTCGTGAATGCAGATTGCTTGAGATTGTTTGAACCTTCACTAATTGAGGATCCTGAAGAACAGAGTCAATTGCCTTCTATTGATGACCTATTACCTGAATACCTTAATGAATTGCAGGAAGACATAGTTCTGGATAGGAAGGTGAGAACGACGTGCAAGGGAGATGTTGAGTACCTCAAAGTTGGGCTCAAGGGTTCAAAGCCGAGCAGTGCAAAGTGGATAGAGATTGGACAAGTGAGACAATTGTACCCTCACTTAGTCGATGCTTGAAAATCAACTTTTGGTGGTCCAAAAGCTTTTTCAGTGGGAAGGCCGTGATCCGAATTGGATCCATGAAAATTATCAGAGTTCTATGACTGTATCAAATCATGACAGACTTCAGAAACTTGTGAACAAAGAGCTATCAAGAAGGACCTCTGGACAATGGCAGTTTGTAGCCAGCAAGGAACGACGAGGACCTCGGTCAAAGCGTGCTGACCGAGGCCCATGGAGACCGCGCAGGACGTAAACTAGCAGTTAGGAAGTCCGGATCGAAAAACGAAGACCGTTTCTGATAGCGTGCGTGCATCGCTGGGCAAAACCCCTCGAAATGAAAAGGCCCCGAGCGCTCGGTCACAAGGGAAACCAAAAACCGTGGGAAATGTGCTGAAATGACAGGCGGGTCCCGCGCTCCAAAACCGACGGAATATCGGAGGCATGTTGGGCGGTAAGCGGAATTATTAGGAGACCCAGCGATGCCACACAGCAAACGACGTGTGTCCGGCGGATGAGAGAGAAAACCACCTCTCATCGCGGGCTAACGTTCGAGCAAGTCAACCGCGTGATAAGAGCGAACACCGTAGGATCTGGGGGCTCCAAATCTAACGGCGGAGATTGTGCCCGATGGAAAACCGAATCTAGAGGGAGAATTAAGCTGTGGCATATAAAAGTCTGAAGTCCGATTTGACCGCTGAGTTGGCGGATGAATCATTTCACAACGTAACCGAAATACCGAACCGTTTGAGGAAGAGCTGGCGCAGTTCGTGAGAGGACAAGTGGCCACTTCCCTGTGAGACGTTACACAGTGGTGATGACGCAGAGGCAAGGAACTCCAAGCGAACAGCAACAGGCGATCCGAAGAGGCGGAAGAGGAAGCGAACAGTCATGAGACAGATTGGCTTTAAGCCATGAACAAAACAGAGAACAGGGGGAGAGAAGACAGTGAAGAATGAAGAAGGAGACAGTGAGACAGAAGCAGAGAATAGAGAGCCGAGCTGACCTAAGGCAGCATCGAGCAAATAGAACCAGGCTTGAGAGGTTCAAGCAATCCCTGTGAGGATATCTGTTGGGAACTGAGTACCAAACTGGAGTCATCCCATCAAGACCAGTTGAGGTCAAGACTTGGTAAGGGAGAGTGTGTGCACTCTAGTGGCTTGGGGAAACCAAGAACCACCCTACTAAGCATTATCTTTTTCAGAAGACTCAAATTGAGCTCCTCATTGTAAAAACTCTGTTTTAAAGACACAATACAGAAGGCCACCACTGAAAGCTGGACCGGAGACGTAGCCCAGGAGGATTGGGTGAACTCCTTATTAATTTGTTGTGTTCCTGCATTTGCTTAATGTGTTTCTCGTATTGTTTTCCATTATCCAGTGTCTGTGTATTTTGCAATCTGATCGATCTGTTGCCTAAGATAAAATAGACACACACCAGCACATGAGTCTGTAATACCTTCATTCATTAATTAATTAACTGAGATCACTCACGAGTGATTTTCAAATCATCAACACTCTTGAAGACAATTTGAAGACAGAAAGAGAACAAGTCCTCAACCTTAAAATCAAGGTTGAAGAATACAAGCGAATTGAAGAATCTCTCAAGAAAGAATTAAAGGAAAACAACAAGGAAAGAGAAGTATTGGAAGCTGAAATAGTTTCTCTACGAAAGGAAATAAAAAATGGAAAAACTTTTCAAAACTACGCCAACAATTCAATGACTTTGGATGAACTAATCATAAACCAACGATCATACAACGACAAGATTGGTCTTGGTTACAAAGAAAAATTCAAAAAGAAGTCGAGTCCTTCTATGACAGTTAAAGAAGATAGATATGAAAAATCTACCAAGCAGGTAGATCTCCCAGCTAGACCAAGAGATCAACTTTCACAAGAAGAACCTTGGAAGACAATTCCTCGAAGAAGATTTCCTCCCAGGTATCAACCTATCTTTTATGGTCATTGTTATTCATGTGGAAGGTTTCGACATAGAGCTGCAGAATGCCGCATGTATGTTTGGAATGAATATAATTCCAGGAAATCCTTCAGAAATGGATATTCCATAACTCAGCATAATATTAACAAATTCAATCATTTGAGAGATGATGTCGAATGTTACAAATGTAACAATTTTGGACATATGGCTAGGGATTGTGAAGTTTTTGACAGGTACAATCATTATCTGCAAAACCCTAGAAGCAAGTTTGCAGGATCATGAGACAGGTTCCACAATGATTTTGTCAGAAGAGAATACGTGCTAGATGGGCCAAACATTGAATGTTTCAAATGCCATAACTATGGCCATAGCACTCGCGGTTGCAGATATCAGATGGAATCACCTATGGACAACATTGAATGCTTCAAGTGTCATAACTATGGGCACATGGCTCGAGATTGCAGGAATAAGAAGGTCTGGAAAAGGAAACAGGTACAGGAAGACAAAGCAGATAACAAGGTTTCAACAGTTATGCTTTCAGGATTTGTAAAAGCAAAAGGTCATGAGGAATTAGCAGTTGCTTTAGATAATGACTCAAGTCAAGATGGCCCATTAGGTGACTCACTATTTTGAACAATCTGGCTTGTTGACTCCTTAATGTTTGTAGAGGAGGAGTCTATGGAGTAGTATATGGCAGAAGTTTACGATTAACAAGTAGGTAGTTTGAACAAGATGGTCGTTTCATTACAGGTTCAGGGGGAGCAAAACAGTTAAAGGATTACAGGTTACCAGGAAAAAGGCAAGATTAGTCTGCAAAGCATATGCACAGGTTGAAGGAATCTATTTTGAAGAAACATTTGCTCCCATTGCCAGAATGGAAGCTATCAGGATGTTTCTTGCTTATGCTTGCTCAAGAAAAATCGAGGTCTACCAAATGGATGTTAAGTTAGATTTTCTAAACGGTGAATTGGAGGAAGAAGTTTAAATTGAACAAGCCAAAGGTTTTCTGCTCTCTGACAAAGAAGACTACGTCTGTAGATTAAAGAAGGAGCTATATGGTCTCAAGCAAGCTGCTAGGGCTTGGTATGCTCTTCTTGACAAATATCTACATCAACCGGGATTCAAGAAAGGAAGCACTGACAACAATCTTTATGTGAAAGTGGATCGAGATAACCTAACAATTATCGAAGTATATGTGGATGATATAATCTTTGGAAGCAGTGATGACAGATTAAGTAAAGACTTTGCCACAAAAATGCAAAGTGAGTTTGAAATGTCTATGATTGGCGAACTAAAATACTTTTTAGGGCTTTAGATTTCTCAGCAGGATAAAGGAATATTCATATATCAAACCAAGTACATCAAAGAAATGCTCAAGAAATTCCAGATGGAAGGTTGCAAGCCAATTCTTACCCCCATGGTAACATGTTGCAAGTTAAGCTTACAAGATTCATCAAAGAATGTGGACCAAAGGTTGTATGGATACATGATTGGTAGTCTCTTATATGTGACAACCTCCCGACCTGATGTGATGTAGGCAGTTGGACAAGTAGCAAGATTCCAAGCAGCACCAAAAGAATCTCATATTATTGTCGTCAAAAGAATTCTTCGGTATCTTAAGGGCACAATTGAATATGGTCTATGGTATCCCAAAGGGAACGATCTAGTCATCCAAGCTTATACTGATGCAAATTGGCAGGAAGTGTTGATGATCGTAAGAGTACCAGTGGAGCAACATTCTATCTAGGTGGTTGTCTTGTTTCATGGTTAAGTAAAAAGCAGTCTTCTATTGATTTGGGGTAGCATCGAATGTGCTCTAGCCATGAAAACTGGTGGAGAGGGTAAAGCACATGACATCTCCAAGACCCAAAAATGATTTGGACAAATTGTACCCGGTTTGGGAGATATTAAAATAATTAATATTTTTAATGGAGTTCATAATTCTAAACTTAGGAAAAATAAAATATTAATGGGTATTAATATAACACTGGGTTAGAAGGTTCCAAAAGTCATGGATCAAGCCAAATCTAATCTTAACCGTTGATTAGAGACTTAATCTCAGTCATTGAAGGACCAACGAGAAAAGTATAAGAAGAGGCTTAAGGGTCAATTGGACAATACACCGGAGTGATTAGTCATTCATTTTTCTAGAGCGGGCTTGCTAAGCAAAGTTGAATTAGTGATCAGCAACGAAGGGCAATGAGTACGAGGCAGAGAGGCAGAGACAATACTGAGAGACCAACACAAAAGCAAAAAGAGCGAGAGCAGCAGCCAGTCCAGGCTACGCAGAGCCCAACAGAGACAGCGCAGAGGCCAAAGGGACTACGTCATCCACGCAGAGGCTATTGGAGTGACGCAAAGGGTCCCAAAGGTTGCGCAGTGCCTTAGAGGGGTGACGCAGAGGGTCCTGGGGTTGACGCAGGTCAGCAAAAGGCTGATGCAGAGGCCAAAAGGGCCAGCGCTGAGCTTCAATTGTGCCTGAGAGGGTTTCGTGAGATAGGTTTTCTGAATACCTGTTTCGGGATATAGAGGTATTGCTGCCATATATTTTTCTCTTTCGGGTGAGCCAGTTAGGCACCCAATTGTACTCAAGGAAATACTGCATAATAATAAACCCTCATAATAGTTGCACCGGTTTTCCCGCACTGGGTTTTTTCGGGGACATTTGTCCAAAAATAACGGTGTCACTTGTGTGCTTGTTTTCTTTCAGTTGATGATCTGTAGATGTTGTGACTATATTGTGTTTATTTCGATATTTAAATGGACTAAATAACCTGTTCGAATTTAAACAAGTAGAAGAAATAAATCAGCAGAATACAAATTAATTTTCTAACGGATAGACTTAGAAAATTCAACATGGTATCATAGCATGGTTGCAGATCATAGGAAAACTGAAGGCATCAGCTTAGTAGAGCATTTGCAGTAGATTCAGCTATCTTGAGTGATAGAATTGATCCTTGCAGAAAGCAACAGAGGAAGGAGTGACGCAGAGGGACTGCGTCATCAATCTGGGCCAGAGAGAGGCAGTGCAGATGCTAAGGGCAGAAACAGGCTCACGCAGAGGCTAGGTGGGCAAACGCAGTTGCCTGAGGGAGTGGTTTTGCCGGTGCTGAGATTGCACAGAGCCAAGAGGCTCAATCCTTCAATTGCTGGGTCATAGGTGGTTGTGGGTAGTTTGTGAAGCGAAGCTGGTGAGGTACTGTGACTAGAACAGTACCTAACAGGGCAAGACCAAGGTAGAGGGAGTTGTTGCCGAGGCGGATTTTTAGCCAAGGAATCCGGATCAATGTTGTAGTTGCACACACGATCGAAGAGGAGCAACTTGAAAATTGGCAGAAGGATTTCCAAGAGGGAAATCGGGACTCAGAGGGAGTCCAGAAGAGAAATTCCAGACAAGAAGTAGAGAGACTTGATGGAGTCGAACCGAGAACTTCCAAATGGGAAGTAGAGAGACTCAGCAGGAGTCGAATCGAAAACTTCTAGGCGGGAAGTAGGGAGACTCAGAGGAGTCGACATAGAAGAGCAGTGAGATGGCCGTGAATGGGCTGAGAGATCAGGACAGGCTGGATGGAGCGTCCAACTTTGTGGTCTGGAAGGCCAGGATCTTGTCCATTCTAGACAGGCATCATATCAGGGGCTTGGCCTTGAGAGTGATGGCTATCCTAGTTGACCTGATAGCTAATGAAAGGTACGAGGAGGCAATGGCTAAGGCAAATTGCTTCATCCTTGATGGGGTCAAGGATCATGTGGTACCACATAATGCCGACAAGGAAATGGAAAAGGAGGTGTGGGACACTTTGAAGACATTGTACCAGCATACTTCCGTGTAGAGGAAGATGCTCCTGGAGAATCAGCTATGGTCATACAAGATGCAGAAGGGAGAGTAGATAGATGTCTTCCTCGGTCGATTGAAGGAGATCTGTGACTAGCTAACTTCCATAGGGGCCACACTGGATGAGGAATTGATGGTGAGGACCACACTTAACGCGGTCTTCAAGGATTGGGAGATATTTGTCCAGAGCATACTGAGCAGGACGAGTCTTCTGGATTGGGAAGAACTGTGAGTGGCCTTTTGTCAAGAAGAGATCAGACGGCTGACCAAGGCGGGGAGTAGTGGCAAAGGGGTTAGGATCAAGGAGGAGGAAGAGGATGTAGCTCTGGAATCTGCTGGAAAGCAGGAAAAGAGGAAGAAGAAGGACCTCTCCAAGGTCAAGTGCTTCCATTATGGGGAACTGGGTCACTATGCGAACCAGTGTCCGAGGAAGAAGAGTAAGGGAGAGGCTTCTGACTCTAAGGTGGCGCCAGTGAGAGCGGAGAAAGAAGTCGAGGAGGATGACGATTGTGCCATGAGTGCTCATGTGCCACTCGAGAAGAACTGGGGAGATATCGAGTTGTAGTCAGGAGGACTACAGGCGATGAGGGGCATTATACCTTGCTACAGGAGCCCCGAAGAGGAGTAGCAAGACTGGCAGATGTCGACCGAGATAGATGCGAATGAAGCGGCATAGAGTGCTACAGTGTAGGAGTCCTCGGGCAGTGCGACAGAGAGTGCTACAGTGTAGGAGTCCTCGAGCAACACGAGGCTTGTAGGCTGCAATAGTGCGAGAGGCACGAGAGTGTTGTACCAGTGCAGGATGGCACAAAGAGGTGTGAAATGGTGCGATATGCAGGGAGTTGTTGCAGCAATGCAGAGGTCGGTAGAGGGAGCACTTGTTAGCGGCAAAGGGGGCTTCAGCATCAGGAGTGTTTCTAGCCTGACAGGGATGTCAGAGTTGGGTGGATCAGTTACTTACTTCTCAGTAACTGAGTTGCAGTGCAGTAACAATATGCAGTAGCTCGATGCAGCATGATGAGAGGGGGATGCAGTGCAGATGCAGTTCCGAGAGGATGGACCAGTAGCAGCACGGATGCAGAGGGAGCTGTCGTACGGATGCAGCAGTGGCAGGGGCAGGGCCATGGGCAGCAGTACAGGATGCAGCAGTGTAGAGGATGTTGGGCGGGAAGCCCTAGCATCAGCACAGGGACCGGTGCTGGATGATCAGGGTAATGCTCTGTAAGGAGAATTACTAGAGCACAATCCTCGCTAAGAGGGAGTGTTGATTTGGGGTAGCATCGGATGTGCTCTAGCCATGAAAATTGGTGGAGGCTAAAGCACATGAGATCTCCAACTCCTAGAAATGGTTTGGACAGATTGTACTCAGTTTGGGAGATATTAAAATAATTAATATTTTTAATGGAGTTCCTAAGTCTAAACTAGGAAGAATAAAATATTAATGGGTATTAATATAAAACTAGGTTAGAAGGTTCCAAAAGTCATGGATCAAGCCAAATCTAATCTTAGCCGTTGATTAGAGATTTAATCTCGGTCATTGAAAGACCAACGAGAAAAGTATAAGAAGAGGCTTGAGGGTCAGTTGGAGAATACACCAAAGTGATCAGTGATTCATTTTGCTACAGGGCTGCTAAGCAAAGTTGAATAAGTGATCAACAGCGAGGGGCAATGAGTACAAGGCAGAGAGGCAGAGACTATTAAGAGACCAGCGTAGAAGCAAAGAGAGCGAGTGCAGCAACCAGTCCAGGCTACGCAAAGCCCCGCGGAGACAGCGCAGAGGCCAGAGGCACTATGTCATCCATGGAAAGGTTGTTGGACTAACGCAGAGGGTCCCAGAGGCTGTGCAGTTCCTCAGAGGGCTGACACAGAGGGTTCTGGGGTTGACGCAGGTCAGCAAAAGGCTGAAGGAGAGGGTTTTGGGGTTGACGCAGGTCAGCAAAACGCTGATGCATTGAGCTTCAGGTGTGTCGGAGAGGGTTTCGAGGGACAGGTTTTCTGAATACCTATTTCCGGATATATAGGTATTGCTGTCGTGTATTTTTCTCTATCGGGTGAACTGGTTAGGCCCCCAGTTGTACTCAAGGAAATACTGCATAATAATAAACCCTCAGAATAGCTGCACTAGTTTTCCCGCATTGGGTTTTTCCGGGGACATTTGTCCAAAAATAACGGTGTCAATTGTGTGCTTGTTTTCCTTCAGTTGATGATCTGTAGATGTTGTGACTATATTGTGTTTATTTCGATATTTAAATGTATTAGATAACGTGTTCGAATTTAAACAAGTAGAAGAAATAAACTAATAGAATACAGATTAATTTTCTAATGGATAGACTTAGAAAATTCAACATCTTCAATTTTGTTATCCACAGCAAAAGAAAAATATGTCGTGGTAACAACTTGTTGTACTCAAGTTCTTTGGATGAAGCAAACTTTGCAAGATCTTCAAGTCAAGTTCAATGAGCCTATTCCCATCTTTTGCGATAACACCAGTGCCATCAGTATCTCCAAGAATCCTATGACGCATTCCAAAACGAAGCACATTCCGATTAAATATCATTTCATTAGAGAGTGGGTCGCTAAAAAGAATATCAACCTTGAATATGTTGGCATAAAGGAACAAATTGCTGACGTCTTTACCAAACCATTACCTCGTGAAGCATTTGAGTATCTTCACCAAAATCTTGGGATTCTCCCAAATTTTCATTAGACTCTTTCTCTTATCTACTCGAGTAGAAAGGGGGAGTGGAGGTGTGTACAGGTCCACAAGATGGCTTTTTGTCAAGGGGGGTTACCCTTTTCCATTGATGACAAAGGGGGAGAGAAGGCAGTAGGAACAGGTGACATGATCACAGGGGAGTACTTGTGTTGCCATCAATGCCAAAGAGGGAGATTGTTGATCAGTGGTTGTCATTGATGTCAACCCAAGCAGCACCAGGGGCTACCCCGATCTTGCATGGGCATTTTGACTTGACAACTTACTCTATTCTGAGTCAAGGATATTCTAGATGGATTCTACTCGTCGAGATATTTCCGTTGATATATGGCACGCCAAGTAATTCTTCACGGTTTGAGAGATATTCATGTTTGAAGTTAGTAACTCCAATTAGTGAGCTAAAACCCTATGGGGTTGTGGCATGGCACTCATAATTGGTTGTGTTCATTGAATAGTCAATAATTAATAATGTTTTTTTTGCTCCTAAAATCCCTCCAACGTTCACTTGTTGAGGACCCTCTCAACTCAAGACATTCATATAAATAATGACCCTCATATCCTCCTCTAATAGGGATTTTGTGGCTTCAAACAGGTCATTGTGGCATTTTCTCTATAACTTTTTTCTGTGAAGCTTCAGAAGCTAAAATTAAAACCCATTTGAGCCAAAATCTTGATGAACCTCATCACTGAATTTTAGATCTTGGTTCGTTATATTTTCGGAGATATGATCTGAGGAATTTAGGGTTTTTGCAGGCTCCCGAATTCCGTGTCAAACAGGTGACGTTGGCAAAATCGTCATAACTTTCTCTCTGAGCATTGGATTCAAATTTCGTAAATAGTCACAGAAAGAGAATGAACTGTAGTTTGTTGAGTAGCATTTTCAGGGCCGAAGATCGCAATAGTGACACGTGGCACTTCGTACAAGTTCTCTCTACTGAACCAGTCTATAATCAGGTCATCGTGGGAGATTGGGCACAACTCTTTCTTGAAGAATCCAATCTTGAACAGACTTGTGGGGTTGGAAAGAGGACTCAGAGGGCTACCACAAGACAAAATTGCAGACCCTGGAGATCCGAAATTACATGGATACAACAGATTCAATATCCACCTCCTAGAACGCAAGAAAAATCATGCATTCAAGGATCACTACAGTAAGGACCACACATCAACAGTCAAGGGGAAGTCTCCTACAACAAGGTATGTATGATTAGTGTTTACATTTGAAATATGAGTATCATCTCTGACATATGTTTTTGCAAGACAACGTAAGTACATATAGGGTCTCAGTTATATCTCTATGTCTCTATATGCCACAGTTAGTTTTGATACCACATTCCAGATGTCCTATTCTTGATACTACACATTCGATGCTACACCAAGTCTACTAAATCTATATGATGTTGTAAGTTCATGTTACTTGTCTTATCATAGTTGATAGAATGGTCTATGTTGTTGTACTTAGAACTTGGTCCATCACGAGTCTAGGGACTGTCATCAGTTTTTATTGTATATATCTTTAGGTCAGTTTTCGATATAGTCTTGCATAGGGTCCAGGCCTATATCAAGAGTGGGATTCTTTGTCTACTGCTGCAATAATTCAACAACAAAAGTGACAAGCACACTTCAGGTACGCATTGTAATTTTAATTTGTATTTATTCATTATTATGCACTTACATGTGTTTTGCAGGCAGAGGTAAATTGAAGGGTATTTTGTTTTGTTTTGGGATTGGTTTCGCCGGGCAAATTTTGCATGCAGGTAGAAGAAGATTCAAGTACAACTTCAAGCAAGAATTCAAGAGCAAAAGTATAAAATCGAAGGAAGCATTGTAGCGAGACATCCTTTGAAGACATGATAGCCATCCGTATAGGAATCCACACTCTTGTCTCATTTCAGTCATTATAGGGTGGCAGGGACGTGCTAGGTTGGTGCATGAAGTTGCCTACAGGTTGGAGCCTGTGAACACTTCAGAGTGGTAGGTTGGTCTAGGATGTTGGGGCATCCATTCAATTAACTACTAAAGAAGCCAGGGCATTGGCACGTCCTTCCAGTGGGAGCTGGAGAAGAATGCTTTTCTAGAATTCTAGGAAGTTGTTGCTTTCATTTTAGTTGGGGCTAAAGATTAAAGAATTTATTAGAAAAGAGTTCAATGGTTGTTGACCCGAAGGGGGTTTTCCACCTAAAATTCTTGTGTCTACTATGTTTTTTTATTTACTGTTATTAGTGCATAGACTTTAATAATAATTGAAGATTAACTAATGCTCTGAAAATATTTAAAAGTGCTAATTGCTAATGATTACTGATTCACCCCCCTCTAAGTATTTCCAACAACAACTGTGTCTCCTAATACCTTATCTAAGGATGGTACCTTATCAACAAACGACTTTATGGGTGTAAGCTCCACCCTCTCCACCAAGGTGTCAACCGGTGTTATCAAAGAGGTCTCCAACAATGTTGACTCCTGCACCACACTAGGTATATCGTTGTGATCCTCCCCATCCTGCATGTCCTCATGCTCGACCTCCTCCTCAGGCTCCTAACATCTGAGGCCCGATCTCCACGAACTGTAATTCCTCTTGGCTCCACCCTCTGACTAACCTCCTTTGTGCTCCTCAAAAGAGAAAGCCCTCCCGATCCTACGGCCCAACGCCTCATACTCATCAATCCTATCCATGAAGGACCTCCTTAAATCTACAAAGGTGTCAGGTTCCCTCCCCTTCTCCATTTCGTCTAGAAAATGAGGCATGGTAGGTTGGTTAGGCTAGCCTTGGGTATTGTTTTGTTGGAATGCACGTGCATGCGCATGGCTTCTCTACTGGGTATGTCTGAATGTCCCCATCATTTGTTGCATCCTCTCTAGGAAATGTTGGTTTTTCCTCCTCAGTTGTCAGTTCTACCTTATCAACTCCTCCATGATCCCCTGTGTACTCTCCCCTTCCTGTGTCATTGGAGTGTCCATAAATTCACCAATCACTGATTCACTATACATGCATGGCCAAAACCTCCATGATCTTGCTAGCTACCCCATGGCTGGCCAAGTTCATGCTTTCATACCACTGTAATGTTCCAAATGGAAAATTAATAGCAATATTAAGCAAAATACACATGCAACACAGAAAAATTCTGACAACAATTAAACATCCATAAAATTGCACCAGAATTGCGCCAAGATGAGCCATTTTATTATCAAAAGGAGAGTACAATGCATGGAATATGTGCACTTGGGCTTACCAACGCAAGCTAGACAATCCTAGGTGAGAAAAATGTTGCCTGGATGCAAAGGAAAGACTTCTCCTCAATGTACTGCGTTGGCCCTGGAATTTATGCAACTACTGGTTGGAAGAAACCCCTGTTTGAGCCTCCAAAAGTGCTCATAAAAATCTGCCAAATAAATCTTCGACTCTCCAACACAAACCCAGAAAAACCCAAGAACTATTTGGGCAAATTTTACTGACCACCCGAAACCCAAAATTTAAACTTACTCCTCCTAACTGGCTACCCAATTAATTATATTGTTTTTGGGCACCAAAACCCATCCAGAAACTTTGCAAGATTAGGAGCAGACTATTTGACCCCTGACCAACAAAACCCAAAAATATTTTGGGCCAATTCTGACCTCCCAGAATTACCCAAAATTGGTGCTACGCCCTCCTCCACTGGTTCTACGTCCCCCCTGAAGAGTGACTGTTGATTTACCCTTGTTTCCTCCCTCCAAATGGCTGGGAAAATTCAGAAATGCTTCCTTGGAAATTTAGGCCCAAAACCCCAACTCCACTAGCTCCTATTTACTGCAAATTTGGCCCACAAATTCTTCCAAGAAAACTATTGCGCAGGCCCTAGAGGACGAATTTGGGTTCTCTCTATAGCTATAGACTCCACCTCTGCAAATAACCACAAATTCTCATCCACCCTCAAGAGATTTTCTCCTAATTTCTCTAGTTGAAACTCCCTTGGAAACTCCTCAAATCAGTGGTACGAACTTTTGGCCCTGCATCCTCCTAAAGATTCTAACTGACTGAGTTATGGCTGGAAATGACCCACAAACCCCAAGAATCTCCTCTACAATAAACTCTGAAATTCTCTCTTAGTGTGGCACTCTAAGTCCACCAAAGAAAGTGCTGAGACCAGAAATCTCCTTGTCCTAAGCAACACTGGTAGTCTTGGCTAAGCAGCTCAAAAGTACTTTGAATCAGAAATTCAATTTGTCAAAAGCCCCTAAAATGATGTCTCTTGAACTCTCTTCCTTCTATTTATCTTTGTTGCCCACTTTCTCTCCTTGTGGGCCCCACCAATTCGACCTCCTCCTCCCTAGATCGATTTTCCTAAGGGGTTGGAATTCGCCTTCTTGGATGGCCCCACATCCCACTACCAATTTAATTTTTCCTTTTCTCTAATGTTGGTGGCCTCCATCTCTCAAAAAATTAAGTGGGGACTTCCTCCACCCACTTTTCCTAAGTTTACATGCCAAAAGATTTCCCAACACCTAATTGCAAAATTAATTTAATTGGGGACATTACACAATGGATATGACTTCTTTGTCTTCGTTAAAAGCTCAGGCTTTACAATGCTCTTATTGATGCACGTACTGCAGTCATCCAGGTTCCTACTTTCCCTTTTGAATGTAGTGATCCAGTCTCCTTCTTGATTGATACCCAATTGGATACCTAAGGTAGAGGGTAGACACTAAAGCTGCTGAGAAAGATTCAATGGCACAGGTATCACTGGAGTTTCTAGTCAGAAATGTGAATCCGATGTAAACAATGAAACCTTTTTGCAAACATTAGTGAAGGACAACACAGTAATCTCCAACAACAATTAATATGAACGGGTCGAAATGTGCAGGGCTGCACATTTCATGATTTGTACTATGTAAATTATAAATGACGACATCACACTGGCTACACAGAATTAGTGTATTTTTTCTCAATTAAAATGCCACAATCTCAAATGCATAAATGAATAAATATAGACTGAATTTCTCCCATTCAATTTTTTGTCGCAATCAAACATTCTGCTGAACTGGAATTTTCCTTTTCAAATTCATGTACAATTGAGAACACTTTTTTTCTTCCCTTTTCCATGTCTTCCATTGTGAACTTATATTAGGTTTTTGGTTGTTTTTCTAGACTATCTACCAATGAGGGCTCGCTCAGCCTTTCTCTGTCCAATGTTAAAGAATTGATCATGCCTAAAGTCTCCTCACCACATGAATCAAGTAGAGCCATAGACCTAACAAGACCTACTCTTTTCTTCTTTTAATAGACCAGGAAGAGGTGAAAGAGGTTTGTTTTGCTTTGCTCCATGTTAGAACTTCACAGTAAACATCATGTGAGAAATACTAGGGTATTTATAAACCATTGACATGATCTCCTCATGGTAAAATGGTGTCCTTTTAAGGCATAAATTTTTTAATTAGTAGAAGTATTCTAATGTTAGCAAAATTCTAGGCATATGCAGTTGACAGAACTACTATACTGATAAATAAATGTTTATTTAACCTAACCATCAATAAACAATTGGATGTCTTCTTCTAATGCGCTTTCAAGAAGCATGCATCATTCAATGGTCATTGGAAGCAAAAAGAAGAAAGTAACAACACAATCGCCAAACCAGAATAACTTTCTCTTGTTGTTTGTTAGCATTCTAATAATGAATAACAAAATTGATTAATCAATTCAGCTATGAATCTAGAACTGGAATCTGTACAATCAATTTTATACATGGTTTTTAAGAAGGAAAACCAAAACTTTCAAAAAATTTGCTGATCCTAACCACAATGCATTTCTGCCACTGGAAGATGGCATATGGGAGGACCCTGAATGGAAATAGCTAGTGTAAAGATAATAACAACTTTTAGATTTTAAAATCGACAAAAGGGGGTGTTCTCTTACATATACCTATCAAAAACTTGTCCAGATGGTACCATTGCTACATAGTTTGCTGCCACCTGCAACGAAGGACAATAATTGTATTGCTAGAATCAATAACTAAATTAATTCATTGAACCACCACAATCGAAGATGAATACTCAAATATATAAAGTACCCTATATCAATATCATCATATATAGCCATGATAAATGGCTAGAACAGTTCAATAAAATACTTTCCTTGAATAATTTTTATAAAGCGAATAATTATCTGCAAAGGACAACAAAAGCATCTGAAACTTGATTTGATGATGACTACTTAGATCAATGTTAAATCCATATCTCTAATATTCCTAATGGAAAATAACAGTAAATAACAGAGACATGCACTAAGCTACAGCGATAAGAAATTCACACATGCATGCACAATCAGTAAACCACAGAATATGAACAGTAAATCTAAGTCGTTTTATTAATATCAATGTTGGAACTAAGTACAAATAGAGTGGAATGATGGAACCTGGGCTTGCTTCTACAAGCATGCAAAACCCAAGTGAAAGATGTAAATCGTCAAGGCTGGAAATGGATCAAACTGGTAACTCGCACTGCCCAGAAATTTTGCCACTGCTTGTAGGTGAACTGTGGTTTATGCCCTCAAATCTGCCACAAAAATTCTGCAAAATTAACTGGAAGCTCCTCTCACCCAAATCTGCCAAACCAAGAAATATATTGGACTAATTCCAAATGACTTGGAAAGCCCCAAAAAGTGCGAAAATCCTAGACTGTCAATCTCTGCGCCCAACAGGAAATCACCACTGCAAAATGATCCAAATCCACCTCACAAAATAGCTTACAATCTCCTCCAGAAATAGAGCAAATTCCCAGCCAAAATCCAGCTATGTTTCCAGCCCCAAATGGGCCAAACCTCTGCAACTTCTGCCTAATAATCCCTGTGCAGGCTTAGAAAGAGAAGAATTTGGCCCAACAATATGTCATTGTCTCAGCCCTGTAAATTTGTACCAATTTCTCCCTCCTACCAAGAGAACATTTCCTGCAAATGCCCAGAACCTGCAATCAACGAGAGCTGCTCCAAATAATCACTGTAGTTCTCCTTCTGTGCCTAGGTTGTGCGAATGGCTGAGAGAAATCTCTGCAATTATCTCCAATGGAAGTCCTGAAATAGACTCTCCAAGATCTCACTAGGGAGACACTCAAAGTTCGCTGAAATGAGGGTGAGCTTCGCTTCAAACTCTTGAGTTAAACAACTCTGCTTCTCTTGTGTTGAACAACCTCCAAGAGAGAGTTCGATCTCAAGAAATTAGATGGCCAAAAAATGCAAAAATGGAGTTCTCTTGTGCTATTTACAGATGTTGGACACTTCTCTCTTGGTGGAACCCCCAAGTAACTAGTTCGAACCCACTCGTCTTCTTCTTTCCTCTGTTGATTTGGGGTAGCATCGGATGTGCTCTAGCCACGAAAATTGGTGGAGAGGCTAAAGCACATGAGCTCTCCAATACGCATAAATAGTTTGGGCAGATTCTAAACAGTTTGGGAGATATTGAAATAATTCATATTTTTAATGGAGTCCCTAAGTCTGAACTTTGGGAAAATAAAATATTAATGTGAATTAATATAAAATTGTGTTAGAGGATCCAAAAGTCATGGATCAAGCCAAAATTAATCTTAGCCATTGATTAGGGACTTAATCTCGGTCGTTGAATTATCAACGAGAAAAGTATAAGAGGAGGCTTGAGGGTCACTTGGAGAACACACTGAGTTGACCAAGAATTCTATTTTCTGGGGCAGGGCTTGCTGAGGAAATCAAAAGAGTGATCAGAGTTGCAGCTGAGGGAAAGTGAATATAGAAGCAGAGAGGCAGAGATAGCATCAGGAGCATCAGCGCACAAGCCGGGAGAGAGGGACACAAAGCCAGCCAGAGGTTCACGCAGAGCTAGCCAAGGCTCATGCAGAGGCAGCCAGGAGTTGCGCAGCGCCTCGGAGAGCCAGCGTGGGTGATGTAGAGGCTCTAAGGGATAACGCAGTGCTTCCAAAGGCTGGCGCAGGACAAGCTAGGACTACGGTGGGTAGACGCTAGGCCAGAAAGGGCTGACGCAATCCCTAGAGGCTAACACTGGGGTTTTCGTGGGGCAGATTGGAGCTGGGAGCTGTCGGAGTGTTTATCCGGGGTTTCAGCCAGAATATCTGTCTCCAAAGGAGAGGTACTACTGCCAAGATTATTCTCTGTTGGGTGAGCCGGCTTTGGCACCCAGATTATATTTTGAAACTGCTTAATAATACAAACCCTCAGATAGCTGCGCCAGTTTTCCTGCATTGGGTTTTTCCGGGGACATTAGTCCAAAAACAACAGTGTCACTTATGTGCTTGTTTTTGTTTCCTTCAGTTGATGATCTGTAATGTGTTGAGCATGTACTTGTATTTATTTTTAGTATTTGCATGGTAAATAACTTGTTAATTAATCAGAACAAGTAAGCAGAAATAAATCAGAAAAGTACATGAAGGGTTTCTAATAGTTAGACTTAGAAATTCCAACATGGTATCAGAGCGTGGTTGCAGATCACAGGAGAACTCAGGACATCAACCGATTAGAGCAGCAGCAGCAAAAAACAGTTGTCCCGAGTGACAAAAGTTGTTCCTAGCAGAGAAGCAGCAAGGAAGAGGTGACACAGTGCCTGCATCATCAAATTTGAGCCGGGAAGAGGATCAGCGTAGTGGCAAAGGGGACCAGACTTGACCTACGTAGTGCCCAATCATCTTTTTCAATCAGAAAGGATTAATGCACGTGGCTAGGAGGTACGAATTTTGTTAGTGTCGGGATTGCGCAGAGCCTAGAAGCTTTAACCTTCAATTTGCTGGAGCTTAGGAGGTTGTGGGTAAGTTGCAAAGTGAAGCTGGTGGGGTACTGTACTCAGAACAGTACCTAACAGGGCAAGACCAAGGAGCAGGGAGTTGTTATCGAGAATTTCTAGCCAAGAAATCTGGATCAATGGTGCAGTTGCGCTAACAATCGGAGTGGGGGCATCTCGACATTGGCAGAAGGGTTTCCAAGAGGGAAATTGAGGCTCAAAGGGAGTCACACCAAGAACTTCCAAGAGGGAAGTAGAGGAGCAGCGAGATGGCTGTGAACGAGGTAAGAGACCAGGACAGACTGGACGGAGCCTCAAACTTCATAGTCTGGAAGGCCAGAATCTTGTTCGTTCTAGACAGGAATCATGTCAACACTTCGCCTTGAGGATGATAGCGATCCCAGTTGACCCAGCTGAGAACGACAAGGACAAGATGGGAATGGCAAGGACCAAGAGCATGATCCTTGACGAGGTCAACGACCATTAGTACCACATATTGCCGAAAAGGACACGACAAATGAGATGTGGGAGGCCCTAAAGAAATTGTACCAGCATACTTCTGTGCAGAGAAGGATGCTACTCGAAAATCAGTTGTGGTCATATCAGATGCAGAAAGGGGAGCAGATAGACAACTTCTTCAGTCAATTGAAGGAGATCTGGGATCAGCTGGCTTCCTTAGGGGCCACGCCTGATCAAGAATTGATGGTGAGAACAGCCCTGAACGCAGTCTCAGAAGACTAGGAGGTGTTTGTGCAGAGCATACTGGGCAGCGCGACCCTTCCAGATTAGGAGGAAATGTGGGTGGCTCTTCACCAAGAAGAGATCAAAAGGCTAAGCAAGGTGGGAAGCAACGGCAAGGGGATCAGAATCAAGAAGGAGGAAGAGGAGGATGTTGCCCTAGCATCTGACGGAAAGCAGGAGAAACGGAAGAAGAAGGACCTCTCCAAGGTCAAATGCTTCAATTGTGGGGAACTGGGTCACTATGCGAGCCAGTGTCTAAGGATGTTGGGCAGCAGTACATGATGCAGCAGTGCAAAAGATGTTGGGCAGCAGGCCTATCATCAGCACAAGGAACGATGCCGAATGATCAGGGTGATGCTCAGTAAGGAGTATTACTAGAACAAAGTCCTCGCTAAGAGGGAGTGTTGATTTGTGGTAGCATCAGATGTGCTCTAGCCATGAAAATTGGTGAAGAGGCTAAAGCACATGAGATCTCCAATACCGAGAAATGGTTTGGACATATTTTAAACAACTTGGGAGATATTAAAATAATTAATATTTGTAATGGAGTCCCTAAGTCTAAACTTAGAGAAAATAAAATATTAATGTGAATTAATATAAAATTGTGTTAGAAGGGTCCAAAAGTCATGGATCAAGTCAAAATTAATCTTAGCCGTTGATTAGGCACTTAATCTCAGTCGTTGAATTATCAACGAGAAAAGTATAAGAGGAGGCTTGAGGGTCACTTGGAGAACACACCAAGTTGATCAAGAATTCGATTTTCTAGGGCAGGGCTTGCTGAGGAAATCGAAAGAGTGATCAGAGTTGCAGCTGAGGGGCAGTGAATACAAAAGCAGAGAGGCAGAGATAGTACCAGGAGGATCAGCGCAGAAGCCGAGAGAGAGGGACGCAGAGCCAGCCAGAGGTTCACGTAAAGCCAGCCAGGGCTCACGCAGAGGCAGCCAGGAGTTGCACAGTGCCTCAGAGAGCCAGCGTGGGTGACGCAGAGGCTCTAAGGGCTGACGCAGTGCCTTCAGAGGCTGGCACAAAACAAGCTAGGGTGACGCTAGGCAGACGCTGGGCCAAAAAGGGCTGACGCAGTCCCTAAAGGCTGACGCTGGCGTTTTCGTGGGGTAGATTGGAGCTGGGAGTTGTCGGAGTGTTTATCCGGGGTTTCAGCCAAAATATTTGTCTCCGAAGGAGAGGTACTACTGCCAAGATTGTTCTCTGTTGGGTGAGCCGGTTTTGGCACCTTCTGAAACTACTTAATAATACAAACCCTCAGATAGCTGCACTGGTTTTCCCACATTGGGTTTTTCCAGGGACATTAGTCCAAAAACAATGGTCACTTGTGTGCTTGTTTTTGTTTCCTTCAATTGATGATCTGTAATGTGTTGAGCATGTACTTGTATTTATTTTCAGTATTTACATGGTAATAACTTGTTAATTAATCAGAACAAGTAGGCAAAAATAAATCAGAAAAATACATGAAGGGTTTCTAACAATTAGACTTAGCAATTCCAACATCCTCTAGTGCAAATTTTCTCCAATGAGGTCAAATTCCCTTTTTGTGGCCCCCACTTTCCACTAACAAAATAATTATTTATTTTCTTTAATGTATATAGCCTCATTTTTCTCCAAAATTAAGTGGGAATTCCCTCAACCCACTTTTCCTAAGTTTAACACACTAAATATTTTCCTTTTATCAAAATTGCCAAAACTCGGAATTTATTTAGCAAAATTATTTAGTGGGGATATCACAGTCCTTCCCACCCAAATCTTTCTTGTCCTCGAGCAACTGTAATGTTGGATGTTGCAATACCTGTTCACCCTCCTAGGTGGCATCCTCCTCTGGTAGATTCTTTCATTGAACCAAGAACACATTGATCACCCTCTTTGAATCTTCCTCTCTCTAACCTCCAAAATAGCCTCCAATACCAAAACTAAGTTTCCCTCGTCATCCAAGGGCGGTAACTCTATGGCAGTTGTAACATGTTGTCCCAAGGCCTTTTTCAGGCAAGACACATGGAGCACTTTGTGAACCTTGCTCCCGGTGAAGGCTCTAACTCAGACGCTACCTCTCCCACACGCCTGGTCACCCTGTATGGCCCATAGAAGCGAGGCTTAAGCTTCTCAGCCCCAAACTGCTTGAGGGTAGACTATCTGTATGGTTGGAGGACGTAAAAAGACTAAGTCCCCAACCTCAAAGTGTCTCTTAACTCGGTGCCTATCCATGTATATTTCTGCTAGTTCTTATATGTTTGCAAGTTGTCCTTGAGGGCTCTAAGGATCTCCTGTCTCTTCTATATCCAATATTTCACCCTTAGGGCCCAACTCGCTCCAAAAACCATGTCAGCAAAAGCTAAAGCATCACAACCATAAAGTGCATAGAAAGGTGGCATACCAATAGACATATGATAGCTGGTGTTACAACAATACTCCCCAAGATGAAGCCACTTCACCCATGCGCATTGCTTCCCTGTGACATAGTTCCTCAAGTAGCCTTCCAGCCACTTGTTCACTATCTCTGTCTGGCCATCAGTCTGGGGATGATAACCAGTGCTCGGTGTGAACACAATTCCCACCAAACGAAAAAGCTCCTGCCAAAAACCTCCCATAGATCTGTTATCCCTGCCACTGATGGTCTTAGGAAGACCATGCAATTTGAACACCTCCCAGAAAAATAACTCGACCACCTGTGACGCTGAATATCTGGCCAGAATAGCGAAGAAATGGGAAAATTTGGTCAATTTGTCCACCACCATGTAAATGTTATCACGACCCTGTACTGCCAGAAGCCCAGTGATGAAGTCCATAAAGATGCTCTCCCATTTCCTCTTAGGAATAGGGAGAGGCTAAAGCAACCCGGCTGGATGTGTTTGCTCACTCTTTTTCCTCTGGCAAGTGTTTCACTCCTGAACGTGCCTTGGGACATCATCCTTAAGTCCCCTCCAAGAAAAAATCTCCCTGATGGTCTTGTATGTCTTAAGGAACCCCTGATGGCCTACTATAAGTGAATCATGGGTTGCATGCATGATTTTCTCCCTTAACTATGAACCCGACACTAAGTATATTCTGTCCTTGTAATAAATGACCTCATCCATCACCCTATATCTATCATCCCTTAAAGTACCATCCCAGATCTCGCATGCCTGTTGATTCTTGGAGTACTCTACTAACAATTGTGCCCTCCAATCCTGGGTGATGTCCATAAGTGAGATTATTGTAGGCCTCCTAGATAGTGCGTCTACAACTACATTATGCTTGCCCTTAACATACTCAATCTCAAAATCATAGGCATGTATCTTACTGACCCACTTTTGCTACCTATTGTTGAGCTCCTTTTGCTCAAAGAAAAATCGAACACTGTTATGATCAGTCTTCACTCGGAATCTGTTTCCCACCAAATACTGTTGAAACTTGGCCAACACATGCATGATGGCCAACATCTCCTTGTCGTAGATAGTATACAACCTATCATACTCCTAAATCTTCTCTCATATGTTGAAATTTCTAAGTCTGACACGTTAAAAATCCCTATTGCATTATCTGGTTTATTACACCTACTTGTTTATTCCATTAACAAGTTATTTATACATATAAATACTGAAAATAAACACAAATGTAGCCTTAACTCATATACAGATCAGCAACTGAAATACTAGGCAAACACACAAGGGACACTGTTATTTTTTGGACAATCGTCCCCGGAAAAACCCAATGCGAGAAAACAGGTGCAGCAGATCTGAGGGTTTTATTATTATGCAGATTTCTCGAGTAAAACTAGGGTGCCGAAATGGCTCACCCAACAGAGATTGTTACACGGCAGTAATACCTCTTCTCGGACACAGATATTCAGCCTCTCAACTCTAGTCTGCCCCACGAAAAATCCTTCTAGCACTTCCTCTTGGCTTTGCATCAACCCTGCTAACTTCAGATCAGCCCCTGAAGCCTCTGCATCAGTCCTCTGGTCCTCTGTGTCAGCACTCTAGCCCTCTACGTCAACTCTCTGGCCTTCTGCGTCACCCACGCAAGCCCTTCAGCCTCTTCGCAGTCACTAGTTGCCTCTGCGTAGCTTTTGCTGCCTCTACGTAGCTCTAGCTGCCTCTACATCAGCCTCTTTGGTCACTGTGCTAACCCTCTAGCACTATCTCTGCCTCTCTGCTATGTAATCACTGCCCCTTGCTGTAACAAATCACTTGTTCGAATTTTCTTAGCAACCCCCGCTCTAGAAAATCGAAATGACTGATCAATATTGATGTATCTCCAACTGATCCTCAAGCCTCCTCTTATACTTTTCTTGTTGAGTCTTCTATGGCCGAGATTAAGTCCCTAATCAACAGCTAAGATTAGATTTGGCTTGATCCATGTCATTTAGAACATTCTCACCCAGTTTTATATTAATACCCATTAATATTTTAATTTCCTAAGTTTAGACTTAGGAACCCCATTAAAAATATTAATTATTTTAATATCTCTCTAACCGGGTGGAATTTCCCCAAACCATTTCTGGCTCTTAGAGATATTATGTGCTTTAGCCTCTCCACCAATTTTCATGGCTAGACCAGATCCGATGCTACCACAAATCAACACTCCCTCTTAGTGAGGAATGTGCTCTAGTAATGCTCCACCACTGAACATCACACTGATCCTTCTGCACAGGTACCTGTGCTGATGCTTGGCCTACTGCCCAACATCCACTGCATTGTTGCTTCCTGTACTGCTACCCATGACCTTGCCACTGCCACTGCTACATTTATACTGCAGATCCCTCTCAACATGCTGCATCATGCTGCCCATAGCACCGCCACTGCTATCTGCTGCACTGCAACTCAGTTATCGAGAAGTAACTCACTAATCTACCCAAATTCTGATATCCTTGTCAGTGTGGAAGCCTCCTAATGCTGAAGCTACCTCTGCTATTATCTTGCGCTCCCTTTGCTGCCTCTGCCCTGCTGCAACCACCTCTGTCTCTCACACTGTTGCAACCACCTTTGTGCCTCTTGAACTGCTGCAACCACGTTTGTGCCTCTCACACTATTGCAACTCCCACTGCGCTGCTATGGACCTCTACACTCTAGCACTACCTTGTCGCTCCATCGCATCTTGTTTCTATCTGACATCTGTCATCCTGCTATTGTCGTTAAGGGCTCCCGTAGCCAGATATGATCCAAGAGTTTGGGTACCTCAAGGATGCTTCCCTCTTTTTGTAGTCCTCTCGACTACAGCTCTATGTCTCCCCACCTCTTTACTAGAGGTGCATGAGAACTCATGGCACAACCGTCATCAGTCTCGACTTCTTTCTCTGCCTTAGCCGGAGCTGCCTTGGAGTCGGAAGCCTCTCCCTTGTTCTTCTTCCTGGGATGTTGGGATGCATAATGACCCAACTCCCCACAATGGAAGCACTTCACCTTGGAGATATCCTTCTTCTTCCTCTTCCCCTGTTGTCCTGCAAATGCTAGAGCCGCATCCTCCTCCTCCTCTTTTCTGATTCGACCTCCTTTGCCACTACTCCCCGCCTTGGTCAACTGTCTGATCTCTTCTTGGCGAAGAGCAGCCCACATCTCTTCCCATTTTGCAAGATTAGCTCTGCCCAAAATGCTTTGGACAAATGTCTCCTACTCGAAGACTGCATTCAGGGCGATCCTCACCATGAACTCCTGATCCGGCGTGGCCCTTATGGAAGTAAGTTGGTCCTGAATCTCCTGCAATCTAAGGAGGTATAGATCTATCTGCTCCCCCTTCTGCATCTAATACGCCCGCAGCTGAATCTCCAATAGCATCTTCCACTACACAGAAGTGCCCTGATACAATGTCGTCAAAGTATCCCACATCTCCTTTGTTGTGTTCTTTTCAGCAATATGTCGTACGACATGATCCTTGACCCCATCAAGTATTATGCACTTTGCCCTCGCAATCGCATCCTCATACTTTTCATTATCAGTTGGGTCTACTAGGATAGCCACGGTTCTCAAGGCGAAGCCCTTGATGCAATGTCTATCCATGACTGCTAGGATCCTGGTCTTCCAGATGACAAAGTTGGAAGCCCCATCCAACCTACCTTGATCCCTCAGTCTATTCATTGCCATCTCCTCTCCTCTTCTAGATTCCCTCTGAGTTTCGACTTCCCTCCTGGAAATCTCCCTCTAAGTCCTGATTTCCCTACTAGAAATCTTCCCGCCAACTATCGAACCGCTCCTCTCCAAATCCTCTTTGCAACTGCAACTTGGATCTGGATTTCTTGGCTAGAAATCCGTCAAGGTAGCGACTCCCTCTAACTTGGTTCTGTCCCATTAGGTACAGTTCTGCTTTGACAGAAGCAGCACCCCACCAGCTTCCCAATCCACAATCTGCCCACAGCTCCCTAGAACCCGACAACTAAAGAAACTGAGCCTTCCAGCTCTATGCAATCTCGGCAAAGGCTGAATCGCTCCTCTGGCCAACTGCGTCAAGCCTACCTGGCTGACTAGGATGACTTGGCTCTTCGTGAGCCTCTTCTGCCTCTGCATTGGCCCTCTATCTCACTCGAAATGATGACACAGGCCCTCTGCGTCACTCCTTCTCTGCCGCCTTTTGATTAGGAGCAACTTTGTCTTTTGAGACAGCTACTACTGCTGCAAATTTTCGATATTGTTGATGCCTTCAATCCTCCTGTGATCTGCAATGTTCTGATACCATGTTGAAATTTCTAAGTCTGACACATTAGAAATCCCTACTGCATTATCTGGTTTATTTCACCTACTTGTTTCTTCCATTAACAAGTTATTTATATATATAAATACTGAAAATAAACACGAATGCAGCCTTAACTCATATACAGATTAGCAACTGAAATACTGGACACACACAAGAGACACCGTTATTTTTTGGACAATCGTCCCGGAAAAACCTAATGTGGGAAAACCGGTGCAGCAGTTCTGAGGGTTTTATTATTATGAAGATTTCTTGAGTACAACTAGAGTGTCAAAATGGCTTAGCCAGGAAAGATTGTTACGAGGCAGTAATACCTCTTCTCGGAGACAGATATTCAGCCTCTCAGCTCTAGTCTGCCCCATGAAAAATCCTTCCGGCACTTCCTCTTGGCTCTGCGTCAGCCCTGCTAGCTTCAGATCAGCCCCTGAAGCCTCTGTCTCAGTCCTCTAGCCCTCTGTGTCAACACTCTGGCCTTCTACGTCGTATCTTTGGCCTTCTAGGTCACCTAGGCAGGCCCTTCAGCGTCTGTGTAGCTTTTGCTGCCTCTGCGTAGCTCTAGCTGCCTCTACATCAGCCTCTTTGGTCACTGCGATGACCTTCTGGCACTATCTTTGCCTCTCTACTATGTACTCGCTGCCCCTCGCTACAACAAAAACTTATTCGAATTTTCTCAGCAAACCCCGCTCCAGAAAATCGAACTCACTGATCAATCTTGATGTATCTCCAACTGACCCTCAAGCCTCCTCTTATACTGTTCCTGTTGAGTCTTCAACGGCCAAGATTAAGTCCCTAATCAACAACTAAGATTAAATTTGGCTTGATCCATGTAATTTAAAACATTCTCACCCAGTGCTATATTAATACCCATTAATATTTTAATTTTCCTAAGTTTAGACTTAGGAACTCCATTAAAAATATTAATTATTTTAATATCTCTATAACCGGGTGGAATTTCCCCAAGCCATTTCTGGGTCTTGGAGATCTCATGTGCTTTAGCCTTTCCACCAATTTTCATGGCTAGAGCACATCCGATTCTACCACAAGTCAACATCATAGGCTATAGGATGACCTCCCTATATCAATATTGCCTCGATGCCCTCTCCAAATGCATCACACACCAAGACAATAGATTGTGTAAAATCGGGAAAAGCCAACACTAGACAGTTGTTCATCACCCTCTTGAGGTGTTCAAAAGTCTCCTACGCCACATCTGTCCACTCAAAAGCTCCTTTCCTGGTCAAGTTTGTGAGGGGTGCTTCTAGTTGGGATTTCCCCTTCACAAACCTCCTGTTGTATGTGCATATACCCAAGAATCCCCGCAAATCTGTAATTGTTCTAGGTGTAGATCAGTCCAGAATGGCCTTGATCTTCTCCTGGTGCACAGACTCAATCCTCCCCAATCACATGACCAAGATACAACATCTTTGTCAGTGCAAACTAACACTTGGATGTTTTGGCATACAACTGTTGCTCCTAAAGAATGTGTAGTACCTCCTCCATGTGCTGAAGATTATTGATTTAGGGTAGCATCGGATGTGCTCTAAGCCTCAAATTTTGCAGGGAGGCTTGGGCATATGTACTCCAAAAAACCCAAAAAGCGTTATGGGAAATTCCACCCATAAACAATTTTATTAAAATAATTAATTTTTTTGATGGGCCCCTAAGTCTAAACTTAGGAAATTAAAAATATTAGTGGGTATTAATCTAATTATGGGTGTAACTTCTAGAATAAGATGAGGATCAAGATAAAATGATCTTAGCCATTGATTAGCTTTTAATTTGGGTCGTTGAATGTCAACGAGAAGATTATTTAAGGAAGCTTGAGGGTCATTTGGAAAACACACCGAGAGATCAAGAGATCAAATTTCTTAAGTGAGAAGCTCTCAGGAGGAAATTCTGATCAAGTAGATTACTTGCAGTGAGGGACAGTGAGTATTCGGAAGAAGGAAGTTTTCCTGGACCAAAGAGTACGAGGCAGAGAAAGGACAGAACGAAGTCCAAAGAGAGGCAGACGCTCGCCTGCGCAAAGCTGACGCAGTGGCAGCGCAGACTTTAGAGGGAAATCAAATTCCTGCCAAGGAAATCAAGTTTCAGTAGTCGGGAGCCGGGGTGTGAGACCGAAAGGCAGAGATTTAGATTTTCCAGTCAGCAGAGGGTCCAGAGAAGGAGCAGCGTGATACCCAGCAGGGGTGACGCATGAACTGCGAGGGAGTGATGCAATTCTGCACAAAGGGTACGCAGAGGCTCCAATTTAGTGTGATCAGACTCGGATTCTCCCAATGACAGGGTGAGAGCACTTCACCATATGTTCTGTCCAGTTTCTCTCTATATCAGATTGCTAGTTGAGCATCCAAGAATTGTACTCAGATTTACTACTACATAATAATAAAACCCTCAGATCTGCTGCACCGGTTTTCCCACATTGGGTTTTTCCGGGGACATTTGTCCAAAAACAATGGTGTCATTTGTGTTGTATTTTCTTTCTTACTCAGTCTCTTGTTTCCGCCTAATATTTAATTAAGTGAAGGTTGCAGTAGTATTTACTTTGATATTTACCGTAGAACACAATAAATAACTTGTATGGATTAATAAGCAGGGGAAGTAACATCGGTTTGCGGCAGTAGGGATTCAGGTTTAGGAATTTTCACATGGTATCAGAGCTGCAGGTAGAACAAGAAGAGCAATGTCAGGGAACCCAGCCCTGAGCAGAAGAGGGAAATCAAAAAGCTGCAGGAGGCAGTGGTTTGAAACACCAGAGGGTTTGTGCAGTTCTTAGCCGGAGGACTGAAATTTCGAGGCAATCTCTCTCCGAGTGAGTCGACAGATAGAAGAACTCCCAGTTCGAATTTTTTGTTGAGGCAGAGGGAGCAGCGTTGAACCCTCAGCGCAAGGAGAGTTGGTGCGATGCAAATTTTTCTACATGCAATGTGCTGGCAGAAGATCGTCAGAAGAGAGAAGAGAGGCATGGTAGAGGGAATTCTTCCTTAGAGGACTTCCAGCCAAGGAGTCTGAATTCTCACTTGTTGAGCAGCAATGAAGAGGATCTGATCTACTAACTCCAACAAGGAGTGCATAGGCTAGCCTAGTGCTACACAGAGGAGAGAGGAGGCAATTCGACATTTTTGCAGAGATGGCCACGGATGGGCAGGATCCATGGAAGAGCGGCAAATTAGATCCAGTTGCTGCAGATTTCTCACATGGATCAGTATCCTTGCTACTGGAGCCCAACAAAATTAGTAGCAGGAGGATCATTGTGTCAGTAGATGCAACTAGTCATTCAAAAGACAGTTGCAGTCAGTTTTTAGAAGACAGTTGTAGTGACACCGGTAGTGTGAATTGCCCAGTTGCAGTATGCAGGTGCAGTTCCAGCCAAGAGATTCGCAGCCCAGAGCTTCACAGTTCGGTTTCCAGTGCAAGAGGACTGTGTGAGTTGCCAAGAAGTAGTAGAGAGATTCCCCATAGGGAGATCAAGACTCAAGAGGGAATCTTGTTTCAAAGGGAGCAGCCCTATGGAAGCTAGTACTTCTAGATCTGAGGAGATCAGGCTCATTATTGCAGTAGCAATGCAGAAGCATCAACAGCTGTAGTATGAGTATATTATATTTCACCATGTTGACAGCCATAACTCCGAGAGTGAGGTGGGGTGATTTGGTTTTGTAGCCCCAGAGAGCTACAGTTGGGCAAGATCCTTGAGGAACCCACCTCTCAGATCAATTCCTTGCTACGGGAGCCCAGATCAGAGGTAGTAGGATGGACTAGTGTTGGATGATGCCAAGGAGTGTCGGAAAGACAGTTGCAGTGGTTAGGAGTGCCATAGAATGAACAACGCGGAGCAGAGTTGGCAATAGTACAGATGGCACAGAGCAGTGTCAGCAGTAGCACAGTAGATTCAGAGGGTCAACACAGAGACTAGCAACAGTCAAGCTTCAACATTCATTTGGTATCATACTGAACATAGTTAGTTCAGTAATTTTGGATGTTTTTCCGTCGTTGATAGAGTAGCAGCAACAATTTGCAGTGCAGTGGCAATTGGCAGTGGCAGTACTAGCAGCAGCACAGATGCAACACTTGAGAGGGAGTTGTAGTACGAATGCAGTGTCAACAGTGGCAGTGTCAGCAGCAGTACAGTTGCAGCAGCAACGCAGTAGTCGGTGGACAGCATGTCAGACATCAGCAACACAGAGTTGAAATTTCTAAGTCTGACACGTCAGAAATTCCTATTGCATTATCTGGTTTATTTCACCTACTTGTTTATTCCTTAACAAGTTATTTATCCATATAAACACTGAAAATAAACACAAATGCAGTCTCAACTCATATACAGATCATCAACTGAAATAAGAGACAAACACACAAGGGACACCGTTATTTTTGTACAATCGTACCCGGAAAAACCCAACTTGGCAAAACCGGTGCAGGAGTTCTGAGGGTTTTATTATTATGCAGATTTCTTGAGTACAACTAGGGTGCCAAACTGGCTCACCCAACAAAGATTTCCACTTGCCAGTAATACCTCTTCTCGAAGACAGATATTCAACAAGTCTGCCCCACGAAAATCCTGCCAACGCTTCTCCAAGGCTCTGCGTCAGCCCTTCTAGTCCCAGCGTCACTCCTGAACCCTCTACGTCAACCTTCTGCCTCTCTACATAAGCTCTCTGGCCTTCTGCGTCACCCACACAGGCCTCTCAGCCTCTGCGCAGTCCCTAGCTGCCCTTACATGACTCCTGTTGCCTCTACGTAGCCTCCTCAGTGACTGTGATGGCCCTCTGGCACTATCTCTGCCTCTCTGCTATGTACTCATTTCCCCTCGCTGCAACTCAGATCACTTGTTCGAATTCTCTCAGCAAACCCCGCGCCAGAAAATCAAACTGACTGATCAATCTTGGCATATGTCCAATTGACCCTCGAGCCTCCTCTTATACTTTTCCTGTTGAGTCTTCAACGGCCGAGATTAAGTCTCTAATCAACAGCTAAGATTAGATTTGGCTTGATCCATGTCATTTAGAACATTCTCACCCAATTTTATATTAATATCCATTTTAATTTTCCTAAGTTTAGACTTAGGAACCCATTAAAAATATTAATTATTTTAATATCTCCCTAACCGGATGGAATTTCCCCAAACTATTTTTGGGTCTTGGAGATCTCATGTGCTTTAGCCTCTCCACCAATTTTCATGGCTAAAGCACATCCGATGCTACCACAAATCAACACTCCCTCTTAGTGAGGAATGTGCTCTAGTAATGTTCCACCACTAAACATCACATTGATCCTTCCGCACCAGTACCTATGCTAATGCTGGGCCTGCTGCCCTACATCCACTGCATTGTTGCCTCTTGTATTGCTGCCCATGGCTCTGCCACTGCCACTGCTACATTTGTACTACATCTCCCTCTCAACATGTTGCATCATGCTACCCATAGTACTACCACTGCTAACTGTTGCACTGCAACTCAATTACCGAGAAGTAACTGATCTACCCAAATACTGACATCCTTGTCAGTCTGGAAGCCTCTTGATGCTAAAGCTACCTCTGTCGCTATCCAATGCTTCCTATGCTACTGCAAACACCTTTGTGCCTCTCGCACTACTGCAGCCTCCTCTGTGCTGCTACAGGCCTCTGCACTCTAGCACTGCCTTGTCGCTCCATCAGCATCTTGCTTCTACCGACATACGTCATCCTGTTACTGTCATTCGGGGCTCCCGTAGCCGGATATGATCCAAGAATTTGGGTACCTCAAGGATCTTGCCCCTCATCTTCTGTTGTCCTCCTGACTACAACTCGATGTCACCTCACCTCTTCTCTAGAGGTGCATGACCAATCATGGCACAGTCATCATCATTCTCGACTTCTCTCTCCGCCTTAGCCGGAGTTACCTTGGAGTCAGAAGCCTCTCCCTTATTCTTCTTCCCAGGACACTAGGTTGCATAATGACCTAGCTCCCCACAATGGAAGCACTTCACCTTGGAGATGTCCTTCTTCTTCCTCTTCCCCTTTTGTCTCGCATATGTTAGAGCCACATCCTCCTCTTTCTTGATTCGACCTCCTACTTCCTGCCTTGGTCAACCGTCTGATCTCTTCTTGGCGAAGAATTTCCCACATCTCTTCCCATCCTAGAAGATCAACTCTATCCAAAATGCTTTGCACAAATGTCTTCCAATCCTCGGACACTGCATTCAGGGCGGTCCTCACCATGAACTATTGATACCGTGTGGCCCCTATGGAAGTAAGTTGGTCCCGAATTTCTTGCAACTTGCTGAGGGATAGATCTATCTGCTCCCCTTTCTGCATTTGATATGACCGTACTTGATTCTCCAACAACATCTTCCTCTGCACGGAAGTGCCCTTATACAATGTCGTCAAAGTATCCCACATCTCCTTTGCCATGTTTTTCTCGGCAATACACGGTACCACATGATCCTTGACCCCATCAAGGATTATGCACTTTGCCTTCGCCATTGCATCCTCATACATTTCATTATCAGCTGGGTCGACTGGGATAGCCATGATTCTCAAGGCGAAGCCCTTGATGCGATGTCTATCTAGAACAGACAGGATCTTGGCCTTCCAGATGACAAAGTTGGAGGCCCCATCCAACCTGTCCTGATCCCTCAATCTGTTCATTGCCATCTCTAATCCTCTTCTAGACTCCCTTTGAGTCTCGGCTTTCCTCCTGGAAGTTCTCTCCCAGACTCCCTCTAAGTCTCGATTTCCCTCCTGGAAATCCTCCTCTAAATCCTGATTTCCCTGCTAGAAATCTTCCAGCCAACTGTCAATTCGCTCCTCTCCGATCCTCTTTGCAGCTGCAACTCGGATCTAGATTTCTTGGCTAGAAATTTGTCAAGGCAGCGACTCCTCTACCTTGGTTCTGTCCCGTTAAGTACTGTTCTGCTTCGACAACAACACCCCACCATCTTCCTAATCCACAATTTGCTCAGAGCTCCCTATGCCTCAGCAACTGAAGAAACTGAGTCTTCCAGCTCTGCACAATCCCGGCAAAGGCTGAAACACTCCTCTGGCCAACTGCGTCAAGCCTACCTGACTGGGTAGGATGACGTGGCCCTTCGTGAGCCTCTTATGCCTGTCTCTACCTCTGCGTTGGTCCTCTCTCTGGCTCAAAATGATGATGCAGGCCGTCTGCGTCACTCCTCTATTGTTTTCTGCTTAGGAACAACTCCGTCTCTGGGGACGGCTGTTACTGCTGCAAATACTTTTGATTATGTTGGTGCCTTAAGTCCTCCTGTGATGTGCAATGCTCTGATACCATGTTGAAATTTCTAAGTATGACACGTCATAAATTCCTACTACAATATCTGGCTTATTTCACCTACTTGTTTATTCCTTAACAAGTTATTTATCCATATAAATACTGAAAATAAACAAAAATGCAATCTCCAGTCATATATAGATCATCAACTGAAATAATCGACAAACACACAAGGGACACCTTTAATTTTGGACAATCGTCCCCGAAAAACCCAACTTGGGAAAACCGGTGCAACAGTTCTGAGGGTTTTATTACTATGCAGATTTCTTGAGTACAACTAAAGTGCCAAACTGGCTCACCCAACAGAGATTCCTATGCGGCAATAACACCTCTTCTCGGAGACAGATATTCAGCAAGTCTGCCCCATGAAAATCCTTCCAACGCTTCTCCATGGCTCTACGTCAACCGTCAGCCTTCTGCCTCTCTGCGTCAGCTCTCCGGCCTTCTGTGTCACCCACGCAGGCCTTTCAACCTCTGCGCAGTCACTAGCTGCCTCTACGTGGCTCCTACTGCCTCTACGTAGCCTCCTCAGTGACTACGCTGGTCCTCTGGCACTATCTTTGCCTCTCTGCTATGTAATCACTGCCTCTCACTGCAACTCAGATCACTTGTTCGAATTCTCTCAGCAAACCCTGCTCCAGAAAATTGAACTGACTGATCAATCTTGGTGTATCTCCAATTGACCCTCAAGCCTCCTCTTCTACTTTTCATGTTGAGTCTTCAACAGCCGAGATTAAGTCTCTAATCAACAGCTAAGATTAGATTTGTCTTGACCCATGTCATTTGGAACAATCTCACCCACTTTTATACTAATATCCATTAATATTTTAGTTTTCCTAAATTTAGACTTAGGAAACCCATTAAAATTATTAATTATTCTAATCACCCTAAGCGGGTGGAATTTCCCCAAACCATTTCTGGGTCTTGGATATCTCATGTGCTTTAGCCTCTCCACCAATTTTCATGGCTAGAGCACATCCAATGCTACCACAAATCAACACAGAGAACGATGCTTTAGAGTCAGAGCAGTATGCAGCAATGTATATTGCTTGAGCACATTCCTCGCTAAGAGGGAGTGTCGATTTGGGGTAGCATTGGATGTGATCTAGGCCTCAAATTTTGTAGGGAGGCTTGAGCACATGTATTCCAAAAGACTTAGAAAACGTTTTGGGAAATTCCACCCAGAAACAATTTTATTAAAATAATTAATATTTTTTAATGGGCCCCTAAGTCTAAACTTTGGAAATTAAAAATATTAATGGGTATTAATCTAATTGCGGGTGTAACTTCTAGAAGAAGACGAGAATCGAGCTAAAATGATCTTAGCCATTAATTAACTTTTAACCTGGGTTGTTGAATGTCAACGAGAAGATTATATAAGGAAGCTTGAGGGTCATTTGGAAAACACATTGAGAGATCAAGAGATCGAATTTCTGAAGTGAGAAGTTCTCAGGAGGAAATTTTGAATGAGTAGATTTTTTGCAGTGACGGGCAGTGAGTATCCAAAAGAAGGAAGTTTTCCTGGGCCGAAGAGTACGAGGCAGAGAGAGGGCAGAACGAAGTCCAAAGAGAGGCAAACGCTAGCCCACGCAAATATGACACAGTGGCAACGCAAGCCTTAGAGGGAAATCAAATTCCTACTAAGGAAATCGAGTTTCAGTAGCCGGGAGCCGGGGTGTGAGACCGGGAGATAGAGATTCAGATTTTCCAGTCAGCAAAGGGTCCAAAGAAGGAGCAACGTGATACACAGCAGGGGTGACGCGGGAACTGCGTAGGAGTAATGCATTTCTGCACAGAGGGTACGCAGAGGCTCCAATTCAGTGTGATCAAACTCAGATTCTCCCAGAGACAGCGTGAGAGCACTTCACCATATGTTTTGTCCACTTTCTCTCTATATCGGATTGCTAGTTGAGCATCCAAGAATTGTACTCAGATTTACTACTGCATAATAATAAAACCCTCAAATCTGTTGCACCGATTTCCCACATTGGGTTTTTCTGGGGACATTTGTCCAAAAACAACGGTGTCATTTGTGTTGTATTTTCTTTCTTGCTCAGTCTCTTGTTTCTGCATAATATTTAATTAAGTGAAGGTTGTAGTAGTATTTACTTCGATATTTACCATAGAACACAGTAAATAACTTGTATGGATTAACAAGTAGGAGAAGTAACATTAGTTTGTTGCAGTAGGGATTCCGGTTTAGGAATTTTCACAAAGATGCTCCTCCCATGTTCTGTTGTATAAAAAAATGTCATCAAAGAACACCAGAAAACATTTGCGCAACTGCTTGCGGAACACATGGTTCATGCAAGACTGGATGTAGCTGGAGTGTTGGTCAATGCAAAGGGCATAACCAAAATCTTGAAATGTACATAATCGCATCTGAATGCGGTCTTTAAGACGTCCTACTCCCTCACCTGAATTTGATGATATCCAAAGCGAAAATCTATCTTAGAGAAGTATTTCGCTCCTCTAAGCTCATCCATCAACTCATCAATGCGTGGAATCGGATATCTATTCTTCAACATCCTCTTGTTCAGGGCCCTGTAATCAATGCGTAGGCGAAGAGTCCCATCCTTCTTATTCACTATCACCACTGAAGAAACAAAGGGACCGGTGTTAGTTTTGTAGCATCGGAGGTTCTCTAGTCCCAAAACATTGTGGAGAGACTCAAACATAGGAGTTCTCCATAACCCATAAATCGTTTCTAGAAATTCCACCTAGAAGTGTCTCAATTAGATTATTAGCCTATTTTTAAATATTTGCTAAGTCTAAACTAATGAAAATGGGTTATGGGTTAATTAATCAGTATTAATTAAGAAAGGTGAGAATCATCTAGAAACTCACACGAATCGATCCAGAAATGATCTCAGCCATCGATTATGTTTTAATCTTGGTCGTTGGAGTCCTAACTGGAGATTATAAGAGGAGTTCGAAGGGTAGATAGAGGATACACAAGTAGTAGATACTTAGTTGCTCAGACAGTTCGATTTCTCAGTGCAGGTGATTCAACAGTGGAGATCGAGTCAGTGAGTGAGTAGCAAGTGTTAGAGTGGCAAAGTAACAGATTTCCAGAGGAGGATTCTAGATCTGCAAGAGTCAGAAGAGGAGATCGAGTTTTAGCTCTAGGAGGCTACACAAAGCCTCAAGAAAGGTAGTCCGATTTAGCCAGAGCAGGGGTCGATTCAGCTAACAATGGCCGGGGAAATTTCCAAGAGGCTAGAAGAATCACTTCTAGTGGCAGTAACAGGGTAGACATCACGTCAGAGGCAGTTTTTGGGCAGCACGTGTGGGGCCTTCACAATGAGGCTCAGTTGCTGCAAGATTGCTTGGAGTGAAGGTAATTTTCCCTCAAATAATTTTCCCAGTATTTCTCTTGGGTAGATTTGCCAATTTGGCAACATTTTATTGTACTCAAAAATTTTGTTGTTGCATAATAGAATAAACCCTCATACTTCTACACCGGTTTTCCCACATTGGGTTTTTCCAGGCACTTTTGTCCAAAATAACGATGTCATTATTATGTGTGTGCTAGCATATTTCTCAGTTCCTATTTTACTTCAGTAGTATTTTATTTGGTGAAGAAATTGCAACAAGAATATTTTGTTATTTTGTCGTAAACAAAATAAATTGCATAATTAATTTTTAGTTAGGAGAAATATTTCCAATTGTTGCATTTCAAAGAATTTTTTTACATGTTATTAGAGCATATTTTATAGACAGAAAGATCAAAGTTGAAGGGAGAAAATTTCAATGTTCAAAGGGAGCAACTAGAGGAAATTTTCAAGTGCTGCACATGACTAGCCATGTTGTGTGAATTGTTGGGCAAGGGTTCGATTTTTCAGTTGCAGGTGGTAGAAAAACTCAAACTATCCAGGGAAGTGATTCCAGGAGACAGAGGGAGCAACAACTCAATATTTTTTCGCAGAGAAAATTTCTTGTTTGAGCACAAACTGCAGAAGTTTGCTAGAATAGATTCAGTGTCGGAAGTAAGAGAAATAAGCACACAAGAGTATACGTAGAATTCTTCAATATGACCATGGATCAAATTGATATTCAGGGAACTTCAGAGTTGTCTTCCAAATTAGAGGACGAAATTGGAGGATGGTTACTTCAAGTCAAAATGTGGTCAACCTCCAGAATGTATCGTAGCCTAAAACGAAGGACCCAACAAAAGTGCAGACTATTGGGTTGCTATATGTGCCCTTAGAATGTTATGATGCTCTGCAAGTGGTAGGAGTCCCATGGCTCTCAGTGTTTCACCTGTAGGGTGTCATAATGCTACTCTAGTGGACTTGGGCCCCAGTTAAGTTGCCCAACCCATGATGAAAACCTCCTACCAATCATACACAACGTCCAGACTCCAGCGCTGCATCTTCACCTTTAGGTTCAATAATCAGTAGTGCGTCTAAGTGGACCAAGCTTGTTATTCAAGGGCAAATTGACACTTGATACGAGGTTTCCCTTCCAAATTTGGGGCTTTATCACATAATAGTGTTACCTCCCTAGGTAGGAGTGGCTAATAGACAACCCTGTTAGGTGTTTCGATGTCTAAGGGGAAAGAAATGTCCCTGGTACATCCTTCAATCAATAGGTGAGATATGAATAATAATGGAACAGACGAGGACAAGAGGTCTTAAGGACAAATGCCATGGTCAAAGGGGTAGCAATGATGAGGAAATCCACAATTTGAGCATACAAATTTGAGGACAGAGCAATCGTGGATTCATTAGTTACCATGTCATTCGTTTTTCCAACACCTTTATTGCATTTTTTGTTTTCTTGATTTTTCTTTGTGTTACTACTCAAAGCTCTAAGAAATGAGACCATGATGTGAATGCTTTGTAGCAGTCAAGGATAATTTTAGGGGCGAATGTTCGCCCTTTCGCGAAATTAAGGGGTTTTAAATTTTTAGTGGGCGAATATTTTGTATCATAGTACATTTTTACAAATCACCTCAAATAGCCCAGCTTATTTTAAGGGAGAGGGTAAAAAAGGTAAATTTAGCCCTTGAAATTAGGACTTACAACCTTCCATTCGCCCATTTTCAAGAATAGGTTTTATTTAAGTGAATCCATTCGCCCATTTTCAAGAATAGGTTTTATTTAAGTGAATCCTATGGGGCAAATACCATATTTATAAAAGAGGTATGGTAAATTAATAAAAATATAAATAAATGAGTTATGGTAAATAAATAAAACAATTTTTATATTTACTCCATAAGTCACCTTATATACATGTAAGGGTGTAAACAAATAAAAATATAAGTAAAGTAGAGGTATGGTAAATAAATAAAACGTCTTTTTATACTTACTCAAAAGGTATGGTAAATAAATAAAAATATAAATAAACTAGACGTATGGTAAATAAATAAAACCTCTTTTTATATTCAGTCCATAACCCTTGTTCTATTTATGAAGGCTTAAGAAAGAGGTTTTATTTAAGTGAATCCTATGGGCCAAATACCATATTTGTAAAAGAGGTATGGTAAGTTAATAAAAATATAAAGAAACGAGAGGTATGGTAAACAAATAAAACATTTTTTTATATTTACTCCATAAGTCACCTTATATTTACGAACACTCAAAAAATGGGTTATATTTAGGTGAAACCTATGGCCAAAATACTATGGGACAAATACCATGGACTAGATTGTTATTAATACCATGCAAAAAACCATTATTAACCCTAATATTAGAATTAATAAAAATAAAAATGGCACATGGTATTGACCCATGGTATTCACCAAAATGGCACATGGTATTGACCCATGGTATTCACCTGGAATGTAGCCTATTTAAATGGGGGAATTCAACTAGCATGTAGCCTATGCTAAGATTCACTAGGACTTTACAAAGTTTTATTATTTAGTGAAAGACTCGCCAAGATCTTACAAGATTTTATAATTGAGTAAAATATTCGCCATGCCTGGTGAGAGATTCGCCAAAAAATTATATATACATATTATATTATTGATAAAATCGCCTTTCATTTTTCCTATATACCATGGAGATTCGCCCATTTATTATATTTATAAATTTAGGGGGGTTCTTAAAATTTTCCGTGGTAGCAGTGGTTACCCCCATTAAGGGTGTGGCAGTTGATCGCCCACCAAGGGTTGGGACATGCAAGGATTCTTTTTATGATGTTTTGTGGAAACATTGGCCCTAGGAACTAGGTGATGTCCATAATGATAAGGGGTAGAGCTCATGCTTGGCTTTTGCCCACCTGCCAATTTTAATATCCCGGCCATCTTTTGCATTTTGTAATTTTCTTTCTTTTGTTTCTTGCTTGTGGCCATGATATGTTTTTTTTACTTTTCTTTTAGCAGCATCAACCTTCGAGGCAACATTCCCAAGCCTAACCCAGATATGTGGACAAGGGGTGGGGGTGTGTTAAAACCTAGTGGACCCATGGTCATGTGGACCCAGAGAAGGGAGATGGAGTATAGGGATCGTAATGTATGGAGGGAAGTGATAAGTGTGGAATGGGAAAACAAGACCAAGCAATCTCAATTAGGGTTTCCCAAGTAGTGCCCTTCCTAAAGCCATGGGCCATTAGGGGAGGTCCCACTGGACTAGGATTGAAGATCAACCCCCCATTTAAAGTGAGGGAACAAAACCACGGTCAAAACCCTTCCTTCTTCCCAGTCACCCAATAATCTGTGCACAATGAATAACATACCTTTGGGATCAGATTTCCCACATTCTAACATGTGCTCTTGACAAATTGGAGAGAAAACATATGGCTAATGCAGGTGGTGGAGATAAAATGACACATCACATCAACTACAAGGTGGTTGTCGGGGGTTGATCGCTGCCAGCTAGAAGAGGATGATCAAGAGAAAATTTTGTTAGTTTTTGTAGCAACGGATGGTGTTCTAGTCTCGAGACTTTGTGGAGAGGCTAAAACACAGGAGTTCTCCAAAACCCAAAAATCGTTTCTGGAAATTCCACCTAGAGATGGCTCAATTAAATTAATTGACCATAATAAAAAAAATTCCTAAGTCTAACTTAGGAAAAGTGGTTAATTAATAGGAATTAACTGAGAAAGGTGTGAATCATCTAGAAACTCACACAGATCGACTTGGAGATGATTTCATCTATCGATTAAGTTTTAATCTTGGCTATTGGAGTCCCATCTGGAGATTATAAGAAGAGGTCAATGGGTAGATGGAGAATACACCAATGCAGATACTTAGTGATCTGGGCAGTTCGATTTTCTAGTGCAGGTAATTCAACAGGAGAAATCGAGCCAGTAGATGGAGTAACTGGTGGTAGAGGGGTAGTAGAGCAGTATTCCGAACGAGATTCTAGTTCTGAAGAGTCAAAAAGACGAGGCTGAAAAAATTCTCCAGGAGGCTGCAAAGGGGCAACGTAGAGCCTCAATTGAGCAGTTTGATTCAACTGGAGAGAACTCGTTTTCAGTTCCAGAGGCCGGAAATATTTTAAAGAGTGCCAGAGAGATATTTTCTCTGTCAGCAATAGGCAGGACGACTCAATTCGCAAGAGTTCCAGATTGAGCATGAGAGGATCTGCACTAGGGTGATGCAAGGCCTGTGCAGATCTGGGTGGACGACTTGCTTTTCATAGGCAGTGAGGTGTCGAGATTGTTCGGAGAGAGTGAAAAATCCCTCAGTATATTTTTGTCAGTATTTCTCTTGGGTAAAATCGCTAGTTTGGGGACATTTTATTGTATTCAGAAATTTGCTACCAAATAATAATAAAAACCCTCACTGCTACACCGATTTTCCCACATTGGGTTTTTCTAGGGACAATTGTCCAAAAATAATGGTGTTAAAATTTTTGTGCGTGTGCTAGCATTTTCATTTCCGCAGTATTTTATTTGTGAAGATTGCAGTGTGATTAATTTGTTGTTTTTGTAGCAATAAACGGTAGAATTAGTTTTACAATTAGAAGAATTAATTTCAGTTGCTACAACAAAATTTTCAGTAGTGAAATTTTTACATGGTATCAAAGCGTATTTGATCATACGGGAAGCTCAGAAGCAGGGGAAGAAAATTCATTGTTCAAAGGGAGCAACAAGACGAATTTTCTGGGGGTTGTGCAATGCCTAGCCAGGCAATGCGAATCGTTGGGTAGTTCGATATTTCATTGCAGGGTTGCAAGAAAAATACAGCTTGCCAAAGAGAGTGATTCTACCAAGTAGAGGGAACAACAATTCAAATTTTCGCTAAGAAGATTCCTTGTTTGAGCGCAGAAGGTTTTGCAGCAGTTTTGCTAGAGCAAAACTAGTGCCGAGTGAAAGAGGAATAGCACACATATTTGTCTTCAGTAAACACTTCAGTAAGCCATGGACATAATTGATATTTAGGAGGCTTCAGAATTTTCTTCCAGGTTGGAGGACGAATTTTCTTGTTTATCAAGCTTAGCTTCAAAAGGTATCTAGTATATAGATAATGGAGCGTTAGCTCACATGAGAGGCGTTCAAGAATATTTCTATAGCTACAATGAGGAGCAGATGGACTTCCAAATTACGATGGGAAACCGAATGAAGTGTATCCCAGTGGGGAGAGGTACCATTGATTTTGAGAGCGAGTCAGGAGCTAGTACCAGCGCTATAGATGTACTGCATGTGCCAGGATTGGGTATGACCCTGATTTCAGTATCCCAGCGACAGGGTCAAGGATATGATGTCCACTATGTAGGGAAGAAAGTGTTTGTCAAACACTTGAGTTGGAAGAAGATGAGACAAATTGGAGTTCGAAGAAACAGGTTGTACAAGTTGCAACTCGATTCTCCAATGGCACTAATAGGCAGTGACAATTGCAGTGGGAAGGAACTAAATGAGCTATGGCACAGGAGAATGGGACATTTACACCATGGAGCACTCAAGATGATCAAGGAAACAGTAATAGGGGTTCCAAAACTCAGCACAGAACACGATCATGTGCGCAGAGGGTGCGTGCTTGGGAAATATGCTAAGGCAGCATTTCCAAGAAGTGACAGCAAAGTAGATGGCGTGTTAGGTCATATACACTCACACATTTGTGGCTCGATGTCCACTAGAGCTCTCAATGGGGCCGAATACTTTGTCACCTTCACTGATGACCATTCCAGGAAAACCTGGATCTACTTCTTTAAGACTAAGGATGAGGTCTTCAATCGTTTTAGGGAGTTTATGGCTCTCGTAGAGAATTCGATAGTGAAGAAGATCAAGGTGCTTCACTCTGATAATGGTGGAGATCATATTGATAAATACTTCGTAATTCTTTATGCGAAGGAAGGCATTAAAAGAGAGTGGATAACTCCATACAATCCACAATAGAATGGGGTAGCGGAGTGGAAAAACATAACTATAGTTGGGGCTGCAAAAGAAATGTTATATGACCAAGATTTGACCAGGTTTCTATCAGCAAAGGCATGTAGCACAACAGTGTATATTTAGAACAGGACTCCTGATAGGGGAAGAAAACACAAGAAGGAGTCTACACAAGGAAGAAACCAAAAGTTAGTCACTTCAGGATCTTCGGCAACATTTCTTATTGTCATGGGCCAAATGAGAAGCGCACCAAATTAGATCAGACTGCAGAGAAGGGGTTCCTCGTTGGGTATAGCAAAACCTCAAAGGCATACAAGATCTACATTCCTAGCAATAGGAAGTCTAGTGAGACGGGACATAAATTTCATGGAAGACCAAGCTTTCAAGAGATCTTGTGAGATGCCTGCAGGCGATTAGAATCAGCCAGCTGAAGCTCCATCGGTCCAACAGCAAGGGCAGCCACAAAGGCAGCACGTGGGACCACCAATGGGAAAGTCACAGGGATCCAGTAGAGTGACTAGTACTAGCATTTCCTCGAGTGTAGAGGATCCAGTGAGATCACAACAGACGGAGCAGCAAAGGAAAAATGAGGATGAGCGGGTTGAACCTCCCACCACTAGCGTTCGAACAAGTAGAGAAGTTCGTCAGACATCAAGAGATGCAAAGGAGTTTGTTGGAGCTCCTAAGACGAACAAGAGAGAGCATAGACATCTTGACAGGTACCAAGCATTGGTGTCTCAAGTTGTAGAACCTTCCATCTTTCAAGAGCAGGGTTGCGGGGGAGTAACTCCCCCCCTTCAAATCGCTCCTAGAGCGCGCTCCCGCAAAAAAAAATTCACTCCCTAGTTTTTTTCCAAAAGGTTTGTCACAAAGATGTTTCAAACACAAATTGTTTTCGTGAAATCCATTTTTAACAATTTAACCAAAATCTAGAATTGTACCCTAAATTTGTCAATCTAGATAGTAAAATTTTAAAGCAGAATTTATCAATTTGCTAGTGAGTACTTACCTGGAACTCTTTGTTTGAAGATGTTTCTAACCCGATGTGGCTCCTGCTCTCGTTACCAAACCGCCCTTTTTCCTCCCAGCCTATCTGGGGTCTACCTATATGGTCCCCAGATCCAAAAGACTTCAAATGGAGATCTTCTGGCCCCCGTGCCCAAAACTCCAAGAACAATCAAGCTCAATCTCCCTCTTTGTCTGTGACTCTATTAGAATTTCTACTTTGTCTCTGTAAAAATCAAAAACTACTCCCCCGTATCCCTCTTTTCCCTTTCTTATATAGGGCCCTCGTCTGTTTCAGAGCGGTGATTTCCCTTTCCAGATTCCTCCGATGAAGGGTTAAGATGATAATTTTTCATTTAGGGCTGAACAAGCATCTGCCACCAGCATCTATGGTTGACAGCATGCTCCTTTTATGTCTTATTGTATTCATAGACCACATATATGCTACGTGACTTTATTTTATGTTCATAATATATATATAATGGATTTGGTTAAGTTTGCATAGTTGGTATTTTTACATTTTATTTTCTTTTAGTTCATAATTAATATATAATATAACTTTTGTATATTTTATGTTGTATTTCACTTGTTAATTTATAAAGTATATTTCATATTTACTTTAGTACCATATATATGACATTCCCTCCTATTTTGTGTAGGAATTTACAGAGTAAGTTCCTTAGATAGAACACCAAAGGACACTGCTGACAAACAGATCACAGATCAGTACACCAATATTCTTGACGTGGTTAAAACCCTCAAAGAGGGAAACAGTCCATGGCCTGAGACAACGTGGCCACTTCAGACAATTTATTAATGTAAAAGAAAGAAAATTTACTTAAGCTTCTCTCATGAACGGTCACCTTACAAATGACCCTCCATGCTCTTTAAATAGAGATCATGGACCAATCGGGTGTTAAGCCACGGATCAAGTGTTAGTTATACCAAGGAGAGAATGAACTGTCGGATCACTTCATGTCTAGAACATATCATGACAGTCAGATTGTAAGTTACAAAAAGTACATACTAAAGAAACATAATTTACCTAACTATACACTAGACCAAGTTATAATTAACTATTTCCTATGTGTAAGAATATCCTAACATCCCCCCTTAAGAACAACTTGGGATAGGATTGAAGGATTTACAAATATGACACAATAGGAGAATGAAGGAGGCATTAGAGCCGATCCCCCCTTAGTGACAACTTCCTGACCTCCAACCATAAATCAAAGTTTAGTAAACTTCGCCTCTGTGAGAGCCTTTGTTAAGATGTCTGCAACTTGATCATCAGTTGAACAATATTGCACTTCAAGAACATGGTCATCAATGAGCTTTCTGATGAAGTGCATGTGTAGTTCAATGTGTTTTATGCGCTGATGTTGGACTGGATCTTTGCATGGTTGAATGGCACTTTGATATCACACCAAAGTGTAGTCGGATGCTACTGTTGAAAGCCAAACTCTGACAGGATCTGACGAAGCCACAAGGCTTCCTTACTAGCTTCTACGGCGCCATGAGACTCTGCGTCTGCTGAAGAAAGAGAAATGGCACTTTGTTTCTTGCAAGCCCATGTAATAGGTCCAGAACCAAGAGTGAAGACATAACTTGCAGTAGACTTCCAATCATCAGGGTCACTAGCCTAATCGGAATCAATGAAACCAACCAATAGAGGAGATGCTTCTGCACTGTAATGAATCCCAAATTGAACTGTACCTCGAACAAAACGAAGTATTCTTTTAGATGCTTTCCAATGACTCTCATGTGGGTTTTGCATAAACCGAGCAATGAGGCCAACAGCAAAGGAAAGGTCAGGATGGGTATGGATCAGATACAAAAGTTTTCCTACAAGATGATAGTATAAGGTAGCATCAACTTCAGGGGAAGTACAAGTGATTGAAAGTTTGGCTCTAGAATGAAAGGGAGAAGGGGCTAGCTTACAGTATTCCAGGTAAAAGTGGCGTAGAAGATCACATGCATACTTGGACTGGGAAAGAGAAATACCTTTCTTGGATTGCAAGACTTGAAGACCAAGAAAATAATGCAAGTGTCCTCAATCTTTCATTTCAAACTGCTTTTTAAGGCTGGACTTCACATGGTTTATAAGGTTGAGATCACTACTAGTAAGGATAAGGTCATCAACATAAAGAACAAGAATGATAAGAGACTTACCCACGTTTTTGGTGTAGACAGTATTGTCAGAATGACACATAGAAAAGCCAGTATCTAAAAGAAAGCTATCCATTTTGGCATACCAAGTTGGAGTCTGTTTGTATAAAGCCAAGAGGTTGTTCCATATAGATTTCTTCATGCAAGTCCCCATGCAAGAAGGCAGATTTAACATCCATCTAATATACTTCCCATTTGAAAGAGGCGGCAAGGAAAAGAACAAGGCGGATAGAGTTCATTTTGGCAACAAGGGAGAAGGTTTCAGTATAGTCAATGCCTTCAACTTGTGAAAAACCATTAACAACAAGACGAGCTTTATGTTTATCAACTTTTCCATCTGGTCCAAACTTGGTTTTGTAAACCCATTTGCATCTAACAAGTTTTCATCCCTTTGGAAGAGGAACAAGATCCCATGTATCATTTGCCAATAATGAACAATATTCTTCATTCATAGCTGCGTCCCAATCTGGATGGCCTGAAGCTTCTGCAAAGGTGTTAGGATCATAATTTGCTGAAGCTTGAGCTAGTAAATAAGAGACTCTATCGAACTAAGAATGTGTACGTCGTTGATCTGTAGGATCACCTGCAAGAGCATCTATTGCATCCCAAGTAGCACGAACCCATTTTGGAAGCTGAGGAGCTGAAGGAGGATCCCGAGAAGCTGGGGGAGGATTTTCATCCTTGCTGTCATCATCTAAAAAAAGAAATATTTTCAGAAGTAGAAGGGATAGAGAGAGGTGGCACAATGTTGTAGGAAACATCCCCCGCCCTTGGATCTAATGCCTGAAGCGCATACCGTACGAATGCACCCAGGAAGCGTCTCCGGAAGCGCGGTTCCAAAATTCCGAAACGCGTTTCGAATTGATATGGACGCTTCCTGGAAATTCCAGAAGTGTCCCTCTGAAACGCGTTTCGGAATCTCCGAAGCGCGTTTCGTATGGCGCTTCGGTTGTACGAAGCGCAGCGCTTCAGAGGGCGAATCGTATGGTTCCCATACGATTCCGTACACGCTTCCAGAAAGTGCACCGCGCTGTTTAGAAAATCAATTTTTTTTTTTTAGTTTTAGGTGAGTTTACATATTGGGGGTGGGTCCACCTTGGGTTAGGGTGAGGAATGAAGGCAAAAAAATATAAAATATATATATATATATATATATAGCAGATACTCCCTCATGGTAATGTTAAATTCTTAAAGTAAAAGTGACATTCTTCGTTATTTTTCATTTTCATCCTTTTACTTAAATTTTTAACATTACCATAAAATGACTCAGGATGTTTGAGAGCGGTTCCAGCCTCATTGGACTTCATATGGAGAAAATAGAATTTCATATCCTATTCAAAATTCAGCAGACTTAACAATTTTCAGGAATTCAAGATCAATGGGATTGTGGCATTTCATTAGATTATATTAAGTATGAAGGTATGCGATTAGCATTTAATCAAGAGCAACAAGCCCTATATGTACCCTAGTGTTGGTGGTGTTAATTGTTGAACTCCTTTGTCACGCCCTTAGCAAAAAATTACCTTTCTGTTAGGATATTCCGACACATAGGAAATAGTTAAGTACAACTTGGTCTAGTATAGAGTTAGGTAAAGTGTGTTTCTTTACTATGTACATTTTGTAACTTACAATCCAACGGTCACGATATGTAGTGATCTGATGGTTCATTCTCTCCTCGGTATTACCGACACTTGATCCATGGCTTAACACCCGATTGGTCCATGATCTCTATTTAAAGAGCATGGAGGGTCATTTGTAGGGTAATCCGTCTATGAGAGAAGCATATGTAAATTTTCATTCTTTTATTAATAAATTGCCTGAAGTGGCCGCGTTGGCTCAGGCCGTGGACTATTTCCCTCTTTGAGGGTTTTAACCACGTCAAAATACTGGTGTAATGATCTGTGCTCTGTTTGTGAGCGGTGTCCTTTGGTGTTCTGTCTGAGGAACTTACCCTGTAAATTCCTACATGGTATCAGAGCTATTTGAGGGCCGCGTCCGTTGGTGATCCAAATCTGAAGCCGGTAGAACTGCATCCGACTACCGTTTCCTAGATCTACTGTTTCTGACTACTTTCGGGCCGAGAGGACTGCTCTGTTGTGTTGGGAGCGTCTGTTCCAGTGAGGAACCCCTTTCGTTTCACGCAAAAAGGTTTCCGGTAACCCTAGCTGCGTCATTTTTAAGATCTGGAGGTATACAATGTTTATTTGCAGTTTACAGTTATTTTCTCTCTATTTATTTCGATTTTCGGTTTATTTAGCTTTTTTTATTATCGGATCTATACCTTTCATTTCTACGTATGCTCTTTGCCCTGCGACTCTGTGCGATCTAGGCAAATCAAAACAGAAAGGAAGGATTTTTCTCATGTGTGTGCTCTTTTCCGCTACGCCTTAGTGTGATCTCGAAAAATCAGAAACATTTAGGAAAATATTTAGTTTCCGGCTAAAGCTAACTTCGAGCCGCAAGGTTCGTTTTTGAAAATATTTAGTTTCCAGCTAAAGCTAACTTCGAGCCGCAAGGTTCGTTTTTTTTTGTATGTCCGTGTTGGGTTTTGTGTTTTTTGTTTTGTAGGGAAAAAGAGCTTTCTCAAAGCAAGCACGCAACCCAAAGCATCAACCCCCCTCTCTCTCTCTATCTCTCTCTCTCTCTCAAACTTTTTGTATAACTCACTTGGTGCAAAGCTAATTTATGAGAGTAAAGGTTTTGGGTTCAAGTCTCCATTTTGTGGAGGCGGATTTTTCATTTCCGCACATTCCCGCACTTCGCCGGTGACTTCATCAATTTTTTTTCAAAAAGCTACAACTTCTTCATCTGGAAGCCGTTTTCAGAACCGTTTTTTTTGAAACGGTCTAATTTTTCAAGATCTTTCCATTGGTACACTTAGTTTCAGCATCTACAGCTTCAGTTTCTGTTAAAAATGGAAAGTCCATGCCAAGTCATTCTTGATAGCACTAACTACTTCCAATGGTGGTCCTACATTGTGGATTTACTTAGAAGTAAAGGTCTTTATAGAATAGCTACAGGCCAAGAGACCAAACCGAAAGATGAAGATAAGGCAGCTAAATGGGAAAATAGGCAAGACCAAGTACGTGGGTTGATAGGGATGTTTATTTCTCCAAATATTAGATTCCATATTGCAGAACTTGATACTCCTAATGAAGCAATGAAACAAATTACTAAAGTCTTTGGAATTAAAAATGAACTTAAAGCCCATCAACTTGAAAATGAATTGCTTACATTGGACCCCAATTATTTTTCTTGCATTGAAGATTTTTTGTCCAAGTTCAAAACCCTTAGACTTCTCTTGGAAGGTGTTAAGGTTAAGAAAGAAAATAGTAGCCTTATCTACTCCATTCTTACTAAGTTGGGACCAGCCTATTCTGTGTTTGTTTCCACCTTCCATTCTACAAGAGAAGCCTTCATTTCTCAAGGACAAACCTACAAGTCCCCTTCCTTTGATTCCTTTTGTGATTCTTTAATAAGAGAACAAGAAAAACTCTTACACCTTGGTCTTCTTCATCTTGGAAACTCTTCTAAGAAAGCGTTAGCCGCCCACCAGCAACCAAATCCAAAGAATCCTAAGAAGTTGTATCCTAAAAAGAATGGTCCTAAACCAAACAAGGGTCCTAAGCAATTTTAGCCTCAAAATGGAAAATCATTTCAACAAAATGACAAAATGATAAGACAAGTAAAAACAAAGGGAAGAAGACTGATAGACATTGCAGCTTTTGTAATCGAGATGGCCATTTAGAATCCAAATGCTTTAAGAAGATGGAAGCCTTGGAAGCAGCAATGAAGAAGCATAACATCCATTGGAGCAATCTTCAACTTCAACTTCATCTTCAGGAATGGCACTTTCTGCCTGTGGTTGACAAGCATCTCGGTCTGGCTATGCACTAAATGTATCTTCTTCTTCTCATTCTCATGAGTGGCTCATTGATTTTGGAGCTTCTTATCACATGGCCAAAAACAAAGCCATGTTTTCTTCTTTAAATGGTTGTAACACCAAAAATATATATGTTGGTGATGATAGATCTCTTAGTGTTGTAGGGACTAGAACTGTTCATCTAGACAATGGTCAATTTAATGATGTATTATGTGTTCCAACCTTATCCTGCAACCTTCTATCTGTATATCAGATAACCCATTCAGGTGAAGGTAAAATAGTTGAATTTTCACCTCACAATGTTGTAATTAAGGACCTAAGAGATCCTAGACAGATTTTAGCTACTAGCATTGCTGATAATTCTACAAGGTTGTATAAGTTTCACAACTTTGGGTCATCAAATCTTCCCTCAATATTTGTTGCTCATAATGATGAAGTGAGCAAACTTTGGCATGAGCGATTTGGTCACTTAAACTATCGCTCTCTTCAGAATCTATGTAAAGAAAATATGGTGACAGGTCTTCCAATGGTATCTTGCAGAGATGGTGTTTGTTCCAGATGTGTACTCGGAAAACATCATCGGGACAGTTTTGAAAGACGTGCCTCTTGGCATGCCTCGGCCCCTTTATAGCTCGTGCATAGTGATTTATGTGGTCCACTTCCAGTTGCTTCATTCTCTGGCTACAAGTATTTCTTAACTTTCATTGATGATTTCTCCAGACGCACTTGGGTATACTTCTTAAAACTCAAGAGTGAAGTATTTAACATGTTCTTGGCCTTTAAGGCCTTTGTTGAAAAACAATCTAGACATCAAATTCTTAAGCTAAGATCTGATAATGGCGGAGAATATGTTAAAAACACATTCATCAACTTTTGCACTGAGAATGGAATTCAAATGCAACATACTATTCCATATACTCCACAACAAAATGGTGTAGCTGAAAGGAAGAATCGCACCTTAAAGGAAATGGCTAATTGCATGCTTCAATCTGAAGGACATAGTCTTAATTATTGGGCAGAAGCAATTAACTGTGCAAATTACATAATAAATCACACTCCTACTAAGGTTTTAAAGAATATCACTCTAGAAGAAGCATGGAGCTCAATCAAACCAGATGTAAGTCACTTTCATTTTTTTGAAAGTGAAGCATGGGCCCATATTCCAGATGAGAAACATAAAGCTTTAGAACCTAAGAGTGAAAAATATATTTTTGTTGGATATTCTGAAGATGTCAAAGGATATAGACTTATTCCACTTAAGTCCAAAAATGTTATCATTAGAAGAGATGTAAAGTTTGCTGAAAATATATCGACCTGCGAGCCTAGTTCAGCGGATGTGCCACCTCCCCCTATCTCTTCTACTTTTGAAAATATTTCTTCTTCAAATGATGAAAGCGAGGATGAAACTCCTCCCCCACCTTCTCAGGATCCTCCTTCAGCTCCTCAGCTTCCAAAATGGGTTCGTGCTACTCAGGATGCAGCAGGTGATCTTGTCGATGATCCTACAGATCAGCGACGTACACGTTCTCAGTTCGAGAGAGCCTCTTCTTTACTGGCTCAAGCTTCAGTGAATTATGATCCTGACACCTTTGCAGAAGCTTCAGGCCATCCAAATTGGGAAGCAGCTATAAATGAAGAATATCATTCATTATTGGCAAATGATACATGGGATCTTGTTCCTCTACCAAAGGGACGAAAACTTGCTAGATGCAAATGGGTTTACAGAACCAAGTATGGACCAGATGGGAAAATTGATAAACATAAAGCTCGTCTTGTTGCTAAGGGTTTTTCACAAGTTGAAGGCATTGACTACACTGAAACCTTCTCCCCTGTTGCCAAAATGAACTCTATCCACCTTGTTCTTTCCCTTGTTGCTTCTTTCAAATGGGAAGTCCATCATATGGATGTTAAATCCGCCTTCTTGCATGGGGACTTGCATGAAGAAATCTATATGGAACAACCTATTGGCTTTATACAAACAGACTCTAGCCTTGTATGTTGGCTTAAGAAATCCCTTTATGGTCTCAAGCAAGCTCCTCGAGCTTGGTATGCCAAAATGGATAACTTACTGTCTACACCAAGAAAGTGGGCAAGTCTCTTATCATTCTTGTTCTTTATGTTGATGATCTTATCCTGACTGGTAGTGATCCCAACCTTATAAACCATGTGAAGTCTAGCCTTAAAAGGAAGTTTGAAATGACAGACTTAGGACACTTACATTATTTTTTCGGTCTTCAAGTCTTGCAATCCAAGGAAGGTATTTCCCTTTCTCAGTCCAAGTATTCCTGTGATATTCTACGCCATTTTCACATGGAAGACTGTAAGCCAGCCCCTTCTCTCTTTCAGTCTGGAGTCAAACTTTCAGTCACTTGTACTTCTCCTGAAGTTGATGCTACCTTATACCGTCAACTTGTAGGAAAACTTTTGTATCTAACCCATACTCGTCCTAACCTTTCCTTTGTCGTTGGCCTTGTTGCTCGGTTTATGCAAAACCCACATGAAAGTCATTGGAAAGCAGCTAAAAGAATACTTCGTTATGTTCGAGGTACAGTTCAGTTTGGGATTCATTACAGTGCCGAAGCAGCTCCTCTATTGGTTGGTTTCACTGATTCCAATTGGGCTGGTGACCCTGATGATCGAAAGTCTACTGCAGGTTATGTGTTCACTCTTGGTTCAGGACCTATTACATGGGCTTGCAAGAAACAAGGTGCCATTTCTCTTTCTTCAACAGAAGCAGAGTATCGTGGTGCCGTAGAAGCTAGTAAGGAAGCCTTGTGGCTTCATCAGATCCTGTCAGAGTTTGGCTTTCAGCAGCAGCATCCGACTACACTTTGGTGTGATAATCAAAGTGCCATTCAGCTATGCAAAGATCCAGTCCAACATCAGCGCAGCAAACACATTGAACTGCACATGCACTTCATAATAAAGCTCATTCACGACCATGTTCTTGAAGTGCAATATTGTTCAATAGATGATCAAGTTGCAGACATCTTTACAAAGGCTCTCACAGAGGCGAAGTTCACTAAACTTCGATTTATGGTTGGAGTTCAGGAAGTTGTCACTAAGGGGGGATAGGCTCTAGTGCCTCCTTCCTTCTCCTATTGTGTCATATTTGTAAATCCTTCAATCCTATCCCAAGTTGTTCTTAAGGGGGGATGTTAGGATATTCCGACACATAGGAAATAGTTAAGTACAACTTGGTCTAGTATAGAGTTAGGTATAGAGTTAGGTAAAGTGTGTTTCTTTACTATGTACATTTTGTAACTTACAATCCGACGATCACGATATGTAGTGATCCGACGGTTCATTCTCTCCTCAGTATTACTGACACTTGATCCGTGGCTTAACACCCGATTGGTCCATGATCTCTATTTAAAGAGCATGGAGGGTCATTTGTAGGGTAATCCGTCTATGAGAGAAGCATATGCAAATTTTCATTCTTTTATTAATAAATTGCCTGAAGTGGCCGCGTTGGCTCAGGCCGTGGACTGTTTCCCTCTTTGAGGGTTTTAACCACGTCAAAATACTGGTGTATTGATCTATGATCTGTTTGTGAGCGGTGTCCTTTGGTGTTCTGTCTGAGGAACTTACCCTGTAAATTCCTACACTTTCAATCAAGCCAAAATCATCGATCAAGCATGTTAAGCTTTTTCTACCATATTTTAAGTCTTGAATTAGGTAGTTTGATCAAAATTGGGCAATGTTGACTAATGTCCCTAGACAATCAAGGTAGAGGCAAAGGCTAGACAAGAGAAGAAGAATCTAGATTCTAGATGGTTGACGCATCTAAATGGTTGATGCTCGAATAATTAATCATTAATGTATAATGGATGCTATATCTATCTTGATTTATGCAAAAATATGCATGTTTTCATGTCTTCTACAACTAATTTGGTATTTGGGATGTTTGTTTTGAGTATAAATGCAAAAAAATATAAATATATATATATATATAGCAGACACTTCGCTTCCTAGATTTTTGGAAAATGACGCTTCCGCGTCCCCGCTTCCAAAAAACGTCCCCATTTCATCCCCGCTTCATGCAACATTGAGGTGGCACATCCGTCAAACTAAGCTCATAGGCTGATATATTTTTAGCAAACTTTACATCTCTTCTAATGATTACATTTTTGGATTTAGGTGGAAGAAGTCTATATCCTTTGACATCTTCAGAATATCCAACAAAAATACATTTTTCACTCTTAGGTTTTAAGGCTTTATGTTTCTCATCGGGAATATGGGCCCATGCTTCACTTCCAAAAACACGAAAGTGACTTACATCTGGTTTAATTTAGCTTCATGCTTCTTCTGGAGTGATATTTTTTAAAACCTTAGTAGGAGTGCAATTTACTAGGTAATTTGCACAGTTAATTGCTTCTACCCAAAAATTAAGACTAAACCCTTTAGATTGAAGCATACAATTAGCCATTTCCTTTAAAGTGCGATTCTTCCTTTCAGCTACACCATTTTGTTGTGGAGTATATGGAACAGTATGTTGCAATTGAATTGCATGCTCAGTGCAAAAGTTGATGAATTTGTTGTTAACATATTCTCCGCCGTTATCAGATCTTAGCTTAAGAATTTGATGTCCAGATTGTTTCTCAACAAAGGCCTTAAAGGCCAGGAACATGTTAAGGACTTCACTCTTGAGTTTTAAGAAGTATACCCAAGTGCGTCTGGAGAAATCATCAATGAAAGTTAAGAAATACTTGTAGCCAACAGTGTTTCTAAAACCGGTCGGTCAGAACCGGTTATCGGTCAAATCAGCCGGTCAGCAAGTCCACCAGTCCAAACCAGCTGGAAAACCCGGCCAGCCACCTCATTTCGCCTATTTTGCGCCCTAACCGGCTGGTTTCGTCCTAAACCAGCCAGTTAACTGCCACGGCCGCGGAGGACCCACGCAGCGACTTATCCAAGATGGTTACGGTCTTTTGGAGGGTAAGTAAGGGTCCTTTCCCTCCAAAAACACCCTCTCCAATCCTTTAAGACGCCCTTCTCCCTCTCATTTGTCTCACACATCTCATTTGGAGTGTTTGTGAGTTTTCTTGGGAGCTTGGAGAGTGTTGGGTTTTCGCTGGAGTAGTCATCTTGGAGGCTTAAAGTTGGAGTTGGAGCTATTTGGGAGATATTTTGTAGCTATTAGTGGAGTTGGCATCTTCAAGAGGAGGCTAAGGAAGCTAGTTTGCAAGTCCAGGTAAGGATTTTCACTTGAAAATTCCTCATTTGACTGTTGTCCATGTATTAATTTTTTTTATGTGTTATAAATTTATAAATTTCTAACTTCTATCATCTATTCTATCAAATCTCTAGTTCTATGCTATCAAATTTTGTAGCCTATATGTGCATTTGTTTTCCTAAATTTAGCTTTGGTTTTCCATGTTTCTTAGCTGCAATTTTTTTTTAAATGGCAGATTTCTTTGCAAATTGTAATTATTTCAAGCAAACATGGCTCCAAAAGGAAAGGACAGTGCATGGGTCCATTGTCATGTGATTGATGGAAAAATGATATGCAAATTATGCCATAAATCTATTGGAGGTGGGGGTATTCTTAGATTGAAAGGACACTTGGCTGGGGTAAGAGGCCAGGTAAAGCCATGTGATGCACCAAATGCAGTGTTAGGCCCTATTAGGGCAGAATACATTTCCAAGATTGAAAATTTTTATGAGGATAAGGCTAGGGAGAAGGCCATCCAAGATGACATTGCAAGGAAGAGGGAATGATGATTATGAGATTCAAGACTCCTCTTCTATCCCTTCCACCAATGACCCTTTTCACTATGTTCATCCTTCTTTTGGCCAACCGTCAAAAGGAACAAAGAAAACACACATCTAAAGTTATTTCTCATCTTCTACCAACATTGCCTCTTCTAATCCCACTTCCTCCCAGCAAAGTCGTCAACCCACTTTGGATCAGCGTTGTAAAAAACAATGCAAAGAAACTTCTCATCAATACATTGCTAGATGGTTGTGTGATTCAAATATCCCATTTAATTCTGCTTGCTCAACTTATTACCAAGCTATGTGGGACTCTGTTATAGCTGCAGAAAAGGGCTTCAAAGGCCCTAGTATGCATGACTTGAGGGGAGCTCTTTTGCAAAAAGAGAATTTGGTTGAGTTTAAAGATTCATGGCACAAAACAGGTTGTTCCATCATGTCAGATGGATGGATCGATGGAAAGAACTGCACTATCATTAATTTCCTTATTTCTTGCCCTCAAGGAACGACGTTTTTGAGATCAGTTGATGCATTTGATAAGGTGAAGGATGCAACCCTTCTATTTGAGCTTTTGGATGACATTATTCAGGAAGTTAGGGAGCAGAATGTTGTGCAGGTCATCACCAATAATGCCTCAAACTATGTTCTTGCTAGAAAGATGCATGAGTCCAAATATAGGACCATATTTTGGACTCCATGTGTTGCACATTGCATAGACCTCATGCTTTAGGACATAGGCAAAGTGGAGTGGGTAAAAAACATTGTAGAGCATGCCAAGTGCATTACAAAATACATTTACAACCACTCATGGGTATTGAATCTAATGAGGAAAAACATTGGGGGCAAAGAGCTTGTTAGGCCTGCAATTACGAGATTTGCAACTCACTTCCTCACGTTGCAATGTCTCAATGGTCAACATAAAAACTTGCAGAAAATGTTTTCTTCTAATGAATGGACTGAATCTCGGTGGGCTCGTAGACAAGATAGAAAAGACACCAAAAATAAAGTGTTTGACAATTATTTTTGGAAAAGCTCTGTAGAGCTTGTGAAAATTACCGAGCCCCTTGTTAAGGTGCTAAGGATGGTGGATGGGGAAAAATTGGCCATGGGCTACATTTATGAGGCTATGGATCAGGGAAAGGAGCAGATATGGGCAGCTTACAAGGACAGGTTAGCTAAATATGGTTGTATATGGGAGATCATTGATAACAGATGGAACAATCAACTCCATCATCCTATACATGCAGTTGGGTATTTTTTGAACCCAAAGTATCATTATAAAGATTGGCTAGGAGATCTGCAGGATGGGGAGGTCAGAGATGGATTGATTGATTGCTTGGAGCGCATGGTGACTGGTCCCTACCCATGTAGACGAGTTGGAAATACATAGACAGCTCACTGATTTCAATATGGCAGGTGGTGCCTTTGGAAAAAACTTGGCAAAGATGGAAAGAGATGTGGATCAACCAGGTAAGCAATTCCAATTTCCAATTTGTTTTTCTTTTCAAGTTAAAATTGTTTACGTTCTTTACAATTCAAATTATAAACCAAGTTACTAATTAATGTCTTTTTCTTTGCAGCACATTGGTGGGAGTCATTTGGTGGCCAGTGTCCTCAATTGAAAAGGTTTGCAATTAGAGTCCTCAGTCAAACTTGCAGTGCTTCAGGTTGTGAGCCCAATTGGTCTGTTTTTTATCGCATACACACGAAGAAGAGAAACTGTTTGGAACAACAACAGTTAAATGATCTTGTTTTCGTGCAATACAACCTTCGACTAAGGAGGAACCAAATAATGAACAAAACACCTGATCTAGATCCCATTGTCTTGAACGATATCGATCCAACATCGGAATGGGTGGAGGAGACTGAAGATCCTGTGTTTGATGTTGATTTTCATATCGACATGGCATTAGTGGGGGCTAAAGCAGATTTTGTGGCGGCATCAGAACTAGGATCAGTAGCGGCATCAAGGAAAGGCAAAGAACCAATGGAAGGCACTAGTCGTGCAGGTCGACAAACTCGTGCTTCCATTAGGTCCACTTCTATTATTATTGGTGGCATTGCTACTAAGGTTGCAGATCAAGCTGACGCATCCTCAGACTCTAAACCAAATGATGTCTATGTAGCTCCTGATGATGATCCTATGTCTAGTAGTGGTGATGAACTTGATGATTAATCATGTGTATACTGTACAATGTAGACTTGTAGTAGGCCAATGGCCTCATAGCTTGCAGCACTGTTTTTGGACTTTATAGGCCATCTAGAGCCTCATTGCTTATGTATTTTGTTGATGATATGTATTGCACTCGGTGCCATTTTGATATATTCACCTTTACATGGTATATAAATGAGCAAACTTTGCATATTTTGTCTCTATTTTCTAGAGCAAGGTTTGCTACGAGAAATCGAATCAGTGATCAGTTGCAGCGAGGGGCAATGAGTACGAGGCAGAGAGACAGAAATAGTGCCGAGAGACCAGCGCAGAAGCAGAGAGAGGGAGACGTTGATCTAGAGGGAGCCACGCAGAGCTAGCAAGGACTATGTAGAGACCAGAAGGGCCTGTGTCATCCACGCAAAGGCTGCAGGAGTGACGCAGAGGACCATAGAGGCTGTGCAATGCCTCAGAGGGCGGACGCAGGGGGTTCCGGGCTGACGATGAGGCCAAGTGGGCTGACGCTGAGCTTTAGAGTTTGCTGGAGAGGGTTTCGTGGGGCAAACTTTCTGAATATCTACTTTCGAATAGAGAGGTATTACTGCCAAATTATTTTCTCTGTCGAGTGAGCCGGTTTGACACCAAGTTGTACTCAGAAAGACTACATAATAAAATAAGCGTCATAATTGTTGCACCAGTTTTCCCAAGTTGGGTTTTCCCGAGGACAAGTTGTCCGAAAATAACGATGTCACTTGTGAGTTTGTATTTCTTTCAATTGTTGATCTGTAGATGGTTGAGACTGTATTGTATTTATTTCGATATTTATATGGTTAAATAACTTGTTCGTAATTAACAAGTAGGAGAAATAAACTAGAGAATATAGATAAAATTTCTAATGGGTAATACTTAGAAATTTCAACACCGTGCTACTGGACTAAAGGAACTTCTGTTGACTGATTCAGATCACTTGCAGGCATCTCACGAAACCTCCTGGAAGCTCGATCTTCCATGAACTTCACATCTCGCCTTACTATTATCTTCCTATTGCTAGGAATGTAGATTCTGAATGCCTTTGAGGTTTCTCTATACCTAACGAAGAACCCCTTCTCTGCAATCTGATCCAGTTTGGTCCTTTTATCATCTGGCACGTGACAATAAGCAACACTACCAAAAATTTTGAGGTGGCTAACTTTTGGCTTCTTCCCTGTGAAGACTCCTTTTCGCATTTTCTTCCCCAATGCTCTATGAGGAGTCTTGTTCTGAATATACATTGTCGTGTTACATGCTTCTACCCACAAAAATATAGGTAGATCTTGGTCATATAGCATAGCCTTTGCAACTCCAACAATGGTACTATTTTTCCACTCTGCTACACCATTTTGTTGTGGATTATATAGAGTGGTCCATGTTTAGAAATCTAGGGCATTAGCATTAGGTGATTTATCTTCAATTAGTGACTTCTTGTGAATGCTTTTTACTTCTTTAGATTAGGATCTTCTTCTTCTTAGTTTATTAGTGTTCTTAAATAGTAACCAATGCATGAACATAAATAGACAAGAGACACAGAATGTAGGCTATCAACCAGGGCCAAACTCTCTCACTCTTTGAGAGGAGAACCTGCACAAATTCTTCTTATAGAGATTCCAATTGACGAATACCAAGACCAAGACCCTTGACCTATTAGCCACTCCAAGACCAAGACACTAGTTCTCTGTCTTCTGCTCTTTTCTCCTTCTTGATTCCTCTTCCTCTTCAACCTTCTTAATCCTGAGATCATCTCCTCAACGAGCTGTAGATACCAATGTAGCAGCACCGAAATACTGTGATAGATCCCAGAACAATAGCTTCTTCATAGCACCACACAATGGTCTTCCTTTGTTGTAACCTCGAGACCCTTATCTTATGAAACAAAACTTTTGTTGAGCCCTAAAAGGACCCTCACTGCTCCTCCATCGATTATTTGAGTTCCTTCTTTGCATCCGACTTTGTCTCTTCCTTTTTTTGTGACTATGATCCGAATCTTAGAGAGGTCTGAACCTTACTTACTGCGATTAGCCTTAAACAAAAACTTGTTGTCCCTCCCTTACCCATCCAAAGATCTCAGAAATGTCACTGAACTGTTGACTGTACTTCATCACCGAAATTTCAGAGGAATCCGAACTTCTGTTTTGTGATATTGCGAAGACCCTACCCACTTATTTATAGTGGTTTGTCCCATATAATAAGTAGACCTATACATCCAAATAGGTGTGTCTCCAAATAGATGAGTCGACATGAGTTCTTTTCTCTGTTTTAAGGCCGACTTGAAGAGGAGTATTAGTTCTTGTCGTTGGAGGGCTATTTGACAATGCTATTGACTCAAATACATTTGACGCATGCCCAAAAAGGGTTGTTCATACATGAGATTGACTATTTGACTCTAATGATAAATCCTAAGGCTCTTAATGGGAACCAACTAGATAAAAATTCTTGCTCATGAAACCCATGAAGCAAGCCATTACAAAAATAATTTAATCTTCTTCTTTTCATCATTTACAAAGATCATAATTACAAGCCATTATGAAGATCGAACCTAGTTACACTTTACAACACTCCCTATTACCTAGGGAGGTAATCATAATGGTACTTGGTCATTCTCAATCTGAAGAATTTCTCATAAGAACATTCGGATTGGTAACCCATCTGTCTAGCATCATATTGACCAACATTGTCACATAGCAAGGCCTTGACTAACAACTCTATCCACGTGATCAAAGCACAATGTTGGCGAGACCAACGATTCATAGACACCATAATCATTGTCTCTCAAGGTACATACTCCACCCGGGTGTTCACAGAGTATGACCTACTTTGGAGTATTCTTATCTTGGATCAATGTTGCACAAAGCGCCCCCCCCCCCCCCCCCCCGGAGGTTCCAAGCCCCGAAGCGCATCCCGTATGGAAGCGCCTAGGAAGCTTGGCCGGAAGCGGCACTTCCAAATTCGGAAGCGCTGCTTCGGCATTTTTTGCCGCTTCCTGGAAATTTGGAAGCGCGGTATGGAAGCGCCGCTTCCAGGCCTCCGAAGCGCGCTTCGTATGGCGCTTCGGGCCTCAGAAGTGTGGCGCTTCGGAGGAGGAAGCGTACACTTCCCGTACGCTTCCGTATGCTTCGGGAAAGAGGCCGCGCGCAAGGCAAAAAAACAATTTTTTTTTTTTTTTTTTTTTAATTTATGTTAACTTAGCATAAAGGGGGTGGGTTAGGGTGAGGTTAGAGTGAGGTTAAGGTGAGGAATGAAAAGAATAAAGCCCCCATTCATTCCTCATTTTCTCACTTTGAGTTTATGAGAGTTGGAGAAGAGAAGAGAGGAAAGGAGAGGAGAAGAGAGGAGAGCTTGGAGGAGTGAAGGAGGAGGAGCTAGGAGAAGGAGGAGGAGCTTGGAGCAAGAGCTTGGAGGACTTCATCTACAAGAGCTAAAGAGGTAAGTTCAAACCCCAAACTCCCTTATTTTTTTGACAATTTTTTTGTATTTTTCTCCTCCCTCTCTCTTTCCCATTGTTTCTACTTACTCCTTTACTTATAGGTTGTCCACCACCTATATCCATATTCCAAGATGGTGTTCTTTTGGCTTCTATGTATCATTCCACTCTTGGTTTTAATGATGGCAAAGGGGAATAGGAATAGAAGGGAAGAAACACAAGAGGACAGTGGTCCCAATATGAGTGACCCAATGTATGATGAGGAGGAAGGGTTTGAAGAGGAAGGGGATGAACCTGAAGGGGACACTGAAACACAAGATGGGAAAGCTACATCAACACCCTTGTGGAACTATGTGACCAAACTTGATGGGGGAAAGGGTGGTGGATCTTACAAATTTGTGTGCCCTCATGGTTGTCATGAAGGAAAACCATATTGTGGTTCATATACCCGTCTGAGGAGGCATCTTTGTGGGGTGCTGGATAGTGATGAAAAAAAGGGTCCTGTGGGGGTAAAAATTTGCCCAAACATTTCAACTGAAGAAAGAAGAAAATACATCCAAATAGAGATGGCTGCACAACAAAAAAACAAGAAACAAAGAACTCATTCTGAATCAAGTGCAACCTCTAAATTTGGTAGCTGCTCATCTCCTCATGGTACTTCTGCAAGCTCTGGAGGTAGAAGAACAATAGGGGATTTCCTTAATGTTGTTGGGAGGGATGATGTGGATGGAAAGATAGTCTGTTTTCTTTGTGCTTGCGGTGTACCATTCAATGTGCTTCGCTCTCCCTATTGGCGTGAAATGGTAAAGGCCATCAATGAAGCCCCAAAAGGATACAAGGCCCCCAACTATGAGAAAGCTAGAACAGTGTTATTAGAAAGAGAAAAAGCTAAGGTTCAAAGAGCTTTGACACGTTTTACAAATGAGTGGGTATATTCTGGGGTATCCATTGTATCAGATGGGTGGACAAATATTAGAAACCAACATTTGATAAATGTTCTTGGTGTTTCTTCTAGTGGTGCAGTATTTATTACATGTCATGACTCCTCCTCCATCACTGCATCTACACAAAACATTGCAGATCTCCTATTGAATCAATCAAAGATGTTGGTCCGAATAATGTGGTTCAAGTGATCACAGATAATGCAGCAAATTGTAAGGCAACAGGAAAAATTATTGAGCATACTCATCCACACATCTTTTGGTCTGGGTGCCTGGTTCACACATTGAACCTTTTGATGCATGATATTGTGAAGCACAAAGAATGTGGGTGGATTACTGAGCTTTACAAGAGAGGGAAGCAGCTCATTAAATTCATCACAGGGCATACAAGGGTAAACTACTTCTATGGCATTTACTCCAAGTTGCAGTTGCTTAAAATTGCAAAAGACAAGATTTGCTAGTTATTACCTCACCTTTAGGCGGCTAGTGAAGGTGAGACAAGTTTTAACTAATCTGGTGTGTGCTGAAACATGGGATGAAATTAACACTGACATAGATGGTGCTAATGCAGTCAAGGACACTGTTCTTGACAGTTACTTTTGGGCACAGGTTAAATATGTTTTGCAATTCACCAAACCAATTTATTACATGATCAAGTTTGCAGATTCAGATCGACCAGTAACTGGGGAGGTGTATGAGCAAATGGATAGCATGTTGGGGCAGATTAAAGACATTGTTGAGCCTAGAGATACCACCTTGTACAATTATATTCGTGTAGAGGTGCAAAATCGATGGGAAATGCTAAATGTTCCATTGCATGCATTAGCATATGTTTTGACACCTAAATACTATCATCCATCATGGCTTTCAACACCAGCACCTAGGGGGGAAGCAGGAGAAAACCACACCAAGATCAAGAGGTTCACAGAAAATATATGGCTACATTGAGTAAATTAATCCTTGATGAGGAGGAGGCTACATTGGTACGGATACATGTGAGCAACTATACGCTTAACACTGGTCCATTTGGGAGCATGCATGTAATTAAAGATCGAGAGACTTTTTCTTCTCTTGAGTGGTGGAACATGCATGGAGGGGGTACTCCACTTCTACAAGCTTTGGCATTGCGGGTGCTATCACAGGTGGTAAACACTTCTTCTACAGAGAGGTGTTGGAGCTCTTATTCTTTCATCCACAGTGTCAAAAGGAACAGGTTGAGTTTAGACCGGGCAGAGAGTTTGGTTTATGTTCATTACAACTTGCGATTGTTGTCTCATTACTGTGAATATGCAAAGTCTAATAAAGACCTGTTGATTTGGGACACGAATCCAGAGGAGCCTAATTTGGAGGATGGAGTGTTGCGATTAGAGCAATTAGAGGATGCTCTTATCCAGGTATGTCCATTGTGGTATGAATTTTCCAATTTTTCCTTATAAAGCATTTCTCTAATTCATGTTTTTAATTTTTTTGTTAACCAGTGTTTTTTTTTTTGCATGAATTTTTTGAGCGATTCCAAGATGATGATGATCGTGTTGATATGCCACCCCCACCCCCATCTGGTCCCTTGGTTCCTAGGTTCCATGGTTCAACACCAACAGCAGGGGGTTCTTATTCATCAGTTTCAGTGCCACAAGTTCCACAAGCACCATCTTCTTCATTGCCACCATGTGGAGGCCCGCCGCCATGTTCTCTTCATGGTGGAAGGAGGAGAGATTAGTAGATATATTCACAATCTACTACTTTTTGTCATAGATTACTCATTAGACTTGTAGGCTTGTGAATTTGAATTTTGAACCTTTTTTGTCTTGGTGGTGACCAAGTGACATATTTGTAAACATTATTATTAGAATTTTGGACATGACAAATGTTGACAGTTGCTCACTTGCTAGATAAATCATAATATGCTCTATGTTTTATGTTTTATAATATGCTTAAAAATTTGATGTATGTTTGTAATAGCTAGAATATAGATGATTGTTGTACATACTAGTAACTACAATGGAATCATGGATGCCATATCTATCTTGATTTATGCAAAAATATGCATGTTTTCATGTCTTCTACAATTAATTTGCTATTTGGGATGTTTGTTTTGAGTATAAATGCAAAAAAATATAAATATATATATATATATAGAAGACGCTTCTGTGGACGCTTCGCTTCCTAGATTTTTGGAAAATGACGCTTCCGCGTCCCTGCTTCCAAAAAACGCTTCCGCTTTGCCCCCGCTTCATGCAACATTGTCTTGAATAGCCAGTCCTCAAAGAATATCAATCAACGACTACTATTATCTTGGATGCCCTATTTCATCCTCAAAGAGTATTGGATGCCAGATGATTACCCAATCCTCCATTTTGTCTTCCCAAGTGAAGACCAGAATGATGTGTCTATCTCTCCCTCTCAATTAAGGAGGACATATCAATTCCAATAAAGGAATGTACTCATTCCTACAGAAGGAATGTACCTAAGTTCCCTCTTGGCTTAGGAATTTCCAAGTTTCTTCCAAGTAAGATAATTGTTTGTCAGGCTCCCTCTTAATTAGGGACCTACAACTGCTTTAAGATCTCCTTCCTTCGATGTCATGAATTTCTTTGTCAAGGAGTCTTCATCTATTGGGGATTCTTCATAGGACATAGACCATGCATCACTTTCATCCATGAGTCAATCATGTCATCATTCCTTCCATCAAAAAGTGATCTATCAGTCTACATCTGGTCTTGCTTCATGTCATGTTGCCTTCTTCATGTTGTCTTCTTCGAAAGGATCTTACATCCTTCTACATGGTCCTCTAGGAAGACATCCACAGTTCTTCCCTTGGCAGTCCTGCATAATGCCATCCAGATACTTGTTCAAAATAAGAAATAAACACTTAAATCAGACTTACCTTTGTGATGGTCTTTCATCATGACATCTTCCTGTAGGTATCAGCATCTTGCATACATGTTGACAAATCTCCCAAATATATCCATTGTCAAGGGTCTCCATCTTTTTCAAACTTCCATCAAAGTCTTCATATCTTTCCGGGAGATTTCTTAGTCAAATATTCGTGGTTTTTTGGATGTTGATTGTCTTTACCATGGTTGCATATCTCACGATCTCTTCCTTCCTTTCTTCACACATTTCATTCCCAGGAGCTTCCATTCAGAGTTCCTCAATTGTAGTCAACCACCTCATACTTCATATGAGGACATATTATGTTGATTTCATCTAGTGTGACCTATGCCTTCCTGCAACCTTTCATAGGAAGAGATTCCTTTCCTTTGATCATGTTGTTCAAGATCGAGCAGTGATCCATGTTACCTACAACCATACAACATGAATTTATAATATTGAATACAAGCATATATACCTCATTTACCTTCAAGTCATATAGGCTTCATTCAACAGCTTCCTTGATTGAAAAGAGTTTCAAACCCTTGATTTGCGTCATCTCTTATGTCATCAAACCATCATCTCATGAATTCCACAAGTTGGAGTTCTTGATGAAACACTTGCTTCCATTCTAGATTGGTGAACCTTCCGATGAAGACTCCATCAACGAGTCTTGAGGATCTTGTATATCCTTATCAAGCAGATGTTACCCTTTTGATGTATGATGAGCCTTGTCCTAGATGACTTCTTCCTTTCCTTTAGTTTCCAATGAGGTTCTCAAGAGTTATATCCTTAACAGTTGACTATTAGACATCCTTCATACTTCCTATGGTGATGTTACAAGCTCTTACTTCTAATGCTTTTCCTCTATCTTGGACTTCCTTCTTTCAGCTTTCTCCATTTCTTCAATGAAATGGACTTCTTCTCTATCTTTCTTGTTATTTCCCTTCTTGAGTTTAGGACAATCTTTCCTATAATGCTCATAGCATTGAATCTTAGCTATGTTTTTCTTTCCTTATGACAAAATGTCTGAATCCTTTCATTTAATCCTTCAACATTTTTCCCTCAACTTGTCTTCTTCTATCTTGCATAGAAACCACAAGTTGATGAATGGGATGGCTTTCTTTGTTCATTAGTTGGTGCATTTAGAACAATGAGGATTATCTCTCCCAGATCTTGCAATTGAGATCTTATGAATATAACCCTTTATCCTTTGATACCTTCAATTTGTGTAGATCAGATCTAACTGATGTGACATTCTTTATCGCATCTTCAGAGAGTAGTTCTACCAGCTAATCATATACTATCTCTTTGATGTCTCCAATACTATTATATGAGGGAACCTTTCATAAGAATCCCTTTCCATGTATTCCGAGGAGACCTTTTCATTTATATGTTCAATGGCTTCACTTTCTTCGAGGACTATGTCTATCCTCCTATTTCCATGCAAGGAATTTCGATGACCCAACCAGTTTATAGATCTCCTTGCAAAACAAAGTCATTTTACCAAATTTGATTATAGAATGAAAGATACTTACTTCAAGTGAAGATGAAATCTTCAACTTGATCACTTTGATGGCGGTAGAAGAAGATGTATTAGTGCCCCTTTTGGATGATCTTCTTCCAATAGAAAATCCCTTCTTCAATAAAGGAGATTACTCCTTTTATGATGTCAATGTCTTTAGATGGTGATTGATGAGGACGTTTTGATGCTTCCTTGGATGATCTTCTTCAAGGATAAGGAGGGGATCCTTGCTGCAATGATAGGGATATTGCCTTATAGCTTTTGAAGATGATAATGCCTTCTCGCCTTCAAGATGCTTCGACTTCTTTGGTAGTGAATGAATGCAGATCAAAAATACTTCTAGGATCTCCAAGATGATGTGATCTTAGTCCTAGAAATGCTTCTCTATACTTTGGGTTGCCTTGCTTTGTAGATCTCTTCATCTTGATGAGGGTCTTTGTGGTCTTTTGCTAAAGACTATAGGATCCAACACTCTTGCTGGTGTAGACTTCTAGTTGCCTTGATTTGTAGATCTATTCGCCTTGAGTAGAAATAAGGCTTTGGCCTTGATTATTTGATGATCCCAAGACTTCTTTTGAAGTAGACTTCCTTCTTTGATCTAGGGTTTGATTTTTCAATGTAGATCCTTTAATTTGCTTTGATGCCTTCCTTGAAACTCGATCCTTGAGTGTCTCTTTGATTAGATGCCCTTCCTTGACTTTGACACCTTAGCTCTGATACCATGTTGAGAAATCTAGGGCATTAGCATTAGGTGATTTCTCTTCAATTAGTGACTGCTTGTGAATGCTTTTTACTTCTTTAGATTAGGATCTTCTTCTTCTTAGTTTATTAGTGTTTTTCTTCATCAAACAATAACCAATGCATGAACATAAATAGACAAGAGACATAGAATGTAGGCTATCAACCAAGGCCAAACCCTCTCACTCTTTGAGAGGAAAACTCGCACAAATTCTTCTTATAGAGATTCCAATTGACGAATACCAAGATCAAGACCCTTGACCTATTAGCCACTCCAAGACCAAGACACTAGTTCTCTGTCTTCTGCTCTTTTCTCCTTCTTGACTCCTCTTCCTTTTCGACCTTCTTAATCTTGAGATCATCTCCTCAATGAGTTGTAGATACACTAGAGATGTCACCGAGACATGTCAATGTAGTGTCACCAAAAATGTGACCACTGTAGCAGCACCGAAATACTGTGATAGATCCCAGAACAATAGTTGTTGATTTCTGGTAGCATAGGATGTGCTCTAAGCCTCAAGATTTGCATGGAGGATAGGACACATGTATTCTAGAATGCCCAGAAATCGTTTTGAAAAGTTCCACCCAGAGACTATTTTATTAAAATAATTAATTTTTTTAATGGATGCCTAAGTCTAAACTTAGGAAATTAAAATAATTAAAGGGTATTAATTAAACTATGGGTGAAACTTCTAGAAGAAGACGAGGATCAAGTCAAAATGATCTGAGCCATTGATTAAAATCTAATCTGGGTCTTTGATTGATCAACGAGAGGATTATAAGAAGAGGTTTGATGGGCATTTGGAAAACACATTGAGTGAGAGATTAGAGATTGATTTTCTCAAGAGAGCAGTGCAGCAGTTGTCGGAGAGGTCATCGAGGAGATTTCTTGCAGTGAGGGGCAGCAATAGTTTTCTAGTTGGAGAGTTTCCTGATCAGGGGATACATTGCAGAGGAGGCAGAGAGAGATCCAAAAGAGGTAGCGCAAAGCCACACTGGGAAGCGTAAAGCCACGCTAAGGCAACGCAGAGGCCTTGAGGAGATTAGCGGATTTGTTTTGGAGCAGATCAGATCCAGTGTCAGGATTCGAGGTGTGAGACCGAAGGGCCAAAGGATAGAGAATCCAGCTAGCAGATCGATCAGCCAGAAGGAGTGACGCAAAGCAGCGCAGTGATTGCGCAGAGGCAGCTTGGGGCTAACCATTCAGTGGATGGATCAGGGTCAAATCTCTAATGATAGTGTGAGGTACTTCTCACTAATTCTCTGCCAGTTAGATTCTCTGTATCAGATAGCCAGTAAGGCATCCAAAGATTGTATTCAGAAACTACTGCATAATAATACAAACCCTCAGTTGTTGCATTGGTTTTCCCACAATGGGTTTTGCCAGGGACATTTGTCCAAAAACAACAGTGTCACTTGTGTGTGTTATTTATTCTTGCTTAGTTCTTATTTCTGCATATAATTTAATTAGTGAAGGTTGCAGCCGTATTTACTTTGATATTTACAGTGTAATGCAGTAAATAACTTGCATGAATTAACAAGTAGGAGAAGTAATATCAGATTGTTGCAGTAGGGATTTGGGTCACTAATTTTCACAATAGCTTCTTCATATCACCACATAGTGGTCTTCCTCTAATGTAACCTCGAGACCCTTACCTTATGAAACAGAGCTTCTGTTGAATCGTAAAAGGACCCTCGTTGCTCCATCAATTATCTGAGTTCCTTCTTTGCATCGAACTCTGTCTCTTCCTTTTGTTGTGACTATGATCTGAATCTTAGAGAGGTTTGAGCCTTACTGCGATTTAGCCTTAAACACAAACTCGTTGTCCCTCCCTTACCCATCCGAATATCTCGAAGATGTCACCAAATTGTTGAATGTACTTCATCACTGAAATTTCATAGGAATCCAAACTTTTGCTTTGTGATAATGCGGAGACCCTGCCCACCTATTTATAGTGGTTTGTCCCATATAATAAGCTGACCTATACATCTGAATAGGTCTGTCTCCAAATAGATGAGCCGACATGAGTTCTTTTTGTTGGAAATAATACTGAGGGGGGGGTGAATCAGTATTATCAAATCAATAATTTTATTCCCCAAACAGATTTATATACGCTACTTCAATGTAGTGAACTAGCGTATACACACAATTGTGCTTAAAGAAACTAGCGTATATGCAGAGAACTTGTGATTTAGATAATTTATCATGTGTTGAGCTTAAACCAGTATATCAAAGATTTATTAGACAGTGCACTAAAAGCATAATAAAGCATCACACATAAGCAACACACATGAACACCACGATTGAAGGTGGAAACCCAATGTGGGTAAAAACCACCTGCTGTTGTCGTCTTTGTCTTCTTTTAATAATAAGAAAATCTATTTATAATCTTGTATTGGTGCAAACTCATACCAATACGCAGGCGCACACCTACAAAAGGCTACAACCTTCTCTCGTTTTCCAGCTGCTACTGGAAGGGAGTTACAACCCCCTAGCTCTTGTACTAGCCAATATGTTTACTAGTACGTAGGTGCCAGCCTACAGAAAACTCCACTCTTCCACCAGGAACCACGTTTCATGAATTTTCAGACTGGATACTCCTGGAACACAACACCACAATCTGAAGGCCATGTTTCATCAAATTTTCACATTGGACCCATCAAAGTTTTTAAACTTAAACTGCGTCAACCAATATTCATTTAATCTGAACAATCATATCACTGACCCCGGAACACTATGCTAAACCCAGAACCCTACATCATCATTCAGAACCAATTGTAGCTTCAAAAATCATGCATTAGAGTGTATACGCTACTTGGTTGAACCCAACCTGCGTGTATACACTACTTCCTTTAACCCAATCTACATATATCTCTAAAGATACTGAATCATAAACTTCTGAACCACAAACTGTACCAATCAGTGATATTCTAAAGATCTACTGTCATATTACAGAGTTCAAAACAGATAGCAACAAGGATCACCCTTCCTTATCAATCAATCAATCAATCAGACTCAATTTCCTTATACATTCAGATCTAACAAGACTTCATTGACAGACAGCAGTAAAACAACAGAATTTGATCATATAGGTCAGTCAGATCTGAAAAGAAGTTTTTCTTTTGTATACGCTACTTGAAAGAACCGAACCTGCGTGTACACGCTCTTTCGCCGAGACGAAACTGCATACAAATCTGCAAATTTTGACTCAGAACTTTGCTGCAATTCCAGACTTCAAACAAACCCAGATCATGATAGATAACAAATAGAACAGGCGCAAAACATCAGATCTGGTCTCAACCAATATCAGATCATTCAAGAATAATTCATTTCAAGTCTCATGATTCCTGATCCAATATTGAACTCAAGGTGCACATGAATATTTCAGATCCAGTCCCAAACATAACCTTGCAACATAAAATACACTTCAGATAGAAGTATTCCTTAGAATCTTATTACTTGCACACTTGGCCTAATGATCTTCTCCTCCTTATATACTCTTAGGCCTTTCTCAATACCTTGGACCAAAACCACTTAGAACCAATACCTTGGACCAAATACCTAGCGTCAATACCTTGGACCAAAAAACTTGGTTTTCCAACATGTACGCGCTTTTCCTCTTGTGAAAGTGCGTGTATACTTTATACGCTCCTTTTGTTCTATTAACCTGCGTGCATAAGCTCCTTGGACAAAGAGAACCAGTGTATACCTCTCTTTCTTCATTCTTTGGAGTCTGATCTGTAATCCTTTGTTGTTGACCTGTTGCACTATGAAATGTCATCTGAGTGAGTTGCCATAAAGGACAACACCTGTATCATAATGCCAACAATCTCCCCCTTTGAACTTGATGGCAACAACAACACCAAGACACTCTCCCCCTTTGACATCAAGGGCAAAGGGCGAACCAAGATATTCTCTCCCTTTGACATACATTACGTTGTTCATGCTCCCCCTGAGTACATGTTGAATTCTCTGATTGAGCTCCCCTTTGCACATGCTGAGATACACTGAAACTGTCCATGCTCCCCCTGAGCACAAGCAGAGTCTGCAAAAGTATTCTCCAAAAGAATAACATGACTTTATAACTCAACTAGGTGAGTATGACCTTCCTATCACCAATGACTCATACATACATTCATCTCCCAACCATGTGGGGATATACCAAATTTGACTCATCCACCCAACCAAGTGGGGATATACCAATTGTTTATACATGACAGAAATAATAAATATTACATCATCCATCCCATGCAAAGTGGGGATACCAATTACATCATTTGTCCAAGAGGACTCAAAATGTATGAGAAGACATATCACACCCTAGACTTTTACATGACTTAAGCAACAAATGGTATAAATATCTGAAGCCATAGCTAGACTCAGTAACCATAACGCCAACAATGTTGAATGTACGTGAAGGCTAATGCTCCTCCTGAACTTGTGCTACATGTGCATTGTTAACAAGTCAATGATCAAGGCATCTTTGTCAGTCAAATAAAAATTAATGAACAAAGCATATTGATAGACAGTAATCATCAATATCAGACAGAGCACCCATATCAGAGTCTGCACCATTGTTTTCCCTGTCTAAAAAACATATACGCTCCTTGACCCACAGAAACCCGCATGTGTACGCGACTATACTTCATGAAACATAGGTATAATAACCTTTCTCTGAAAAGTTTGGATATAACAGTAGGATGATGCAGCAACTACTCCCAGTTTTGTCTGAGATAGTCAAATGTTTCTCTGGGCAGTGGTTTAGTAAATATATTAGCAACCTGTTCTTTGGAGGGAACATACTCCAATTTGACCTTTTGTTCAAGCACTTGTTCATGTAGAAAATGGTACTTGATGGGTATGTGCTTGGTCTTGGAGTGCATGACTGGATTCTTTGAAATACTGATGGCACTTGTATTATCACATAGAATGGAGATAGGTGGAGTACATGTGATCTAAATGTCTTGCAAAGTTTGCATCATCCAAAGTAGTTGTGTGCAGCAAGATGCAACAACGACATATTTTGCTTCAACTATAGATAAAGCAATTGAACTTTGTTTCTTGCTGAACCAAGACACTAACCTGGAACCCATATAAAATGCACCACCACTAGTGCTTTTTCTATCATCAACACTTCCTGCCCAATCTGCATCTGTATATGCATGAAGAGTAACATCTGCATCTGTAGGATACCATAAACCAAAGTCTTGAGTTCCTTGAAGATATTTGAAAATTCTTTTGATTGCCTGAAGGTGTGAATCCTTTGGATTTGCTTGAAATCTTCCAACTATTCCTACTGCATGCATGATGTCAGGTCGGGTACCTGTTAGATAAAGCAGAGTGCCAATCATGGATCTGTAAGTTGGTTGATGTACTGCTGCTGATTCATCATTTGAGCTGAGACTGCATCCTGTTATCATTGGGGTACACGCAGGTTTAGAATCTTCCATTCCGTACTTTTTCGAAATCTGTTTGAGATATTTGGTTTGTGACAGAAAAATATCATCTTTAGTTTGTTGAACTTGTAGACCAAGAAAATAGGTAAGTTCACCAAGCAAGGACATTTCAAATTCTATATGCATTACTGAAGCAAAATTCTGACTCATGGATTCTTCATTGCTACCAAAAATGATATCATCAACATAAAAAATAATAATTAGCAATTTATCAGTTTCAATCTTTGTATATAGATTGCTATCTGCAGAACCTTTTGTAAAACCTTGTTGGTGTAGATATTTGTCAAGGCGGTAATACCAGGGCCTTGGAGCCTGTTTTAGACCATAAAGAGCCTTTTTGAGTCTGCATACAATTTTTGCATCATTTCCAAGAATGAATCCTTCTAGTTGTTCAATATAAACTTCTTCTTCTAGATCTCCATTAAAGAACGTTGATTTTACATCCATTTGGTATACTTTGAATTTCTGAAAGCTAGAAAAAGCAAGAAACATCCTTATGGCTTCAAGTCTGGCAACAAGTGCAAAAGTTTCTTCAAAATCTATACCTTCTTGTTGAGCATACCCTTTACAAACAAGTCTGGCCTTGTTTCTAATGACTTCTCCATTTTCATTCAGCTTGTTTTTGAATATCCATTTAGTTCCTATAATATTTTTATCATGAGGTCTAGGAACGAATTCCCAAGTATCATTCTTTTCAATTTGCTCAAGTTTTTCATCCATGGCCTTGACCCAATATTCATCTTTGCATGCCTCATTTACATTTTGAGGTTTGGTGGAGGATAGTAATGCTAGATAGCTTGAGGTCCCTGTAATATTTCTTCTTGTCTGTACACCTGCCTCTTTTTCCCCTAAAATTTGAGTTTCTGGATGATTTTTCTAAACATACCTGGACGGAGTCTTTTCTTCTAACATTATCTCTTCTTATGGTGCTTCATTGGTTTCTTCTTCAACATCATTTTGATTTGATGTGGGAAAATAATCCCCATCTTCTTCATAGTCTTCTGTTGATTTTATCTGTTTTGGATTTTTGCATGCTTCATCAACTAGAACATCAATGCTTTCAATAATTTTCCCAAGTCTTTTATTATAACATTTATATCCTTTACTTCTGGAAGAATAACCAAGAAGAATACATTCATCTGCTTTGGGTTCAAACTTACCAAGTTTTTCATCAGTCCTTTTGATAAAACATTTGCTTCCAAAAACTTTAGAGTATTTTACAGTAGGAGCCTTACCATACCAAATTTCATGTGAAGTTTGAGTGCTATTTACCCGAACATTTGCTTTGTTGAGAATAGTCACCGCAACGAATGCAACTTCACCCCGGAAGGTTGCAGGAGTTCCAGATTCATCTAGCATAGCTCGAGCCATTTGTTGAACTATTCTGTTCATTCTTTCTACCACACCATTTCGCTGAGTCCTTGCGGTGGAGAATTGCCTTTTTATTCCATGTTGTTCACAAAAGTCAAAGAATTCATCTGATGTAAATTCCCCTCCTTGATCAAATCTGAGGCATTTGATTTTTCGATCTGATTCATTTTCAACCAAAGCTTTGAAGGCTTGGAACTTTTCAAATGCTTCATCTTTATGCTTTAAAAGACCTATCCAACACATTCTGGAAAAATCATCAATGAACAAAATAAAGTATTCTTCTAGACGAGGTGATTTTTTCCTTGATGGTCCACATAAATTAGTATGGACAAGTTCAAGAGGCTTACTAGCTGACCCTTCTTTTTCCATGAAGTGAACTCTGGTTTGCTTACCGATTTGACATGGTTTGCATATTGTATTTTCTGGGATGCTGATATCTGGAAGATCACGAACAGCCTTGAGTCTGCATGCTTTTCTTATTTGAGAAAAGTTTAGATGTCCCAATCTTCTATGCCACAGCCAGTTTTCATCATTTTTGCTTAGATAGCATTGTTGTTGTCCTCCCTTGAGTATGTATAAGTTGTTTGGAGTTCTTGTACCTTTGATCACAGTCTCTCCTGTATCAAGCTCACGAACAACACATCCGTTTGATCGAAACACCACTTCATTTCCTTCATCACACATTTGACTGACACTTAATAGGTTATGCTTTAAACCGTCTACATACATAACATTTCCAGCTTTAACCTTTTCTTTCAAGAAAACAGAGCCTTTACCTTTAATGACAGCAGGAGTGTCATTTCCAAATGAAACATTCTTTTCCTTTTCTAAGGCATTATATGAGTGAATTTTTTCTTTGTCACCTGTCATGTGTTTTGAGCATCCACTGTCAATGTACCATTGCTTTTCTCTCCTTCTGCATACAAGGCTATACCACAGCTTTCTGTTTGAGATTCTTTCCTTCTCCATATCTTGGGATTTAATAGCGTTTGCTCCTTTTGAGATGTTTGTCAAAATTTGCCCCTGCATTCAGATTCTTCATGACCAAAGTTGTTACAGATTGAGCATTCTATTTCGTTTTCAAGAGGAGAAAAGTTATTATAGGAACTTTTCTTGATCCTTGTTACTTTCCTTTGATTCTGTGCTTCTCTAGTCATGATAGTTTTGTAAGTAACACATTGAGCAGCTTTGTGTGCAAAATTATGACATGAAAAACATTGTCAATTAAAGAAGTTCCTACAATTATCGAATCTATTAACTTGGTGATTGTAGTTTCTATTGATATTCATCTTTGGAGAAAATTGAGTATGATTTGCTTGAGGTTGGTTGTGGCTTCTATTCATCCTTGGAGTAAATTCAGTATGATTTACCTGGTGATCTGCTTTATGCCTTTGTTGACGATTGTCATATTGTTCACTGGTCTTTGTTGCATCAAGATAGCTTTTGGTGGAGGTTGGCAGCTTCTGTGATTGAGATGCTTCTTCAGTATATCCAAGACCTGTATTTATTAGAGGAGAACGCTGAACTTTGATAATTTCATTTAAAGTTTTTGATCCTTTAGAAAATCTAAGATTGAGAGACTTCGTTTTCTCAAGATCCTTTCTTAGAGCCACAATTTCACATTCTACTTTTTTATTGTGTTTTTCCTTTTCAGCAAGTTGGTATGTCAAGGTATCTATAATCATATTATTTTCTTCTAAATAGATTTTGAGTTTAGATATTTCTTCATGAAGGTCTTCCTCTTCTAAAGCATCCCAAAAAATTATCATCGTCATACACCATGAGAAGTCTATAATCATCACTATTAGATAAACCATCACTATCCTCTTCTAAAATATCCCAAAAATCATTGCTATCATAAGCCATGAGAAGTTTGTAATCTTGTCTAGTGTCATCTTCATCACTATTAGATAAACCATCGCTATCTTCATGAGTATAGTAACTCCTTTTATTCACAACCTGTTTTCTATTCCCTTTTGCATATTCCTTTCCTTTTTCAAATTTATCTTTATGAGGACATCTGGTAGCATAATGACCGACTCTGCCACAAGCAAAGCATTTGAAGGGTAACTTACCTCTAAACTTTCCAGAACTGCGTTGAAGCTTCTTGACAAAGTTTACCTCGTCTTCTTCTTCTGAAATATGTCTTGATTCATTGTGTTTTTCCTTTCCTTTTGCTGAAGCTTTAAATGCGACTTCTCTCATATCTGAAGGTCCTCCTTTTCTCATCTCGAAGGCAGTTAAGATTCCGTGAAGCTGTGTCATAGTGATATTCTACAGATCCTGTTTTTCTTCTATGGCAGACACTTTGGATTCAAATTTAGTAGACAAGGATCTCAAAACTTTCTCAACTAAGGTAACTTCCTTAATTTCTTCACCCAGATTCTTCATACAATTGACAACCTCATCTATACGTAAGAAGTAACTAGCTATACTTTCATCACTATGCATCTTAAGAGTTTCATACTGAATTCTGAGAGTTTGAAGCTTAGCACGTTTTACCTGAGAGTCTCCTTCGTAGCTCAGAACGATTTTGTCCCATATTTCTTTGGCTGATTTGAGCTGCATGACTTTGACAAACTCTGATTGTGACAGACTTCCCAATAAAGTATTGACAGCTTTGGCATTGGTTTCATATTGCTTTTTACCTGCCGCATCTATAGGAATTGCTGTTGGAAATGTATATCCTCCTTCCACAATTTCCCAGACATCCATTCCAAGCGATTGTAGATAGGCTGTGGTTCTTATTTTCCAATAAACAAAGTTGCTCCCATCGAAGATTGGTGGTCTGATGGATCCCATGCTTTCTTGATTATTCATGTTGATGGATCTCCCTTCAAGCGATCAAGCTTCTTCTGAAGGACCTGCTCTGATACCAATTGTTGGAAATAATACTGAGAGGGGGGGTGAATCAGTATTATCAGATCAATAATTTTATTTCCAAACAGATTTATATATGCTACTTCGTGTAGTGAACTAGCGTCTACACACGAATGTGCTTAAAGAAACTAGCGTATATGCAGGGAACTTGTGATTTAGACAATTTATCATGTGTTCAGCTTAAACCAGTATATCAAAGATTTATTAGACATTTCAGTAAAAGCAGAATAAAGAATCACACATAAGCAACACACATAAACACGAAGATTTAAGGTGGAAACCCAATGTGGGTAAAAACCACCTGCTACTGTCGTTTCTGTCTTCTTTTAATAATAAGAAAATATGTTTATAATCTTGTACTGGTGCAGACCCATACCAGTACGCAGGCACACACCTACAGAAGGCTACAACCTTCTCTCGTTTTCCAGCTGCTATTGGAAGGGAGTTACAACCCCCTAGCTCTTGTACTAGCCAATATGTTTACTAGTACGTAGGTGCCAGCCTACAGAAAACTCCACTCTTCCACCAGGGACCATGTTTCATGAATTTTCGGGCTAGATACTCCTGGAACACAACACCACAATCTAAAGGCCATGTTTCATCAAATTTTCACACGGACCCATCAAAGCTTTTAAACTTAAACTGCATCAACCAATATTCAGTTAATCTGAACAATCAAATCACTGACCTCAGAACATTGTGCTGAACCCAGAACCCTGCATCACCATTCAGAACCAGCTGTAACTTCAAAAATCATGCATTAGAGTGTATACGCTACTTGGTTAAACCCAACCTGCGTGTATACGCTACTTCCTTTAACCCAATCTGCATATATCTCTAAAGATACTGAATCATAAACTTCTGAACCACAAACTGTACCAATCAGTGATATTCTGAAGTTCTACTGTCATATTACAGAGTTCAAAACAGATAGCGACAAGGACCACCCTTATCAATCAATCAATCAATCAGACTCAATTTCCTTATACATTGAGTTCTACGTTTAGATCTAACAAGACTTCATTGACAGACAGCAATAAAACAACAGAATTTGATTAGATATATCAGTCAGATCTGAAAAGAAGTTTTTTCTTTTGTATACGCTACTTGAAATAACCGAACCTGCGTGTACACGCTCTTTGGCTAAGACAAACCTGCGTACAAATCTGCAAATTTTGACTCAGAACTTTGCTGCAATTCCAGACTTTAGACAAACCCAGATCATGATAGATAACAAATAGAACAGGCGCAAAACATCAGATCTGGTCTCAACCAATATCAGATCATTCAATAATAATTCATTTCAAGTCTCATGATTCCTGATCCAATATTGAACTCAAGGTGCACATGAATATTTCAGATCTGGTCCTAAACATAACCCTGCAACATAAAATATATTTCAGATAGAAGTATTCCTTAGAATCTTATTGCTTGCACACTTGGCCTAATGATCTTCTCCTCCTTATATACTCTTAGGCCTTTCTCAATACCTTGGACCAAAACCACTTAGGACCAATACCTTGGACCAAATACCTAGGATCAATACCTTGGATAAAATTACCTTGGACCAAAAAACTTGGTTTTCCAACATGTACGCGTTTTTCCTCTTGCGAAAGTGTGTGTATACGTTATACACTCCTTTTGTTCTGTTAACCCACGTGTATATGCTCCTTGGACAAAGAGAACCAGCGTATACCTCTCTTTCTTCATTCTTTGGAGTTTGATCTGTAATCCTTTGTTGTTGACCTACTGCATTGTGAACTGTCATCTGAGTGAGTTGCCATCAAGGACAACCTCTGTATCATAATGCCAACACTTTTCTTTGTTTTAACGCTGACTTGAAGAGGAGTATTAGTGCTTGTCGTTGGAGGGCTATTTGACAATGTTACTGACTCAAATACATTTGACACACGCCCAAGAAGGGTTCTTCATACATGACATTGACTCATTGACTCTAATGATAAATCCTAAGGCTCTCAATGGGAGCCAACTAGATAAAAACTCTTGCTCATGAAACCCATGAAGCAAGGCATTACATAAATAATTTTATCTTCTTCTTTTCATCATTTACAAAGATCATAATTACATGTCATTATGAAGACTGAACCTAGTTACACTTTACAACAGTCCATTCCCTCTTGATGCCTTCCTTCACAAAGAAATCTGTGAAGTCTTTATCAATATATTCTCCACCATTATCTGAGCGAAGCACCTTGATCTTCTTTCCTATCACATTCTCCACGAGAGATTTAAACTCTCTAAAGCAATCGAAGACCTCATCCTTGGTCTTCAAGAAGTAGATCCAAGTTTTCCTAACACGCCATCAGCTCTGTTGTCACTTCTTGGAAATGTCGCCTTATCATACTTCCCAAGTACGCATCCTCTACACACATCATCATGTTCAGTGCCAAGTTCAGGAACCCCTATTACCGTTTCTTTGAGCATCCTGAGTGCTCCATGGTGTAGATGTCCCATTCTCCTGTGCCATAACTCATTCAGCTCCTTCCCACTGCTACTGTCACTGCTTATCAGTGCCATTGGAGAATCGATTTGTAACCAGTACAACCTGTTACTTCGAACTCCAATCTGTCTTACCTTTTTCCAGCTCGAGTGTTTGACATACACTTTCTTCCCCACGAAGTGAATATCATACCCCTTATCCTGTAACTGGGATACTAAAATCAAGTTCATACCCAATCCTGGCACATGCAATACATTTGTAGTGTTGGTGCTTGCTCCTGACTCCCCCTGAAAATCTATGGTACCTCTCCCTACTGGAGTACATTTCATTATGTTTCCCATAGTAATCTGGAAGTCCATCTGCTCCTCTTTGTAGCTAGAGAAATATTCTCTAACCCCTATCATGTGAGTTGATGCTCCACTATCTATATACCAGACTCCCTATGAAGTTGATCCTGCTAAGCAAGCAAATTCGTCTTCCAATATGGAAGACAAATCGAAAGTCTACTGAATGTTACTTGTGTCCATGGTTATAAGTGAAAAAATCTAGTGTGTTATTCCTCTTTTCCACCCAACGCAGATTCTACTTCTGTACCCTCAACAAAACCCTCTATGTCCAACCAGGATTCTGCTCAGCGAAAATCTGAGCTGCAACTGCTGCCTCTAACTACTGGAATCACTAATCTAGGAAATTCGATTTTCCTGCCTCCCTTCAACTGAAAATCGAATTGTTGCCCTAGCAACTCGGCCTACCTGTCAATTGATTGCGTTGCCGCTAAAAATTTCGGCATGCTGCTCCCTCTGAACAACGAAATTTTCCTCTGAGCTACTGAGCTTCCCGATTGATCACTTATGCTCTGATACCATGTGAAATTTTATCTATTGCAGCTACTGGAAATTATTATTCTAAATCAAAAATTAATTATGGAATTTATTTGCTACAGCAAATAACGAATAAAATCACAGCTGCAATTTTCACCATAAAAATATTGTGGAAAATAAATTACTGAAAACTAAGAAATGGTAGCACACACACAATAATTTTGACACGGTTATTTTTGGACAATCGTCCACGGAAAAACCCAACTTGGGAAAACCGGTGCAGCACATGAGGGTTTTATTATTAATAGTCAACAACAATTCTGAGTACAATAATTTAAATGCCCAACTAGCAATCTAATCTGGGGAAAACACTGGCAAAAATATTGTGAGAATTTTCTCTCACCCCACAACTATTTTCTACCTTTCCCTAACCTCTGCGCTGAGCTCCCTGCATCACCCTCTATGCAGAGCATACGCTGGCCCTATGGATATTTTGGCCTTCCTTCCTTTGACTCTTCCAGGAACTGGAAATCTTCCTCTCGAAATGACTCTGCTCTCATCTTCCACCTGCTACTCACCCTCTAGCGCTATCTTCTCTACTGAGCTGCTGCTACTGAGAAAATCAAATTGTTTGGGCAATTGAATATCTGCACTGGATGATTTCTCCATCACCATATCGACTTCCTTTTATAATCCACTGTTGAAGCACCAACGGCCAAGATTAACGCTTAATCAATAGCTAGGATCATTTCTAGATCGATCAGTGTGAGTTTCTAAATGATTCTCACCTTATCTCAATTAATACTAATTAATTAACCATATTCCCCAAGTTTAGACTCAGGAAATATTTAAAAATCGACTAATAATCTAATTGAGACACTTCTAGGCGTAATTTCTAGAAACGATTTCTGGGTTTTGGAGATCTCATGTATTCTAGCCTCTCCACAAAATTTCAAGTCTAGAACACATCCGATGCTACAAAAACTAACACATGGGTTTCTAGATTATTTTTGGCAATGGAGAAAATTGTCGAAGCTTTGTCAGTGTCAGGAAAGCAGTTGATGTACTCTCAAATTTGTTGTAGAATTAATAATGTAAATCCTCATCTGTTGAACTAGCTTTCCCCACATTGGGGTATTTCCAGGGACTATTGTCCAAAAATCGTGGTATCCATAATTTTGTGTATGAATTTTTTTCTCAGTTCCTGGATTTCATTTGTGAAGATTATAGTACTGAATTAATTGTTTTTTGCTGCAATAGTTTTTGAAGACAAATAAATTACATAAGTTAGAAGATTGATATTTGGTCACTACAATAAAGGAAATTTCACAATGTTGCTCTGCAAGTGGTAGGAGTCCCATGGCTCTAAACGCTTCACCTATAGGGTGTCATAATGCTCCTCTAGTGGGCTTGGGCCAAGTTAAGTTGCTTAGCCCATGATAAAAACCACCTATCAATCACACACAGTGTCCAGTGCTGCATCTTCACCATTAGGTACAATAATCATTAATGCATCTAAGTGGACCAAGCTTATTAGTCAAGGGAAAATTGGCACTTCATATGGGGCTTCCCTTCCAAATTTAGGGCTTTGATCACGTAATAATGTTACCTCCCTAGTTAGGAGTGGCTAATAAATAACCATATTAGGTGTTCCCAATCCCTAAGGGGAAAGACAGGCCCGTAGTGCATCTTGCAATCAATAGGTGGCATATGAATAATAATGGAACGGAGAGGGAAAAGGGGTCGCAAGGCCAAATGCGATGGTCAAAGAGGTAGCAATGATGAGGAAATCCACAATCTAGGCATACAAATGTGAGGAGGAAACAATCGTGGATGCATGAGCTACCTTGGCCTTTGTTTTTCCACCCCTATTATTGCCTTTTGCCTTTTCTTGATTTTTCCTTGTATTACTGCTCAAAGCTCTAGGAAATGAGAGCATGTTGTGAATGATCTGTAGCAATGGTTACCCCCTTAAAGGTGGGGCAGTTCATCGCGTTGGAACATGCAAGGGTTCCTTTTATGATGTGACGGGGCAACATTGGCCCTATGAACTAGGTGATGGCCACAATGATAAGGGGTAGAGCTCATGCTTGGCTGTTGCCCACGTGCTAATTTTAACGTGCCAACCATCTTTTGAATTTTATAATTTTATTTCTTGTTATTTCTTGCTTGTGGACATGATATGCTCTTTTACTTCTCTTTTAGCTACATCAACCTCTGGGGTAACGTTCCCAAGCCCGACCCAAATAAGTGGACAAGGGGAGAGGGTGTGCTAGAACCCCAGTGGACCCATGGTCATGTGGACTGAGAGAAAGAAGATGGAGTATAGGGCTCGTAATTCATGAAGGGAAGTGATAAGTATTGAATGGGAAAACATGACCATGTTTTCTCAATCTGGGTTTTCCAAGTAGTGACCTTCCTAAAGCCATGGGCCACTAGTGGAGGTCCCACTGGGCTAGGATTGAAGATTAACCCCCCATTTAAAGTGAGGGAACAAAACCACTGTCAAAACCCTTCCTTCTTCCAAGTCGCCCAATAATCCATGCCAAATGCCCAAATGAAAAAAAAGCATAAGCGCCCAATTGCACAATGAATAACATACCTTTTGGATCAGATTGCCACCTTCTAACATGTGCTCTTGAGTCTTAACAAATGGGCAAGGAAACATAAGGCTGATGCAAGTGGCGGAGATAAAATGGCACATCACATCGGCTACAAGGTGGATGTCAAGGATTGTTGGCTGCCAGCTGGAAGAAGATGATGAAGAGAAAATTTCTTCTAGGGGTACCCACTTTTGGTGGGTAACAGTGACCATGCTTGCTCTTCCCATTTCACAGTGATGAATAGTATTTATATTCAGGTTTGTTTTGGTGGGAATCTAGTGCCCAGTCTAAAATATGTTGTTGTTGACAAACTCAAGTGTTATCACCGGCTCTAACAGCAAACTAGCAACTAGGAGGAATTTGGAAGAAAAGAAGGTCGATTCATTTGGCTTGTTAGTAATGGTGAATGTGTCCTTGGCAAAAAATATAGTCAGCGTTCCTAGAAGCAAGGGCACTCATTGGAATCTGTTGAAAAAAGGTTGTTCTATCAGTATACCCATTGGATTCCACTAATAGAAGATTGCAGCTAAGAGAAGCTCTAGGATTTGCATTTTTCTGGGAACAGAATTGCAGTTGGTATCTATCTCTTTAACTCTGGAGTCTGCAGTTGGTTCACACTATTACTGGCACGGGCACTAATTTTCCCTCTATGGATTTGGTATCATGGATTCCTCCCTTTTTGTGGTTGTTTCTTTACTTGCACAACAAATAGATGCAACAATCAAAATGTACGAAACACACATAAAAGTATCTACACAAACAAATGCAACAATCGAAATGTAAGAAATCCATGTGAAATTATCTCCTTATGTGATGTGTCTTTGTTAGATATGTGCATGTACCCTTAGTAAACACGCCAAGTGACCCTTTTAATATTCTATTTCAAGAGGACATAGAAAGCTAAAGTTGAAACACGTTGATTCATGTGGCCCCATGCTTGTTCCATTACCTTTCGTAAGAATATATCATGACTTCTATTGATGACTACACCAGGCTGTTTTGGGTTTATTTGCTGAAACAAAAATTTCAAGCATTTGACACATTTAAATTTTTTACCTATGGATTGAAAATGAAGCTCAATCTCGTATTGGTGCTCTTTATACTAATAATAGACAGGAATACACTTCAAATGAGTTTGAAGTTGTCTTCGCCAACATCAAACCATTGCTCCAAACAATCCTCAACAGAATGTGTAGCAAAATAATGAACAAGACAGTGTTGAATATGGTACATTCAATGTTATTTTTCAAGAATGTAAATTGATGTTTTGGGCTGATGCAGTCTATGTGCAATGTATGTGAAATAGAAGTCCATCTCTTGCTCTTGAGAACAAGACTCCTTATGAAATGTGGTATGACCGCATTCCTTTGGTGGGCATCCATTAGAAAAAAATTACTTTAAAAATGGGCCTCCTAAGGAAATTATAAATTAATAAACCATGTATGCCACATCAAAGTTTTGTATGCCACATCACACTGCCATATAAGCTAAATTAATTTAGAGTTACGAGATGAATGTTAAAACTTAAGAATAATAATGATAAGTTTAAATTCTATATATAGACAAAAAATGATAATAAACAATGTTGCAAACATCGACATCAGGGTAAAATCAGCAAGGGTTCAGAAAACAAAAAAAATTGTAAAAATCGAGAAACTATCGTTAAAAATCAACGAACATCGATAGAATTAAGATACCACCAAATATCGGTAAAAATTGGCAAATATCGACAGGCCGAAAAATTGCAATTTCACGATTTTTTTAGCGATAAAGTCAGGATGTTTGTAACATTGATACTAAATATCATACAATAAATTTTACTAATTATCTATAATATGAATATAGAATAAATAATATATTATTAATATATAATAATAATTTATAATATAGTCACAATATAATAAATATGTTATTTATTCCAAATAATATAGAAATATATAATATAATCATAATATAATATCAATTAATAACTATTATAAAATAATATTCTGAATACCTATTATATTAATAATATGTTGATAATATCGCCGAGATATCGGCGATATTCGGAAATATCGCGATATTTTTGGCAAGCCGATATATCGCCAACAAAATATCGCGATATTTTCGGCTTTTGAAAATATCGCGCGATTTGTGAAATATCGCCGATATTTCGGAAAATATCGCGCGACAATCGAAAATATCGCCTGGTGACTATAAAAAATTTCTGCACGGCCTATAAAAATCCGATTTTGGTTTTTTTTCATATCATTTTCATTTCTGATTGCTAGAGAAGAAAGCGGAGAGCTATGTGGTTGCTGCCAAAGTGGGTTTGAGCGTTCTAGGCCCTAGTATTGATATGCTATTCATGGTAATGTTAAATTCTTAAAGTAAAAGTGACATTCTCCTTAATCTTCATTTTCATCCTTTTACTTAAATTTTTAACATTACCATGAAATGACTCAGGATGTTTGAGAGTGGTTCCGACCTCATTGGATTTCATATGGAGAAAGTAGAATTTTAGATTTCATTCAAGATGCAGCAGACTTATCAATTTTTTAGGATTTCAGGATTGGAAGATTGTAATGTTTCCAGGTGACACCACCTGCTCGGGCTACCCCTGCCACCAGTAGAGGACGTCGTCTACCTCCTATAGCTCCTACTTCTAGTTCTTCAGCTTCTAGAGCATAGCAAACTCCACTGCCAACTCCACCAGCACCAGCATTTACATCTAGAGGGAAAGGGAAAGCTGTGGCATTTTCTCGCAAGGAGGGCAGAGGAAATCAATAGGATTAGACTTTAGTTATTTTCTTATGTGCTTGTAAGTTGTACATGAACAATGAACATTGAATATTCAAGAATCAAGACCAAGCATATCACATTCTAATTTCTAAATAGTAAATTTTGATTCTATTTATTTTTTAAAGTGAACTATGAACTTTGAGAAGTAATTATATTTTAATTTGATTAGATAAGCTGCAACCTGCAATTTAATATGGATAAAAAACAATTTTGGTATATATATATATAAAACGTGTCCCCCGTGTCTTGTTTCCAGGTCGTTGTGTTTCGTATTGCATACTCGTATTTACGTGTCCTTCGTGTCTCGTGTCCTCGTGTCATGTGACTTAGCTTAGACAATATTGATGTATTGTCTCTGTGGAGGGTGGAGTCTGAGGAGCCCCTCTTGGAGGAGTCACCTTCATGGTTAGAGCCAGTGGCAAATGATCCATTAGAGCAGGGGCAGCAAGAGGATGACTCGGAGTCAGAGGAGCAACAACACTCAGAGGAGGAGCAGGAGGAGAAGGAGGAGGACACTACAGGAGCATCAGCATCAACACCATCTGCTATAGATATAGGAGAGCATAGGCCCATACCTAGCACTCATTATTTGACATTAGGTGCAGAGGCAGGGTCAGGGCCTCCTACTACTAGGGGCAAGCCTGGCAAATAGCCCATCATGTTTTCCCGTAAAAGGGGGAGAGGGCAGTGATTTCAGATAGATAGCTGCTAGTTTTATTTGTTGTGCTACATATAACTCATGATGATGAGATACTTTTATATATGTGATGTTATTTTGTATTGGTTCTCCACATTTGAGTCCTTGAATGGAAAATTATCAGGGATCAGCAGTATTTGGTATCGCCTTTGATGTATCATTTCTATTTGACATCAAATATATCAGTGTTTTCTTCGTATTTATGTGCCAATGTGTTTATTTCATGTTGTTATTGCTTTATATGTTTAAAAATCTGGAAAAAAAAAAAAAAAAAAAAAAAAAAAAAAAAAAAACATTTTTTATGCTTGCTGATATTTGCCGATATTTTCGCCGATATTTTCCCGATACCGATATTATCAACACTGAATATGACTATAAAAAAAATACAAATATATAGAATATATTTCTAGTATAACAATATAAAATATAATAAATTGAAAAGCATAATATAATAATTGTTATGAATGAGACCATAGCTAATTTATAATACAATATACTAATTATTATAGCAAGACTCAAGAGTACTATAGTATCTTTATGAGTTTGGTAAGTTGACTGAAAAGTGAATTTACAGAACTATTATGACTAGAAGAGACTTGTTTTGAGCATCTTTGTTGGTTGAATATTGTCTATTATCAAGTCATCCAAGACTTAAAGTGTTTTGACTTCATTACCAAAGGATTAGGCATTGATCTACTTGATTCCACCATCATACATCTATTGCATCTTATAAACTTTTGAATCGTTGAGTCTGAATTTGTTTTAAAAGTTACAAGGACTGATCTAGCAATTTCAATAGGGAATCCCCCCTTGTGCAGGAGGAGAGCTAGCCTAAAGTGAGAGAGATATCCACCAAGGTTCCATTGGGTAAAGCCTCTAAATTGGCCTAGGCTTGTCACTTTCGTTGTTGAACTTGATTATTTTACAAGTGCCAATTTGAAAGGTAGCATCCTCAATCTTGAATTGCAAAATATTGGTTGATGCGTAGGTCATTCTTGTAAACAAACTTCAGAGATCAAGGCAGACTTGGGTCATTCTCAATATTGAATCACAAGGTAGTGGTTGATACATTGGTCATTCTTGTTCACAAACTTTTCCAACTCTTGAAGCACAAGGTAGTGGTCGATACATTGGTCATTCTTGTTAACAAACTTAAGAGATTCATTTGTAATACCTAATATTTTATGTAATGACCCACCTCTAATATAGGGAGCACAAGAATATTAGCATGCATACAATGCATGCAAATGATAGCTACATATGCATGTATTGCATGCACTGCACTAGTATATATTCTAAATTAACTATAAATGTTCAATATCACGACACTCCTTTGTTGATTTCTGGTAGCATCGGATGTGCTCTGTTGTCGGGCAAAGTGGCTAGGCACCGCGACAACACTCAGAGTAAGGGCTATCACTCTTAATCCTTACTCACTCCATTTAGACTCTCTCCTAGACAAGTCAAGAGGGGTAGTCCCTAAGGTGAATGAATGAGGGTAACCTGTAAAACACAGGCTCTAAGAGATTTTAATGCTGGACAACTTGATGAATTTAAATGAATCTCGATTAACTCAAATGAATAAATTAAACGCTAATGTAACCAAGACACGACCACAAAAATAGAAAGATTACAGCACAGTGCCTTTTATATTCAATCAACCGTAGATTAAGTACAAACAAGTTATCCCGAACAATTTTCCAATATGTGACAAATATGAATAATCATTGTAAATGCCCAAAACTTTAACATGCAAGAAACTCCAGATTTAAAATGATTCTCGCTAATGACCTAGATCTAGAATTAATTAATTTTCTCCAACAATCAACATGGTTTAATAAATTTATCACACCTTGACCATAGAAGAATCATGAAAATTTAAAATTTAGCATTTAACATCAGAAACACCAAGGAATTTTAAATTAACACTTTAATTATTCCTTAGACGAATTGAAGAAATAAAATAAATCAAAGGGTTAATAAAATAAAAATTTTAATGGGTCAGAGACCACATTACACTTTTTTTTTTTAACGTGAATGCACGAATCCCTTTAATTTAATTCCTTAGCCACAAAATTTAAAAAAAAAAAATAGGTTTTTAATATTTAGGATTTTTAATGGTTTTCTTTATGTTTTGTATTTTCTTTTTTAGAATTTTTTATGATTTTAAATTTTTTGAATGTTTTAGCTTTTAGATGTTTTTTAATTTTTTAAATATGTTTAGAATTTTAGATTTTTTTAAGATATTTGGATTTTTTAATGTTTAGAACCTTTTAAATTTTTCTATGTTTTTAAACGTTTTATATTTTTTTAGGATTTTAAATTTTTTAAATGTTTTAAAATGAATTTAAATGTTTTAGATTTTTTTTTAAATCAAAATTAAAATCATAAAATCAAAAAAATAAAAAATAAAATGAATCTAAATTCTATGTATATACATATAACATAAAAGAAATAAGATTTGAATCTAGCATCAAGAATAATTAAAACTTTGAAGGATGGGCGGGGGAGCAAGATGCGGGAGACGCGTAGGGCTATCACGCGATCAGGGTTAGGCTAGGGTTTTTGTAACCCTGCAGTCGCTGGTAACTCGCCGCTCCGTTTTGCCCTTCACCGCGCTTACATTCTCCGTCAGCTACACTACCGTTTCTATCGCCGTCCGGGTACACGACTCTCGGGGGTTATACTTTACCTGAAGCTGCGTTAACGCACTCTACTGTGGCGGTTTCTCATCGAACCTTCAACCGCTACATGTCGTTTTCGCCGGGATTCACTGCTCCGCAAAGTGCTCACCGTTCCGAGGCGCAGATGACTATGGAGGACCTGGAGACCGTCGATTACTCTGCTGACCCTTTGGAGGGGGTCTCCATCTGGCGAACCCCCAATGCCAGCTCAGAAGGTATGTATTACGATGACTTCTCTGGGATTTACTCACAGTACTCGCATGGTGAATCTTCCAGATCTCTGCCGGTGGTCCTCCCGGATGAACCCCCCACCTGGCCGGCACTCTCGACGCCTCCCCACTCCCCGGCGACCCTAGGTTTTGTTGCTGGTAGCCTAAACCCTAACCCAGGGTTAGCCCCACAGACTGCCGGTTCATCTCACCGCCTTCCTCACAACCCTAACCTGGTACTATCCTCTTCCGGCCCCTTGGGTTACCTTGGCCCCTCATCAGGTTGTTTTACTTCCGTACCCCCGCTCTCGGGCCCCCCTTCTGGGTTTACTCACGATTTCCCTGCTGGTATCCCTGCAACCTACCAACCCTCGGCTCCATCACATTTCTCTCCTCCGGCATCCGGACATCCGCAGAACCCTCCCCCTCCCGGCGGCCCTAAAAGGAAATCAAAGTGTTTCAAATCAAGAGAAGTTGATTATTTCCTCAGACTGGAAGAGGACATACAGTGGGGCGAAGCGATGGATTTTGCAGATCGGGTCTTGGTCGGACGCATCAGGGGTCGCAGCTATACGGCGGCACGATTGAAGGCTTGGGCTACCGAGATTTGGGGACATCACTTGGTAGATATCCCTTTTGTGCAGACATTCGTGAGGGGATGGTTTGCACTAAGATTCGCGCGTGCCGATCACACAAACTGGGTTCTGTCCTCACATTGGCACTTTGACCATGCGCCTGTGCTCCTTAAGCGATGGACACCCTTGTTTGATCCTGAGACAGAGCAGATTGGGGTCAGACCTATTTGGATTCGGCTACCCGGACTACCTCTTCAATACTGGTCTGAAGAAATTTTCAAACGCATTGGCAATGCACTCGGCACTTATATGGGCTATGACAAGTCCTATCTTCAGACGGGCATGATGGCTTATGCCAGGATTCTCATATACATGGATACTAGGGGAGGACTATATGAGTACATCACTATTCAGTGGAAAGATACGGCGCGACGACAGATTATCGACTATGAGGGTATCCCATATCGCTGTCGCAGATGCCACAAAGTGGGGCATCTCTACAGGGATTGCCCGCTTCTTCGGAAATCGCAAAGGAACGAGAAGGAAGAGGTCACTGATATCACCCGGTCGACCCCTCTGGAACAACATCCGGTTCAGCCTCCTGAGACTCATCAGAGCATTCAAGGGGATGATACACCTCAGGAAGTATCAGGGCCTGCAAGTTTAGATACTGTAGCACCTACCTCAGCACCGCCAACGTCCTCAGAGGCTCAGGAGCATACACTGACCCCTCCGGTGGACTCAGCGGTTACGGGTATGTCATTTCCTTCTATCTCTTTGTCATCTTATGCATCCTGCACTACATCGGTCTCAGCACAATCTATTCCTCCTGTAACTACACATTCATCACTCACTCACTCTCAATACACTCTCTTGCTCGATCCCGCCCCCTCCTCCTTTGGCTCCCCCCTCACTGATCACATCGACCTCGGTACTCTCCAGGCCATCTCCCCGATATTCCCTTCGTCCTCGGGTCAAAGACCGAGGCCCAGATGTTGTAGGTCTTGACCTTATTAGTCCCCCCACCTCCCACAAGACCTCACGAGGTCGTCCATCTCGTATTACTAAAGCAAGGCATACTGCGGATGAGGAGGTCGCCCTCGGGCGACAGCAAACCATTTTTGGGGCCCTTAGAGCGAAGGATGGCCCTCCCCCTCCCCCCTCATGAAGTTCCTCTCATACAACTGTAGAGGGTTTGCTAGTTCAGCCAAAAAACTAGCGCTTAGGAGGTTGCTAACCTCGGATCGACTGGATATTATCTTTCTTCAGGAGACCCTCTGCCAAGCGGACCATCTCATACACTCTCTTACCTCTTGGCTCCCGAACTGGACATTCCATGCACTTGATGCATCAGGGAGATCCGGAGGCCTGGCAATAGGGGTTTGTAACAAGACAGTGGACATCTGCAATTTTTGGGGAGGCAAAGGGTTCATAGGCCTTGACATATATGATCATACACTTGAGAGGGATCTCCGTATCATAAATGTCTATGGACCCTGTTCTGATCGAGCTACATTCTGGAGATCCCTTCTTGAAAGAGGGCTCTTTCAAGCGGATAACATTATATTGGGGGGGGACTTAAACTTCTCCCTGGGCTATTGTGAATCCTGGGGGCATATGGCACAAGTGGATACTCTCTCTGATACCATCTCCTCCCTATTAGAGGACCATCACTGGGTGGACATCCCCTCTGCCAGACTTCAGTATACCTGGACAAATAATAGGAGTGGAGATCAGAGTTTGGCCAGGAGACTCGACCGCTTCCTCATTAAAGAACAGTTATACAATGAACTACCCAGAGCTCGTCAATGGGTAGGATCCGGTGGCTTATCAGATCACAGACCAATCTTCCTGGAGGCAGATGGCCTCACTCGCAAAATTAAGAGCCCCTTCAAATTCAATGCTTCCTGGCTACAAGATCCTTCATACATTCAGTTGGTCCATGAATACTGGCAGAACAACCCTATCCGGGAAGAAGAGGAACTTTCTGCTGGATTTGTCAGGAAGCTAACAGAACTCAAGCAGATAACAAAAAATTGGGCACATCAGAAGCGGATCCAGGATAACCATACCCTCAATGAGGCAGAAAGGATTATCACTGAGTATGAAAATTCTACATCAGGAACTTTCAACACTCCGGAGAGTAAGGAACAGTATAACCTACTGCTTGCCAAACGCTCTCAAATATTGAAGGAAAGAGAAGAAAGCATGAGATTGAGAAGCAGGGCTATTTGGCTCACCGAGGGAGACAACAACACAAAATTCTATCACAAATTTGCCAATGGTCGGAAAGCCATCAATACTATATGGGAATTAAAGGATGATCATGGCCTCACCATCTCTAACCAGCAGAATTTGGCCAGGCTTGCCACTGAGCACTTTAGAGGTATCTACAAGGCGCCAGGGAATGTAAACATACTGGAGATCATGAGAGTGGCTGAACTCTTCCCCAGATATGTGGATCAGGAAAATTCGGAAGAGATACTGAAGGAGGTGACCATGGATGAACTGGAAGCCACATTGAAATGGTTTAAAAAGGATAAAAGCCCTGGCCCTGATGGATGGACCATTGAATTTTACATCTCTTTTTTTGACATTTTGGGTCATGACTTATTGAGTATAGTGGAGGACAGCAGGAGAAGAGGTCGGATATCATCAGCTATCAAATCCACCTTCATCGCCCTCATACCGAAGACTGATGATCCGATCTCCTTTGATGATTTCCGCCCCATATCACTCTGTAACTGTCTTTACAAGATCATTGCTAAGATCATTGCAAACCGCCTCAAGCCCATCCTCTCACAGCACATATCTTCTGAACAGTTTGCCTTCTTGCATCACAGACAGATCCATGAAGCCATAGCTACAGCACAGGAACTCATGCATACTCTTCAGATCAAGAAGCAGAAAGGTATGATACTCAAAGTGGACCTCTCTAAGGCATTTGACAGAACAAACTGGCTGTACCTTAGGTTGCTGCTTACTCATCTTGGTTTCCCATATGTTTTTATCAAATGGATGATGAGCTGCATCACTGATGTATCATACAGTGTCCTACTCAATGGAGAAGCTACTACCTTTTTCACTGCTGAGAGAGGGCTCAGGCAGGGATGCCCTCTCTCTCCGCTGCTCTTTCTCCTTATTATGGAAGGACTGAGTAGGATAATCTTATCCACCAGAGATCGACACCAAATTACTGGCATCAAAATAGTGGATAATTTCTTCCTTACTCACCTTTTATTCGTTGATGATATTCTCATCTTCCTGAATGGCAGTATCGGTGACTCCTCCTCATTACATAACTCCTTCCTTCTTTTCCAGCAGGCCACGGGGATGCAGATCAACAATAATAAATCCACTATTACATCAGTTGGCTGCTCGGTGCATGAAATCACCTATGCCACACAGCGCTTCCCTTTTGTCACCTTGGAATTAACAGATGGAATAAAGTATCTTGGTTTTCGATTGAAACCATCTGGCTACAAAATTGCAGACTGGTTATGGCTTATCTCCAAAGTAGAGAAGAGGCTACAAGTCTGGTACCACAAATACCTCTCGCGAGCGGGCAGACTAGTACTCATCAAAGCGGTCATTGAAGCCACACCTGTATACTGGATGGCCCTTGCTTGGATTCCAAGGGGCATCCTGAACAGGCTCCAGAGCATATGCTGCAGATTCCTTTGGAAAGGACACCAGCCGGGGCGTTTATTTGCATGGGTAAAATGGGAAACCATAACTAAGCCTAAGAGTTGGGGAGGATGGGGCATAAAGAGGCTGGCTATTTTCTCTAAAGCACTGGCGGCCAAACTCGGATGGAGTTTACTCACAGCAGACAGTCTCTGGACCCGGGTGGCTTATTCCAAATACATCAAGCCTCTATCCATATTAGATTGGATTTGTACTAGACATGGACACAATAATCATTTCTCCAACATATGGAAAGCTGTCATTGACTCAATTCCCCTGCTTAGAGATGGCATCACTTGGAGGATAAAAGAAGGGAATGCAGTACGTATTGGAGTGGACCCTTGGGTTGGATGCGGGAATACCCACAGATTGCCAGCTGATCTCATCCACCATCTCCATGACAGAGGCATCACGCACATCAAACACATTGGTGACCAAGCAAACTCCTCTTTCCTCCAGCAGGCTTGGTTATCCGCCAGAGCTCTAGACCTGCCTAACCAATGGACAGATGATTGGAAGGAATATACTTCTGCTCTCACTCAAGCACAAATCAGACTTACGGAGGGACCAGATGAGATTATCTGGGCACATGCAAAACATGGAGTATACTCACCTAAGCTGGGATACCTCAGACTTATGGAGCCACATAAACCACCTGACATTCATCCCACCTGGAAGTCGATATGGAAATTCAAGGCCGCGCCCAGGACGAGACTTCTGATGTGGAATATTATCTTTGATAAAATACCCACAGGTTCTAATCTCATGAAGCGATCCTTCTATGGACCCTTTCGCTGTCATCTATGTCTTAATGTTGATGAAAGCACTGAGCACCTGTTCCTAACCTGCAGCTCGACCATTACCTTCTGGCAGTCAATATCATCTCATATCCCGCATTTGAAGGAATGGCATGGGAACACCCTTCAGGAGGCTTGGTCTAACTGGTGCTTAGAGCATACAGGCAAGGCCAAGAACCTACCTCTGCTGATTTGTTGGGCTATATGGATCGCCCGTAACCAATCTATCTTCCAACTTAAAATGCCTCACTGGCCATCGATCATTCTTCACACAGTTGCTGATTATAATTTGTTACCTGATGAGGACCACTCCAACCCACCGAGAACTCTCAGACCTATCCCCATTGATAATACAAAGCCTTGGGCCTTTTTTGATGGCTCTGCCCAAGATGATGGTTGCGGGGGGGGAGCCATACTTCACATTAACGACAGACACTGCTACAAGATACAAATTAATTTAGGCAGAGGCACAAACAACTTCGCAGAACTCAGCTCAGCCAAGCACATCATTCATTTTGCTATCCTTAAACAATGCAGACATTTACAGATTTTTGGTGATTCCAAAGTTGTTTGCAATTGGCTCAATAATGCATCACATTGTCATGCTTTTGCTTTGAGACATATTCTTGACGAAGCAAAGAGATTGATCACTTCCTTTGAATCTTTTGTCTGTCATCATATCTACAGGGAACAAAACACCACTGCAGACCAGCTCTCCAAAGAGGCAGCGCACAGAATAGGGGAAGAATGGTGGATCCAAGAGGAAGTCGATGGCACTTTTTATCAGTATTATCATCGTCCTTTTGATGAACAACTGGAATGATGGGCTATAAGCCTATATTCACATGCAGTTTTTTGCTCATTACAGTATGTAGATACAGCTACATCTTTTTGTTTTATTACAGCAGTATATATTGCTCTCTGCGAAGAGCCAGTTTAAATTTTGAACATAGTTCTGACTTATTTTTGAATGCTCCCTGCATGGAGACTTTTTGTATATAGCAGTTATAAAATGAACTCGACAGGCTTAAGCCTGCATATGAATATGCTTCGGCATCTGCAAAATGTAATTTTCTTAACCTTAATGAAAATTACGACTTTTTCCCAGGGAAAAAAACATAAAAGAAATAAAAAAACTAACCCAAAGTATGTAAATAAAAACTAACGTCTAGACTAACCTAAATCCTAACCAAATACAAAAGAACTAACCTAAACATAACGCATTCAAAAAAAGTCTAAGTGTTTTTTATTGCTTCTATGCAGGTGAGACGGAGGGAGAGAGCTCGACGGTAGAGAGGGAAAACGAGAGGCTGGAATGCGGATGCAGGTTAAGGAGCAGCATGAATGTGCATGGAGGATGGAGCAGGGACGCGGATGATTGGCAGCGGATGAGGAGATGGAGGCTGGGGGTGTATGGCTGCACGCTGCAAGTCGTGAAGGGAGAGGGTTTCAAAGAGCAGCAAGTTAAGGAACGAGGGGAATGAATACGCAGAGGAGTTGTGGGTAAGGAAGGAGGAGCAAGCAGCGGATTGAGCAGGTAAAGATGAGGAAGGTTCTAATGCTTAAAAAAAAATTCACCAGATATTTAGCCTAAACAGAATATGAACTCTTCATGAACCTACTTAAAAATTTAACAAAAATTCATATATCAAATTAATTGATTTGATGAGAAGTACCTACCTGGGTTCCTGCAGATGAAGAGGCTTCAGAATTGCTCCAGCTCTCACTCCCGTTACCAAAAGACCATAACCTCTCAGCCAAACTGAGTACAACCTAGGTACTCAGTCCAGAATGCTTCTCAATTGCTGCAATCTGTTCCCCCGTGCCCAAAAACTTCAGAACAAACAAGGCTCAATCTTTACTGTTGATAACTTTGTGTTACAAATTTTCCTCCTCTCAACTGTACTTTCTCCAACCACCCCCTGATCATTCTTTTCCCCCCTTCTCTCAAGATAACCTTCCTTCTTTTAAGTCTTCATTCACCGCCTCCATCCATCTCTGTGTCCTAATTTTGATACGTGTTAATTTTATAAAACAAAATCTTATTTGATTTGGTGATTTTATTCGAATATGTAAATTTGATTTCATAAAGTTTATTTATTTATTTAATGAATTAATTTAATTTATAGTTTTAATTAATTAATTTTATTAATTTAATCTATTTAATTTATAATTTGAATTAATTAATTTTATTAATTTCATAAATTTTAATTTACATATTAAAATTTAACATTAAAACTAACATTTTCTGTTCGTTTGAGGGTTTATCATATATATATAGTGTGTTACATACGGGTCCATGCATATGTAGCTATCGTATGGAGGTCTCATATGTATGCTAATACTTGTATTTTATTTATAGCTATAGATGGGTCATTACAAGGCCGCAGGGTTTTGGAACTTGCAGGCTTGGACAACGGTGATAGGGTAGCAAAAGGGATTTCAGAGCAGCGAGGAAGAAGGGCTGCAAATTTGAGGGTGGAAGACTGGGAACACGCAGAGATATAGCTGCTTGGAAAAATGATGGAAAAGAATGCGGATGCAAATCAGAACGAGAAGGGGTAGCGTTTGGAGGATTGTGCGAGGGTTTGCATGGGGATGAACAATGGAAAAAACGTAGGGAGAAACCCAAGTTTTTCCAGATCTTATAAAAAAAATAAAAACCCAAACTCAGACAATAAAAATAATTTCGAAATTTTCCAGAAAACAATAGTGAAAACAAATTCAAAATTTTCTGCTTAGGAAACACCAGGTAGCAGAGAAACTGTAGCTCAAGAACCGAAGAGAAATTTCCAGATTAAGATGTTATATTTCAAAATTTAACCCTGAAACCCAAGAAAACATCCAGATCTAAAAAATTCGGAACCCTTATGAAATTATTTCTAGATTTGAATAAATTTTAAATTTAAACCCCTGGACTACAAAGGCTGAATAATATTCCCTGCAAAGTGGTGTGGATTTAATAAAGATCCAGATCTTACCCTCCAAGGCCTAGATCTGGACTCTAAACGGTTTTCTCCTTCAAATCCATAGATGCAAGACAACAAGAAACACCCAAACGATATATACAATGACCCAGAAAAACCCAAAACCCAAAAAAGCCCAAGTCAGGAAACTAAAAATAATTACAGATCTATGTACATGAATGGCATATCTATCAGATCTAGGGAGTGTGAGTCCAACTCTGCTCCCAGATCTGATAATCTGAGGCTCTCAACAGCCAGATCTGTCGATTTAGCACAGAAAAAAAATTAAATTTTTCAAATTTTTAAAGGAGATACTGAGCTCAAAACCCTTCATGCATCACCCATAAAAAAGAGATCTTATAATAAGCCCAGGATCAAATCAAGTTGGGCTCTTCAGAAAATACGAATCGGGAGTTGGCTGGTCCAACTGAAAACTTCCCCAAACGCCCGATGATCTAAGAAATCAAGAACTTCCTGCACAACTCAATTAAACCATTAACATAGGGTGAGAAAACGATAATAAAATTCAGATTTAATAGAGATACCTACTATTATATTCAAAACTTAAATTACCATTCAAACCCCAACGACTGAGCAAGATACCTGTACTCAAATCACTCTTCAGAAAGTTATCAACAATGGCTAAAAAGAAATCTATGCATGAAAATGACACATCTTACAGTATTTCCACGAAGAGTGACACCAGCAAAAATTAACCCCAAAGTCTTTATTTATTGCTCATAAAAAGATTACAAGAGAGCTTTTCGCTTAGTACATGATCTAGAGATCGGATGATACTGACTGATAAATGACCTTCTATTTAATGATAAATCCTCCAACGGCTAGTTTGAGTGATCCTTGTCAAAGCAATTTCGACCATTGATGAGGATTAAATTTTTTTTAATCTCATTTGTCAAAATTTTAAATTATTGAGGAAATTCGAATTTTTCAATTAAATACATTTTAATTGATTCAAAAAATAAATTTTTGAATTAATTTCCTCAAAATTTTGACTTTGACTTAACTCCAGGGACCAAAGGCTTAAAATTTAGCAGAATAATTAATTTACCTGAGTCCCTGGACCCTTAAAATTTAATTTTTTAAGGACAAATGAATTTTGCCCTTTGAAGAATTTAAATTTACTTAGGACCTACAATTAATCAAATTTCTGGCTTATAATTTTAATTAATTTTGGCCAGAAAATTTAATTAATTAACCTATGAGGGATAAATTATTTTTCTAACCCTTAAGACACTTTACATCATGATTTTTACATTTTTTACATCTCAAGGGGAAAAACCCATTTGCAAAAAACCCTCACAGACTACCCAATTTTGCAACACAAATATAATCTAGCAGATCAAACAATTTGTAATAAAATAACCTAACCAAATAGTTAGGATTATTCCCAAATCACTTTTACATAGACTCGATCTAGAACACTAGGACTCCCCTAAGATCCCAGTGACAAAATCCATTTCGGCTTTAGAGTAAGGCTAAAGGAAAACTCTGCCAACCATCCGAAAATGGATTGGTGAGACAAAAAACCTCCCAAAATGTAGATCGTCACCAGAAAAGTAGGTTTACCTAGGTGATTACATACACAACACGTATCTGCTGAGATTATTTACATTATACACATGCAGAATGGGTTTACATTATAACATGATTCTCAGGCTGATGATGATAGCTAGATGGCAGGAATACATGGATCAAGCGCTATCCCTTTGGCGAAAAAAGGGGGTGAATTGCTATGGGTCATTGACACGTAGTGGTCAACAGTGCTCTAAGCCTCAAAATTTGCAGGGAGGCTTGGACACATGTATTCCACAATACCTAGAAATCGTTTTGGGAAATTCCACTTGGAGATAGTTTTATTAAAATAATTAATTATTCTTAATGGAAGCCTAAGTCTAAACTTAGGGAATTAAAATAATTGAAGGGTATTAATCTAAACTTTGTGTGAAACTTCTAGAAGAAGATGGAGATCAAGTCCAAAGGATTTAAGCCACTGATTAGAATCTAATCTGGGCCGTTGGTTCTCAACTGGAGGATTATAAGAAGGACCTCAATGGGCATTTGGAAAACACACCAGGCAGATACTCAGTTACCCGAGTAAAATCAATTTTCTCACTGGTCGAAGTTCGGCAAGAGGAAATTGATTCAGAGGGAGAGTTGCAAGTGAGGAGGAGAGAGAGGGTAGCAACATCATTTGGGAGTGAAAGAGTCGAAGACGCAGAGCAGAGAAGGGACAACGCAGAAGTGGTGACGCAGAGGGACAACACAGAGGCTGACGCTGGGACTACACAGTCCTCACGCAAAAGCTGACGCAATGAGAAACGGAGGGGGCAGCAAGTCCTTGCGTGGATCAAAATCTCACCGAGAAGTGTGAGAGAACTGTCAGTAAATTTCTCACATAGATTTCTCTTCTATTCTACTGGTTGTATCTTGTACATGAGATTTTTGCTGAAGATTAATAAAGAAACCCTCATCTGCTGCACCGATTTTTCCTCATTGGGTTTTTCTGGGGACAATTGTCCAAAAATTACTGTCATTGTGATTGTACTTATGTTAGTATTTTTCCTTGCATTTATTTTCTACAGTATTTTAATTATGAAATCTCAGTAGAATTTATTTTGATATTTGTCATAGAAACATTGTATTAAATTCTGGTATGTTCTGTGCTTAGAGCAGTTTACTTATTTTTCTTCTTATTAGCCACAGATTAGTGATCACATATACATTAAGTAAAGTGCAGATAGAACATTATCTGATCAACAGAAAACAAGCCAAGACAAGAGACAAAGATGTGGCGGCTAGCCAGGGACAAACCCCAATGCGGGCAAACCCTTTGATCAAATCTTCTTTTATCTTCAATAGTTCAGCAGAGAGAAATAGTACAAAATCTGAATTCTGTAATTTTATATCAGTAGCAGCAAACCCTAGATCAGCAAAGTCAAACTTGGTCAAACTAGCTGATATTGACCTCTAAAATGCTTGGTCAATTTCCGATCAACTTGTCCTCGAACAACCTAAAGAAACAGCTCTTGAACAACCCTAAAAGTACAGTCAATTTGCAGATTTCTGAAGTCCACTGCAGCCCTAAACTAAGGCAGTCAACACCAGTCAAACCAAAGGTCAGATCACCTCGGTTTTCGTGCCAAAAATTGTGGCCTGCCTAGGAGAGGCAACCACACCCAATCCGCACTTCTACAAGGTCAACGCTCGGTCAACACTGGTCAAAGAGATGACCTGCTGCCCTAGCGTCCTTTCTGTGTCTTCCTTGCCCTAGGACGTCTTCCTTTCAGGGACATGTGTGAGAGAGAGAGAGGCTCCTTTTATGCATAGGGGAGAGAGAGATAGAGAGAGAGAGAAGATGAATGAATTGAATTGTCCAAATGAGGAGAATGCTCCTTGTATTTATATGCAAATGTTGATTATGAATAGACGTGACTGTTGGGCTTCTGACCCTACATAAATTTGCTGGTCGATCTTGACAATTTGTCCATAATCAAAATAAATTCATATCTCCATAAATACTTATCGGAATCGGATGATATTTCGATCAATCCTACACCTCTCGATGAGAGGAATCTAGGAAAAATATCAGAAGCCATAAATAAGGTGGTCCACATGGAGTTTGGCCCTAGTTGCCAATTTTAACAGTGAATAACTTATTTCTGAATTAATAAGTAGAAGAAATCATATCAATCACTGCAGTTGGATTTCTATCTAGAAATTTTCACATGGTATCAAAGCACAGATCGTAAGCAGAATGTAAGGGCTGAACTAATTTAAAGAACCATTTCTGCAACTATAAAGATTAATATTGTAAAGAGATTTTATAGAGCTATCTATCCTGAACAGGGTATGAAACCTTAAAATAATTTCTGTTCTAAATTTATACAAAACTTCATATAACTAATTGATTGATTCGCTGAGAAGTGCTTACTTGGTCTGCTGCGGATGAAGATGTTTCAGAATTTCTTCAGTTCGCTCCCGTTTACCAAAAGACCGAAACCACCCAACCAAACTGAGCAGAACCTCGCTACTCAGTCCAGTAAGCTTGTCAGTTGAAGCAGACTGTTCCCCGTGCCCAGAAACCTCAGAATAACCAGCTCTCCTTTTGTTGGTAACTCAAGTTTATAAAGTTCCACCCTTCTTCAGTATTGCCTTCGTTCTTTCTCCTTCTTCCCCCGATGTTCTTCCAAAACTATTCTCTCTCGTTTATAAATTGCTTCTTGGTGGTGGCCGCCCTTCCACCAGCAACCCACCGCTTCATCTCTTCGTGACACCCTTCCATGTCACGTCATATATATTTCTTTTAAAAGGTATATTTATTTTTTTTATTTAATATCCTTTGTTTGATTTTGATATAAAAGTTTAGACTTATATTAAAATACTTTATCATTAATTTATTTTTATTATTTTATTAATTGATTAATATAATTTCTTTAATGTTTATTTTATAGATAGGTCGTTACATACACCCCCTTCAGAAAACTTCGTCCCGAAGTTAGAGTTTTTATCTTATATGAATATTTATGATAGCGATTAGTACATTCTTCTTAGGATTGTGTATTGAGGTTAAATTCTTACTTAATGTGCGGGCACTATAAAATTTTCATCAAGTTCCCCAGCTATTACAACATCATCCTATCCTTCCTAATCTCTTCCGCTCCCATCCTATCCATCCTCTACTGGAGTATGTCATGGCATCAGTTATACTGGCCTAACCATTTATAAACTCCAAGGATGACAGCGTCGGCTATATCGACCTGATCCCTAGTAGGCATCTGGTAGTCATCATCACACGTCTAGGGGAGCGTGACTCGCACAGTCCTCCCATGACTCCAAGGTTCGGAGGATACACGGTGGGCAACACCTCCACCCCTCCCAGTAGAATCAGGGTTAATACCCTATCATGGAATCTCTTTGAGCCTTAATTATTCTGAGGTTTCTGTCATCACGCAGTCATTTGGTAACAGATATTATCTGCAATCATAAACACTTGTCCATGCATTTATAAAATGTGCATTAACATATTCAAAACAATAGCTTATGTATAATTCACACATGTCAATTGCAGTATATAACATACTTTGCCTTATTCTATTCATGTCATTAACTTTCATATTAAAATGTAATTATTCTTTGATTTCTATCTCATCAATCATATTGATATACATAAATGAAACAAAATTATAATATCTTAATTCCCATCAGAAGCAAAATTACTCAAATATTATACTTTACTTTGATAACTATAATTTAATAAGATCAATAACATATTCTGTCTTGGTATCCATGTACTAGCGGAATTAAACAGATATTATGTCATAAAAATTCACGTTTATATATAATCATTTCAAAATGGTTCTAAGCCTCTGATTTAAAGTAAAGCAAATATATACAAAACATGGTTTAAAGTTCTTCAAAATTGACACAAGTTGGGGTATTTTTGACATATGATTTCTGTATCTTCCCAAGTAGCCGATCCAGGACTATACTTGTCCCACGTCACCTTAACTTAGTCTACCAGACGATTCCTGAGCTGTCGAACTCTACGTTCCAGTATATGCAATGGTTCGACCCATATGGTTCCTTCGTCCGATACCTGCAGTTCCTTCCATTGAAGGTTATGAGATTGGTCAGCTATGTAATGCCTTAATACAGATACATGAAATACATTATGAACTTTATGCAAATGAGGTGGCAGTGCAAGACGATAGGCGACAGGTCCAACTCTTTCCATGACTTTAAATGGTCCAATAAATCGGGGTGATAATTTTGTCCCTTTTCCAAATCAAATAGCACTTTTATTCGGTTTGATGTGGATGAAAACCTGATCCCATACTTCATACTTCCTATCAGTTCTGTGGGCATTAGCATAACTCTTTTGTCTATCCTGTGCTTCCTTTAACTGTTGTCTAATTTGTTTTACCTACTCTTCCCTTTCTTGGATTAATTCTGGTCCTATTATCACTCGATCTTCTAACCTATCCCAACTTAACGGTGTTCTGCAAGGTCTGCCGTATAATGCTTCAAATGGAGGCATTCTGATTGAACTGTGGTAACTGTTATTGTATGCAAATTCGACTAAGGATAAGTATTTTTCCCAGTGTGATTGCTGATCCATAACATACATCCTCAACATATCTTCAAGTATTTGATTTACCCTTTCTGTTTGCCCATCAGTTTCAGGATGATAAGCTGTGCTTAAATTTAATTGAGTTCCTAAGGCTGACTGCATGCAAGTCCAGAATCTTGAAGTAAATCGTGAATCTCTATCTGATATAATCTTCTTAGGTACTCCATGAAATCTGATAATTTCATTTATGAATACTTGAGCTACGTTAGCAACTTCGTAAGTATCTCTTACGGGAATGAAATGGGTGCTTTTCGTTAATTTATCCACTACTACCAGAATGGCATTGTGTCTTTGAGAAGTCAGAGGTAGTCAAGTGATGAAATCCATAGAAATAATCTCCCATTTGGTCATAGAAATGTCGTGAGGTTGTAAGAGACCCGCTGGATGACAATGATCTGCTTTTACTTGTTGACATTCCAAACATCTTGCAACAAATTGAACGATATCACGTTTCATGTCCGAGCAGAAGAAGAGTTTCTTGGTATCCATATACATCTTCTTTACTCCAAGATGTGCACAATATACTACTCTGTGGGCTTCCTTAAGGATGGTGTCTCAAAGATCCTTATTATCAGGAATATACATCCTTCCATGAAATCGTAAGATTCCATCATCTTCTAATTCATATCCTTCAAACTTAGATTCTTTCGGCTTTTTACTATCAAGACTAGATCTTACCTTTAAATACTAGCTATCTTTTATGAGATGTTCTAGTACTCGTTGCCTTAAGTCTATTTTGATAGGGATGAGAGAGAATATCGGGGTCTTCTGCTTAAAGCATCTGCCACTACATTTTCTTTTCCTTTAATATATGATATTCCAAAATCATATTCACTTAGGAATTCACTCCATCGTCTTTGTCTGGCATTTAAGTCTCTTTGAGTGAACAGATATTGTAGACTTTGATGGTCACTTTTAAGTGTAAAACTTTGCCCCACTAAATAGTGTCTCCAAATCTTTAAAGCTAGTACTACAACAGCTAACTCTAAATCGTGAGTAGCGTAGAGTTCTTCATGAGGCTTTAATTTTTTTGAAACATACGCTATTACTCCTCTATCTTGCATTAATACTGCACCTAACCCATGTTTGGATGCATCAGTACATACCCTAACCCATGTTTGGATGCATCAGCACATACCGTAAATTCTTTGTCCATATCAGGGACTCTTAAGATTGGTGCACTGGTCAGTAGTCTTTTGAGTTCAAAAATTCTTTGTTACATTCCTCAGTCCATTCATACTTAATACCTTTACACTGAAGGGTTGTAATCGGCTTTGCAATTTTGGAGAACCCTTCCACAAATCTTCGGTAGTAACCAGCTAAACCCATAAAGCTTCATACTTCATGTGCATTTTTCGGTATTGGCCATTCCATGATTGCTTTTACCTTCTCAGGGTCTACTGAGATCCCTTCACCTGATATGATATGACCTAAGTAATGAATCTTTTCCTGAAAATCGAACACTTGGATAATTTTCCATATAACTGATGTTTTCTTAGGCAGGATAACACTATCCGTAAATTATCTTCATGCTCTTTCTCATTCTTGGAATAAATGAGTACATCATCTAAAAAGACTTGTACAAATTGATCAAGATATTTGCGGAAAACACTATTCATAAGATTCATGAATACTGTTGGTGCATTTGTTAATCCAAATGGTACCACAGTAAATTCATAATGTCCAAAATGTGTCCGGAATGCAGTCTTAGAAATATCGCTTTCAGAAATCCTTAGTTGATGATAGCCTGATCGAAGATCAATTTTTGAAAAGACAGCAACTCCTTTCATTTGATCGAAAAAATCATCAATTCGAGGCATAAGATATCGATTCTTTACTGTAGCTCGATTTAAGTCTCGATAATCTATGCATAATCTTAAAGATCCATCTTTCTTCTTGACAAAAATTACAGGAGCATCTCAAGGTGATATACTGGGTCGAATATCTCCTATATCCAGTAGTTCCTTCAATTGAATTTGTAATTCTTGAAGTTCTGAAGCTATCATTCTATAAGGTGTTTTAGAAATTGGTTGAGTATCGGGTTTCAATTCTATGGTGAGGTCTAGCTCTCGTTCGGGAGGTAATCCTGGTAGTTCCTTTGGAAATACATCTGGAAATTCGGCTAACACCGGATATTGTTCTAAGGATGGTCCTTATCCTTTACTTATTTCTTGAATTATATATGCCTGACAACCTTTTCTTAAGCAACGCTTCATTTTCATTGCTGATATGTAGCGTAAAGATACTTTTCTCTTGATTCCTTGAATTTGGATCGCTTCTCCTTCATCATTTATACCTAGAATTCTTTTCTCATAACAGTCTACCCAAGCTTGATGAGCTTCTAGCCAATCCATACCTATGACAAGATCATCAGTTCCTAAGGCTGTAACATAAACTTTCATTTTAGTCGAACAGACCCCTAGGTCAATTTTGCATTGATCCACACTTAAGTCTACGGATTGGAGTTCTCCTGAGGCCATTTCTACCTGTCTAAAATCATTTTGTCTGCGAGATGCCAACCCACATTTGTTTAATGCATATGACGAAATGAAACTATCTGTGGCACCAGTATCAAATAAGATTTTGAGTTTTATACCATTAATAATACCTGAAGATTCCACTACAGTGGATTGATGTGCTGCTTGGTCGTTGTTGACTAAAGCATGAATCCTATGATTGCCTTGATTATTTGATATTGGTTCCTTTCCAGTCCTATGCAATATACTTGATGAAGCTTCTGGACAATCACGTTGAAAATGCGGTCCTCCACATTCCCAACAATTAACCTGTGTTGGTCCTCTTGAATTAGGACGTGAATTTCTAGATAAAGAACTTCGTCCTCTCATGTTGCTTCCTCTCGAATTCCTTCCTCTATTAGCAATTCCACGAGATTTCCATGGACTTGTGTTTGATGATTCAGCGGCTATAGTATTAACTGCCATGGGAGCTCTTGTTCCTACATTTCTTGGGATAAATCTATTACCATAAGGTGGTCTTGAGCTACCTCCTCTAAAGAAATTTTGGGGAGTCTTTCTGAAAACCCTGATTGTAAAGGTTCTGCTGACCCAGTATCCTTTTTTATTCCTAGATGTTCTTCTGCATAACAGCCACAGTCTACCGCTTCAACTACTGATGATGGTTTCCACATCCTGACCAAGGCCCTGATGCGAGGATTTAACCCAAATATGAAACGTTCAGCCTGACGTTCATCAGAATCTAAGTAATGAATGTATTTTACAAGCTCCATAAACCTTATCTCATATTTATCCATTGTTTTATTACCTTGAACTAATGCATGGAAGGCTCTGGCTTATTGTTCTTGAAAATATGGATGTAAATACTTCGCATGAAATCTTTCGTCGAATAATTCCCAAGAAACATTGTCCGTTGTGAGGTGTAGTTGTTTTTCCAGATTTCCTCACCAAATCAAAGCACTCTCCTTTAATTGAAATACGGCAATTTTTGTTTTTGCAGAAGAAGAATATTCTCTTAACTTAAAACATTTGTTCATTCCTTCTAAACATGCCTCGGCACGTTCTCCTGCTCAACCTCCTGAAAATTCTGGGAGTTTAATTTTCTGAAGCTCCCTAGAAATATCTTCCTTCGATCTTTTATACTCATAATTCTTTGGTTCCGTTGAATTTGTTGCTAAGGGTTGAAGTTCTTATTTGGTCTTAGCGATGGTTGACCCTTTTAATGTTTCCAATAATGCTTCCAATGAGTTCATTATCACAGTCAACTCCGGTGCTGGAGCGATCGGTATTGATGATGGTCTCGCTGGAGACGATGATGATGGTGGGGATGGAGATGATGATGACAACGGTGGTGGCATTAATGATGGTGATGTTTCCCGATCACGTCGTTGTCGCTCATATGTCCTTACCATCGTAATGCTTCCTGTATACATAATAAAATTTGTAAAAATTTTGAGGTATACATTTGGATTTAACATATAGTTTTTGCAACTTCACATTTAAAAATGGGTATAGTTTTTTTGCTATTTTTATCTGCTAGGCAGATCTTACTGGTACCGAGGTCAAGGACGATGGTCTCGCGACCTCCTTGTCCTAATGCAGGGAATCCTATCCTAATGCGTAATAATACTTATTTTAATGCATGAGTCTTTATAAACCGCAATTTTTTCTAAGCTTCATTCGTAACATTCATTCTCTTAGTAAACATTCTCCACTAACTCGCATATCATTACCAAAGCTAATGATAAAATATTTTAATATACATGTATGTTAAAATAATAATTTTTTTTTTTTTTAGCTCTTATCTTCTTATTGCTTTACTTTTTCTTATATCTTATTTCATCTTTTTTTATATATTTTTTATTATTTTTACTTTCTCACATTCTCTATTTAATTTTCTTATTTTATTATCTTCCCTTTTTTTTATTATCTTACCCTCTTTACCTTCCTTTTCCTATATCCATTCCTCTACTTATATTCTATATACTATACTACTTCCTATATTACTCCTCTCTATTTTATCATCTATATTTATCTCTCTTCTCTCTTTTACTTTTATATATATATATATATATATTTTTAAATAAATAATCTTAAAATAAATATATATTATTTAAAATATTAAATTTTTAATTCGTTTAGTCCCCACCGTAACTACGATGCATTATATATAAAATTAAGTATTCAAAAATTTATGAGCTCATATATAAAATTAAGACTTGGCGGTGACATGGCTCACGGGCTCGAAACCCTCGCCTACCGATTTCGGCAATATATATAAAATTTAATTTGATACAGCATAGTAATGGGGAGGTTAGTTGATCGAAACCCCGGCCAACACTCTAGTCCGAATGGCGCAATGGAAATTCCGTATGCGGTGACGGTGAATGAGCGGGTTGTCTGCGCTGAGGTCTTATGATCAAATCTCGTTCGGTTCGTTGGCCCGTAACAAAGTTTTATATGTTTGGGAGGTCGATGGGTCGAATTCCCCACCCGACGCTCCAGCATTACATGGTTAAATAAACTGCCTACGTCCCTGTATTTTATATGTTGTATATATATATATATATATATATATATATATATAATATGGCCCATATTAAAAACAGTTAATAATTTAATAAATTATATTATGGTAATGATTATAATGAATCGCCCAGCGGATATATATATGATCCATTTATAACATATGGTTTTAACCACGTTTTATACCATTGGACCCCGCGGCTCACATTCGATGGGTACTGAAGGTTTTAACTATATGCCATAACTATATGCCACGGGTTCTAACTATGTGCCGCCGTCGGTCTATGGTTCAAACATTACACCGATGTTGACATATATCGCATATCATATAGTTTAATACATAGTTACGAGATAATTTAAACATTAATTCATAGCTTGACACCTAAAAATAAAATTATTTCCTTGGCGCGTCTTCACAGTAACACGCCTGCATACTCCACGGAGGTAATTGGCGTGAGGACAGCTATTGACGTCTGGTCCTGAAGAAGCTAACGCACAGCACTGTTATATAAGAATTTTTTTTTAGCACTGTCGTTCATCTTTTTGCTTCCAGAACAAAGCAGATGAAGCGAGCATGGTTTTGTAACCATGATACGGTGAGGGACTTAATTTTCAAAGAATTTGGATTTTGTTCGAAGTTTACTCGAATGAAAATGAAGATGCCGTTAGAAGCATGGTCTTCTCAAAACTGAAGCCTCTGTGCGTTAGATTATCCCATTTGCGCAATCCAAGCCACAGTAGGCCTCAGCTGCTGTGTTTATTGACTGTATAAGTTTGAGAGGCTCCAAGGTTAGCTCTAGGAATATGTAGTTTCCATTATTTAGGCTGCAATATATATCATTCGTTCAACTTGACAGAAGCTCTAAATAAAATTTTATAATGCATTTAAACATGTCTATTATTTTTTATTTTTTTTGATGCGAACTGGCTTTCCTCTTAAGATTTTTACAGCTTCTGAACAAGATGAAACCTTTGTTTGCAGATCAATCCAAAGACATGGATTGTATAAATAACTCAAGAAGAGATGGTGCACTAAAGTTGTTTTACTGCATCTAGAGTAACTACTGCAGCGATGTACATCAACAACAATAGATCAGATGTCAATGATAATAAGGAAATAATCCTCTGGGGCTTTGCTGTCACCTTGAGGCTTCTGGAGAATTTCGTCATGGGGTAGTCAAGTATTTAAGGATAGTACCGCTTAGCCCCAAGCCATGCTTGGGTAAAGCATGCACATATAAACTAATCACCTTTCTTCTTTTCGGATACAGAGTTCCCTTTCCAGGATAAGAGCTCTTTTCTAAGTCATCAGAAAACAGAAGTATTTAATAACGGAGGGGGTTTTAGTTGCATTTCTTCAGTCAGAAGATGCATCTGCAGCAGTGGAGCACTTGCTATCACTACTTCTTCGGGCAGAGTTTATTATGCTTCCATTTGCTATCACTACTTCTTCAGACAGAGTTCATTATGCTTGTAATGAAAGGCTTTTCTATAATATACAGTCACAGACTTTCAACTTTTGACTCGTTATTCTTTGTTTTAATCAAGGTTATTTTAACAAACTTAAGAGATCCAAGAGTTTGAACCTCGCTCTGATACCAGATGTAAGGGCTGAACTAATTTAAAGAACCATTTCTGCAACTATAAAGATTAATATTGTAAAGACATTTTATAGAGTTATCTATCCTGAACAGGGTATGAAACCTTAAAATAATTTATGTTCTAAATTTATACAAAACTTCATATAACTAATTGATTGATTCGCTGAGAAGTACTCACTTGGTCTGTTGCGAATATCTGTTGCGGATGAAGATGTTTCATAATTTCTTCAGTTCGCTCCCGTTTACCAAAAGACCAAAACCACCATACCAAAATGATCAGAACCTCGTTACTCAGTCCAGTAAGCTTGTCAGTTGAAGCAGATTGTTCCCCCATGCCCAGAAACCTCAGAATAACCAGCTCTCCTTTTATTGGTAACTCAAGTTTATAAAGTTCCGCCCTTCTTCAGTATTCCCTTCGTTCTTTCTCCTTCTTCCCCCGATGTTCTTCCAAAACTGTTCTCTCTGGTTTATAAATTGTTTCTTGGCGGTGGCCGCCCTTCCACCAGCAACCCACCACTTCATCTCTTCGTGACACCCTTCCATGTCACGTCATATATATTTCTTTTAAAAGGTATATTGATTTTTTTGTTATTTAATATCCTTTGTTTGATTTTAATATAAAGGTTTAGACTTATATTAAAATACTTTATCATTAATTTATTTTTATTATTTTATTAATTGATTAATATAATTTCTTTAATGTTTATTGTATAGCTGGTCGTTACACAGAAGAGCTCAAAAGCAGAGAGGAAAAGGATTTCGACATTACTGCAAAGGCAGCAATTCGAAACCCTAGAGGCAGCGCAGTTCGAAGGCCAAGGAGGAATAAGTTTTAAGGTGAAATTGATTTCTCTGAGTGAGTCAACAAAGAAATTCAATCTCTAGATTGAAGCTTACCAGAGGCAGAAGGGAGCAGTGTATTTTTCCTTGCATAGCAGATCTTCAGTTGGGACGCAGATATTTTGCAGCAGTTGTTGGGGAAGAAAAGCGTTAGATAGGAAAATAGCACAAAGAAAGATGGAAAATCAAGATATCTCTAGATTATCTTCTAGATTAGAAGAAGAATTCTCATGCTTGGCAAGTTTAGCATCAACAGATGTTTGGTACATTGATAGTGGGGCTTCAGCCCATATGACTGGAGTACGAGAATATTTCTCAAGCTATCAAGAAGAGCAAATGGACTTCCAGATTACTATGGGAAACAGAACGAAGTGTACTCCAGTAGGGAGAGGCACCATAGCATTTCAGACAGAAGCAGGAACCAACATCCGAGCCACTAATGTTTTGCATGTGCCCGAGTTAGGAATGAATCTGATTTCAGTGTCCTGGTTATAGGACAAGGGATACGATGTATACTTCATTGGAAAGAAAGCATATGTCAAACATCCAAGTTGGAAGAAGAAGAGAAAAATTGGAGCTCAAAGTAACAAATTGTATAAGTTGCAGCTCGAGTCTCCAATGGCACTAATAGGCAACAATCTTAATGGAGAAAAGGAACTGAATGAGCTATGGCACAGGCGAATGGGACACTTACACCATGGATCATTTAGGATGCTCAGAGAGACTATTACAAGAGTTCCAGTTCTTAGTATTGAGCATGATGATATATGCATAGGATGCGTACTAGGGAATTACGCTAAAGCAGCTTTTTCTAGGAGTAAAAACAGAGCAGAGGGTGTATTGGGATTGATAAACTCAAATATCTATTGTCCAATGTTCACAAGATCTCTCAATGGTGGCGAATACTTCGTCACCTTTATTGATGATCACTCTAGGAAAACCTAGATCCATTTCTTAAAGACCAAGGATGAGGTCTTTGATCGGTTCAGAGAGCTTAAGGCTCCATTGAGAACATGACAGGGAAAAAGGTAAAGGTATTGCATTCAGATAATGGTGGAGAATATACAAACAAAGACTTCACATATTTCTACGCAAAATAGGGCATCGAAAGAGATTGGACAACTCCATATAATTTGGAGCGGAATGGAGTAGCAGAGCGTAAGAATAGAACTATTGTTCGAGTGAAAAAGGCTATGTTGTATGATCAAGATTTTCCTAGCTTCTTATGGGCAAAAGCTTGCAACACAACAGTGTATATCCATAATAGAACTCCTCACAGAGCTTTGGGGAAGAAAACGTTTGAAGGTGTTTTCACAGGGAAGAAGCCAAAAGTCAATCATCTCAGAATATTCGGAAGTGTGGCATATTGTCACATTCCAGACGAGAAGCGTAGTAAACTGGATCAGACTGCAGAAAATGGGTACCTCGTAGGATATTGCGAGACCTCGAAGGCATACAGAATTTACATTCCTAGTAGCAGGAAGATTGTAGTAAAACAAGATGCGAAGTTCATGGAGGATAGAGCTTTCAGGAAATCCCAAGAGATGCCAACAGAAGATCAGTCAGTAGAGATTCCTTTAGTCCAGAAGCAGCAGGGGCAGCAAGGAGGACAAGCAAGAGGACAAACATTTGGAACTAGCACAGTGACCAGTACCAGTATTTCCTCAAAAGAAGGAAATCCAAGTAGTTCTCAACAGGTCGAACGACAGGAACAGGAGGGGGATTTGATCAAGCCTCCCACCACCAGTAGAGAAGTACGACAGACATTGAGGGACGCAGAGGAGTTTGTCGAAGCTCCTAGAACCGAGAAAAGACAGCGTAGGCAGCCTAACAGGTATCAAGCCTTGGTAGCACAAGTTGAAGAACCCTCTAGCTTTCAGGAAGTCGTACAACACCAAGTATGGGTGGATGCCATGGTAGAAGAGTATAGTTCTATCATGACGAATGATGTCTGTGAAGTGGTACCTAGGCCAGAGGATAGATTAGTTGTAGGATCAAGATGGATCTACAAGATCAAGTATGCTGCAGATGGCAGTATAGAGAAGTACAAGGCTAGGTTTGTAGCAAAGGGGTACGCACAAAAAGAAGGAATAGACTATGAAGAGACCTTCGCCCCAGTAGCCAGATATACCTCTATCAGATATGTTATATCCCTAACGACTCAAATGGGATGGGAGATTCACTAAATGGATGTCAAGATAACATTCTTGAACAGGGTGATAGAAGAAGAGGTGTATATAGAACAGCCTGAAGGCTTCGAAACTCATGAGAAGAGAACTCATGTATGTAGGTTAAAGAAAGCCCTGTATGGGCTCAAGCAAGCACCCAGAGCATGGTATGGTCAGATTGATAGTTACTTGCAGCAGTTGGGATTCATCAAGAGTGATGTTGATCCCAATCTCTACTATCTAATGGTGGAGAATGAGCCACTTATTCTGGTATTATATGTGGATGACTTGTTTCTAACAGGGTCATCTAGGCTCATAAAGGACTGCAAGAAGAATCTTGAAGCAGAATTCGACATGAAGGATATGGGGTTGATGCATTATTTTCTAGGGTTGGAAGTATGGTAGAAGGATGGGGAGATCTTCCTTGGACAAGGAAGATATGCTACAAAGATTCTAAAGAGATTCAGAATGCAAGATTGTCGGCCCATAGCTATGCCCATGATCTCCAACTAGAAGAAAATATATGCATTAGGAGACAAGGAGGTGGACCCCACCTTGTACAAACAACTCATTGGGTCGCTCATGTATCTTGTCAACACTAGGCCAGATATTTTCTTTGTTGTCAACACCCGTAGTCAATTCATGGTGGAACCGAAAAGGGTGCATTAGGCAGCAGTTAGGCACATTCTTAGATATGTGTGTGGAACAGTGGAATATGGATTGAAATACACCTGAGAATATGACGTCAGATTCAATGGATTCACAGATGCAGATTGAGCAAGTAGTTCAGTACACTGGAAAAGCACCTCCGGGTATTGCTTCAGTGTTGGATCAAGAATGATCTCTTGGTGTCGCAGGAAGCAAAAGTTGGTAGCTCTAAGCTCAGTAGAAGCAGAATATATGGCGAATAGCACAGCTACGTGCAAAGCTATATGGCTTAGAAAACTACTTGTGAGTCTGTTCAGGAAAAGGATGAAGTCGACCAATATTTTCTATGATAATCTGAGTTGTATTAAACTCTCTGAGAATCCAGTATTTCATGATCAATCAAAACACATTGATATCAGATGTCACTTTATCAGAGACTATGTTCAACGTGGGGTAGTACAGTTGCAGTATGTCTCCACATGAAATCAGGTAGCAGACATACTCATAAAATATCTAGGAAGAGCTAAGTTCATCCAGTTCAAGGAGCAGATGGGTATGGTAGAGAATCCGTTTCAGTAGTAGATACAGATGGTTTCTCAGTTGCAGTAGCAGAAAGTTGCAGTACAGATGCAGTGTTGGCAATGGCAGAGTCAGCGACAGTACGAATGCAGTATTTGCGCAATAGTTGCTGGGCAGTGATGTCAGACATCAGCAACGCAAAGGGAGTGTTGATTTCTAGTAGCATCGGATGTGCTCTAAGCCTCAAAATTTGCAGGGAGGCTTGGACACATGTATTCCACAATACCCATAAATCGTTTTGGGAAATTCCACCTGGAGACAGTTTTATTAAAATAATTAATTATTTTTAATGGAGGCCTAAGTCTAAACTTAGGGAATTAAAATAATTAAAGGGTATTAATCTAAACTATGGGTGAAACTTCTAGAAGAAGACAGAGATCAAGTCCAAATGATATGAGCCATTGATTAGAATCTAATCTGGGTCATTGGTTCTCAACTAGAGGATTATAAGGACTTTGATGGGCATTTGGAAAACACACCAAGCAGATACTCAGTTACCCGAGTAAAATCGATTTTCTCACTGGTCGAAGTTCAGAAAGAGAAAATCGATTCAGAGGAAGAGTTGCAGGTGAGGAGGAGAGAGAGAATAGTAGCATTAGTCAAGAGTGCAAGAGCAGAAGACATGGAGCAGAGAAGGGACAGCGCAAAAGTTGTGACGCAGAGGGATAGCGTAGAGGCTGACACTGGGATTGCGCAGTCCTCACGCAGAAGCTGATGCAGTGAGAAGCAGAGGGGGCAGCAGGTCCTCTCCTGGATCAGAATCTCGCCAGGAAGTGTGAGAGAACTGTCAGTAAATTTCTCACAGAGATTTCTCTTCTATTCTGCTAGTTGTATCTTGTACATGATATTTTTGTTGAAGATAAATTAAGAAACCCTCATCTGCTGCACCGATTTTCCCGCATTGGGTTTTTCCGGGGACAATTGTCCAAAAATAATTGTCATTGTGATTGTACTTGTGCTAGTATTTTTCCTTGCATTTATTTTCCACAGTATTTTAATTGTGAAGGCTCGGTAGAATTTATTTCAATATTTTCCGTAGAAACACTATGAATAACTTATTTCTGAATTAATAAGTAGAAGAAATAATATCAGTCACTGCAGTTGGATTTCTATCTAGAAATTTTCACATCCTTCAAATAGAAGTTACACCCTTACCCATCACCACACATATTGCTCAACACATCATAATTAATAAGCAATACCCTAAGTAATTTCAATGATATAAATTTGAAGTATAAAGTAAATATGCTTATCAGAATAAATGTAAAATTTAAAGTCAATTATAAATATGGTTATATATTTATATATCCCAAATTATATAACAGAATTAATAAATTGTCAAATGATAAATTAAATCAAATTATAGTACATACTATGGACCAAAGGTATTGATATAAAAATGAATTCTAAATTTTAAAGATAAACCTAGCACACATGTCAATATACCAAGTAAATATGATTACACACTACAAAAAAATTGAAGGTGTCACTGTGTAAAAGAGTGGCGGATCTGCTGGTAGAGCAAGCAGTGACCGCCAAGGAGTAGATATACGGAGACAAAAGGGAGCACGAAAAGGAGGCAAGGGGTGGAGTTTGTTTGGGGGAAACAGGAGATTTTGGGGAGTTTTTTAGAGACGGGAATTTCTAACAGTCACAGATATTGAGCTTTATTGTTCTTGGAATTTTGGGCATGAGGGCTAGAAGATTTGTATTCTGGATCTATGGACCGTATAAGTAGACCCCAGATAGGTTGGGAAGTAAAGGGCGGTTTTGTAACTGCAGCAGTGAGAACAACGACAAACCAAAACACCTTCAACTGATTCTAGGTATTCTTCTGTAATTTATATTTTTAAATTCCAATTATTGTCTGGTTAAAATTACACAATTAGGGATTTACATTGTCTGGTTAAAATTGCATAGTCAGGTTACTACATTTTATAACATATTAAGTGCCTAGATTGTACTTTTCTATGTGGAAAATTCAATTTTTTGTCATAATTGAATAGCCACCCTTAACCAAGGATTGTGAAGCTAGACCCCTGGATGCGGGTGGCATTGAGATATTTAATGGCGAGCCACATGCTGGGCATGGGCTGCCACGTGATGGCGCTCCAACCTTAAATGCTGCAAGCCGCCGAAACTTCACAACGGCAGCGGCCTCTGAGCATCCTTAATGGAGCCGAGGGAAGGAATGGCCGTCATGCGAGGCGCATTCAATGCTGGTCATCTCATTCGACATGCTATGCGGTTTAAGTATGTGGTCTGCTTGGGGAAGGGAGCTCATTCTGGCAAGGGGAATTCACAGAGCGTTGAGGGATTTTGCTGTGAGCTGGAGGTTGAGAGAAGGGCGGAGGTTTATAACACACCTGCGTTCCCTGGAATGGTTAGTCGTCTATTTATACTTTGCTCTGTCTCCAATTGGGGATTGCACGTTGTGGGGAGGGCGCAGATACAGTGCCGAACCTCATCTGCAGGGGAACGAAACAAAGGTTTGGTGGCTATTATGGTGCGTGAGAGGATGCCTTGTCGCAGAGGACCAGGGCGTGGAGAATCCTCTCGCCCCCCAGCTGCAGATATTCATCATCACTGTTGTTGTTGTTATTGTTACCGAAGGATGGGAGCCACCCCTATCCCGGCCTGTCAAGTCATGGAAGTGGGCAGCTCCAGTGGAGGGGAGCCCAAGCTACCTGCATTCGGCTCTGTTATATTCACTCTGGGAGGCTCTGGGGATAATCCAGGCATCAACGCACACATCTCTGTGCTTTTCACCCAAATTCAGGAGGAGAACGCAGAAGAATCATCTCTGGTCCTGGCGGAAGACAACAATGCACGAGGTAAGGGTAAGCTCCCAATGGGGGAGACGTCAATTGAAGCAGAAGGCTCTGCAAGTGGTCGCGGGAAGCTCCCAGTGGAGGAACCGGCGAGTGAGGAGAGCAATTCCGGGACAGACCGCTCTCAATTCCCCAACCAGCATCAAGCTCCCGCGCATCCAGAACCAGAGCACACTCCGACGGCGATGGAAGAAGAGCCAGAGGATTAGCTCTGGAGGTGGCCCTGTGTTTTTTGCCTTCCTCTCTCATCTCAGGTTTCGGGGTAGGAACAATCTCAATTTCCTGTTTTTACTTGGTCGTCTGTGTTTTTTGTGGCTAGTTACTGTATGCAGTCTCCACCTTTGCAGTGGGACGATGTCTCTTGTTGGGCGGAAATCCTTGATGATTGCCTGGTTTTTTGTATGTCCATAGTTATGAATCCGGTTTCCATAGTCTGTCTGGGTTGTAGGTCTCTGTGGAATTGCCCCTGCGTGGGTTGTTATGGAACCATTTTGGAAACGCTTAGCATTTTAAATTTTGATCTCTTTGATCTTATAGCCCTGCGCGGCAATGGAACAAGTCTGAATATGCAGCCCATGAGCCGCAGATGGCCTTGGGCAGCCAGTTTCTTTGAATGTAAAGTTATCTGTATATATTAATAGAAAAGTAGTTAATCTTGCCGAGAAAAAAAAAGGATTGTGAAGCTAGACTATGTCTTAACCAAGGATTGCAAAGCTAGACTAATTCTAAATCGTTGTGTGTATTTCACACAACCTTCATGGATTAAGGAAAATACTATAACACAATATATCACTACCTAAAATTCAAGAGATTTATTCTCTAATTACTTTGACAAGATGCTCAAATTGACAAAAGAAAATTAACTTTGCCCATAGTTGACACCCTTCTAAACTTAGCAATCATATCCATCCAAAGCACCTTTCCATGGGTAATACGACAAATACCTGAAATCCAATAGGTGGACTTGGCCCATTCCCAATCTTGATATCCTTGTATTGTAAACCAGATTCAGTTGTGATCATTGGAGCCTACAAAAGCAAACATCTGATAAATTAAACTCTGCTCACTTTAATTTTCAAAGAACTCTGAAAGATTTTTCCTTCAATATCATGCAAGATTTAAATATTGAACGAAGAACATTTGTAATGCGGACTGAATTCTTGACTTAGAAGGGGAAATATGAATTCTGATCGTTATATTTGTAAATTTCATATTTATTGAACAGCAAGAGAGAAAGTTGATTTGAGTTTTTTGAGGTTAATCGAAAGTATGATTAGTGCCTAAAGAATGTTTGGGCATATGGGGTCTATAAGGAAGCCAATATAATTTACCTTCTTGTGAGAATGTGCATGAATATAGCCTGAATAAAGAAGCTACAGCAAACATGTCATGCACACCACTAAAACAGAAATATTTTGAGAGTAATTTGAATTTAGCAAGACCTCCAAATCGATCAAAGGGTGCATCTGCTACAAGGTTGTGCAAAATAGCTCTAATCCAAATTAATAAACAGTGCATACAATAGCATTTCCGAAAATCTAAGATGCATGATAAGGGGTAAAGGGTATGAATTTCCGAAACAGAAACGCACTGGAAACGTGAACCCCCAAAAATGTGAAAATGGGGGGATATATATATATATATATATATATATATATATATATATATATTGAAACTTGAAAAGAAATCATTATGAATAAATGAGCAAGAACGTTTAAATGACAAGCAATGTTCCACCATCGCTTATAATAGGATCCTCATCATTAGTATAACCCTTTTCCTCTACCTCCATCTTCTAGGGACATCAATCAACTCCACCCAATTTTGATGAAACTACCTAATCCAAGCTTTGAAATATGGTATGAAACACTTAGCCTTCATAATCAATGATTTTGGTTTGAGTGGACAGTTCATTTTTGCTAAGGCCACGATAGAGGAGTCCAACAAGCAATATCGAGGTACATAAAGAGCTTGGTTCTCTAAGATTAACTGCCAATTCCATACCCTCATACGTGATAGAATACAACAAAAATGCTTCAATCCTACCAATCCTGAAAATTGTTAAGTCTAACGAATTTTGAATGCAATATGAAATTTTACTTTCTCCATATAAAGTCTGATGAGATTGGAACCACTCTCAAACATCCTAAAACAATTAATGTAATGTTGAAAATTAAAGTAAATGTATCCTTTTACTATAAGAACTTAACATTACCATTAATTGCCAACATTTTGGTGCAAATTGAGAGAGAAACCCTCTTTTAAACAAAATTTTTCCAGTGTTAAAAGTTTCTAGAAGTCTCAATAATTGATAATTAACCTCTAATTAGCCATTAAAAACAAAAATGTGGGTCCTGACAATTAAATCAACAAAAAATCAAACAAATTTCATTTGGAAATATGTTGTTCAGACATTGAAAAGCATTTCAGTTTGTATGAAACTTGTTTCCCACATGTGATACATGTTTCAGACAAAATGAAATGTGTTTCAAGCATGTTTTAGTCATGTTTCAGCATTTCAACACAGAAACGTGGCTGGTATGCAGGGGGGCACATTTCCTGCAACATAGCCAGCAATAGATACAAGAACATAAGGGGGAATCAACTACACCTTTTATTCTTCTAGCCAAGAAAAGACATTATCTGTATTACAACTTATTGAGACACATTTGATGCAGAAAACAAAAGCCTTAGTCTTCAGCATTTAGGTTCAAAACATGTGCTTCCAACTGTTATACAACTGCAAACAAAAGTCTGTAATTACTCCAAAATTTCAAGGAACATTACAATCGGAGGAGATTATCATAAAATGAGAATAAGCTCAAAAACTCCTCACAATAAAATAATAATATCCAAAGCAAAACCCTAGATCTATCCTAGGGAGGTGTAAACAAAAAGATATTCTCCAACTACCCCTAGCTAACAAGTCAAACAAGTACTAAATAATAGGCAATATCAAATGGAAAGCCACGTGTCATCATCTCTAACCAAATTGTACCCTCAAGAGAGGACGCCTTGTCCAAGAATAGTAGCATGACCACGTCAAAAGGTTCAAAGTCCACTTATAAATGCCTCCATAGGTGCACCATCCCAGTTTTGGAGAAATGTAAGTAGCTTCAGTCTTCATAATTTGTACTATTATGTATTTTATGTAAAAAGCAAAAGAGATGAAAAGAAGAAAAAGATAGATTATTATTATTTTTCTAGACAAGCATGTTCTTCATGCTTCTAGGTTTTTTAGTCAAAGAGTCAAGTCTTATTTGGACCTATTGTAAAAAAGAAGGAAAAAGAATTTTTAAATATGTAATTTTGAGACAGAAACCCTCTAGGTGCCAAGCCTGTTGAAGAATGTAACTAGTGTTAGTGTTCATAATTGCATTTGAGTCAAGATGTAATATATTTATCAAAAGAAAGAAAAAGAAAATTTATTTATTAGCATGGGTTTCATGCTTTATTATTTTATTTCTAGGTCAAAGCCTCCAATGTAGACTTCTAGGGTTTATTTCAAGAGTCCTTGTCCATGTCATCATCTAATAGACCCTTCTTGGGCTTTGTCTATCAAGAAAGAAAAAATATTTTGACGAAAAATGAGTCATTTAGGCCTCCTCCACCAAGTCGACCTGAAAGAAGACAAGTCGGCCTAATTGGGAGCCAAAATACATTATATAAAGGCAGCGACTTGACTTCATTTGAAGCACAAGACAAGCAAGTTCAATATGCAATGGTTGGAGAAAAAAAGGGAGAGCGAAATACCTAAGGAGAAGGAGAAAACCCTAGCGAAGGAGACATTTGTCAAGCAAAAGGAAGTCAAATTTCTCTCTCTTCTACCACACCTGTGAGTTTCCGGGTTATTCCTGAGGAGCCAAAATTTCAGATCTGCAGTATGTTGGATGGTGTTGTCATTAATGTCAACCCATGGAGTTGACTAGGTTTGACTTTGACTAAAAACACTAGCCATTGATGTCAAATGGTTAATGAACGTTTCCTAGTAATTGTCAGGTTACATCAAGTTGGCAACTCCATTGTTCGATGGTTGAAAACCCAAGTCCTAGGGTTTGGGTTCCTTGGATTGAGGATGTACCCCAACTTTGTCGATGTTTTTGAAGGGTCGAACCATTGAGTTTGGGTTGGAGATCTAATCATTAGATTCTCCACGAAGAGATGTTTTTGTTTATATTTGAAACGCCACATAAGTCCTCCTAGTTTGAGAGAAAATTGAGTTTGAAGTTGTAGAACCCAGTTTCTGGGCTAAATCCCCAAAGGGTTGTGACAGACATCTTATCATTAGTTCCCCTACGGTTGTCAATATATGACAGTAATTCTTGTCGCAATCTCATTGTGTATAAGTTGAATAACTTCAAGAACCAAAGACAATAAACCAATCATTGACTTCACAACCACGTAGGACCATATACACTAAGCCAATCATTGATATTTAATTTTTTGTGGAATTGAAAATATTTCTAGGCACGATTCTTAAAAAAAATATTAATATAAGGATCACTTATTCTCTTTGTGGAATTAAAATCTTAGCAAGGGTATCCCAAGTGTCATAAAAATCCTACACCTCATTAGAAGCCTAATTTCTTAAGGGTAGTTGACTTTTTTTTAGGGTCTAGAAGAATTAATAAATCATTGTAAATTATAATTAATAATCCTTACGTCTAAAATTCCTCCAATGTTCATATCATAGAGCCCCTATCAAAACTCTACAAAAGAGGCCTAATCTAACCTTAAAGATATAACATCTCAACTCATGATATGATTATATCGACTTTGATTATATTATGACCCCTTAGACTCTTATATATAGAAAGGAGGTTTTATCATTTGTATCATCCAAGAATTGTTCATTTGTGTAATGTAAAGGAGGTTGCCCCCACGAAGAGGCTTATTTCTAAGGCGCTGATCTATCTTTTTTATCTTGTTGTGAACTGGTTTCATAACATTTGGTATCAGAGCTTTGGATTCTAGGGTTTCGCTGCTCAAAACAGGGCATTGTGGGATTTTCGCTATAATGTTTGTTCTGCGACGTTTCAGAAGCTAAAACAAAAACCCATTTGAGATGATATCTAACTGAACCTCGGGTCTGAATTTCAGATCCTGTCTTGCTATATTTTCGGAGATCTGATCTGAGAAAGTTAGGGTTTTTGCAAGCTCCAGAATTCCATCTCAAACAGGTCATTGTGGAATTTTCGCTATAATTGTTTTTCTATGACGTTTCAAACTCTAAAATTAAAACCCATTTGATCCGAAAACTTGGTGAAGCTTGGGCCCGAATTTCAGATCTTGTTTCACTATATTTTTGGAGATACAGTCCAAGACATTTAGGGTTTCTGCAGGCTCCCAAATTGCATCCCAAACAGGTGGCCTTGGGAGAATCATCATAACTTTCTCTCTGAGCATCAAATTGACATTTCGTAAGAAGTTACAGAAAGAAGACGAACTGTAGGTTTTTCGTGTATTGGTTTCAGGTCCTAAGGTTGAAAAAGTGACACGTGGAACTTCATACAAGTTCTCTCTACTGAACTAGTCTATAATTAGGTCATCGTGGGAGATTTGACATAACTCTTCCTTACATAATCCAATATTGATCAGACATGTAGGGTTAGAAAGAGGACTCAGAGGGCTACTGCAGGACACAATTTCTGAACTCGGAGATCTGAAATTACAGAGTTACAGTCATTTCAAGATCAAGCTCCTAAAATCAAGAAAAGGCGATATGGGGAAGTTTGATGGCAAGGATCCGGTTAATTGGATACTACAAATGGAGCAATATTTTGATCTATATGAGGTGCAATGTTACAAAAGGTACGTATTTCATCTTCATATTTAGAACCGGATCAACTTTTATGGTATAAAGGGCTTTGTTCTCGTAAACCACTTGTTACATGGTCAATTTTCACGGAGGAAATGATAGCACATTATGAGGATACAAAGAGCAACACCTTCTTTAGCCAATTGATAAATCTCAAACAGAAAGGTTCAATGGCAGAGCACATTGAGAACTTTCAAAAATTGAATATAAGGGTAAATGATATTCCAGAGAAGCAAAGAATTGATGTCTTCATAGGGACTTTAAAAGATAACATTCAACATGAGGTTCGTCTTTGGGAACCTGATTCATTGGAGAAGGCATTCAGGTTGGCAAGAAAAATTGAAAGTGAAATTATGGAAACAAAAAATCCCACCACTCATGACTATAATTATGGAAGTGTTTTTTCTCCTAGCCTTCCACAACCTACAAGGTTTACACCACAACGATTGGAAGAAAAAAGAGAAAAAGGGCTTTGTTACAATTGTGATAGCAAATACACTAAAGGTCATAAGTGTGTTGAGAAGAAATTATTTTACATAGATTATGAAGAGGAGGAAGAAAAGGATCAAGAAACATCAAAAGAAGAGGATATACACCAGGAACCAACCCCAGAGAAAGAAGAATGAATCCAAACATATCTTGTAAAGCATTCGCAAGAATTACCACTCCTCAAACTCTCAAGATAGAAGGACATATCAAGAAGAAAAAGGTTCAAGAAGTGAAAGATCACATCAAGAAAGAAGAAATGAATCCGACCATATCTTGTAATGCATTGGCCGGAATTACCACTCCTCAAACTATCAAGATAAAAGGACATATCAAAAAGAAAAAAGTTCAAGACGTGAAAGATCACATCGAGCATCAAGAAATGAATCTGACCATATCTTGTAATGCATCGGAAGAAATTACCACTCGTCAAACTCTCAAGATAGAAGGACATATCAAGAAGAAAAATATTCAAGCAGTGAAAGATCACATCGAGCATCAACAAGTTCTCCAACTTTTAAAGGATAACGCCACTTTGGTGTAGAATCGAATGAAACAACAAGCAGATCAACATCACTTTTGATCTAGGCGATTGGGTATTTTTACGGCTACATCTCAAGCAAGCTATTTATTTAAAGGAAATGTTGGCAATACTACATGCACTTAAGAAATGGTGACCTTACCTAATGGGAAGACACTTCAAGATGCACTCTCAAGAAAGGATGAGGATGTGGAAGCATTGTTTTGTGCTATTTCTATTATCCAACTAGATTGGATCAACAAAGCAAGGGATGAATGGAAGAAGGACGAAGAAGTGTGGCCACTCATTCAAAAGTTGCAGAAGATCCCAGTTCAAACAATATGGCCAAAACTTGATGAGGAAGGAAAAATCATATTGGAACCTGGAGCAGTCACAGAAACAAGAATCCGACAGCTACGAAATCGATCAATTTCAAAGTATCTCATCAAGTGGAAGAAGTTACCCACTGAAGATTCCACATGGGAGGACACAAATTTTATACAGAAGCATCAAGAACTACTCAAGCATTGAGGACAACACTTTTTGAAGGAGAGGAGCATGTTAGGTTCCTATGCTACTAGTGTAACACCTTATTGTTATTAGTACAACCCTCTTATTATATTGTTGTGCCCATGTAGTCCCTATATTGTTATTATTGTGCCCCACAAAAACCCACTATTGTTATTATTATTCCCTTACATTATTATTGTTACGTTGGCTCTGATTATATTATGACCCCTTAGACTCTTATATATAGAAAAGAGGTCTTGTCATTTGTATCATCCAAGAATTGTTTATTTGTGTAATGTAAAGGAGGTTGCCCCCTCGAAGAGGCTTATTTCTAAGGCATTGATCTATTTTTTCTATCTTTTTGTGAGCTGGTTTCATAACAAACTGTCTTAGAATTCGATGACAGTAAGAAGATTGTAATACCTTATATAGTGAGAAGGCAATCTACAACAAGTGACCAAGACTTGGCACATTAAGGAAACTATTACATAAACTTGATAATCGTTGCTTGCCCTGACTTAACTTGTTGACTGTGACATTAACAGTGACAACGTTGACATCTAATGGACAACAAGTGATGCTTGACCTTGACCTCACTTAACTATGTCTTTGATTCTTGTTCTATGTCTCATCTATGACTTAATATTATGTAATGACATTTAGTATAACAGTTGACAATTTGACTTTGATTTGATATTCACCTTTAAGATACTTAGACTTAGGCATAACAAGTATATTGACAGTTTGATTTTGACTTATTAAATGAATGACAATTGATGTTATCAACAACAAGCGACAACTAGTTTGACTTTGACTTACTCAAAATGGGTTGGATTTGTGTGGTGACATTTTGCCTTGAATTTGACTTAGTAAGAGTAGACCTTATAGACATAAAACATATGTTGACACTTTGACTTTAACTAGAATTAACACTCTACATACAAAATTATGGTTGGCTGACATAACAAGTTATTGATATGTTGACTTTGACTAGTAGAACCTTGGGTTGACAACGACTATGATAACCTAGGATAACTTGAGTAACATAATTATGACCTTACATGGTAACAGGTTTTTGAGTATACGTCACCTTGTTGTATAGCTTATTGAAGTAACAGTGGATAACAGTGTGTGAGAAATGCTTAGCAATGAAGGAACATATGCTAGTAGCTCTTTGTGGGAAGAGCTTGATAGTAGTGGTAGCAGGTCATAGGGATGGCCTGTGGCATCTGGGATTATGCCATTCTCAGACACTTGTATTCGACACTTGCAACAGTAAGGTGTGATTAGTTCGATGATGTGGCAGACTGCTTATGAGAATATGACAATTACTCATTCATGATTAGTGCAGTGGTAGCCAGCATTGTGAGCTCTTGATGTTGAGCAGTAATCAGATGTGCAGTGACAGTGATGTGAAATTATGCAATGGCAGTGATGTGCAATTGAGCAGTGACAGTGATGTACAGTAGAGCAGTGAGTTTTGATGTGCAACATTGTGCAATGATTAGTTTAATTGTGCAATGGTCAGATTGAGCAGGATTGTACTATGTGATCAGCAAAGCAATTGCATGACTTGACAGGATATTCATTTTGAGCAAAGCAACATTCTCTTATTTACTATCTTCATATATTGATTTAGGGCACAGGGGGATCCAGTCTGAAAATTGTGAAACGTGGTCTGTCAACTCTTGAGGGTGGCAGGGTGGTGCAAGGCAGGTGATTGGAGTCACCTTCAGGTTGTGGCCTGAGAACACTTCAAGGTGGCAGGGTGGTGCTAGGATAGGTCGTACCCTGCACAGGGTATTGGGGCGTCCTTTCAGTTGGGGCTGATAAACTATAGGGCGACGAAGCATCCTTTCCGACAACAGCTGGTAAACAGAGTGTTGGGGCACTTGTCAAGTTGTGGCCTAACTTACAGGGCATTGGGGCGTCCTTCCAGTTGCAACAGGTTATTAGGGTCTAGTAGCGTCCTACAAGTTGTAGCCTGTGAATTAGGGGGTTGGAGCCTCCTTCAGTTGTAACTGAAAATTTGATGTAATTACTTTTCTTTTAAAGAGGAGGAGAAGACAATTACTAAGAAGTGTTTGGTGGTTTTTGACCCGAAGGGGGTTTTCCACCTAAAAATCTTTGTGTCCATTGTTTTATCTTTCTACATTGTTTTATGGTGTTGTCTACGATTGATTACTATTTATGATTATCTGAAGAAGAACTATCATAACAATTGAAGATTAACTAATGCTCTGAAAAAGATTAAAAATTGTTAATTGCTAAGATACACTGATTCACCCCCCCCTTAGTATTTCCAACAATTGGTATCAGAGCATGGTTTCTTCAGTAACAACTTAACCGTTGGAAGGAAGATCTCAGAGCATAGAGATGGGAAAGCCAAAGAAGCAAGTTTCAAAGAATTCCAAAGATGCAGAAGAAGGTACAGGTACAGTAATATCTGAATAAAATCAGTATTGTGCACCAACCCCTGAATTTGATGCAAATAATTACAAGATATGGGAATCTAGAATGGAAGTCCATTTGCAAGCTCATAATGTATGGCAATCGGTTGTTTTTGGATACACGTCTACTGATGAAGCTAAAAGGTACAATTTGAAATCCATGAATGTCATTCTTAATGTTCTGCCAAATTCCGTAAAAGCAAAAATTGGTCAATGTTCAACAGCCAAAATTCTTTGGGAAAGGCTTCATAATATCTACTCAAAGAAGCATGCAGGTAAAGAGATGGATCTTGAAAATCATGTGGATCCTAATGATGATAGTGAAGAAGTTGAACAAATGAGTAAGATCAAATTTCAAAATGAAGTGGTCAGGGTTATAAAAGAACTTAAAAGTCAAAGGAAAAGGCAAAATTTCTAGAAGCAGAATTGGAAACAGCAAAAGAATGTGTCGAAGAACTCAATAAGAAAAATGAAGAATCCGAGAAAATCATTAGCAGTCTTAGAGTACAGTTGGAAGAAGCCAGAAAGGTCGAAAGGTCAAATACAGAGACAGAAAATCACACACTCAAGAAAGAAGTCGATCAAAAGCAACAGGAACTTGATGTAGCCTTTGCAGAGATTAGCGGGCTTAAGAAACAAGTGTAGGAAGCAGAAATTGAAAAGAAGGATTTGGCAAGTCAATTAAAGGAATTTGATCAAAGATGCATATCTGCAGTTGACTAGAAGCAAAAGGAATTGGAAACCTCTTTAGCAGAAATAAGCAGACTTAGGACAGAAAATGAAAAGCAGAAGGAATAGATATAGGTACTTAACAGAGAAGTGGAAAAGACCACTCTTCTCAAGTTCTAGGTAGAAGAAGTAGAAAAGAGAAGAATCTTATTGAAAGATAGATTTCAAGAAGATCTCACTCAAAAGCAAGGAGAACTTGATGTAGTCCTTAATGAAGTCAACAAGTTCAAGGAATTGCAAAAAGAACAGTTACAGACTATGGATAGGAAAAATAAAGAATTGACAAAAAGAGCAGGTAAGGCTCCAATTGATGAAGGTACAAGCTCCACATCTTCACAAGATGAGTCTAAGAAGAAGACTGGTCAAAGTAATGAACCAAAGAAGAATGTTGCAACTCCGAAGAATGATGCCAAAGAAATCAAGGACAAAGAACAACAAAACACTACGACACCACCTCCAAAGAAGAATGAGTACAAAAAATCATCCAGGTACGTTCATCCATTTAATGGTTATTGTTTTTCATGTGCTAACTTTGGACATATGGCCAGGGATTGTAAAGTTGTTGACAAGTACAATTATCAAGGATCACCGCCTCTGAATGAACCATCCAGGTAGGCATGTTCATTTAATGTTTATTGCTTTTTACGTGATAACTATGGACGTATGGCTAGGGATTGTGAAGTTTTTGACAGGTACAATTATTATCCGCAAAACCCTAGAAGAAAGTTTGCAAGATCACAAGATAGATACAAGACGAAATCTTTTGTGGGTGATATTGAATGCTTCAAATGTCATATTTATGGACACATGGCTTGAGAATGCAGGTACAATCCTAATAAGGAATGTTACGAATTTCATAACTATGGACACATCGCTCGTCACTACAGATACAAGATGGAATCAACCATGAATGAAAAGTTTGACGACGAGAATAAGAAGGCTTGGAAAAGAAAACAGGTACCGGATGAACGAGTACAGGATGAGCAAGAAGAGCGGGAAGGCAAGAAGGTCTCAGCGGTTATTCTTTCAGGGTTCATAACAGATCATAAGGAATCAATAGTTACTTCGGTTAATGACCCGAGTCAAGATGGTCCATAGGATGACTTACTATTTTGAACAATTCGTCTTCTCGACTCCTTGAATTTTGAAGAGGGGCAGTCTATGCAGTAGTATGTGGCATAGGTCTACCATTGACAAACAAACAGCATGGACAGAATGGCAACTGCAAGTCAAATATGTCAGAATAATAACAGGTTTAAGGAGAGATGTACAATCATAGGATACATGTCTGCAATGATCGATCATCGGAGTATCGACATTAATAACAGGTGATCATACTCACAAAAGGCAATATATATGATGCACAACATGTCAGGGGGAGAAAATGAAGGATTACAATCCACATGGATCGTCATTGATAGATTATTACAAGAAAGCTTCTCGTCAGAGGGAGCACAGACAAATGACAGGTCCACATGAAGCAGGCAGATTGTCAGGGGGAGTCACACTTTGCCACTGATGTCAAAGGGGGAGAGAAGAGCCTGAAAAGGAGATGAAGTATGAGGTCAGGGGAAATTGTACCTACAAAAGAAGTAAGTGTGTTTCCATCAATGACAAAGGGGGAGATTGTTGGATGGCGTTGTCATTGATGTCAACCCATGGAATTGACTGGGTTTGACTTTGACTAAAATGTTAAAATTGGAAACCAGGGAAAAACTTCATGTGGGTCATCTTATTCATGGCTAATAATATTTTTATTAGATTCCTCTCGTCGAGAGGTGTAGGATTGATATAAAGATCATCCAATTCCGATAAGTATTCATGGAGATATGAATTTATTTTGATTATGGAATTATTATCAAGCCGACCTACAACTCATGTAGGCTCAGAAGCCCAACAGTCGCATCTATTCACCCACCAACGTTGTGTATAAATATAAGAGGACTTTTCCTCATTTGGACTCACTCATCTCATCACATCTCTCTCTCTCTACTGCGCAGATATGAGTCTCTTCTCTACTGCGCTGAAATGGGTCTCTCTCTCTCACACATGTGAAGCCGGAAGCTGTTGAATTTGAAGCTGAAACTGCAGAAGTAAATATTGACTTGCGTGGCCTAGAAGATCTCCTCTTTGGAACTGCATTGTAGGTTCATCTGAACCTCCTTTGAAAGCCGCAAATTTTGGTGGTGGAATGAAGTCAATCCGATTGTCGGTTTGTGAGATATGGTCTGCCCTAGTTTGATAATGAAGCCGCTAATGTTGATGCTACTGATCTTGGGTTTGCCACTGCTGATATGACTCAGATTTATTGTACTATTTCTCTCTGTTGAATTATTGAAGATAAAAGAAGATTTGATCAAAGGGTTTCCCCACACATTGTGGGGTTTGTCCCTGGCTAGCCGCCACATCTTGTGTCTCTTGTCTTGGCTTGTTTTCTGTCGATCGTTTAATGTTCTATCTGCACTTTACTTTATGTACGTGTGATTACTAATCTTTGGAATATAATAAGGAAAAGAAGTAAACTATTATAAGCATAGAACATACCATAACTTAACATAAAAACACCAGTCATTGATGTCAAATGGTTAATATGAATGCTTCCTAGTAATTGTCGGATTACATCAAGTTGGTAGCTCCATTGTCGGATGGTTGAAAACCTAATTCCTAGGGTTTGGTTTCCTTAGACTAAGGATGTACCCCGACTTTGTCGAGGGTTTTGAAGGGTCAAACCATTGAATTTACATTGGATATCTAGGTCATTAGATTCTCCTCGAAGATATGTTTCTGTTGATATGTGGAACGCCACATAAGTCCTCCTGGTTTGAGAGAAAATTGAGTTTGAATTTGGAGAACCCATTTTCTAGGCTAATTCCCAAAGGGTTGTGACATGACATCTTATCATTAATTCTCCTACGATTGCCAATATATGACAATAATTCTCATCGCAATCGCATTGTGTATAAGTTTAATAACTTCAAGAACCAAAGACAATAAACCAATCATTGACTTCACAACTAGGTAGGACCATATACACTAAGCCAATCATTGGTATTTTTTGTGGAATTGAAAATATTTCTAGGCATGATTCTTAAAACAAATATTAATATAGGGGTCATTTATTCTCTTTGTGGAAGTATCATCTTAGGAAGGGTATCACAAGTGTCATAAAAATCCTACACCTCATTAGAAGCCTAATTTCTTAAGGGTAGTTGACTTTTTTTTGGAGTCTAGAAGAATTAATAAATCATTGTAAATTATAACTAATAATGCTTAAGTCTAAAATTCCTTCAACATTCACATCATAGAGCCTCTTTCAAAACTCTATAAAAGAGACATAATCTAACCTTAAAGATATAACATCTCAACTCGTGATCTTGAGACTTACCTCTGAAATTCGACTTACCTTTCTGAGATTTTCGACCTCTTGAAATGAGCAGCGAAGTTCAATACTAGGGTTTGGTTGAATTATCTTCTTTATGGATAGCCTTTTTTTATTTGTGCAAATTCTCGTCTTACGTTTAGACTCAGCCTACTTCCTGAGGTAAGTACAGCATAGCCATCGAACTTTACCTTTGAAAAAAAAATTATGCCTTCTAAAATGAGTAGCGAAGAGTTTACTTGTTTTGTTTTGGTGATTTGTTGGGATCAAAACTTCTTTCTTCGGGTTGATTGTTATTATGAGTGGCATCTCTCTTGAGAGCTAGGGCTTGACAATAATTTGTCCTCTAGTTCTTCTTGCAAACGTCTCTTTTGATATCCCTACAGAACTCGGTATCATTCATGACCTGTATAAATGACGTTTCATGAAAAATAAAAATCCTTCTTGAAACTTTGAGTGTATCGTAACCTCCTACATCACTAATATGCATTGTGCAATGATTGTAAGTTATTCTAGCGAATGATTTGAATATGACCGTGACATAACATTGAAAGGACAACACCTTTGATTAATGTAAAGTTGAACAAGGTGTGAGTTTCTCAGAATTCTATGACAGTAAGAAGACTGTAATACCTTATATAGTAAGAAGGCAATCTACAGCAAGTGACCAGGACTTGGCACATTAATGAATCTATTACATGAACTTGATAGTCGTTGCTTGCCTTGACTTAACTTGTTGACTGTGACATTAACAATGAGAACGTTGACTCTAATGGACAAGTGATGCGTGACCATGACCTCACTTAACTGTGTCTTTGATTTTGTTCTATGTCTCATCTATGACTTAATATTATGTAATGACATTTAGTATAACAATTGGCAATTTGACTTTGACTTGACATTCACCATTGAGATACTTAGACCTAGGCATAACAAGTATATTGACACTTTGATTTTGACTTGTTAAATGAATGGCACTTGCTGTTATCTACAGCAAGTGACAACTGCTTTGACTTGGACTTACTAATAATGCGCTGGATTTGTGCAGTGACATCTTTCCTTGACTTTGACTTAGTAAGAGTAGACCTTATAGACATAACACATATGTTGACACTTTGACTTTGACTAGACTTGACACTCTACATACAAAATGATGGTTGACTAACATAACAAGTTATTGATATGTTGACTTTGACTAGTAGAACCTTGAGTTGACAATGACTATGATAACCTAGGATAACTTGAGTAACATAATTATGACCTTACAGGGTAACATGTTTCTGAGGATACATCACCTTGTTGTATAGCTTATGGAAGTAACAATGGATAGCAGTGTATGAGTAGTGCTCAGCAGTGAAGGAACATATGCTAGTAGATCTTCGTGGGTAGAGCTTGAGAGAAGTGGTAGCAGGTCATAGGGATGACCTGTGGCATCTAGGATTCTGCCATTCTCAGACACTTGAATTTGACACTTGTAGCAGTACAGTGTGATTGGTTCAATTATGTGGAAGTCTGCTTATGAGCCTATGACGATTACTCATTCATGAGCAGTGCAGTGATAGCCAGCGAAGTGAGCTCTTGATGTTGAGCAGTAATCGAATGTGCAGTGATAGTGATGTGCAGCTGTGCAGTGACAGTGATGTGCAATTGAGTAGTGACAGTGATGTATAGTTGAGCAGTGAGTTTTGATGTGCAACATTGTGCAATGATTAGTTTGATTGTGCGATGGTCAAATTGAGCAAGGTTTTACAATGTGATTAGTAGTGCAGTTGCAGGACTTGATAGGATATTCGTTTTGAGCAAAGCATCATTCTCTTATTTATTGTCTTCATATATTGATTCAGGGCACAAGGGGATCCAGTCTGAAAATTGTGAAACATGGTCTACCAACTCTTCAAGGTGGGAGGGTGGTGCAAGGCAGGTGATGAGAGTCACCTTCAAGTTGTGGCCTAAGAACAGTTCAGGGCGGCAGGGTGGTGCTAGTGCAGGTTTTATCCTGTACAATGCAGTGGGGTGTACTTTGAGTTGGGGTTGATAAACTATAGGGCGACAAAGCATCCTTTCCGACAGCAGCTGGTAAACAAAGTGTTGGGGCACTTGTCAGGTTGTGGCTTGACTTATAGGGCGTTGGGGTGTCCTTCTGATTGCAGCAAGTTATTAGGGTCTATTAGCGTCCTACAAGTTGTAGCTTGTGAATTAGGGAGTTGGAACCTCCTTCAATTGCAGTTGAAAATTTGATGTAATCACTTTTCTTTTAAAGAGGATGAGAAGACAATTACTAAAAACGTTCGGTGGTTTTTGACCCAAAGGGGGTTTTCCACCTAAAAATCTCTATGTCCACTATTTTATCTTTCTACATTGCTGTGTGGTGTTGTCTACTATTGATAATTGTTCATGATTATCTGAAGAAGAATTATAATAATAACTGAAGATTAACTAAGGCTCTAAAAAAAAGATTAAAAAGCGTTAATTGTTATGAAATAATGATTCACCCCTCCTCTCAGTATTTCCAACACAGTAGGGCCGAAATTCTGGAAGCTGGGGGCCAAAATTATGTGTAGTTGGTGGGTTGAAGCTAGTTGACAAGAAAAGACTACTGAATTTTGCATAACCATCTTGGAAGGTTGACTTGGTGGAGTGAGGAAGGTCTTTTGATCTAGTCAAAGGTCTTGGTTTGTCTCAATTTGATTTGAATCTACTAGTGGAAGAAGTTGACTTGTTTTCCCCTTCATAGGGGTTTTAGCCCTGGCTGAGTGCCTACTTCTTTTGATTTGATGATTGCTTGATGAGAAGAAGATAAAGAAGAACATGAAGAAAGCTAATAAGAATATAAAAATATCACAAGTAATTGTCAACATAAGAAAATCTTTCTACTGTTTTTATTTTCAAACATGGCATCAGAGCTAAGGTAAAAGAAGAGAAATAGGCAACTTGAAGATCTATTGATAGAAGGAAGGATCAAAGAGATACAATATCATAAGCAGAAAGCTTATTGAAGGGAAGAATCTACATTTAAAAAATATATGGAAACTTCAATGAAGATAGAGAATAAGCTAGAAGGAGCCACCAACTATAGAGCATGGAAGAAAAGGATGGATCTCATCCTTGCAAAACACAAAGTATTGGAATTTGTTCAAGGAAAGGTGAAGGAACCCACAGATGATGCAGGAAAAGAAAAATATAAGGAGACAAACATCTTAGCTATGAATCTTATTGTAGATGGAGTAAAAGACAACCTAATCCCCTATATATCCAATATAGACACTGCAAAAGGGATGTATGAAGCTCTTTCCAAACTATTCACTATCAAGAACATTGGACAAATTGTTAGTCTCAAGAATGAACTAAGAACAATGAAGATGACAAAAGATGATATTGTATCTTCATATTTTGTGAGGATCTCTCGAATAAGAGATGAGCTCCAAGCCATTGATGAGATCATTCCAGACAAAGAACTTGTGATTGCTGCTCTACTAGGTCTACCAAAATCATGGAGCTCCTTTGCATCAGGCATTAGCAGTTGGAAAGAAACACCATCCTTTGAAGAAATGTGGAATGCATGTAGTCAAGAAGAAGCTCGCATCTCATTAGCAAATAATAAGAAGGAAGAAGATGAGGACAACACTTCAAATGCTTATTCTGCTCACTACAAGAAGAAGGGAGGAAACAAGAAGTTTAAGGGACCAAAGAAGAAAATTGACCTATCTAAAGTAGAATGTTATCATTGTCATAAGATGGGACATTATAAGAATCAATGTCTAGAAAATCCTAGGAACCAGAATAAGAAAAGAGAAAGGGAACATGCAACAGTTGTTGATGAAGCTCCACCTAAGAAGAACAAGGCTGAAGAATCTGAAGTCAAAGACTTATACTATTAAGTCTTTCCTTGCATATCCTTCTAGATTATTGTTTTAAGTTTTGTAAAGTTTTTATTTTATGTTTTGATCTAATATGTCTTGTTAGAAGTTCTTGAATTATTTTGATAAGTTGTAGGTATCCCTCAGAAAGATTGGATTAAGAGGGAGCCTTCACCATTTTACCAAAATATAAGTATATTGTTCTTTGTTTTCTCTTTCATGTTTGATTTTTGTTACCCACCACCCTTGAGTGACACCCGTAGGAGAAATTTTTCTCCTAGATGGTCCTCAGCCGACAGCCAGCAGCGCCGTGCAGCTGCCAGATAGCTCATGTGCCACCATCTCCGCCACTTGAGCCAACCATTATGATTTCTCATGTGAAAAATCCTTGAAATGCAGCAACTGGAAATATCTCTCCTAACTAAAAATTTAATTATGCAGTTTATTTTATTTACAGAAAAATAATGAAATATTCTCACTGCAATTTCTTCACCAAATAAAATATTGCAGAAGTAAAAATAGGACCTGAGAAATATGCTAGCACACACATAAAAAAAAAATTGACACTGTTATATTGCACAAAAACCCCCAAAAAAACCCAATGTGGGAAAATTGGTGCAGTAGCTGAGGGTTTATTTTGTTATGCAGCAGCAAATTTCTAAGTACAATAATTTGGATGCTCTACTGGCAATCCAATCTAAGAGAAATACTAGCAAAATTATTGTGAGGATTTTTCCTCGCCCCACAATTGATTTGTCCCCGAAACTACCTCCCCAACCACACGCAAACTCTTATGCATCAACCTTTGCGCAAATCTTGTGCAGACTTTGTTGTAGCTACCTCCAAAACTCTGAAATCAACAACCTTGTCTGTCTTTGGCTCTGGAACTGACTCATCTGACCAAAATTGTAGCGTCTACTTGTTGAATCATTGGCTCCTCCAACTAGATCAAATTGTTCTGTTGTTATGCCTACGCAGTCCTTGCACAGACCCTCTTGGAATTTTGCACTCCATGTCACTGCCTCTTCTGGAACGGGAAGACTTCCTTCGGAAATGTTGTTGACCTCCTCTGCCCCTTGCTACTCACCCTCTAGCTCAATCTTCTTTGTTGGAACTCTGCTACTGAGAAAATCGAACTGCCTAGACAACTGAGTATCTACACTAGTGTGTACATCTACCCATCAAACTCCTCTTATAATCTCCAGTTGGGACTCCAACAACCAATATTAAAACATAATTGATGGCCGAGATCATTTCTGGATCGATCTGTGTGAGTTTCTAGATGATTCTCACCTTTCTCAATTAATACTGATTAATTAATGACTTTCCCTAAGTTTAGACTTAGGAAATATTTTAAAATAGGCTAATAATCTAATTGAGACACTTCTAGGTGGAAGTTCCAAAAACAATATAAGGGCTATGAGGAACTCCTGTGTTTTAGCCTCTCCACAAATCTTTGAGACTAGAACACCTTCGATGCTACAAAAACTATAACTCCCTCTTAGCGAGGAAGGCGTTCTAGTGCTGCACCACTGCTGCAATACCCCGTCTCTGTATCACCCTCTATCACATTGTGGATGTCTAGCCACTGTGACTATCTGCGACTACCCACCAACCACTGTGCAACTCTGATATTGCATCTATACTACTGCTGACACTAGTATACTACTACCAACTATGGCAACTCCCTCTCATCTGATGCTGCTACAACTGCAACCACTGCAACTGAGAAGCATCGTAAAATATTTTGTCCCTGCTACTGAAACGGGTTTTCCACCATACCCATATGTTCTTTGAAACAGACAAACTTAGTTCTCCCTAGAGCTTTCGTGAGTATATCTGCAACTTGCTCATCTATGTGAACATATTGTGGCTGAACCGCTCCACGCTGCACATAATCTCTTATGAAATGACACCGAATATCTATGTGTTTCGACCTGTCATGAAACATTGGATTCCCAGAGAGCTTGATGCAACTCTAATAATCACAGTAGATACTAGTCGTCTCCATCCTCTGCCTGAACAAGCTTACCAGTACCTTTCAAAGCCAAATAGCTTCACACATAGCTATGGTCGCTGCCATGTACTCTGCTTCTGCAGAGCTCACTGCTACTGACTTTTGCTTTCTACTACACCAAGAAACCATCCCTGATCCAACGCTAAAGCAGTACTCAGAGGTACTTTTCCTGTCTACTAAATTGCCTGCCCAATCTGCATCTGTGAACCCACATAGTCGGACATCATCCCCTCGGGTATATCTCAACCCACACTCGATTATGCCACGCACATACCTCAAAATGTGCCTCCTTGTTGTCCAATGTACCCACTTTTAATTCCACCATAAACTGACTGAGGTTATTGGTTGCGAAACAAATATCTGGCCTAGTGTTGACCAGATACATTAGAGAACCAATGATCTATCTATACAAGGTGAGGTCAACATCTTTGTCATCGAATGCATCTATCTTCTTCCAGTTGGTGATCATGGGCATAGACATGGGTCTACAATCCCGCATTCTAAATCTCTTCAAAATATCTATAGCATATTTTCCTTGCCCAAGGAATATCTCCCCATCCTTCTGCCCCACACTTCCAATTTTAGGAAATAGTGCATTAGCCCCAAATCCTTCATATCAAACTCTATTGCCAGGTTCCTCTTGCATTCCTCTATGAGCCCTAATGACCTTGTCAGGAAGAGATCATCCACATACAATACTAAGGTGAGTGGCTCACCCTCTATCATCAAATAGTAAAGGTTGGGATCTGTGTCACTCTTGACAAACCCCATCTACTACAAGTAATTGTCAATCCGACCATACCATGCCCTGGGAGCTTGTTTGAGACCGTATATATCTTTCTTCAATCTGCACACATGAGTGCACCTCTCATGGGTCTCGAAGACCTTTGGTTGTTCTATGTACATTTCTTCCTCTATCACCTGATTCAAGAATGTTGTCTTGACATCCATTGGTGAATCTGCCACCCCATCTGAGTTGTTAGGGATATAACTGACCAGATAGAAGTGTATCTAAAAACTAGGGTGAAGGTCTCCTCATAATCTATCCCTTATTTCTGTGCATACCCCTTTGCCATGAACCTAGCCTTGTACTTCTCCACGCTACAGTGTTTAGCATACTTGATCTTGTAGATCCAATAAGAACCTACAACTGACCTATCCTCAAGTCTCGATACTACCTCCCAATCATCATTCGTCATGATAGAATTGTACTCCTCTACCATGGCATCTACCCACACTTGATGTTGCACGACTTTTTGAAAGCTCAAAGGTTCTGTAACTAGAGCCACCAATGCTTAGAACTTGTCAGGTTGTCTGCACTCTCTCTTGTTCGTCCTAGCAGCTCCAAAAAACTCCTCTGCATCTCTCAATGTCTAACGAACTTCTCTGCTGGCTCAACCTAAGAAAGCCTTTTTTGAAAACCAACAAATCTTAGAAGGAGAGGAATTAGCATGAGAAAGAGAAAAGAAGTCTCTCCTAACGCCCACTGCTTAGAGAGAAAAATGGGCAGCCCTCTAGTGAACTCGACATATCCAAAATAAGCCTCAAAATGGTTCACAACATCCTTGGAAATCAAACCCCCAACACTTGCCAAAGGTCCTGTGAACGCTTGTTAGATGTTGTCGGAGGTTGCTCTTCAAAATCTACCACACGAGTTAGCAAACAATCCAAACAATGGCTGCAAAATAAGTCAAGTATTAGTGGAACAATCAGCAAGATAAAATGTATATGTACAATTAAAATTTATAAAGGGCTAAGCTAAAGAGTTTGAGTAAACTCTCATCTTTTCTTAGCCATCTTCAAGCTCTTACATAGCAAATGAAAGCAATGAAGTACAATTTTTAAAAGCGATTTAAATCTACAAGTACTCGGCTTGTGTACAAGCTATGTCCCAAAACCCCTGCAAAACCACTTTGTAAGATAAGACTATGAAGGCTCAAAGAACAAATGAGAGCTTCTTTGAGAATGTATCAAGAGTGGGTTGGTCTCTCCAAAGACTTTCCCCAACGCTTGCTTCTTTGATCCCAACAAGAGGTTCCCTCTACAAAACTTCAATCAAGAATTAGTTCCATATAGATTAGAAAAAAACAAAGATAAGAAACCCTAGAGATTTATTTGAAACCAAATAGAGCATTCTATACCTAGAGCATACTTCTAAATCAAATGCCAATGCAAGATATCTCTACACTAACAAATCTACAAGAGCATATGGAAACAAATTAGATCAGAGCATGAGTAAAAGGAATTATACCAATGATGAACAATTCATCACACTCCAAAAGGAGGAACACCTCATGAATGAAACCCCAAAGTCTTTATTGATATTTCTAAGAGTGTATAAGGCAGCAACATTTCCGAAAGCACAATAGTTAGTAACAGTGAATCAAAATGAGAGCCCAAGGCTCATTTAAATAGAAGAATGGGAGACAATCCCAAGAGAGAATGCAAGTGACAAGTGGAGAGGGAGGTAATCCGGAAGAAAAAACCAATTTGCAAGAGGCACCAAAATAGTCCAAGTGTAACTAGCTTCTGTAGGTGATTATCAACCAATTTCTGAGTTGTGGCAGCATTTTTCTTCTCTGTCCCATGTGCAAATTTCTGTGAGTTTCCATGTGTAAAACATAGGCAGGTGGAAGGGAGAACATCCCTCAATCATCTCCAACAAAAAAATCTACACAAGTGCCAAATGTCGTTGTGTGTGCCTCTGTCTTTGGACCTGCGTGGGTGTCAAATTTCGCAGCTAAACTTGGAGTGGAGATACGCTGAAACGTAGGGAGTTTAACTCATAAAATATGGAAATACAACGTCCATGAAATCTGTGAGCTATAGTTGTTGCGTGGAAACTTTGATTTTCTTTTGTTGTGCGTAGAACTTTGACTACAGCTCCAAACAAATCTATACATGATCCCATTTGTTGTTAGTGGAAATGGGGAGACAAGCATAAGTTAGTGGGAGACAAGAACTGTCCCATGTGGAAGTCTTGTCCTGGCTCATCCTTTAACAATTCCGTGAGACACTTTGAGACTGATTTTCAACTGTCGCTTTGATAATTTGAGCCCCTTTTGACTTGGCCTACTAACTGGTGATGAAGTGTCTGCCATGTCACACATTTTGTCCCCCTTTATCCTTTTAATGTGCACCACCTTATTTTGACTATACGTTTTGCCTCGTGAACTTCAACGTGATGCCTGTTCACTGCCTTTTGACCACCCATTGACTTTCTTTGACTTGAGTTGTGGTTCATGTGGTGGGCCCCACATGGTTGCCAAATTATCTTTGACCTTCACTGGAATTTCCATGTCACTTGTTTGAATTTCTTTGACTTTGGAATAACAAATTTTTCCAATTATTTATTTTTTTTGAATTTTCCCTCATTTTTGCCAATAATATTAGAAAATTTGGCTTATGAGGGACTATAAGTCATTTTTTGACCCTCAAAGTGGGTCCTAGGATAATGTTGGGCCTCTGAAGATGAATTTTGAGTGGTCACATGCCCCAAACATTTCCCAAGGCCACTTATTTACATCATTACATAAATATTAATTAAAAAACCTCGTTTTGCGGGTATGTGGTGAGTGAAAAAACCTAGAAAATTATTTGCCGCTAAAATCAAAAATAATTAACCAAGTAAAAAAAACACTCCAAGGTGTACTCACTTGTTGATCAAGTCCCAACACCCTAGGCCTGTTACATGGCCTTATTCATCATGCTAGTGACATTTATACAATATCCTCGTAGGGTTGCGTAATCTAAGGACTGAAGAAGAAAATGAGAAGAAGAAGCTAGAATCTAAAAAATCTGATGATATATGAACTCTGATGGTACATGAAACCCCTGACATATCCTCAGGCATGGAGTCTTCAAAGATTTTCAGGTGCAACTTCAGTGGTCAACATTTGGCTCCACATGGGGACATGTGCTAAATAGGAAGTGAGAGCATGCCAGGACCTAGAATATGCATCCACAAAAAGGCATATATCAGTAGCGTCCGCTCAAAATATCATCATATAAAATCAAATACTCAAACAAAATACTAAATTAGAATGCTGAAATAAAGAACTTTAATAGCATGAAATGGAAATTTATTCTAACAGCATAAAATGAAACTACTCTAACAACATAAATGACAAATAGTAGGGTTAGAAATACTATACAGAGATGCCCCATGGCATCAAATGTCCTCAATGAAGTTCATGCTGAGAACATGCTTACTTTCAGGCAAATCCATGGGCTGCCTTTTTGATATGCCCTGTCCAAATCTGAATATCTTAGGAATTTGACTCATCCCAACACAGTGTTGTATATGGCCATCAAATTTACCAAAGCCTTTCTGCCTTTTTCTTTTCTTCTTAATAGACTTTGATGTTGATGTTGATGCAATCAAAGTAGACCTTTCGGCCCGATCTTGAAAATGCTCAGATGGAAAATTTGAAGTATCCAAGACTTCTGTGACCTGCCTTTCTCCATTCTGCTTCTGCTATGAAATGGGTGATGGATCAATCTCATGAGTGTTAACCTGATTCCCCTCAGTTTCTTTTCTATCCAAGTCACCTTCAGTTAGCCATTTTTCAATGGAATAAATGACCTCCTCACAATAAGATGAAGATTGCTTCAGCGATTTGGGAGGCTTATGGTATGTTTCTTTGTTCTTTTTCCATTCGTCATCTGACCTAAGCTGGAATTTTTGTGCCTGTAATCTTTCCATTTCCTCCAACCTATTCTGAAAAGTGATCCTTCATAACACTTATTTCCTTGGCATGACTTGTTTCCATGGCGTTGATTAATTGTACTTGTTTTTCTTCCATGGCAAGCAACCTGTTTTGAAGAACGACCATTTGACTAGAATGATTAACCTCCATGGTACTCATTTCCTTTGCATGATTTACTAATAATCTTGTTTGATTGAGTTCCATGTTTTTAATTACTTAAGCATGGTTTGCTTCAATTCTAATCAAATGATTTTGAATAGAGGTCATCTGAACAAAATGAATGACTTCCATGGCCTTAATGAGTTGAGTTTGGTTGAGTTGCATATCCTTAATCGTTTGAGTCAACTCCTTGTGAGATCCTTATCATTTTCATTTGCTTGATCCTTCGCTTTGATATCTCTTTTATCTCCATATTTTTCTTCAAACGCATCAACGATTGATTCTAGAGAATCGAAATTGTTAGTAGGTAAATCTATGAACCAATCCAATGCATCTCCATCTAATGAAAAGATGAAATGTTTCACTTTAACGTCCTCATGGTTAATATCATCGAACCATTTGCTCACACAAAAGTGGAAATTCCTAAAGTGAGTTTTAGTACGAATGGCATTGTTACCTAGAAAACTAGGCAACTCTTCAATAGCCTCAATGGCTTCATCCGGAATAAAATTCGGATAGCCTGGAATGTTAGTAAAATCACAAGGGGCAAACAAATCATTCATGACTCCTATCCAAGACTAACAAGAAATCTACGAGAAGAAGGCTTCAAGCAGAAATCCTTGCAAAAAATTAAATAAGTGAAGTTGCCACTTGAACAGGAATCTAACTCTAAAATCCAACATGCAAAAACCAAAAGTTAGTCGTATTCCAAGTACAAGAGGACTTGTCCCTGGCTAAGGCGCCAAAGAAGTTGTTGTCATCTTGCACACACACCTAAGTTGGTGAGAAATGCCTTTAACCCCACAAGGTGTGGTTGGTGGCAAAATTAAAAGATGTGGTTGTCATCTATTCCACTCTCTCCGTTAAAGCTCTCTCCTAGGTAAGATAAGGGATGTGGTCCCTAATGAAAAGCTAGATGAAAAATGATGTGAGTTTTCTAGGAGATACTAAGGTTAAATGGATTACTTCAAAATTATGAGCAAGTTCGATCAAGTATGATAAGAAATACAAGATATGAAATGAAAGATGTTCTCAATAGCCATCAAGACATAAATAAAAGATAAGCATGTAAACCAATGCCTTCAATATCGCTTCAAAATAATAAACACTTGCTCAAAAAGAAAGAGACAAGCAATCATGCAACACAAATAAATGTTATAAATAATATGATATCAATTCGCAAGATATATAGAAATGAAAATGCTTTAATCAAGGCTACTATCATTCAGAGTTCCAAGCATGTAAAATATAACATTTCAAATTACTTGCAAATTGAAATAAACCAAAGCTTTTACTTGCAAAAGATATTGTCCTTGTCCCAATGGAATACTTCACAAATAATAAGAGTGATCACTTCAGTACATGCTCATCATAACAAGTACATAAGATCAAATAACAAGTAAAATGCTCCAAAAGATAAAGTGAATTAGGATGAGATGGACCTAGCTGAAGTGAAATGCAATTATCTTGGTAAGTTTTAGACTGAATGCCTATTCTAGGTGAGAGACTCTTTTTTCAAAGTCTTGCCAAAGAGTAAAGATTGGTGTGATCGTAAGGAAGAGGGGTTGAGGACTCACTAGTAGTCATTAATGATAACCTTTCCCTAATCCTTACAAGCCATGTGTGTCTCTGCTCCTACAAGGGGACAATGTCACCTTCATAATTGCAGGGTCACACACCTTTAACTTGCTCCATACTAAATGGAAGAATTCTCCAAGAAAAATCTTTGTCCTATGATGTTTATCAACCAAGCTTATGCTTGAAGGTAAATTTAATTAGAGATGCAAGCTATGCCAATATGCCTAAATGAAATGCATGTAAGTTTTTCCCCAAAAGAGAGATTGATTTGCAATGCTTCAAAGTAATGAAAATGAAATAGTGCTCAACATAAGTTGCAAATATAACTTCAATTGGAGGAATAAAATTAGCTTACAAGTGTTGCATGTGCCTCATCAATTGATTGGAAATGAATTAAAATGATACAAGTAAGTTGCTTGAAAGTAAAATTTGTTTCAAATAGACAATGACAATAAAATGCTCCAATATTCAAGATAACAATGTAGCATAAAAATGAAGCATGTATTCAAGTGCTCATGAAACAATTTACCAAGCTAAATGGAAAGGAATCAAAGTTTGTTAAGAATATAAAATGCTTGCATGTAAATGATGAATTGCCCAAAGTAAAGTGTAAGCTTGTAGCTCCAAGCAACAATGAGATAGAGAATGCAAAGCTCAAATGAAATTGTAACAAACTTTAACTTAGAAAATGAAATGTGATAGTGAGGTTGTGTTAATTCCCAATTAAAGCATGCATGTAAGTTAAAAGAAAACTAGCAAAAGAGAATCAATCCACCCAACAAAGGTCCTCCCTCTAAATGAGGAGGGATGCCATGGGTAGAACCCCAAGCTCCCACAAGAAAATTGGAATTTTATTAGGTGTTACAAATAAGAGATGGGAACCTCTCTCTAGGCCTCAAAAAGCCTCAAGGAAAACTTTACAATATGATGCTTCAACTATGAACCTTGATCAAAACTCACAAGTAATGAGGCCTAAGAAAACCTTTTTTGAAAACCAACAAATCTCAGATTTAAAATCTGAATTTTACATATAAATTTCAGCAACTTAGAAGGAGAGGAATTAGCATGAGAAAGAGAAAAGAAGTCTCTCCTAAGGCCCACGGCTTAGAGAGGAAAATGGGCAGCCCTCTAGTGAACTTGACTTAGCCAAAATAACCCTCAAAAGGGCTCACAGCATCCTTGGAAATTGAACCCCCAACACTTGACGAAGGTCCTGAAAACACTTGTTAGGTGTTGCAGGAGGTTGCTCTTCAAAATTTGCACACAAGAGTTAGCAAACAATCCAAACAATGGCTGCAAAATAAGTCAAGTACTAGTTGAAAAATCAACAAGATAATGTATATATACAATTAAAATTTACAAAGGGCTAAGCTAAAGAGTTTGAGTAAACTCTCCTCTTTGTTTAGCCATCTTCAAGCTCTTAGATAGAAAATGAAAGCAATTAAGTACAATTTTTAAAAGAAATTTAAATTTAGAAGTATTCGGCTTGTGTACAAGCTATGTCCCAAAACCCTTGCAAAACCACTTTGTAAGATAAGGCTATGAAGGCCTAAAAAACAAATGAGAGCTCCTTTAAGAAAGTATCAAGAGTGGATTGGTCTCTCCAAGACTTCCCCCAATGCTTACTTCTTTGATCCCAACAAGATGTTCCCTCTACAAAACTTCAATCAAGAATTAGTTCCATATAGATTTAGCAATAAACAACGATAAGAAACTCTAGAGATTTATTTGAAACCAACTAGAACATTCTTTACCTAGAGCATACTTCTAAATCAAACGTCAATGCAAGATATATTTACATTAACAAATTTACAAGAGTATATGAAAACAAATTAGATCAAAGCACGAATAAAAGGAACTATACCAGTTATCAGCAATTCATCACACTCCAAAAGGAGGAACACCTCATGAATGAAACCCCAAAGTCTTTATTTATATTTTTGAAAATGTACAAGGCAGCAGCGTTTCCGCAAGCACAATAGCTAGTAACAATAAATCAAAATGAGAGCCCAAGGCTCATTTAATAGAAGAATGGAAGACAATCCTAAGAGAGAATGCAAGTGAGAAGTGGAGAGGGAGGCAATTCCAAAGCAAAAAAAAATTTGCAAGTGGCACCAAAATAGTCTTGTAACCAACTGTTGTATGTCACTGTCAACCAATTTGTGAGTTGTGGCAGCATTTTTCTTCTCTGTCCCATGTGCAATTTCTGTGAGTTGTCATGTGTATAACTTAGACAAGTGGAAGGGATCACATCCCGCAATCATTTCCTACAAAAACCTCTACACAAATGCCAAATGTTGTTGCGTGTGCCTCTGTCTTTGGACTTGTGTGAGTGTCAAATTCTGCAAAATTTCAAAGATGACCTAACATGGTAAATATACGTTGACTCAAGACACTAAGATGCATTAGGAGCTTAACCTTGAAGCGATCACCCCAGCTTTGGGGTATGCAATGAGTGAAAAAACCTAGAAAATTATTCACCACTAAAAAGCAGGAATAATTAACCAAATAAAAAAAACACTCCAAGGTGTATTCGCTTGTTGATCGAGTCCCAACACCCTAGCCCTGTTACATGGCTTTATTCATCGTGCTAGTGACATTTACACAATATCCCCATAGGGCTGCGGAATCTTAGGACTGAATAAGAAAATGAGAAGAAGAAGCTAGAGTTAAAAAACTCTGATGATATATGAACTCTGATGGTACATGAAGCCCCTGACATATCCTCGGGCATGGAATCTTCAAAAAATTTCAGGTGCAACTTTAGTGGTCAACAGGACCCTAGACAGTACAGAGTGATACGTCAGCAGGCAAGGGTATTCATTGGTGTACAGGGATAGGTTGCAGTATATAGTGGTCTGTCGAGGAGTACAGGGATACTTGGTGGTATTCAGTGACTTATGGTGTGGCACAGCGGGCTCTTCAAGCGTTGCCTCCCAGGAGACTTATGAATGGGGACATTAGGCGTACCATTGGATGCAGTGCACCCCATACAGATGCGGGCACTAGTGAGCATCTGGGGACATCCTGTTGAGCAAAGTCAGGGCTTCGATGGAGTTATCAGCAGGATCAAGATAAAGAGAGGGGCATCCATGGGATTACCTTTCGGTGTCCATGCAGACTCTTGGTCATACCCACGAGGACTTACATACCTATCGATCTCCAGTATGGCTTACAGTTGTTGACGGTTGGGTTGGGTTGATGCCCATTGATTCCCTTAGTACAGGCAATAGAACATGGGAGGCTCCCCCTAGACAGTTGGATGAGACATAGTGTGTCATGGGCAGAGGGAAACTCTCCAGTTGAGGCATTTGGTTGGTGCATGAGCTGACGGATACAGGCTTAGGGATGACGCGGTATACTGTCGAGGGAGCATGTGTTCGACCCCTAGGCTCACACTTAGGGAGGTGATCGGTAGGGAGTTGCATGATACACTTTCGACAAGGCAATTTGAGGCGTTACATGAGCATGAGGAACAATGGATGGTAGACTTCATCTACAAGAAGGTGTCCAAACTTCAAGCAGTGTTTGGGTGTATCATCAGGAGTTGGGATAGCAGATTTTACTGTGTGTTCTAGCAGGAGCAAGGTAGATTGGCATGTGTGGGACAAATTCTTGATACTTGGGGTCCACCTATGGGATACATAGAGGGGTTAGATATGAGATCTGGATGGGTTTTAGCAGGTAGCAATGCTACGTAGTGGCAACCCTTGAGGAGTGGGAGTTGTGAGCTCCCAATATGGTTGGAGGATCCAGGGATCTAGTTGGAGAGTGGATCACTCCACTTCTCGATGGGTAGGGTTACGATGGAGAGTGATCCAATTCTTTCCCAGGCTGACACATAGGCAATCGTTGATACCTTCATCATATGGTGAGGCAAGTTGCTTCTCAGGATCAAGGCTAGTTGTGGGGTGGTGAACTCAAGCATTGTTGAGTTGTCCTTGCAGGTTGGGCATAGCACCAACCATAACAGATATAGTTGTCGAGAGTTACCGGAGAGGAGGTTCTGGTACGAGCATATTAGGAAGTCGAGCATGACCGAGGTGTCACAATGTCAGCAGGATAGGTTCATTCTGCAATGAATAAGGGATTTTGGCATTGCGGGGCTTAGTAGTTCAACTACCTGTAGGGCTGAGTTGGTTTTTATAGGGGAAGGTCACTCAGATCTTCCATTGGATTTTAGTGATTCATTGATGGTGTAGGAGACTTCCCTAGTGTGGCAGGGTGATCAGCGAGAGGAGATTAGGGGACGCTCATGTGAACGAAGATTCAACCCCACAGGGATTGAATTGCATCTCCAAGCGTCTACTCCTAAAGTGCATGAGAGAGACTATTCAGTAGATCAGTTTCACGAGGAGATGACCAAGATTTTATACTGTCATGATGCTCTACTTAGTGGTAGTATGCAGAGGGCGTTTGGTGCCTAAGTGGAGCAAAAGATGCCTCATGCTAGTCAGGATGGTTTCGGATCTTGGTATCGAGGGATTTTCCCATGGCAGGACCATGCAGAGATCCAGTTTGACTCACTGGCACATTTGGTACCCCGGTATTGTTTGCAGTAACTGTTTGTTTCAACTGATCAAGAGAGTGCTTGTTCAGGCATTGCTTGAGGACAAGAAATTTTTGGTGGGGAGGACTGTAATATCCCCAATTAATTAATTTTGTTAAGAAGAATTTCTATTAATGAAATTTTGGCAATTGGGAGATATTTTGGCATTAAAACTTAGGAAAAGTGGGCTGAAGGGACACCACTTGATTTTTGGCAAAGAGGAGGCCTCAAACATAAGGAAAAAGGAAAAATTAAAGTGTTGGTGGATGGTGAGGGGCACCCAAAAGGGAAATTTGCACCCTTAGGCAACTTGTAATTGTGGAGGAGGAATTTAAATTTGGTGGAGCCCACAAGGAAAAGGGACCAACAAGCATAAATAGAAGGAAAGGACCACATCTTGGGGGCTTTTGACAATTTGACATCTAAACTAGAGTTCCCTTGTGTTGTTTAACCAAGATTACCAGTTTTGTTTAGCACAAGGAGTTTCCGTGCGGAAATTTCATCTCCTTCTTCGGTGAACCTTGAGTGTCACCCAAGGGGAGCTATAGGGAGATTATTGCAGGAATTAGAGAAGAAGATTTCAAGTGCATCCATCAGCAAGGGTGTGTTTCTCCAAGGACGCAAAGGCAGTTTGTAGAGCTGATTTGGGGCAACAAATTGAGCATTTGGTGGAGTTTTGTAGGGAAATCACCTACTAGGAGAGCCAAGATACTTGGAAAATTTCCGGTGTTGGAGCTATGATATTTTGAGCGAGCTGAGTTGCTCTAATTTGGGCTTGCACAAGGGCAATTTGGGGAATTTTGCACCAGATTGGGAGTTGCTTCTGTTGGGAATTTGGGAGTTGGAAATTCATTGGGTGATGAGGAGAAATTTTCCTTAGGAGTTGGGAGAAATTTGGAGGTGGATTTTTGTAATATCCCTTTTGGAAATTTTGTGGTATTTTTCTAAGAATTTTCTTTATAAAAATTTATGTTGACATTTTCGCCAAAAACCCATGAAATTACACCAAAATGCACCAGTAAATAAGAACCCAGAAATTATACAAGCACGGAAAATACATTGACAATTTGCAGAAGTAAACCCAGAAACTCAAATAACATCAGAAAATGCAGCACAAGGAAATATATGAGACAAAATAGAAAGGATGACCTCCAAATATTATGCTACTATGTTGATCTTGATCTCTCAAAACTCCCCAACGGTTGCCACTGAATCAACTGAAAGACGATGAAGCACCAATTAAGGACCTGAATGATCCTCACTCCAATATCCCTGAAGCTCTATGAAACTCTTGGATGAAGTCGCCTGAAGGAGAGGTGAGTTTTCGTCCAACACTCAACAGCATACCCGAGGGTTTCCATCCTAGGCTAGAGAAGTTGGGAACTAGATTCTCCAGACCTCACTAATAGAAAATATCAACAATCCAAGATGTCCTCTAACGGCCTCATCCTCCTCTTCTTACAGATCTGATGGACCCCTCTAGAAGCTCCTATTTTGTTATTATTTTAATCATTAAGCACATTTCCCTCTTTTTATTTTAATTAAAATATCTTTTTAATATGGGAAAATGGTAAATTGGCCACCATACCTCCCCAGACCACTAAAAATCACTTATAACCATTCCATCCTATAGACCTTCTCGTTCCGGTTTCAACGAGTTATTACACTAAGGTGTTCTGTCAAGTATTCCTCTCGAAATCCCACCTTAAGCATAATCAATTGAGTTAGGCACAATAATAACCTCGTTTTACGGGAATTATCAGAATGCAATGGAACAAGAAACAAGTTCTGCAGAATCAATCCTAATGATAGAATATGGCAATTAAACTCCTCCAGACCCCATAAAACGTCTCCAAAATCCCCTGGGCCCGCTAATGAAGTAACCTATACTTGTGTCCTGACTGCCTCCAACCCTAAAAGTCCATCCTGACCACACCATAAGGGAAACCACCCCAAAATTTCTTTCCCTCGAGTAATCCATATCTATCGACCAATCTGGCAATCCATTGCTACTGAGAATCAATACCTGGATCCCATACAAACCATTGAGTGATACTGTTGGGCACCAAATCTGCTTATCTTTTCCTCACATTTTCACCCATCCCTTCATCCTTTTTGCACTAATTGACATGCATTTATTATGATAAACCTATGAGGTAACCCTCCTTTCTTATGTCTCTTGGAATATTTAATTGATGAAGTAAAGTCACGAGGGTTTTGCCTATGTGAACTACTAAAACTTGTTATGTCTGCAGATTCCGGTGAACAAGTATCTCTTTCGCAGCATGTAGCAGTTGTTCCGCGATTCACATCAGCAATTCGGCAACGCTAAGATAGCATAACCAACTCGCAGTTGTTTTCAAACCTATTTTGCACTGTTTCCGTTCTCGCTCTCTCAGCGACTAGTGTTGTTCTAAAACTGTTGTATATTTTGGGCATTTAGTTGCCAGGTTTTGGGGAATATGTTATTACCCATGTATCGTATAAAAGGAGTTTTATTCATGTGCGAAGGGTTAGCCGTGCAGAGATATGTATTGTAACAGCTTCTTTACAAATTAATAAAATACAAGCAATTTTGTTGTTCGATCTCTAGCTGTAATTTAACACAGCCCTGATTAGAGCGTTGGGCCTGCTTTTCTGATCAGGTGCTGCATATTTCCTTTTTGTATGATGTTTTACTTGTTGCTTTTAATTCTTATTGTTGTTACAGATCTCTATAGATTGCAGTGAATGCCTTTTAAGTTCTGCGATTTAATTTCTGTTACTGTTATAGCGATGTGTTGATTTCGTAATCACGAATCCTTGGTTGATGTAAGGCTGTAACCTTGCCCCTTGCATATACCTTGCGCGTTACCTTGAAAGTTGTATGCACCCGGATTGATGAATTAATGTAGGAAAGGGTTGAATATTTTATTCACACTCGGACACCAACATTTTGGCGCCGTTGTCGGGGAGGCTAACAAGGTGCAAGACACGATCTGTATCAACCAGAGGATCAATCTCTCGTCTTAGGGAGGGAAGTGTTACCCTGCTCTAAGTCCTGAGCGTAGTGTTTTGATTTTTATTGTTTTTGGGCCGAGTTGTTTTCTTCGATTAGCTGTTTTGAATTTTTCTGCATTATTAAAACCCAATCTCTCATCCTGGGGAGGGAATGGTCCTTTGACGCCCTGCTCCAGGTCCCGAGCTATAGATTTCCTTGTATGTGTGTTCTTTTCTTGTTTAGTTTCTTGTCCTAGGGAGGGAAGGGTCTTTTGACACCCTGCTCCAGGCCCTGAACCCTAGATCTCCTTTTAGTTGTTTTCCTTTCTTGTTTGCTAAAAATCGATCTCTCATCTTGGGGAGGGAATGGTCTTTTGACACCCTACTCCAGGTCCTGAGCATAGTGACTTAATTTAGATATTTTCCTCTCACCGACTTGTATGAACAGAGATTCTAATAAAAGGGGCAGAGGAAAAGCCCCAAAGAAGGGAGGACAAGATTTGGGAAGGAATACTTATATCCAGCAAATCATCGCAAAAGCTGAATCAGAGGCATCTTCTCATGCTGCTGTAAGGCCAGGTATTCGAACAAGATCTGAGGGACAATCTATAGAACAGCCAGTGCTATCCACAGTACCCCCTGTTGATTCAACACAGCAGACACTTCCAACAAAAGAAGAGGTATACAGTGATATACCCGATAAAGGAGTATCGCTGCTGGTAACAGAGGAAGAAGAAGTTGCAAGCAGAAGATCCGAGGGATCAGCCCATTCTAGTAGGGAAGAAGAAGACACAAAAAGGGGGTCTGAAAAGTCAAGCCATTGTGACAGAGAGGAAGAAGTTGTAGGGGTACTTTTATCACCAAGGGATAAAGAAAGTGTTTTTAAAGCAACTCAAACTCTTGTGATAAGAACCCTTCCATCACTTCCTGTAGAACCTGCTGAAATCCCCAGTGATTATTTAAGGATATTCATGGCACCTACAACCTCTACTATTGACTTCCCAATTGGGGATCTTGGGACTGGCACACCAACGAAGCCCATTCCTTTAACAGCTTTACCTAGCTTTCATGGGCTGACTTCGGAAGATCCCGACACATTCCTGTTTGAATTTGATTTTTTATGTCGAGGATATGACTATATAACGGATGCTCAGAAATTGAAAATCTTCCCTGCTACACTAAAAGGGACAGCCCTACGATGGTTTATAGGTCTAGGAGGAAAGACTATCACCACATGGGATGAGATGAAAACCTCTTTCCTGGAGAAGTATCAGGACTATTGTAAATCTTGGGGTATTAAGGAAGAAATTGTTGGGTTTGGAGCCTGATTATCTTCTATATTCAAAGGTATCGCCACATTGGACCCCAGTTCGAAATGGGGGCGGCAACGCTGCCCGTAAAATATTCGCTGCAGGGGGGGTCCAGGGGGGGTCCAAGGGGGGGCGGCTGCGACCTTTGGGAGCCCCCCCTGGCGGGGGGTTTCGGGGGCAGCACCCCCGAAGCTAAAAACAACTGTAAAATTGCCTTGTAAAAGTATAGCAATTTCTAGTCAATCTGGGGCGTTCATTAGGTGGATGATCTGACGGTAGAACTTGTGTTTAGTTTAGGGTTTTTTGCCCTAGAAGGCAACCCCTCTCTTTGTATGTACTATGAGGGCATTGTATTTGAGGCTGTGTAATAGATGTGTATTCTGTGAGTGAGAAACAGAGAGGTGAGACTGTGAGAGAAAACAGAGGATATTACAGCGGATTTGATGTAGGTTGTGTCTCTTCATTTTGCTAGATAATAGAAAGGAAGGACTGGCTGTTCGAGGTGGGCGTAGCCCAAACTGGGTGAACCACGTATATCTGTGTCTCTCTTGTTTTGTGCGTTTTCTGTGTTTTTATATTTCTGCAATATTTTGTGTGTTCCATTTCTCCATAATATATAATTTTCTAACAGAAATTTTTAAGTTCATGCAGAAAGAAGACGAGAACATGGAGGAGTGTGTGGAATGATTTAAGTACATGCTACAAAGATCAGGTCATTCTACCTTGGATAAGGACATTTTAAAAATTATCCTTCTCCGAGCCTTTCGAGAAGACTCTCTGGAGTTGTTAAACATAGTGGGGAAGGGAGACATATCAAAAGAGGACTTCGATACCATCTATGAGTTGTGCATTCAGTGCTCGCGGGGAGTTGCAAGGAATAAACAGGGAATTCGGTCAACAAAAGTATCTGGTGGAGGTGTCACGAAAGCAGAAATTGGAAATCTGCTGGATAACTTGAGGACTGATATCCTGAGTACCTTGTCTGCACAGATGGACACACTACAAGTAAAACAAATGGAATTGGAAAGGACTATGGCTATATTTTGCCCAAAGTGCAGAAAGAAGCATCCACAGAGAGAATGCCCATTGAACTCTGTAGAGGAATGTGCAATCTGTGAGCTGAATCATGCAACAAGTTCATGCCCCTCCTTGCCAGGATTGAAAGCAGTCTTTCAAGGGACAGGCGAAGAGATGGAGCAACTGTACTTTATGGGATCCAAAAAGCCATGGCAACCTCGGCCACCAACTGGAAATCAAGGTATGTTTCTGGATCCATCTCAGTATTTCAATAATTTTAATATGGGTCCTCAGTCCATGCCTTATCCACCTATGTGGCCCCAATATCAGCTTCCACCCTGGCAGCAGTGGGCTCCTCAAGCTAGTTCGAGTTCTTCGTGGGCTTCGAACTGGTGTGGACCCTCTCCTCCTAGGCAGTTTCCCCAGTCAATGCCACAACAACAACTCCAGTTGCCCTCTAATATGCCTCCTAGTAATCAGCCTGTTCGTCCTCAGCTTCCTATCCAACCCAATCCAAATCCTAACAATAAAGGAGCTCAGCAAGCTGACACCCTCAACCTACCTTCATACAGCATCTCCACCGCAAAACTTTATGAGATGAATTTGAGATTTGGGCGGGTAGTAGATGCTCAACCCTCACCTGTTATCATTACACAAGTTGGTAGTGAGGCAAAAGAATCAGAAACAGTTGAGGAGGAATCAAACCAAGTTAGTAAAAATCAGACACCTCCTCAGCCGCTAATTACTCAAGAACACCGAGCTGAACCACCCTATCCAGAAAGACTGACCTTGAGTAAACAGATCCCTCAAGCTGAGTTTGACTTGTTGGGGGAGTTAAAAAATTTGTTTGTTAAGATCCCCCTGTTACAAGCTATGAGGGACGTACCTATATATGCAAAAACTCTCAGGGAATATTGTGCTAAGAAGCCTAAAAAGAAATCAAGGGACCCACTCACCATTCATGTGATGGGAAAGCTATCAGAGTTTATGATGGGCAAAGCCATGCCTATGAAATATGGGGATCCAAAGAACCCAATTCTAACCATGCAAATTAATGGAGTAGAAATTCCGAATGTGCTGGTAGATTTGGGCGCTGCCATAAATGTCATTACCGTTGAAACTATGCATGCACTGGGTCTTCGAAATCTGAAACATACACCTATTGTGTTAGAGCTGGCAGATCGATCTATAGTCAAGCCGGTAGGAAAATTGGAAGATATCACAATCTTAATCGATTCATGGCATTACCATGTGGAATTCCTAGTGCTGTAAACGCAGTCCCAGCTGGTGGCCATCCCCTGATTCTGGGAAGACCATGGCTGGCAACCGCAGATGCTTATATTGGGTGTCGTTCTGGGCACATGGTTATCTCAAATGGGCAGGTTACTAAAAATCTTGTGTTATACCCTCCTGCAGAACCTAGCCCATCAGTGAAGCCAGCTGGCCGCAAGAAACCTTTACTAGAGGAAGAGTCTGAATCTGAAAATGAGGAATTAAGACCAGTCCTTACTATTGGGCAGGCCCTTCAGTTGAAAACAGAAACAGAAGATGACACCATTACCACTTTTATTAGTGATCCCTGTTCTGTTTCAGATTCAAATCAGCGAATCCTGGAGTCTGTCTTGAGCTGTGAAACACAGGAAAATATTAAAAAAGTAGATGGATTCGAAGAGCTACCTACAACTGTGTCCCATGACAGCATTTCTGTGGAGATAGAGCCAAGGAAGACCCTAAATATTAATCCAGATCTGTCAGAATCCTAGACGAAACAACTCTTGGATGTTCTTCGAAAACACAAAGAAGCCTTCACCTGGGACTACATAGACATGAAAGGGATTCCTGCCAATCTATGTACCCATCATATATACATCAAAGAGGATTGTCGTCTTGTGAGACAGCCCCAGAGGAGGATGAACCCCGCTCTGAAAAACATTGTCAAGGAAGAACTTCAAAAGCTGTTGGATGTAGGATTTATTTACCCCATTTCGGACAGCCAATGGGTTTCCCCATTGGTGATTGTCCCCAAGAAAAATGGTAAATGGCGGATATGTGTGGATTACAGAGAATTAAATAAGGCAACACAGAAAGACCATTTTCCGTTACCGTTCATTGATCAAGTCTTGGATACTTTGGCTAGGAAGAAGTTCTTCTCCTTCCTAGACGGATTTAGTGGGTACAATCAAATCCAAATAGCTCCTGAAGATCAAGATAAAACCACTTTCACCTGCCCTTGGGGAACCTTCGCATACCAGGTCCTTCCATTTGGTCTCTGTAATGCGCCTGCAACGTTCCAAAGGGCAATTTTGGGGATTTTCTCTGATCTGGTAGATGACAGTGTTGAGATTTATATGGATGATTTCACTCCATACGGGGACTCATTCGAAGAGGGGTTGGAGAACCTGGAAAAAGTTCTTGAAAGATGTAAACGGGTGCATGTCTCTTTGAGTACAGTAAAATGCCACATGATGATGGAGGAAGGAATAGTCTTGGGGCATTTACTTTCAACTATTGGAATTTGAATGGATCCAGCTAAGATAAAGGTAATATTGCACTTCCCGATACCTAAAACACCCACACAGGTACGTAGTTTTATTGGTTGTGTTGGTTATTACAGGCATTTTATAGAAAATTTTGCTAAAATAGCACATCCACTTTTTCAATTGATGACAAAAGATGCAGAGTTTGTGTGGACAGATGATTGTGATGCAGCCTTTGTGAAAATCAAGGAACTTGTCTGTAGCGCTTCGATCCTTCGAGGGCTGGACTGGACATTACCATTCCATATTCATGCTGATGCCTCTCAGACAGCAGTTGGGGCAGTTTTGGGACAGCAAGTGGACAAGGTACCATATGTAGTTTACTATGTTAGTAAGAACTTGGCTCCTGCTGAGTTAAACTACACAGTGACTGAAAAAGAATTCCTTGTCGTCATCTACACCATCAACAAGTTCCGGCATTATATTACCGGGTATCCCACCTTTGTACACACTGATCACGCAGTAATCAGGTATCTAATGAATAAACCCATTACTCCTGGTCGTATTACAAGATGGCTTTTGTTACTTCAAGAATTTGACATTACCATAGTAGATAAACCAGGAAAGGACAATGTGGTTGCTGATTTTTTGTCTAGACTAGAAAATAATGCTGAAGGTACACCCATAGAAGATAGTTTTCCAAATGAGCATCTTTTTGCAGTTTTTGCTAACACTCTATGGTATGCAAATATTGCTAACTATATTGCTACAGGGAAGGTGACTCGTCACTTGTTATACAGGGAACAGTGGAAAATTATTCATCATAGTACCCGATATTCATGGATGGCAGGGTACCTTTTTCACACAGGGATTGATCAGCAAATTCAACGCTATGTATTTGAGGATGACATCTATGAGATATTGAAGGTTGCCCATGATGGCCCTTGTGGAGGACATTTTGCAAATAAAAGAATAGGCCATAAGGTGCTACAAATGGGATATTACTGGCCTTCTATCTTTCGTGATGCCCGAGATTATGTCCAAAGATGTGACAATTGTCAATGCATGGGACAGCCTGGAAAATCGGATGAGATGCCACTACAACCCCAGGTAGTCCTCGAACCTTTTGAGAAGTGGGCAATTGATTTCGTTGGACCTTTCAACCCACCTTCTCATCAAAAGGTTCACATTCTAGTCTGCACTGATTATGTGACTAAGTGGGTGGAAGCCAGAGCGGTTGCGAAAGCAACAGAACAGGTGGTTGCAAATTTTCTTTTTGAAGATATTTTTGCTCGATATGGTACTCCAAGGGAGATTGTTTCAGATGGAGGGGCACAGTTCACATCCCACATGATAGCAAGGCTTATGCAGAAATACGAGCTTAAACACAGAGTGGAAACTCCTTACCACCCCCAAGCAAATGGATAGGTAGAAAGTACAAACAAGGTATTGGAAAATATCTTGACAAAAACTGTAGCAAGCCATCGTCGGGATTGGTCTCAGAAACTTCCAAAAGCTCTCTGGGCATATAGGACAACATGGCGGAATACAATCGGGTTTTCACCATTTGAGTTAGTCTATGGAAAATCCCCCTTGTTTTCGATTGAATTTGAGATCAGTACGCTCAAAATAGCTTTGGAAGTAGGATTAGACTTATCAGAGGCCCAGAAACAGGAACAGCTCAATGAATTAGATGAAATCCGTTCAGTGGCTGTCCAGAAAACTACTACTATTCAACAGCAGAGAATGAAGTGGCATGATAAATTTATCAAGAACAAGGTGTTTCATATAGGAGATTGGGCATTGCTCTATGACTCCCGATTCAAAGATTTCAAAGGGAAGCTTCGCACTCGCTGGATGGGACCCTATGAAGTGGATGTTGTGTTTGACAATGGAACAGTCAGATTGGTTACAATAGATGACACTCGTACTTCTTTCTTAGTGAATGGACACCGTCTGAAATTATACCACCGTCCAACTTCTAAGGATGCCTTCATCAAACATCTCTCTGATAAATCTGGTTTGATGGTTGTTGGTGCAGAGAATGCTCTCTCTGCCCTCTAAAATATATATATATATAGATATATATGTTGTTACTACTTACTTGTTTGTCTTTTACAGGGATAATGATCAAAATATGACAAGGAGGAGCTGAAAGAAAATTTTCCAAGTAATAGTTGATGTTGTTACTCAGTCGATGCTATTACTCCACTGTTGTTGTTACTTCACCACTGCTGTTACTCCTGAAAAATTTTCTAAGTGACGGATGTTGTTACTCCGCCACTGCTGTTACTCCTAAAAAAAATTCTAAGTGACGAATGTTGTTACTCCGCCAGTGTTATTACTCCACCGATGTTGTTACTCCATCGGTGATGTTACTCTGTCGGTGTTGTTACTCCGCCACTGTTGTTACTCCTGAAAAACTTTCTAAGTGATGGATGTTGTTACTTCGTTGGTGTTGTTACTCCGCCACTACTGTTACTCCGCCACTATTGTTACTCTGTCGGTTACTTTGTTGTTACTCCACCGCCAGGTAGGTCGGACGACCACATTTAAGTTGGGGGGGGGGGGGGGGGGGGTCCCGTCATGAATAAACGATGGCATACTTAAACTACAATAATGATACATCATTACTAAATTTGATGCGAACGATAACCCAAAAATACCGTGATTTTGTAATAATGGCCACGACGCATTGGAATTTGAATTTTGTACGCCAATAACCTATCGGTCTTTTCCCAATGCATCGAAATTAATTACTGTAATTATTCCATCGTACTATCGTAATTCGCCATCATTCTTTGCGATTTCTGAAATTTACCAGCTATTTTCACTGTCCTTTTACCTCGCGCCCCACCATGTTGTTACCATTGCCACTGTTAGTGTGGATTGCTACTACTCTCTCCCTAACAATCGACTACATCCACTGTGTTGTTACTGTTTCTACAACGATGGGTGGGTTGGTTGTGTGTCACGAGCCAGAGGATACCACATTGGTCCGCAACAATAAGGAAGTGTGGCAGATCTTTGTTAATGCAGGTTGGGACGTTTATCTCGACAGGTTGCAGGGGTTCGACGAAGGAATTGCAGTAGAATTCGCACTTAACTTGGGCGAAGAAAGCTCACGGGTTAGAGGGATAGAAATCCCTGTCACAGAGGAAGCCATCGCAGAAGTTAGTGGATTACCCCAGCAAGGACAGAGCTGGTTTTCACGGAGAACCTCCCTCCCGGAGTTCCCTGAAGCATTCCTGCAAGCTGGTGAGAGCGTCGTTCAAAAAGGTCGGGGGTATGACCAGAATTCATTACCACATCCATGGGGCGATGTAGCAAGTTTTGTAATGAAATACATAACTTGCGAAGGGAGGTACACCACTATATTCAAGTATCACTTCAGGGTGCTAGCTCGCCTCTGATTTCCACAGTTGGAGGTCTTCTCGTTGAACATGCCTTTCTTTTTGTTAAAAAGCCTCCAACTGATGGCGCAATCTACTCGACACTCACGACAAGTTGCAGCAGTCATTACCAACCATGGGCTGGTTCGACTATTGGTTACGCATGCACTAGCCCAGTTTCAAATTCCGTGGGAAACATTCCGGGAATCGACAGAAGAAGAGATAGCAGTTGTTATAGCTGCTAGGGAAGAGGAGCCGGAAGGAATGGAGGAGGAACCAGCAGCAGAGGATGAATATATAGATCAAGAAGAGCCGGAAGAGATGGAAATGGAGGCCGAAGAATCAGAGCAAGGAAGGGAGCTTGAAGTGGAAGAAATAATCGAGGTTGTTACACAAGAACCAGCCTCGACTGTGGAGCCGATGGAAGAAGAGGTACCGAAGCAAGGAAGGTCGGAGATGGAAGAAATTGTCAGTATCACAGTCGAAGCTGTACCACAAGAACCAACCTCGACTGTGGAGCCGATGGAAGAAATTGTCAGCACCACGGCCGAGGTTGTTCCACAAGAACCAGCCTCGACCGTGGGGCCAATGGAGGAAGACAGACCAGGGGAGGAAAGAGTTGAAACAGAAGAATTTGTTAGTGCCACAGCCGAGGCTGTTCCACAAGAACCAACCTCAACTGTGGGGCCAATGGAAGAAGACGGACCAGGGCAAGAGAGACCCGAGGCAGAAGAGACCGTGGAGCCGACAGAGGAAGGAATTATGGACACAATGGATGGGGTTGACACAGTGATACAAGAGTCCACCTTTATTAATGACGTGCCAGAGGAAACAGTGCCAGCGTCATCTGCTCAGGAAATGTTGGATACAGGCGGTGGTGTCACACAAGAACCACCACCAACCCATTCGGCTCCGGAAAATGTGGAAGAATTAAATCCTGAGGTTGACACTGCTCCACAAGAACCAGTGTCAACCGCGGGACAGGAGGCCACACAGGAGGAAGTCTCGAGCCAGAGCGGAATTGTTAAGGGAAAAGAGCTTGAAGTCACAGCCGGGACTGTTATAGACCAGGCAGAAAACATTTTTCAGTTTTCTTTTTGTGCCTCCATTCCAAAAGGAGCGAGGGTGTCTCGTTCTCCTCGACGCTCAGAGGAGGAGGTTGTTGTTCCTCCTATTCTAAAGTTTGATGGGTCGATTAAAGGCCCGATTGCTGCTAGTCTATTGGTTGCGGACTCCCAGCAAGACCGTCCCGAAGGACAGAGGGAGGAAGAACACCCCGCAGAACCACAAGAACAACAACCAGGTGATGAAGGCGTTGTTCGAGCAGATGCCCTAGAACCCAAAGGAGAGGAAGAAGCGGGTGCTTCTGAAAACAGGGGAACCAGGAAGGGAGATTCTAGTCGAAATGCTGGTGGATACTCCTTTGGTCAACCCGCCACCTGCTGAAACAGCTCCAGAGCAGGTCGAGGTAATTGTTAAGAAGGAAGCAGTTTCTCCCGAGGAAGGGGGACCAAGCAAGACGGTCCCGATAGATGAACCTGTAGATACTCTCCCGAGTAATCCACCACCTGATGAACTAGCTGCAAGGCCAGTTGAGGTGGTTGTCAAGCAAGAAGTAATCAAGGGAGAGGAACCGAGGCAGGAGAACTTGGCAGAAGGCCCAGAAGATATTCCTCCGAGTAATCCACTACCTGTTGGACTAGCTGCAGAGCAAGATGAAGTGGTTGTTAAGCAGGAGTGGATAGAACTGTGCGAGCAACGGAGGCCGCCCCTTAAAAATAAATACTAGCTACAATTCAAGGATACAATGCGGTTGAAAACAGAGGTTAGGAGGCTGAGGAAGCAGGTGCATCAACTCAAGAAACAGGTAAGGAAGTATAAACGGCAGGCTAAGGAGCCCAAAGCTATGGTGGCCGAGGCAGAAACACAGGTAGACAATGTGCCGACGACCTCTATTGCTACTCAAACGGACCCTATCGAGCACTTGTTCGAAGGTCGTGAATTCTCCTTGACAGCTGAGATTCAAACGTGGAAATCCACCGCAGCCCGCTACCAGAATGAGGTAAAAAGAGCCCAGGAGCAGGCGTCCAAAGCTATTTTCGAATATGTAGAGTGCGTGGACATATTACGGCTGAGGTATGCGAAGCAACAACTCAAGGTAGAACGGTTGGAAGAACAAGTGAAGGAATTGAAGGCTGACAAAGAACAGATGTTCAGCCTGGCACAAGAGGTAATGGCATGTCACCCTCCTGCTTCTAGCTATGCCTTGTTCTTGCATGAGCGATTTCTTTTCTTTTGTTTGGAAAGCATTAAGAAGGAGATTAGTCATGAGATCGAGGACGGTGTACAGTTCCTTCGTATAATGAGAATCCATGACTTAGCAACCCAACACTTGATGTGTGAGCTCTATCTGCATGGATACCTCCTGCATGCGGACAAAGAATTTAATCCAGTCCCATATGTGGGGGACATTCATTTAAGGGCTTTTACCTCCTACACTCTCAATCAGATAAACTGGCAGAAGGCTTCCAATACGTTTGAGTCAAATCAAAACACGAAGCCTCTTATGATGAGAGGAGAGCACGAACGGTCAGTAACCATGTACAATAAGCACACCACCTTTTTAGAGATCGAGGGAAATAGAGAACGAATGCTGAGGACACAAAGGTGGTGCATTGATCTTTGTGTCAAACAAATAGTCACGTTCCAAGATGAGGCCCTTGATAGTTGCCAGAAAAGGTGGATGATGTCACCCACATCTGTCCGGAACAGGGAACCTTTTGGAGCACCAAATTTTGCACGGGCACTTAGTCGGGTGCCAAGATATGTGGCATGTGTTCAAACGTGCGGGTCCGGTAGATGGGAATCCGATTCAGGTTCCCCGTCATTTGGTTTCCAGTGGAGCACTATACTCCAGTATACAATGTACCAGATGATTGGTGGAAGGAAGTCCTCTCAAAGGGATACAAGGTCCCAGTAACAGACACGGTAGAAAAATATGACCTCGCCCAGCTCCACGAGGATCACAGCCGATCTAACCTAAACCTGCGGAGGCGGCGAGTTGTGTTGACCACTACGTGTCAACTACCCATAGCAGTACACCCCCTTTTTTCGCAAAAGGGATAGCGCTTGATCGATATGTCCATGCCATTCGATTGTCGTCATTAGCCTAATCGTGTTATAATTGTAAACCCAGTCTGCATGTGTAAATTGTAAATAATCTTAGCAGATATGAGTCATGTATGTAAATTGCCTAAGTGGACCTAATTTTCTAGTGATAATCTATGTTCCGGAAGGTTTTTTGTCTCACCGATCCATGATCGGCAGAGTTTTCCTTTAGCCTAACCCCAAAGCCGGAATGAATTTTGTCATTAGAATCTTAGGGGAATCCTAGTGCGTCAATCTGCTAGATTATATTTGGTCGCAGAACTGGGTGGTCTATGAGGGTCTATGTCAAATGGGTCCCCTCATAAGTCCTAAGTCCTAGGCCCTAGGTAATTTTTCCAAAGGCTAAGTTCGAGAATCCAAAAAAATAAAAATTAAAGAAATTAAAAAAAAAATTAAAAAATAGATAATAATAATAATAAATAAATAAATTTTTAAAAAATAAAATAAATAAATAATAATTAAAAATTAAAAAAATAATAAAATAAGTCAAAATTTTGAGAAGACAAATGCAAAATTTTAATTTTTAATTTATTAAAAATTCGACTGGCAAGCTTAAAAGATATCTGTATCCTCATCGACGGTCGAGATTAGTTTGTCATGGATCACTCGAACTAGCCGTTGGGAATTTTTCCTTTAAATAGGGTGATAGGGGTCATTTGAGATCATTCGATCTGTGAGTCTTGTGCTGAAGAAAGCTCTCTTGTAAACCTTTTTTGTGCAAATAAAGAAAGAATTTGGGGTTGAAATCTTGCTAGTGTTACTCTCCTGAAGTGCTGTACGCTGCTTTATTTTCCGCATAATTCTGTTTTCAGCCATTGGTAATAGCTTGATGTAGAGTGATGTTGAACACAGGTATCTTGTTCACTCACTAGGGTTTTAATGGTAATAGAATTTCTGAAAGTAATGGCAGGTATCTCCATTGGATTTGGAATTTAGTACTGTTTTTTCCCTCTTTATTGATAGCTGAAGTGAGCTGTGCAGGAAATCCAGATTGAGAAAATTAACGGGCGTTTGGGGAAGTTCTAGGCTGAACCAGCCGACTCCCGCCAAGCATTCTCTTGTAGAGCCCAACCAGTTTTAATTCTGGGCCTCTCCATTTAAGTTATCTTTTGAATGCATGAGAAGTTTTCTGAAGTGCCTCATAGTAAATCTAAAGTTCTGAAAATATTTTAGTGGATTAATGACAAATCTGGCTATTTTAGAGTCATGAAACTATAAATATTGTAACTGGTTTGTAGGGTTTTAGTTTTTTTTTTTGCATATATATTCTCCGGGTGTTTGTCCTTCCATTACAGGTTGCAAGGTTTTCCGAAGATTTCAAAGGGTTTGATCAGCTCCTTGTTACTGCTCAAGGTTTCTTTATGTTACAGGGGCATTTTGAATTTTTTTTTTAGGGAGATCTGCGTTCTATCTTAGATACGTTTCTGCAGTTACAGCACTCAACGCTGCCTGCAGTCTCCAATCACACAGAAAAATCCAGCAGGATCATCACTCTCTCTTTCACGCTACTATATTTGCCAGCGCGCTAATATTCTTCAAACCCATGCACAGTTCGGTGTGCCATCCTCAGCTCCATCATGGCTCTATCCACCTCACGTAGCAGTCGGCCTCGCAAAATAAATCCTCCCCTGCTGTCATTCTTTTCCTTGAATCGACCTGTGTGTATACATATCAAAAGATACCTCGATTTTCTTGGATTGTTGCTCCCTTGCACAATCAGCTCCTCGTCCATCGCTCCAATCCGCAGCTCTGCCATTGCCATACGAATTCCCTCCACGCAGCTTATTCTTCCCTGCTTGTCCACGCGTCTCTGCTCGCCCCTTCAACAACTTCCGTTCTTCTTTAAATGCACCTGCACACGCACAGTTTAAACCCCGTGAACCCATTCAATTTTTTTTTTTCAATTTAGCTTAGGATTGCAGTTATATGCGTTGATGTATATTATCATAGTCAGGACTTAGGGTTATTTTTTTTTTTATTTGAGTTTTAGAAATTAGATTATTGTTAGTTCTGAATCTTTATAAAAATATATAAATCGATTTTCATTTTATTTTAATAGTTTTAAGTTTTTGTTTACTTTAGTTTTAAGTCTAGATTTTAATTTTAGTTTTGTTTTATTTAAAAATATAAAAAGAAAAAAAAATGTTTTTTTTGTTTTAGGATCTAGATTTAGAATGACTTTGAATTTATTTAATTTAGTTTTTTTTTTTAGTGAGGTGTTGAAATTTTTATTTTCATATAGCTTAGGCCTTATAATTAGATTTGGTTATAGTTTTGTTTTGTTTTATTTTGTTTTAGAATAAATCAATAAAAATAAATAAAAATATAAAATCATAAAATCATAAAAAAAAATTAGATTTGCTTTGATTTTTAGATTTATTTAATTTTAGGATTTTTTTTATTTTTTATTTTTAATTTCCTTTGGTTTAGATTTAATTTAGTTTTGTTTTATTTCAAGCTTAGAATTTTATAAAAATATAAAAAATATATATAAAAATTAAAAGATTTTGGAAAAGCTTAACTGAAAATTGGAATTTCATTTGTTGTGTTTTTTGTGGTATCTATGTTCCATTTCTCTATAGTTAAGTGCAATCAAATGTTTATTTGAAGTTGGCTATATGAAAGTGGTAACTGGTCAGCATTTAAATTTTATGATCATTTAAAGCATTTAATTTTTCTGGAAGTTTAATTGCTGGATCATTTTTTAAGCATTGTGAATTTACTGGATATCTTGCATTGCTTGGGTTATTTGATGGTAAATGATCGTTAATGAGTTCATAATTCTACAAAACATTTGATAGATAATCATTTAGTAATTAACTCCATAAGGCACTAGTCTATTAACTTAATAAAATCAATTAAGTGCTTGTTTACCCTCGTGTCTCCCAACCTAACTGGTCCACAGCTGGTCATCCATTGTCCCATAGGGTCTACCCCCCTTAGCCGCGAGAGACAGGCTTAAACGGAGAGATCGGGGATCGGGGTGACAGCCCCCGGTCTGAGCGTTGTCGTGACAATCTGTGCGACAACATTTTTTGGCGTTGTTGCCAGGGATAGAGTTTTTCTATCCTTGGTCCTTTCCTTTCGAGCTTTTCCACGTTTCACTTCCCGTCCTGGTGGCGACTCCACTTCATATATCATCTACAAGAGTGTATACTAGAAGACATCCAAGCAGTCTGTGCAATCCTGCTCCTGATCCTGAAAGGGCCCTCAGGGTACGATTACACAAACTCTCTTCTCGTACACTTCTTGTTAACCTCGGACAAGAAGCCCTCTCTGATATCCATTTGCTTTTTACTAGTCCAGTTGGGCACGACATCATGGATATGTATGCCCCTTGCGATTTTTCTAACATTCCAGGGTATCCCAATAATCTTCCATCACTTGGGATAGATAAGTTGCCTAGCTTTCAGGGAGATAATGCGATTAGTGCTAATTCGCATCTGAGAGATTTTAGTATATGGATGGCTAAGTACACAAGGTCTCCTGATTTCGATCATGAGGATGTTAGAATGACTCTTTTTATTTTAACCTTGGGGGGCGATGCTCATGAGTGGTTTACTGAAAAGCCTCGAAATTCATTTGATTCCTTACAATCGATCATTGATGCCTTTAAGGAAAAGTATGGAGATAAGAGAGAAGGAAGACACCTCGTAAAAGCTATTAGCATAATAAAAAAGAGAGAGAATGAAACTGTTGAAGAATTTAACAAAAGGTTTAATGGTATTGTTAGAGAATTACCGCAAGACTATAAACCTACAGACAAATCTCTCTGAGATTTTTACATTGATGCCTTTAGTCCTGAGCCATCTTATGAATTAAGGCGTGCTAGACTTAATGATTATAGGGATTGCCAGGCCTTAGCTATAGAGCTTGAAAAGGACAAGGCAGCATCTGGGAAATCTGAGATCCTAGGTTTCAATAGGGCTGCTACGAAACTAAAAGAACCTAAAGGAAAAGCAGTTCAAGAACCTGAAAGCGAACTTGTTCTCAAATTGCTCCAAAAGATTGAAACCATGGAAATTAATCATAATAAGGAGATAGCTACTTTGCAGAATAGGTTGATCCAAATGGAAAGTGCGCAAACGCAAAACTTCCAACCTCGAAATAATAATAATAAAAATAACAATTGGCAAAAGAAGGATCAATCTAGTGAGCAAAGACCTCCTAATCCGTTAACTAATTTGGTTGATAATGCTCCTCCTTACTGTCGAGTTTGTGATGCTCTTCATGAAGAGGCCACTTGTCCCATTGTTAGAAGAATTTTAGATAATGGAATGTTTGGGGCAGGTGATCAAATAAATGTAGTAGGTAACAAGTTTCCTTTGTCTATGGATGATTGGATAGAGGTCAAGGAAAATAGTCGTGACGTTATGAATCCTTCATCAACTTTTAGTATAAATAACCTTGAAAATGAAGATGACATTTTGGCTAGGTTATATGGTGAAAAACCCTCTCCAGAGCAAATCATGGAAATTGCTAGAGATAAAGGTTTAACCTATCAGAGAAGGGATAAAGATCAGAGCGGGAATCAAATCCCCCCTTGAACTTTTAACCCTGGTTTAAACTCTGTATTAGATGTTGATTTGGGAAGTTGGTTTAACAATGCGAAAATCTGGGTTCCTATCTCCGAGATTGCTAAAATCCCTTCCCAAAGAGATAAGTTACTAAAAGCCATTCAGGGTCCTCAAATAAATACTTCTCAACAGAAGACTCGGGAAGTTGACTATCACGATGCTCCCATATATTTGCAAAGCTTAGATGCGGATAACAAAGATCACCAGCCTTTCTTTATCACCTTGTTAGTTAATGGATATAAATTGAATAATTGCATGTTGGATTCTGGTGCATCAGCTTGTGTAATGACTAAAAGGGTCATGGAACAACTTAACTTAAGAGTTTCTAGACCTTACTATAATATATGTGCCATGGATTCTAAAAAGATTGAAGTGCATGGTTTGATCAAAGATTTACAAGTTCATCTATCAGTTTACTCAGACATCATGATTGTTATGGATATAGTTGTTGTTGATGTGCCCGATGCCTGGGGTATGCTTTTATCCAGAAAGTGGGCCTCTGATCTAGGAGGAAGTATTCAGATGAATTGGTCATATGCTATGATTCCTTCTCCTAGAGGTGATGGTTTTGAAGACTTAATAGAGAGCCCGAAAGAAAATTCCATGTTGAAGATCCAAAGAAACCTCACAACGAGATAATTAAAGAGCAACCTGACATTGGGAATTACGCTATCATGTCTAATTTCATAGTTCCTCCTGATGATAAGATTAAGGATCTCAATGGTAGAGTTTGGTACATGTACTTTGATGGTGCATCGTCTAGGCATGGTAAAGGTGTTGGAATAGTGCTTAAATCTCCCCTTGATCACATTTTCAAGTTTGCCTATCGATTAGAATTTGAAGCGACCAACAATGTCGTTGTATGAAGCTGTATTGTTGGGTCTTGAATTGGCGAAGTCTTTGAAGATTAAGTTGCTTAGCATTAAGGGGGATTCTGATTTAATTATCATGCAGCTTAAAAATAAATTCACATGTAAAAATCAAAGATTAAGGAATTATCGAAATGCTATGTGGGATACTATGGAACATTTTGATGCCCTTGACCTCGAAGCTATCCCAAGAGAGCAAAATAGTTTGGCAGATGAACTTGTCGTAGCTACTACTACCTTCCAGCCATCTGACGAGCTAATTAAGAATATGATCAAAATGGAAGTAATATTTAGACCATCTTTTCCAAATAACTCAGAGCATTGGCAAGTCTTTAATGATGAAAAGCAAGTCATTCGTTTTCTTAATAGTTTGGATGAGTTTGAGGATTTCCGGATAGATTCTGAGGAGGATGGATCTTTAAATCATGAGCATATCATAAATCCTACTCCTAGGAATGTGGTTGCCTTAGAGCAACACTTTGATCGTCACGATGCCACGAAGTTGAGAGAGGAAAATAAAATGGACCCAGGGGAATATCTCGAGATAAACATTGGTACTTCTGAGAACCCAAAGATTGTTAAAATTGGTAAAGGTACTAGTGTGGAGGAAAGAAAAAAGTTAACTAATTTACTTCGCGAATATCGAGATGTTTTAGCTTTTTCTTATGATGAATTAAAGGGCTATAGGGAAGATGTCATGGAACATACTATCCCCTTGAAAGATGAAAATGCTAAACCCTTTCGTCAGAAGCTTAGGCAGATTAATCCTAAGTTAGCCCCTTTGGTTCAGAAAGAGCTTGTGAAAATGCTTGCGGCTGGAATTATCGCTCAAACAAGGCATTCGACATGGTGTTCAAATCTGGTGATTGTTAGGAAAAAGAACGGTACAATTAGGCTTTGTGCCGATTTTCGAAATCTTAATCTAGCATGCAAGAAAGATAATTACCCTTTGCCAAACATGGAGACTTTACTGTGAAGAGTAACCAGTTCTGGAATGATGTCGTTGCTAGATGGCTTTTCTAGGTACAATCAGGTGTGCGTTAAAAAGGAAGATCATCATAAAACTACTTTCACCACACCATGGGGTACTTTTGAATACATTAGAATGTCGTTTGGATTAACCAACGTTGGGGCTACATTTCAAAGGGCTATGGATTATGCCTTCAAGGGGTTAATCGGGAAATTTATTGAGATTTACCAAGATGACCTTACTATATTTCCTAAAGATGGTATCAGTCATATAAATCATCTTAGGCAGGTTTTCGATAGATGTAGATAATACGGGATTTCTTTGAATCCAGCTAAGTTTGTTTTTGGAGTAACTGAAGGGAAATTACTTGGCCATATCATTTCTAAGGATGGAATCAAGATTGATCCTGAAAGAATTGAAGCAATCCAAAAGATTTCTCTTCCTCATAATCTTAAATCCCTTCAATCTTTCCTTGGGAAGACAAATTTTCTTAGAAGGTTTATTCCAAATTACGCAGAAATAGCTAAGCCTATTCAAAGTCTTCTGAAGAAAGATGCAAAATTTGTTTGGCAAGAATACGGTAAAAAGGCTTTTCAAGAAATCAAATGTGCTATTGCAAGAGCTCCTGTCTTAGTTAGTCCGGATTATTCCAATGATTTCATGATTTTTTTCTTTCGCTTCCGAAGATACCATTGCTAGTGTCCTGTTACAAAAGAATAAAGATGGTCACGAGCAGCCTATTGCTTTCATGAGTAGAGCGCTTCAAAATTCTGAATTAAAGTACAATACCATGGAAAAGCAAGCTTATGCCTTGGTCAAGTCTCTTAAGCACTTCAAAACTTATGTGGGTTATTCTAAAATCATTGCTTTCGTCCTACATTCTGTTGTTAAAGATATATTAACTCAAACTGACTGCTTAGGGACTCGCTCTAGGTGGGGTACTAAAATACAAGAATATTATTTAGAGATCAGACCCACCAAGCTAGTCAAAGGCCAAGGTTTGGCTCAAATGTTGACTGAAAATAACGAAAAGGCTCTTGGTTTGTTTTGTCTTAGCGATCTATCTTCACCGGAGTTGCAAAGATTAGGAGAACATGAGTGGTATAAGGACATTGTTTATTACTTGATGAATCTTACATGTTCTAGCCATTTAGTTGCGCATAAGAGAAGGGCTCTTAGACTAAAAGCCACTAAGTATTGCCTTATGAAGGATGGCCTTGGGTGGAGAAATCCTGAAGGCATAGTGCTTAGGTGTGTTGATGACATTAAGTCCAAGAAATTAATCTCTGAGTTTGATTCAGGATTTTGTTGTGATCATTATGCTGCTAGAACTACCGCCCACAAAATTCTGAGAGTTGGTTATTTATTGGCCTTCAATTTTTTCTAATGTGCATAAGTTTGTTAGAACTTGTCAAGCCTGTCAACTATTCACTGGGAAATAGAAGCTTGCTGCCCTGCCTCTACAACCTGTCATTGTAGAGGCACCTTTTCAGCACTGGGGTCTGGACTTCATCAGGAAGTTCCATGAAAATTCTAGCAATGGCTACTCATGGATTTTGACTGCTACGGATTATTTCACTAAATGGGTTGAAGCCATTCCTACTAAGAATGCCACTGAAAAGGTTATTATGGATTTCATTGAAAATAATATCATTACTAGATTTGGTGTCCCTGCTAAGATCACTACTAATAATGCCAAGGCTTTTAGTTCTTCAAAGTTTTCATCTTTCTGTTTCAAATATGGCGTTATCCTATCTCATTCATCAAATTACTATCCTCAAGGTAATGGTCTGGTTGAATCAAGTAACAAAAATCTCATAACCATTATCAAGAAGATAGTAGGAGATAATAAGAGATCATGGGATAGCAAAATCAAGTATGCTTTATGGACAGATAGGATCACTAAGAAGAAAGCTACTGGTAAATCTCCCTTTGAATTAGTTTATGGCTTGGATGTAACCTTACCTGTGCACCTGAAATTGCCAGCTTATCAGCTCCTTCAGCATTTTTCTACTAATAAAGATGTTGTTCAGAATAGAATAGATCAAATTGTGGAGTTAGATGAAGCTCGTAGGACAGCTTTTAATGCTATATGTAAAAATCAATCTAACATTAAGAAAAGCTTTAATAAATCCTCTCGATCTAGATCTTTGCAGGTGGGAGATATGGTACTTCTTGGGATAGCACGAATGAAAAACCAGGAAAACATAAGAAGTTCGACAGTTTGTGACTGGGGCGAACCACTTAATCTACTTGCAATGGCCAAATGCTCAAGCTGTTCTTCAAAGATGATATCTGATGCCATGGGGCATCCTTTGTATTGTATTTCTAACCCTACTTCTTGTCATTTTAGCATTTTATTTCTGTTTTGGGATTAGATTTACTTTCCTTGTTAATAAATGAAGAGCGTATATCTTTCATGTGCTTAAATGTTATATGATGATTTTTGGATGGACGCTACTTATTCTTGGTTGTGTGTTGCGTGGATGCAGATTCTGGATTCTCACATTCCTACAGTGCAGCAATGTGTCCCCGAGTAGAGCCAGATGTTGACCACTACGTGTCAACTACCCATAGCAGTACACCCCCTCTTTTCGCAAAAGGGATAGAGCTTGATCAATATTTCCATGCCATTCGACTGTCGTCATCAGCCTAATCGTGTTATGATTGTAAACATGTCTGCATGTGTAAATTGTAAATAATCTTAGCAAATATGAGTCATGTATGTAAATTGCCTAGGTGGACCTAATTTTCTAGTGCTAATCTACGTTCTAAAGGTTTTTTGTCTCACCGATCCATAATCGGCAGAGTTTTCCTTCAGCTTAACCCCAAAGCCAGAATGAATTTTGTCATTAGAATCTTAGGGGAATCCTAATGTGTTAATCTGCTAGATTATATTTGGTCGCAGAACTGGGTGGTCTATGAGGGTGTATGTCAAATGGGTCCCCTCATAAGTCCTAAGTCCTAGGCCCTACGTAATTTTTCCAAAGGCTAAGTTTGAGGATCGAAAAAAATAAAAAATTAAAAATTAAAGAAATTAAAAATAAAAATAAAAAAAAATAGATAATAATAATAATAATAAAATTAAAAAATTAAAATTAAAATAAAATAAAAATAAATAAATAAAAATTAAAAAGTTAAAAAAAAATAATAAAATAAGTCAAAATTTCGAGAAAACAAATGCAAAATTTTAATTTTTAATTTATTAAAAATTCGACAAGCAAGATTAAAAGATATCTTGATCCTCATCAACGGTCGAGATTAGTTTGTCATGGATCACTCGAACTAGCCGTTGGGAATTTTTCCTTTAAATAGGATGCTAGGGGTCATTTGAGATCATTCGATCTGTGAGTCTTGTGCTGAAGAAAGCTCTCTTGTAAATCTTTTTTGTGCAAATAAAGAAAGACTTTGGGGTTGAAATCTTGCTAGTGTTACTCTCCTGAAGTGCTGTAAGCTGCTTTATTTTCCGCATAATTCTATTTTCAGCCATTGGTAATAGCTTGATGTAGAGTGATGTTGTGTTAGGGTCCCACCCTAACCCCCTTATTTATGTAATGGGATCATGTCATAGTCAAGAGTCAATAAAGCCCATATTAATAATTGTAAGTGGTTAATCCGCAATTAATGACGGAACCACAGTTAGTTGCAAATGGGCCGTAGTATTAGATAGATGGTATTAATAAAACCCACGGTATTGGCCCGTGGTATTGCATGTATGAGTCATATGTAAGGATAGAGACTCCCTGCGAGGAGCATCATGTCTTATTTTGTAGTCGAGCTCTGCCCTATTGGAGGTTGCCCCCTCGAAGAGGCAAGTGAACATTACTTTCCGAATAATAAAATCATTGCTATTCTGTGTTCTGGGTATCTTTTCTTCGCATATTCTGTATTTGGGTATCATTTTGCAGGTTAAGAGCATAACAAGTGGTATCAGAGCACTTTCCAGGGCCGGTGGGATCTCCATTTCTTAGCAAAAATTTTTTTTTGGCTAGAGACGTGTTTCGGCGTCTTTAAACCACGGGATCTGTCATTGAGCACATAAACCTGCGGATTTGGGGAGGCATGCACGCAGGAAATACAAGAGGTGGTCACGTCTGTTGGACTCCCTTGTAACCCCTGTGGGTACCCCTTCGAGTAGTAGCGCATTAGACAGAACCGCGCACGGATTGTCTTCCACGTACCCTCTGGGTATATTGGAAGCCCCCTAGGCTCCCTTGAAACCTCGCCATAGATAAACCATCGGCCGTCTTGTGGCTACAGTACACCGAGAACAGCACTCGGGGAGATTACTCGCCCGTACGATAGGGTAGTCGGGTTGTACGGCTAAGGGTACGGTCGATCCTCCTTAGTTAGAGCCCTGAAACATTGGGCCGAGTACTACTGCCAGACCCTTATGTATATTGCGATCTGTAGCACCTGACACTCCTCAAGACCATAGTTCCCTTTTTCTATCAGGGGATCACACAGCATCTCTTCCAGACCCGCTTGTGCAAAAGGGTGCAGCAGCAGCAGACATCAGTCCCGCAGTCTCGAGTTCGCAGATCAGCCATTCCGATCTATTAGATCCATCAAATCCGCAGAAGCAGTCTGTTTCGCCATCAGATCCACCAGATCAGAGTCGTTGTGAAGGGTTCTTATACCGGGGTATAATTTTGCAGGACTTTTGGCCGCATTGACATTTTGAGGATCTAGCCCATCAGAATCAGGATGACGAGCTGAGCACGGTGGTACCATTCAATTATTAGTGAAAATTTTTAGGCGGTCCCAAATTTTCATCAGGTTGGTGTATGGTAGAAACTAGAGCTCAAGCAATGGCCAATGAAAGGATGGACAAACTTGAAGAATCCATGCACACCCTCAGCCTTCAGCTTAACGGACTAAGTAGCCAGGTCGCGCAACTCATCCCGAAGGACAAGGAGCAAGCCCACGAGGAGGCGTATAATGGCAATGGATACAATGAGGGTGAGTCTAGCCAGTCTCCTCACGTCTGGCACACCCACCAACCACCCAGTCAGTGACCTCCCAAGTTGGATATGCATAAATTTGACGGTTCTCACCCGTCGGCATGGATAGCACAAATGGACCAGTATTTCAAACTGAATCGTATCTTAGATGATGCGACTCAGCTTATGTTGGGCCCTGGGGAGCATGTACTTGGACAATGAAAGGTGGCAATGGTGGGAATGGCATCAACATTGCAATGGACTTTTTAGGACTTGGACCCAATTTACAAAAGCTCTTCAAGGCCGCTTTGAACAGGAGGACTCTTTTTTGGGTCGTCTTACTAAGCTCCGACAGACTGGTACAGTGGATGAATATATTACAGCTTTTGAAGCCTTAGCCTTCCGCACTTGGGGTCTCTCAGATGCGTTCTACACGGAATGTTTTATCAGCGGTCTTAAAGAAGCCATCAAAGCTCAAGTCCTACTGCACCACCCTCCCACATGGACGGAGGCTTGCAAGGTAGCTCGTAACGTGGAACGTGCATTAGCAGCCCAATACAGTCGCCCAAATTTCTCCGCTAAAGGTCGCCCCCCACAGGCTCACAACACGACTCAAACACTTAAGGTCCAAAAGGTGTCACCTGCGGAAATGGCCGAAAGAAGAAAGCAAGGACTATGTTACTACTGTGATGAAAAATACTCCCCAGGTCATAAATGCAAGGAGCCCAAATTTTTTCAAATAGATGCCACTGACTACAGCTCAACAGAGGAAGATCCACCACTTGAGGACCATGAGGCGCTAGAAGAAGACAACCAACAGGACAATGTCCCTGACGAACCAGTTATTTCGCTGCATGCGTTGGCAGGGATTTCTTCCCCTCAAACTCTCAAAATCAGAGGTTTTATTAAACATCGCCCAGTAGTAGTTTTGATTGATAGTGGAAGTACACATAATTTCATCCATCAAAAAGTCGCAGAAGCAGTGCATTGTTTTGTACGCGCAGTTTCTAACTTCCAAGTTCAAATTGCGGATGGAGGCACAATGAAATGTGAAGGCCGCTGTGAAAATGTCAAACTTCAAATGGGGGATTATCAATTGAAAACCCACATGTTTGCCATACACATGGGGGGTTGCGACATTGTCCTCGGCGCTGAATGGCTCCGCACTCTTGGGCCAATCACAATGGATTTCTAGGAATTATATATGAGTTTTAAGCAGAACAACTACACACATACCCTCCGTGGACTCTAGGCGGGAGCCCCCTCTATCATCAGCTCGCATAGGATGGAAAAATTGTTAAAAAAGGGCAATCATGGAGTTGTAGCTCAATTTAATGCCATCCAGGCAGTCGAAACAAAGCCTCTGCCAATTCATCCTGAGATGCAACAGATTTTAAATAACCATCTGCCGGTCTTTGACAAGCCTCATGAGCTTCCACCCTCGCGAGGGGAACATGATCATAGCATCACCTTGGTTCAAGGGGCCCAACCCCCAAATGTGCGCCCATAGAGATATCCGTTCACCCAAAAGAATGAAATAGAAAAAATCATCAAGGAACTTTTGGAAGCAGGTGTCATTCGTCCCAGCATTAGTCCTTATTCATCCCCAGTGGTCATGGTGCTCAAGAAAGATGGGGAGTGGCGGATGTGTCCTGACTTCAGGGCCCTCAATAAGTTGACAGTCAAAGATAAATTTCCCATCCCGGTGGTTGATGATTTGCTAGATGAAGTTATGAACTAAATGGGGCTCAATTCTTCACTAAGCTGGATCTTCGCTCAGGCTACCACCAAATTCGCATGAAGGAAGTCGACATCCCCAAGACTGCTTTCAGAACTCATGAAGGCCATTATGAATTCCTGGTCATGCCATTTGGTCTTTGTAATGCCCCCTCTACTTTTCAGAGCCTTATGAACCACATTCTCAAACCATATCTCAGGAAATTTGTCCTTGTCTTCTTTGATGACATCCTCATCTATAGTTGCACTTTGGCCGCACATCTTCAGCATGTAGATCTACTCTTGCAACTGCTCCGCAAGCATAAATTATTTGTCAAGATGTCCAAGTGTTCGTTTGGCATGGCAAAAGTAGAGTATTTGGGCCACATTGTGGGGCGTGAAGGTGTCAAGGTGGGCCCCAAAAAGATCCAGGAAATGCAGGAATGGCCTCAACCTAAGACTTTGAAGAGCTTGAGAGGATTTTTGGGTCTCACGGGCTATTATCGTAAATTTGTCCGCAACTATGGTCGCATAGCGAAGCCCCTCACCCAACTCCTAAAGAAAAATTCATTCTTCTGGAATGAGGAAGCACAACAGGCCTTTACAGCTCTAAAAAATGCCATTTGTTCCACTCCAGTCTTAGCACTCCCTGATTTCACCAAATCTTTTGTCATTGAATGTGATGCTTCGGGTACATGTATTGGGGCGGTCTTAATGCAGGAAGGGCGACCATTGGCCTTCACAAGCCAACAACTCAGTGGGAGGAATCTGGGCCAATCTACCTACGAGAAGGAAATGATGGCCATCTTACATGCAGTCAAGACCTGGCGACCTTACTTATTGGGGCGACGTTTCCAAATCCGCACAGATCATCACAGTCTTAAATATTTTTTGGAGCAACGCCTATCCTCCCCACAACAAAATAAATGGCTAGCCAAAATGTTGGGATATGATTATGAGATCATTTACAAGAAAGGGAAAGACAATAGTGTAGCAAATGCATTATCTCGCCAATTTGAGCAGGAAAGTACTCTGCTAGCAATTTCCCTCCCCATTCCAGAATGGATTGAAGAGGCTCGCAGGGAATGGTTTTCACACCCCGGGCTCTCCCAACTCATTTCTCAATTGCAGGTAGATCCAAATTCCACCAAGGGCTACTCGTGGCAGGATGATATTCTTCGCTACAAGGACAGAGTCGTAATATCACCAACATCCACCCTCAAAAGTCGCATTTTGGCATAATTGCACTCATCTCCCATTGCAGGACATTCGGGCTTTCAGAAGACGTATGCTCGCACCAGAAGATCATTTTTTTGGACAGACATGAAAAAGGACATCCTTACTTTCGTAGCAGAATGTAATGTCTATCAACGCCACAAAGGGGAAACCATCAACACACCAGGCACATTACAACCATTGCCCATTCCAGCATCAATTTGGACGGAGGTTTCTATGGATTTCATTACAGGTCTTCCAAAGTCAGGGAACAAGTCAGTCATCATGGTGGTTGTGGACCGACTATCGAAGTATGCTCATTTCTGCGCCCTACCCCACCCGTTTACACCAACTTTGGTTGCTCAATCTTTCATGGATCAGATCTTCAAATTGCATGGCATGCCCACTTCTATTATGTCCGACCGCGACCCGATCTTCACCAGTAATTTTTGGCAAGAACTCTTCAGAATACAAGGCACTCAACTCAAACTCAGTACTTCCTATCATCCGCAAACAAATGGTCAAACCGAAGCCGTCAACAAATGTCTAGAAACCTACCTTAGGTGTTTCACTTCAGAAAAGCAACACCTTTGGGTACAGTGGTTACCTCTGGCTGAATGGTGGTATAACACCAACTATCATGCCACCACCAAAATGACTCCCTATGAAGTAGTATATGGTCAACTCCCACCTTCACCTACTTCGTATCTCAAGGGATGCTCAAAAGTACAAGCAGTGGATCAACTCCTACAACACCGTGCAACCATGCTTGCCCATCTTCGAGAGAATCTTCATCAAGCTCAGAACCACGTGAAGCAACAGGTAGACCAACATCGCTCAGAGCGCCAATTTCAAGAAGGGGATCAGGTCTTTTTACGGCTACAACCATATAAGCAAACATCAATCAAGGACAAGGGGTGTCGAAACTCTCTCCCAAATTCTACGGACGATATCAAGTACTTCAGCGCATTGGAGAAGTGGCCTACAAGTTGGCCTTGCCACCTACTGCAAAAATCCATCCAGTTTTCCATGTCTCATGCTTCAAGAAAGTGATTGGGAACAATTGTAGAATTCAGACCAGTCTACCTGAATTGGACGAAGAAGGGTCCATCTGGCTTCAACCCGAACAGGACCTAGACACACGAGACAAGCAACTGCGCGGCCGCATGATTAAGGAAGTCCTCGTCAAATGGAAAGACACCTCCCCGGAAGATGCAACTTGGGAACCAGCCACTATTCTTCAGCAGTTTCCGCAGCTTCAGCCTTGAGGACAAGGCTCGTCTTAAGGGGGAGGGCATGTTAGAGTCCCACCCTAACCCCCTTATTTATGTAATGGGATTACGTCATAGTCAAGAGTCAGTAAAGCCCATATTAATAATTGTAAGTGGTTAATCCGCAATTAATGACGGAACCACAGTTAGTTGCAAATGGGCCGTAGTATTAGATAGATGGTATTGATAAAACCCACGGTATTGGCCCGTGGTATTGCATGTATGAGTCATATATAGAGGATAGAGACTCCCTGCGAGGAGCATCGTGTCTTATTTTGTAGTCAAGCTCTGCTCTATTGGAGGTTGCCCCCTCGAAGAGGCAAGTGAACATTACTTTCCGAATAATAAAATCATTGCTATTTTGTGTTCTGGGTATCTTTTCTTCACATATTCTGTATTTGGGTATCATTTTGCAGGTTAAGAGCATAACATGTTGAACACAGGTATCTTGTTCACTCACTATGGTTTTAATGGTAATAGAATTTCTTAAAGTAATGGCGGGTATCTCCATTGGATTTGGAATTTAGTATTGTTTTTTCCCTCTTTATTGATCGCTGAAGTGAGTTGTGCAGGAAATCCAAATTGAGAAAATTAACGAGCGTTTGGGGAAGTTCTAGGCTGAACCAACCGACTCCCGCCAAACATTCTCTTGTAGAGCCCAACCAGTTTTAATTCTGGGCCTCTCCATTTAAGTTATCTTTTGAATGCATGAGAAGTTTTCTGAAGTGCCTCATAGCAAATCTAAAGTTCTGAAAATATTTTAGTGGATTAATGACAAATCTGGTTGTTGTAGAGTCATGAAACTGTAAATATTGTAACTGGTTTGTAGGGTTTTAGTTTTTTTTTTTATATATATTCTCCGAGTGTTTGTCCTTCCATTACATGTTGCAAGGTTTTCCGAAGATTTCAGAGGGTTTGATCAACGCCTTGTTACTGCTCAAGGTTTCTTTGTGTTACAGGGGCATTTTGATTTTTTTTTTTAGGGAGATCTGCGTTCTGTCTTAGATACATTTCTACAGTTACAGCACTCAACGTTGCCTACAGTCTCCAATCACACAGAAAAATCCAGCGGCATCATCACTCTCTCTTTCATGCTGCTATATTACCAGCGCGCTACTATTCCTCAAACCCATGCACAATTCTGTGTGCCATCCTCAGCTCCATCGTAGCTTTATCCACCTCACGCAGCAGTCGACCTTGCAAAATAAATCCTCCCCCGCTGTCATTCTTTTCCTTGAATCGACCTGTGTGTATATGTATCAAAAGATACCTCAATTTTCTTGGATTGTTGCTCCCTTGCGCAATCAGCTCCTCGTCCATCGCTCCAATCCACAGCTCTACCATTGCCATACGAATTCCCTCCACGCAGCTTATTCTGCCTTGCTTGTCCACACATCTTTGCTTGCCCCTTCAACAGCTTTCGTTCTACTTTAAAGTTTTAAACGCACCTGCACATGCACAGCTTAAACCCCGTGAACCCATTCGATTTTGTTTTTTTCAGTTTATCTTAGGATTGCAGTTATATGCGTTGATGTATATTATCATAGTCAGGACTTAGGGTTAATTTTTTTTTTATTCGAGTTTTAGAAATTAGATTATTGTTAGTTCTGAATCTTTATAAAAATATATAAATCGATTTTCATTTGATTTTAATAGTTTTAAGTTTTTGTTTACTTTAGTTTTTAGTCTAAATTTTAATTTTAGTTTTGTTTTATTTAAAAATATAAAAAATAAAAATAAAAAAATGAATTTTTTTTTTTAGGATCTGGATTTAGAATTAGACTTTGAATTTATTTAATTTAGTTTTTTTTTTTAAGTGAGTTGTTGAGATTTTTATTTTCCTGTAGCTTAGGTCTTATAATTAGATTTGGTTATAGTTTAGTTTAGTTTTATTTTGTTTTAGAATAAATCAATAAAAAATAAACTAAAAAATCATAAAAAAAATTTAGATTTGCTTTGATTTTTAGATTTATTTTATTTTAGGATTTTTTTATTTGTTTTTTAATTTCCTTTGGTTTAGATTTAATTTATTTTTGTTTTATTTCAAGCTTAGAATTTTATAAAAATACAAAAAAATATATAAAAATTAAAAGATTTTGGAAAAGCTTAACTGAAAATTGGAATTTCATTTTTGTGGTATCTATGTTCCATTTCTCTATAGTTAAGTGCACTCAAATGTTTATTTGAAGTTAGCTATATGAAAGTGGTAACTGGTCAGCATTTAAATTTTATGATCATTTAAAGCATTTAATTTTTCTTGAAGTTTAATTGTTGGATCATTTTTTAAGCATTGTGAATTTACTAGATATCTTGCATTGCTTGGGTTATTTGATGATAAATGATTGTTAATGAGTTCATATTTCTGCAAAACATTTGATAGATAGTCATTCAGTCCTTAACTCCATAAGGCACTGGTCTATTAACTTAATAAAATCAATTAAGTGCTTTTTACCCCGTGTCTCCCAACCTAACTGGTCCACAGTTGGTCATCCATTGTCCCATAGGGTCTACCCTCCTTAACCGCGGGAAATAGGTTTAAATGGAGAGATCAGGGATCAGGGTGACAACCCCCGGTCTGAGCGTTGTCGTGACAATCTGTGCGACAACAAGCAGCATGAGGGCATGCAGAAAGCTAGTTGGGGGGAGATGTTGGGCACCAAATCTGCTTATCTTTTCCTCACATTTTCACCCATCCCTTCATCCTTTTTGCACTAATTGACATGCATTTCTTATGATAAACCTATGAGGTAACCCTCCTTTCTTATGTCTCTTGGAATATTTAATTAATGAAGTAAAGTCATGAGGGTTTTGCCTATGCGAACTACTAAAACTTGTTATGTCCGCAGATTCCGGTGAACAGGTATCTCTTTCGCAGCATGTAGCAGCAGTTCCGCGATTCACAGTAGCTGTTCGGCAACGCTGAGACAGCATAACCAACTCGCAACTGTTTTCAAGCCTATTTTGGACCGTTTCTATTCTCGCTCTCTCGGCGACTAGTGTTGTTCTAAATTGTTGTATATTTTGGGCATTTAGTTGCCAGGTTTTGGGGAATATGTTATTACCCATGTATTGTATAAAAGGGGTTTTATTCCTGTGCGAAGGGTTAGCCACGCAGAGATATGTATTGTAACAACTTCTTTACAGATTAATAAAATACAAGCAATTTTGTTGTTCTATCTCTAGCTATAATTTAACGCAGCCCTAATCATAGAGTTGGGCCCGTTCTTCTGATCAAGTGCTGCGTATTTCCTTTTTGTATGTTGTTTTACTTGTTGTGTTTAATTCTTATTGTTGTTACAGATCTCTACAGATTGCGGTGAATGCCTTCTAACTTTTGCGATTTAATTTCTATTACTGTTACAGCAATGTGCTGATTTCCTAATCACGAATCCTTGGTTGATGTAAGGTTGTAGCCTTGCCCCTGCATATACCTTGCGCGTTACCTTGAAAGTTGTATGCACCCGAATTGATGAATTAATGTAGGTTGAATATTCACACTCAGACACCAACATATACCATACCTCTGTGCCACCCAACCAAGAACGGATCCCTTAATGTCTGGATCCCAAACTAAACTCTGACTCGTCCAGTCATCAACAGATCTTCCTAGATCCCAATGCCACCATGGCCAATCATCAGCACCCCTATCCCATGGCTCTGGTTGTGCTCTGTCTCCAACTATAGTTGTTGCTCCCTCAACCGAGTACCAACTCATCACCTCTCTCCAGTCTAACCCCTGACTCAATCCAATGCCAATCTCATTCTCCTGATGCTGGGATGGAACGCTGAAGAGTTGTCGACCTGTATCCCATTGCCAACTGAAGCATGTAGTATCTGACATGTCTAAGGGTCCTCGCTCTACTACACCCCTGACTAAGAATATCGCACCACCAATAGGATACCAACTCATGATCACTCGCCAATCTAATACATGGACACCTGTGTAAGGAACAAGTCTACTAGGCTAGTATTGGTCCTTGCCCAACTCACTGACTGGTCAATCAACGAGATCTGTCTAAAGCAACCTGCCCCTCTCTCTATAATAGGAAAAAGTGGGAAACATGTGCTACAAGACCTGTCTATGTACTCCTGAAGAGGGATGCTGCCTGGAAATACTGCAACTTCGCTAGCTGCTACTGCATCGACCTGCACCTCATCAGTGGGTAGGTTGAAGATGGATGCACCACTGCCTCCAAGGGATCCTCGCTCATCTGACCGAAATCTCCATGCTCCACCGGTCCACTCGTCACCTACAAAATTGTCCCGTCAGGTCCCAACGCCTCCTGATGACCCATGTTTTCAAATGCTACCTCCTTGGTGGTCATCTATACATCTGCTTACTCCTCATCAATGGCTAGCCCCAAGGATGTCTGCTCATCCTCCTCCATCATGGGCTCAACACGAGCCACCAGATGACCCCCCAAAGATGACCCATTGTTAAGTCCCTATACTACTAGTGTAACCCCTTATTATTATTATTATTGTAACCCTCTTATTGTATTATTGTGCCCATATACTCCCCATGTTGTTATTATTGTGCCCCACTATTATTATTGTTGTGCTCCTACAATATTATTGTTATGTAGGCTCTGATTGTATTGGGACCCCTTAGACTCCTCTATATGGAAAAAAGGTCTTGTCATTTGTATCATCCAAGAATTGTTTATTCGTGTAATGTAAAGGAGGTTTCCCCCGCGAAGAGACTGATTTTGAAGTCGTTGATCTATCTTTTCTTCTATTTTGTGAGCTGGTTGCATAACATTTGGTATCAGAGCTTTGGATTCTAGGGTTTCGCTGCTTCAAACAGGTCATCGTGGCCTTTTCGCTATAAATTTTTTTCTACAAAATCTCAAAAGCTGAAAATAAAACCCATTTGAGCCGAAATCTTGATGAACCTCGGTTCTGAATTTCAAATCTTTTCTCGCTATATTTTCGGAGATATGATCCAAGAGGTTAGGGTTTTTGTAGTCTCCCGAATTATATCTCAAACAAGTGACCTAGGGAAAATCATCATAACTTTCTCTCTGAGCATCAGATTGAAATTTCGTAAGATATTACAAAAAGAGAATGGACTGTAGTTTTCAGTGTATCGTTTCCAAGTCCGAAGGTCGAAACGGTGACACGTGGCACTTCGTACAAGTTCGCGCTACTAAACAAGTCGATAATCAGGCCATCGTGGGATATTTGGAATAAATCTTTCTTGGAGAATCCAATCTTAATCAAACTTGTGGGGTTGGAAAGAGGACTCAAAGGGCTACCACAGGATGAAATTTTAGACCTTGGAGATCCAAAATTACAGAGATACAACGGATTCACTATCAAGCTCCTACAAAACGAAAAACGGTGTGTAGTCTTTTTAAAATTTTGCATACGTTTGGTTTGAAAAATTAGTTTGAAGTAATTCAAAGGGCATAGTGAAGCATAATTATCATTAATTGATGCCCCGAAGAAAAGAAATGGAAACACCTAGTAAGCAACCTGAAAGCTCTACCATGACTCATGAAAAGAGGAAGAAATACAACATGATATATCAAAATTACAAGACCAAGTGCAACAAATTTCACTCTCACAAAAAGTAACAGAAGCTATAAGATGGATGGTTTAAAGAAAGGCGTGGAAGCTAAGATGAATGGCATGGAAGTTAAAATTGATGGTGTGGAATCTAAGATGGATGGTTTAGAAGTAAACATTGAAGATTTGAATAAAGACATGGAAGGTTTGAAAGCAGGTTTAGCAAAGTTGCTTCAACAAATGCTTTCTAATAGCGAAAAGGTAGTAGAGGAAACTCATGATGAGAACCAAAAAAACGTTAATCATGATTAAATAGAATCTAATGTTGGATTGAAGACCCACCATGTTCCAAAGATCGATATGAGGAAGTTTGATGGCAAGGATCTCGTGACATGGATACTACACATGGAGCAATATTTTGATCTCCATAATGTGCAAAACACACAAAGGGTACGCATTGCAACTTTATATTTAGAACCCAATCAGTTTGTATGGTATCGAAGGCTTTGATCTCGCAAACAAATTGTCACTTGGTCAATTTTTATGGAGGAAATGATAGCACATTATGAGGATACAAAAAGCAACACCTTATTTAGCCAATTGATAAATCTCAAACAAAAGGGTTCAATGGTGGAGCACATTGAGGAATTCCAAAAATTGAATACAAGGGTAAAAGATATTCTAGAGGAGCATAGAATTGATGTGTTCATATGGAATTTAAAGGATAACATCCAACATGAGGTTCGTCTTTGAGAACGTGATTCATTGGAGAAGACATTCAGGTTGGCAAGAAAAATTGAAAGCAAAATTATGGCAACAAAGAAGACTACCACTCACAACTATAAAAATAGAAGTGTTGCTTCCCCTAGTCTTCCACAACCTACAAGGTTGACACCACAACAATTAGAAAAAAAAAGAGCAAAAGGGCTTTGTTACAATTGTGATAGTAAATACACTAAAAGTCATCAGTGTACTAAAAAGAAATTATTTTACATAGATTGTGAAGAGGAGGAAGAAAAAGAACAAGAAACATCAAAAGAAGAGGATATACACCAAGAACCAACCCTAGAGAAAGAAGAAATGAATCCGACCGTATCTTGTAATGTATTGGCAGGAATTACCACTCCTCAAACTCTCAAGATAGGACATATCAAGAAGAAAAAGGTAATAGTGTGGAATGATTCAGGTAGTACCCATAATTTTATTCATTGTAAGATAGCCAAGGAATTGAATTGCTTCTTATATCCAGCATCAAAGTGTCAAGTGATGGTTGCAAACGGAGGAACCATAAATTACTTTGGAAAGTGCCATAATATCAAGTTATCCATGGAAGAATATGTAATGAATAGTTCAATGCTTTCCATTCCAATGGGTGGTGCTGATGTTGTACGAGAAGTCGAATGGCTACAATCTTTGGGTACGATAGCTTTTAATTTTCAAGAACTTTTCTTGAATTTTTTTTGGGAAGGAAAGGAAGTTGAATTAAGGGGTATCACATGGAAACCGGGAAAGATAATCAGCTCTAACAGCAAGAAAAAACTTTTAAAGAAAGAACGAGGCGTAATTGCATAATGATGTTCACTAGAGGTTCCCACATTGAAATCATCTATTTCTCCAGATCTCCAAAACGTTTTGGATAGTCATTCCAAGGTATTTGAGACTCCCAAAGGCCTCCCAGCTATTCATGTTTATGGTCATGCTATTCATTTGATTCCAGGAAGTGTTCCCCCAAACATCAGGCCTTACAGATATCCATATGCCCAAAAGAGTGAAATTGAACATATGGTTGCAGAAATGCTAGAGGTTGGTATAATTCAACCTAGTCAAAGTTCTTTCTCTACTCCAGTGGTATTGGTACACAAGAAGGATGGATCATGGCGCATGTGTCCGGATTATAGGGAGCTCAACAAGCTTACTATTAAAGATAAATTTCTCATTCCTGTCATTGATGAATTATTGGATGAATTACATGGAGCAATTTACTTCACCAAGTTGGATCTTCGTTCAGGATATCATCAAATCAGAATGAAGATTGAAGACATTCCAAAAACAACATTTAGAACTCATGAGGGTCATTATGAATTTTTGGTCATGCCTTTTGGCCTTACCAATGCACCTTCTACATTTCAAGGTTTGATGAATTCCATTTTCAAACCCTTTCTTAAAAAATTTGTGTTAGTATTTTTTTATGATATACTAATCTACAGCAAGTCTTAGAAGGATCATGTTCAACATGTTTACAGGGTGCTCAAACTATTGGATGAGAAACAATTATATGAAAAAAGCTCCAAATGTTTCTTTGGAGTACAAGAGGTGGAATATTTGGGTTATATTGTATCTCATGAAGGTGTTGAGGTAGACCCTAGCAAAATTAAAGTCATTAAGGAATGGGAAATTCCCACATCCATAAAGCATCTGCAAGGATTCCTCGGGTTGACAGGGTATCATCGCAAGTTTGTTAAGGATTATGGGAGAATAGCAACACTTGCAACAACATTACTAAAGAAAGATGCATTTTCTTGGACTCCAGAAGCAACGAAGGCCTTTGAACATCTTAAAGAGGCAATGTGCCAAGCACCGGTCTTAGCTACGCCAGACTTCACAAAAACCTTTATTGTGGAATGTGATGCCTCAGGAAATGGAATTGGTGTTGTTTTAATGCAAGAAGAAAAACCCATTGCTTTCGAAAGTCATCCAATCAAAGGAAAGTATTTACACAAAGCTATTTATGAGAAGGAAATGTTGGCAATACTACATGCACTTAAGAAATGGCGACCTTACCTAATGGGAAGACACTTCAAGGTAAAAACGGATCATGATAGTCTTAAATACTTTTTAGAACAAAGATTATCTTCAAAAGAACAACAAAAATGGGTCACAAAGATGTTGGGTTATGACTTTGAAATCATCAACAAAAACGGGAAGCAAAATGTTGTTGTAGATGCACTCTCAAGAAAGGATGAGGATGTGGAAGCATTGTTTTGTGTCATTTCTATTATCCAGCCAGATTGGATAAACGAAGGGATGAACGGAAGAATGACAAAAAAGTGTGAGCACTCATTCAAAAGTTGCAACAAGATCCCAGTACATCTGATACATTTAGCTGGAAAAATGATTCGTTATGGTACAAAGATCACTTATACCTTTGTAAGAATTCCCAACTCAAACAAAAGATTCTTCTAGAATTGCACACCTCTCCCTTAGGAGGGCACTTGGTCTTGAAATTTCTAAGTCTATCCGTTAGAAATTTAATCTATATTTTTCTGGTTTATTTCTTCTACTTGTTAATTACGAACAAGTTATTTAAAACATATAAATAACAAAATAAACACAATACAGGCTCAACCATCTACAGATCAACAACTGAAAGAAAACAAACACACAAGTGACACCATTATTTTTGGACAACTCGTCCCCGGAAAAACCCAATGCAGGAAAACTAGTGCAACAATTCTGAAGGTTTATTATTATGCAGTATATCCTTGAGTACAACTAGGTGCCAAACTGGCTCACCTGAAAAAGAAAAACAATCGGCAATAATACCTCTCTATTCGGAAGCCAAGTATTCAGAAAACCTGCCCCACGAAACCCTCTCCAGCAACACCGAAGCACTGCGTCAGCCCTCCTGACCTTTGCATTAGCTGCATCACTCCTGCAGCCCTCTACATGGATGATGGAGGCCCTCTAGCCTCTGCGTGGCCTGCTCTGGCTTTTGCATCTGCCTCTCTGCCTCTGCGTTGGTCTCTCGACACTATCTTTGCCTCTCTGTCCAATACTCACTACCCCTCGCTGCTGATCACTAATTCGACTTTACTTAGCAACCCCGCTCTAGTAAATCAAATGACTGATCACTCTGGTGTATCCTCCAACTGACCCTCAAGCCTCCTCTTATACTTTTCCTGTTGGTCCTTCAATGGCCGAAATTACATCTCTAATCAAAGGCTAAGATTAGATTTGGCTTGATGCATGTCTTTGGGAACCTTCTAACCCAGTTTTATATTAATACCCATTAATATTTTATTTTTCCTAAGTTTAGACTTAGGAACTCCATTAAAAATATTAATTATTTTAATATCTCCCAAATCGATTAGAATCTTCCCAAATCATTTCCAGGTCTTGGAGATCTCTTGTGCTTTATCATCTCCACCAATTTTCATGGCTAGAGCACATTCGATGCTACCCCAAATCAACACTTCCTCTTAGCAAGGACTGTGCTCTAGTAATACTCCTCACTGAGAATCACTCTGATTATACGGCATCGGTACCTGTGCTGATGCTAGGCCTCCCCGCCCAACATCTTCTGCATCATGTACCGCTGCCCATGGCCCTGCCACTGCCATTGTTGCGTTTATACAGCAACTCCCTCTGCATCCATGCTGCTGCTGGTCCATTCTCCCAACACTGCATCTGCACTACAACCCCCTCTCATCATGCTGCATCGTGCCACTGCACTGCAACTCAGTTACTAAGAAGTAAGTAACTAATCCACCCAACTACTGACATCTCTGTCAGGCTAGAAACACTCCCGATGTTGAAGCTGCCTCTGTCGATATCAAGTGCTCCCTCTACTGCCTCTGCGTTGCTGCAGCAACTCCCTGCACCTCGCACCGCTGCAAACCTCTTAGTGCCATCCTACACTGTTGCAGCACTTTCCGTGCCTCTCACACTGCTACAGCCTGCTAGCCTCGCGTTGCCCAGGGACTCCTGCACTGTAGCACTCTCTGTCGCTTCATCCGTATCCATCTCTACCGACATCTGCCAGTCTTGCTACTCTCTCTTCGGGGCTCCCGTAGCAAGGTATAATCTAAGAGGTTGGGTACCTCAAGGATCCTGCCTCTCATCACCTATAGTCCTCCTGACTACAGCGCGATGTCTCCCCACCTCTTCTCTAGAGGTACGTGACCACCCATGGAACAATCGTCATCCTCCTTTACCTCCTTTTCGCCTTCGTTGGCGCTGCCATGGAGTCAGACGCCTCTCCCTTAGTCTTCTTCCTCAGACACTGGTTCGCATAATGACCCAGTTCCCCACAGTTGAAGCACTTAAACTTGGAGAGGTCCTTTTTATTCCTCTTCTCCTGTTTTCCCGCAAATGCCAGAGTTGCATCCTCTTCCTTTTCCTTCTTGATTTGGACTCCTTTGCTGCTACTTTCCGTCTTGGACTGTCGTCTGATCTCTTCTTGGCGAAGGTCTACCCACAGTTCTTCCCAATCTGGAAGATTCGCCATGCCCAGTATGCTTTGGACAAATGTCTCCCACTCCTCGGAGACTGCATTTAGAGCGACCCTCACCAACATCTCCTGATCTGGTGTGGCCCCCATGGAAGTCAGTTGGTCCTGGATCTCCTTCAACCGACCGAGGAAGTGATCTATCTGCTCCCCTTCTGCATCTGGTATGACCACAGCTGATTCTCGAGTAAAATCTTCCTCTGCACAAAAGTATGCTGGTACAATGTCTTCAAGGCGTCCCACATTTCCTTTGTCGTCTCCTTCTCGGCAATATGTTGGACCACATGATCCTTGACCCCATCAAGGATGATACATTTTGCCTTGGCCATTGCCTCCTTGTACTTCTCATTATCAACCGAGTCAACTAGGATCACCACTGTTCTCAAGGCAAAGGCCTTGATGCAATGTCTATCTAGAATAGACAGGATCCTGGCCTTCCAAACCACAAAGTTGGACGCCCCGTCCAGCCTATCCTGATCCCTCAGCCCATTCATGGCCATCTCTCTGCTCTTCTTGTCGACTCCTCCGAGTCTCTCTACTTCCCTTCGGAAGTTCTCTCTTTGACTCCTGCTAAGTCTCTCTACTTCCCGCCTGGAAGTTCTCTGCTAGACTCCCTTTGAGTCTCGATTTCCCTTATGGAAATCCTCTTGCCAATTGTCAAGTTGCACCTCTCCGATCTTCTGTGCACCTGCAACACTAATCCGGATTCCTTGGCTAGAAATCCGCCTCAGTAGCAACTCCCTCTACCTTGGTTTTGCCCTGTTAGGTACTGTTCTGCCCACAGTACCCCACCAACTTCACTCCCGCAAACTGCCCACAGCTTCTTATGCCCCAGCAACTGAAGGACTGAGCCTCTAGGCTCTGCGCAATCCCGACACTGGAAAAAATGCTCCCTCAGCCAACTGCGTCAACCCTCCTGGTCTTTGCGTGAGCCTCTTTCTACCCTCCTCAACCTCTACATTGGCCTCTCTTTGGCCCGGACTGATGACGCAATCCCTTTGCGTCAACCCTTCTGTCGCTTTCTGCAAGGATCAGCTTCTGTCACTCGGGACAGCTGATTCTGCTGCAAATGCTCTGCTTCAATTGATGCCTTTAGCTCTCTTGTGATATGCAACGATGCCCCGATACCATGTTGAAATTTCTAAGTCTATCCGTTAGAAATTTAATATGTATTCTTCTGGTTTATTTCTTCTACTTGTTAATTACGAACAAGTTATTTAAAACATATAAATAACGAAATAAACACAATACAATCTCAACCATCTACAGATCAACAGCTGAAAGAAAACAAACACACAAGTGATACCATTATTTTTGGACAACTCATTCCCGGAAAAACCTAATGTGGGAAAACCAGTGCAGCAATTATGAGGGTTTATTATTATGCAGTATATCCTTGAGTACAACTGGGTGCCAAATTAGCTCACCCGACAGAGAAAAACAATCGGCAGTAATACTTCTCTATTTGGAAGCAGGTATTCAAAAAACCTGCCCCATGAAACCCTCTCCAACAACACTAAAGCACTGCGTCAACCCCCCTGGCCTTTGCGTCAGCCCTTTGAGGCACTGCACAGCCTCTGGGACCCTTTGCGTCACTCCTGCTACCCTCTGCGTGGATGACACAAGCCCTCTGGCCTCTGCGCTGTCTCTGTTGGGCTCTGCATGGCCTGCTCTGGCTTCTGTGTCTGCCTCCCTACCTCTGCGTTGGTCTATCGGAACTATCTCTGCCTCTCTATCCAGTGCTCACTGGCCCTCGCTACTGATTACTGATTCAACTTTCCTTAGCAACCCCGCTCTAGTAAATTGAATGACTGATCACTCTGGTGTATCCTCCAATTGACCGTCAAGCCTCCTCTTATACTTTTCTTGTTGGTCCTTAAATGATCGAGATTACATCTCTAATCAACAACTAAGATTAGATTTGGCTTGATCCATGTCTTTTGGAACCTTCTAACCCAGTTTTATATTAATACCCATTAATATTTTATTTTTCCTAAGTTTAGACTTAGGAACTCCATTAAAAATATTAATTATTTTAATATCTCCCAAACCGGTTAGAATCTGCCCAAACCATTTCTTGGTCTTGGAAATCTCATGTGCTTTAGCCTCTCCACCAATTTTCATGGCTAGATCAGATCCGATGCTACCCCAAATCAACACTCCGAATTTTTAAAAACTTACCACAAGGTTAAGAAAGAATTTTTTGGATGGCCTTAAATCTGATATTCAAAAGTTTGTGGCAGAATGTTTGGTTTGCCAACAAAATAAAGTTGAGACAATTAAGACCCCATGTCTTCTACAACCTTTATTCATTCCAAGGCAACGTTGGGAGGAGGTTTCAATGGATTTTATCAGAGGTTTACCCAAGTCCGAAGGAAAGAGTGTCATCATGGTGGTAGTTGATAGACTTACCAAGTATGCACACTTTTGTGCATTATCTCATCCATTTAAAGCCAATATAGTTGCTACTACATTTATGGAAACAATTCAAAAGCTATATGGAAACCCAAAGGTTATTGTAAGTGACAAAGATCTCATTTTCACTGGAAAGTTTTGGACAAAATTATTTTCTTGTCTGGGTACTCAATTAGCTCATAGCTCATCTTATCATCCTCAATCTGATGGGCAAACTGAGATAGCTAAGAAATGTTTGGAAGGATATCTTCGTTGCTTTGTATCTGATAAACAGACACAATGGGTCAAGTGGTTGCCTTTGGTTGAATGGTGGTATAACACGTCCTTCCATACTGCAACAAAAATGAACCCATTTATGGCACTTTATGGATATCATCCACCGTCCATCATATCATCTTTAAAAGAAAATTCTAAGGTTCAAGCAGTGGAAGATCACATTGAGCATCATTGATCAACAACAAGTTCTCAAACTCTTAAAGGATAACCTCGCTTTGGCGCAGAATAGAATGAAACAACAGAGAAATCAACATCACAGTGAAAGAAGTTTTGGTGCAGGTGACTGGGTATTTCTACGACTACAACCATACAAACAAATGTCCCTCAAGTAAGCTAAGAAGGATAAAAAATTATCACCAAAGTATTATGGTTCGTACAAGGTGTTACAAAAGATTGGTACTATGGCATACAAATTGGAGCTTCCTGCATCTTCTCGAGTGCACCCAGTTTTCCACGTTTCATGCTTAAAGAAGGTTATAGATGAGAAGATCCCAATTCAAACAATATTGCCAGAACTTGACGAGGAAGGAAAAATCATATTGGAACCTGAAGCAGTCACAGAAACAAGAAATCGACAGTTATGAAATCAATCAATTTCAGAGTATCTCATCAAGTGGAAGAACTTACCTGCTGAAGAGTCCACATGAGAGGATGAGAATTTTATACAGAAGCATCCAGAACTACTCAAGCGTTGAGGACAACACTTTTTGAAGGAGGGGCATGTTAGGTCCCTATACTACTAGTGTAACCCCTTATTATTATTATTGCAACCCCCTTATTGTATTATTGTGCCCATATAATCCCCATGTTGTTATTATTGTGCCCCGCGATTGTTATTGTTGTGCCTCTACAATATTATTGTTATGTAGGCTCTGATTGTATTGGGACCCCTTAGACTCCTCTATATAGAAAGGAGGTCTTGTCATTTGTATCATCCAAGAATTGTTCATTTGTGTAATGTAAAGGAGGTTTCCCCCTCAAAGAGGCTGATTTTGAAGTCATTGATCTATCTTTTCTTCTCTTTTGTGAGCTAGTTGCATAACACCCATCACGCGCACTGCGCTCCACTATGTGTTGCTCATGCTGAATGGGAACAAGTTGTTGCTCATCACTCTCCTCTACCAAACATGGCTACATCTCTGAGTTGTTGTCAACAACTCCCCCTGACTACTCATGCTCCTTAGAGGTGTCCATGGACTCAACTATAGAAGAAGAATCCTCATCCTAAAAGTTAGAAGGAATCTCCTCCTGATTTACCCGTCATCTCCTTAGTGTCACTCAAGAATGAGTGGTCAGGTCCCCAAGGTTCCTTGCAGATGAAGCAAAGACCCTTCCTCCTCAGCTCATTCCTGCTACATGGTTGTGTTGATTTCTGATAGCATCAGGTGTGCTCTAAGCCTCAAAATTTGCAGGGAGACTTGGACACATGTATTCCACAATACACACAAATCGTTTTGGGAAATTCCACCCAGAATCAATTTTATTAAAATAATTAATTATTTTTAATGGGTGCCTAAGTCTAAACTTAGGAAATTAAAATAATTAAAGGGTATTAATCTAACTGTGGGTGAAACTTCTAGAAGAAGACGAGGATCAAGCCAAAATGATCTGAGCCATTGATTAGGATCTAATATGGGTCGTTGGTTCTCAACAGAAGGATTATAAGAGGAGGCTTGAGGGGCATTTGGAAGTCACATCGAGTGGAGATCAGAAGATCGAATTTTTGAAGCATAACAATTGCCGAGAGAGAAATTCGAAGTGATCTTTTGTAGAGAGGGGCAGGGAGAGTATCCGGTGAGGAGTTTTCTTGGGCCGGAAAGTACAAGGAAAAGAGGGTAGAACGACATCCAGAGAGGCTGACGGTGGGCCACGCAGAGCTAACACAGTGGCAGCGCAAAGCCTGAAGGGAGATCGTATTCAAGCTGAGGAAATCGAGTTTCAGACGCCGGGAGCCAGGGTGTGAGACCAGGAGGCTGAGAATCGAAGTTTCCAGCCAACAGAGGGTTAAAAGGAGGTGCAGTGCAGTCCCCAGCAAAGGTGATGCAGAGACTGTGCGGGGTTGACGCAGTTCTGCGCAGAGGCTGATGCAAAAGGGACGTAGAGGCTCACTTCCAGCAAATCAGAGCCGAATCTTCCAATGATAGGGTGAGATCATCTCACTATTTCGTTTTGTCCATTCTCTCTCTATATCGGATAGCCAGTTCGATATCCAACGAATTGTACTGCATAATAATAAAACCCTTAGTTGCTGCACCGGTTTTCCTGCATTGGATTTTTGTGGGGACATTTGTCCAAAAATAACTGTGTAGATGTGTTGTGTATTTTTTTCTTGTTCAGTTTCTTGTTTCCGCATTTTATTTAAATGGTGAAGGTTGTAGTGTATTAGTTTCGATGTTTACTGTAGGAAACAATAAATAATTTTGTTCAGTAATTAACAAATAGAAGAAACATAATCAGTTGCTGCAGTAGAAATTTGGGCTTGCAAATTTTCACATGGTATCAAAGCTGCAAGTGAAACAAGAGAACAGAGCCGGTAGAACCCAGCACTAAAGGAAGAAGGGAAGTTGAAGTGATGCATAGGCAGCAAATCAAATCCCCAGAGGATTTGTGCAGTCCAAGCCAAGAGGGCAAGATCTTCATGGAAAATCTCTCTCTGAGGTAGGATTTCCAGATCGAAATTTTTCAGCGGCAGAAGGAGCAGAGCAGCAACTTCAGCAAAGAGGGGTATTTGGTGTGACGCAATTTCTGCAAGCAGTTGCTGGGCAAAAATATGTCAGAAGGAAGCAGAGAGGCACCTAAGGGAATTTCTTCCTCAAAGAATTCCTAGCCAGGGAATTTGAATTCTCATTTGCTGAGCAGCAACAAGGGGTAGCAGATCTACTGACTCCAGCATGAAGTGCGTAGGCTCGCCTAGCAGCAACACAGAGGAGAGAGGAGGTCATTCGACTTTTTTGATTGGCAGAGATGACAGCCAATAGATTAAGAGATCAGGATCGGTTGGACGTTGCATCCAACTATGTGATCTAGAAGGCAAGGATCTCATGCCTTCTAGATGAGCACGATCTCAAAACTTACGTCGACAGTGTGGTAGTTGTACCCGCGAATCCAAATCCACTCAAGAAGTACAAGGTCGAGATGGCGAAGGCCAAGTAGTTGATCCTCGACAGAGTGAGGGATCATGTAGTGTGTCACATTGTCGGCAAGGATATTGCTCGGCAGATGTGGGAAGCTTTGGCCACGCCATATGAAGGATCTTCCGAGCTGCGTAAGATGTACTTGGAGTAGAAGATGAGATCCATGCAGATGCAGAAGGGGGAATGCATTGATCCATTCCTTACGAAGCTTCAAAAGATCTGAGACTCGTTGGCAGTTGTGGGGTCAACACCTCAGCCTACCAAGATGGTGAGGCTGGCCCTAAATTTAGTCTCAGAAAAATGGCAAGTATTTGTCCAGAGCATCCTGAGCAAAGAGAGATTTCCAGATTAGGAAGGAATGTGGGCTGCTCTTCAGCAGGAAGAGATGAGGAGGGACTTAGTCAAGTGCAAACTTGATAGTAGCAGCAACGGCAGTGGGACGAAGCCAAAGGAAGAGGATGAGAATGCATCGCATCTAAGGGGCAGCAGGAGCAACAGAAGAAGAAGAAAGATGTTTCGAAGATCAAGTGCTTCCGATTTGGCTAACTTGGTCACTATGCTACACTGTGTCCTCTCAAGAAGAAGGGCAGGGACGAGAAGCATGATCTGAATGTTGCATCTGCACAAATCGAAGAGGAGTTTGTCATGATCGCCCAGAGGTGGGGTGATATAGAACTGTAGTTCGAAAGAACTGCAGATGGGCAGGATCCTTGAAGAGTCCACCTCTTGGATCAATACCTTGCTCTAGGATCCCAGATCAGAAGTAGCAGGATGGACCAATGTCAGTTGGTGCAAAGGAGTGTCGGAGTGACAGATGCAGTGGCAAGGAGCGCCAAAGACTAAGCAGCACAGAGCTAGAGTTGGTAGCAGTACAGTTGGCACAAAGAAAAGTCAACAATAGCGTAGAGGCTTCAGAGCATCAGCGCAGAGACTAGCAGCAGTCAGAACTCCAGCAACAAGATGCATCATGCTGAACACCAATTTAGTAATTTTGGATTTTTTTTGTTGCTGATGAAGTAGCAACAGCAGTTGGAGAAAGTTGCAGTGCAGATGCAGTGCTGGCAATGGCAGTGCCAGTAGCAGCACGGATGCAGAATTTGAGAGGGAGTTGCAATACAGATGCAGTGTTGACAGTGGCAGTGTCAGCAGCAATACAGATGTAATATTTGCGCAGTGGTTGATGGGCAGATATGTCAAACATCATCAACACAGAGGGAGATGTTACAAAGAAGGGTGATGCTCCAACGGGTTGCATTGCTAGAGCACATTCCTCGCTAAGAGGGAGTGTTTATTTTTGGTAGCATCGGATGTGCTCTAAGCCTTAAAACTTGCAGGGAGGCTTGGACACATGTATTCCACAATACCGATAAATCGTTTTGGGAAATTCCACATGGAATCAGTTTTATTAAAATAATTAATTATTTTTAATGGGTGCCTAAGTCTAAACTTAGGAAATTAAAATAATTAAAGGGTATTAATCTAACTGTGGGTGAAACTTCTAGAAGAAGACGAGGATCAAGCCAAAATGATTTGAGTCATTGATTAGGATCTAATCTGGGTCGTTGGTTCTCAACGAAGGATTATAAGAGGAGGATTGAGGGGCATTTGGAAGACAGAGAGTGGAGATCAGAAGATCGAATTTCTGAAGCACAGCAGTTGGTGGGAGAGAAATTCGAAGTGATCTTTTGCAGAGAGGGGCAGGGATAGTATCCGGTGAGGAGTTTTACTCGGTTATAGAGTACAACGCAGAGGCAGAATGACATCCAGAGAGGCTGACGCTAGGCCATGCAGAGCTGACGTAGTGGCAGCATAGAGCTTGAAGGGAGATCGAATTCCTGTTGAGGAAATCGAGTTTTAGAAGCTGGGAGACAGGGTGTGAGAACAAAAGGCTGAGAATCGAAGTTTCTAGCCAGCAGAGGGTCAGAAGGAGGAGCAGTGCAGTCCCCAACAGAGGTGATGTAGAGACTGCGTGGGGTTGACGCAGTTTTGTGCAGAGGCTGACGCAGTTTTGCGTAGAGGCTAACGCAGAAGGGATGCAGAGGCTCACTTCCAGCAAATCAAAGTCGAATCTTCCAGTGACAGGGTGAGATCATCTCACAATTTCGTTTTGTCCAATTTCTCTCTGTATCAGATAGCCAGTTGGGAATCCAACGAATTGTACTCAGAGTTACTACTTGCATAATAATAAAACCCTTAGTTGTTGCACCGGTTTTCCCCCATTGGGTTTTTCCGGGGACATTTGTCCAAAAATAACTATGTAGATGTGTTGTGTATTTCTTTCTTGTTTCTGCATTTTATTTAAATGGTGAAGGTTGCAATGTATTAGTTTCGGTGTTTACTGTAGGAAACAATGAATAATTTTGTTCAGTAATTAACAAATAGAAGAAACGTAATCAGTTGCTGCAATAGAAATTTGGGCTTCCAAGTTTTCACAAGTTGGTTACCACAAATCCATTCCAACTCCTCCTGGGTCAATCATCTCCTAAACAACCCAATGTTCTGCTCAACAAACCTTTTGGCTAGTTCATAAACAGCAGGTGAAACCAATTGTTCTCTCCTCCACATAGACAACAATCTAGATTGCAACCTCCTGCAAATGACATCATGGCCTCCCATACATGAGGATAAAATGGATTGCATGTGTTATGACTGTGTCAGGATGATGTTTCCTAATGCTGAAGAATCATTGGAACATCTGCAGGATCAAGTCATCACACTCCAGGTCAAACATGAGGTCATAAGATCTAACCAAGGCCATGACTTCTAGAACCTCTAGCCTCTTCCCAAAGGTAGGGCTCTCACTATTGTCCAAATCCTGAAAGTTCTCCACTATCAATCTGAAGACTCTCCTCATTATGTCATCACTGTAAGGAGGTATAGGTGTAGTAAGCATCATGATACTACTGAGACAAGAAGCAACTGGAAGCTTGACCCCTGCACAAGGATGACCCAAATACTTGGGTTGTAATAAGGCAAGCATGGTTGGTTTTAGAGCCCAAATCAAGCTCTTACCATTTGGATGATCCACCTTGGAGAGGAGTGAAGCAAGTTCTTCCAATTTGAGAAGGGCTTTTATTGTAACCCCCATGAAACTCAAGTATATCCCAAGTGTATAGATTTCATGCCCCATTTCATATTCCCTCTGTGGCTGCTCTTGCAGTAGCATAGATCCCCTTGGAAAGGGATCGGTTGATTGTTGTTGCTAGTTTGTTAAGAGCCTTTGTGACGGTCTCATCCATGTTTAGTTCAATGATGACAAGTACAATTGTGATGATGAGGCCTCTATTTTCTAATTTTTTCAATGAATCCTCCAATTAGACATTTTGTCAAACATGTCATGTGCATACTATTGTAGGTAACTTTGAGTAGTTTTTAGTTCCCAAGGAATGGTTTACAATGGAGTAACATCACCCATGAGCAAATCATCAATAATGACAATTGATTTTTGCAGAAAAGTATACCACACATCCAAGCATGGTGTAGGTTTTAACCCCGTACAGAAATTACCTGCATACTAATTCTAAAACACAGAAAATAAACAATGCGAGAGCATAACACATAAAGCCAATGTTGTGAACATCGGCATCAGGATAAAATCGGCAAGGGTCTGCAAAATGAAAAATCGTAAAAATCGGGAAAAAATTAGTAAAAAATCGGCAAACATCGGCAAAATTAAGATACCATAAAAATATCTTTAAAAATCAGCAAACATCGGCCAGGCCAAAAAATCGTGATTTCGAGATAAAATTGGGATGTTATCAAGATGTTCGCGACACTGCATAAAACACATGTACACAGAGATTTTCACCTGGATCCCAAAACCGGGACTTCCAGATTGAGTTTTCATTATATTCCTTTCAATGTTACAATACATATTTATACATGCCGAAGCATCCAATACCATGGACCGAAAACCATCGCGTCTGTTGACCACTACGTGTCAACTACCCATAGCAGTACACCCCCGACATGTCCGTGCCATTTGACAGTCATCGTCGACCTGATCATGTTATGTTGTAAACCCAATCTGCATGTATAAATTGTAAATAATCTTAGCAGATCTGAGTTATGTATGTAAATTGCCTAGGTGGACCTAATTTTCTAGTGATAATCCACGTTCCGGAAGGTTTTTTGTCTCACCGATCCATGATTGGCAGAGTTTTCCTTCAACTTAACCCCAAAGCCAGAATGAATTTTGTCATTAGAATCTTAGGGGAATCCTAGTGTGTTGATCTGCTAGATTATAGTTGTGTCACAAAACTAGGCGGTCTATGAGGGTTTATGTCAAATGGGTTTTCCCCCTTGAGATGTAAAATTGTAAAAGTCATGATGTAAAGTGTCTTGAGGGTTAGAAAATGTTTTAATCCTCTCATAAGTCCTAGGTCCTAGGTCCTAAGTGATTTTTCCAAAGGCTAAGTTCAGTGATCCAAAAATAAAAATTAAAAATAAATAAATTAAAAAATCAAAAAATAGATAAAAATAATAATTAAATTAAAATAATTAAATAAAATATATATATAAAATAAAATAAAAATAAATAAATAAACAAAAAATAAAAATAAAATAATAATAATAATAATATAATAAAATGAGTCGAAATTTTGAGAAAACAAATGCAAAATTTTAACTTTTTATTAAAATTTCGACAGATGAGATTAAAAGGTATCTTGATCCTCATCGATGGTCGAGATCATTTTGACATGGATCACTCGAACTAGCCGTTGGGAATTTTTCCTTTAAATAGGGTGCTAGGGGTCATTTGAGATCATTCGATCTGTGAGTCTTGTGCTGAAGAAAGCTCTCTTGTAAACTTTTTCTGGTGCAAATAAAAAAAGACTTTGGGGTTGAAATCTTGCTGGTGTTACTCTCCTGAAGTGCTGTGAGATGTTTTATTTTTCTGCATAATTTTATTTTCAGCCATTAGTAATAGCTTGATGTAGAGTATTGTTGAACACAGGTATCTTGTTCACTTACTAGGGTTTGAATGGTAATAGAATTTCTGAAATAATGGCAGGTATCTCCATTGCATCTGGAATTTAATACTGTTTTTCCCCTCTTTATTGATGGTTGAAGTGAGTTGTGCAGGAAAACCTTATTGAGAAAATCAATGGGCGTTTGGAGAAGTTCTAGGCTAAACCAGCCAACTCCCGCAAAGCATTTTCGTGTAGAGCCCAGCGAGTTTCGATTATGGGTCTGACATTTAAAGTTTATTTTTTTTAATTACATGAGAGAATTTTGAAGTATCTCATAGTAAATCTGAAATTCTGAAAATATTTTTGTGGATCACTGACAAATCTGGCTGTTGTAGAGTCATGAAACTGTAAATAACTGTAGCTGGTTTGTAGTTTTTTTAATTTTTATATATATATTCTCTGGCTGTCTATCTTTCCATTACAGGTTGCAGGGTTTTCTGAAAATTTCTGAGGGTTTGATCAGCTTCTTGCTATTTCTCAGGGTTGCTTTGTGTTGCAGGGGCATTTTGAATTTTTTGAAACAAATCTACGGAGGCACAGCCCTCAATGCTGCCCACAGTTTTCATATCGCTCAGCTATCGTTTTGCGCTTTTGCCGCACCTTGGCCCTCATCCACACACCTGCAAACTACAAGCATTCGAAATATCATTTGCTAAGCTTTCTTTCACTCCCTTCACATTGTTTGCTCATCCCCCATTCATCATTCCACGTCCCTCTTTTCTCCTCACGCAGCCTTCACGCTGCCCCCTCCATTTGCGCGTTGCCTCATTGCTACATGTAATTCTAAGTCAACATCTTCACCTAGCAGTCCATCCCACGCTGCTACCACTAACCCTTTCTTTCTACGTGCATTTGCAAGCAATCCACGAGCTCCAATTTTTTAACCTATGATATCTGCGGCTCTCTCACTGAACCACGCAACTGTTTACCTGTGCGTTCAACTTCAAAGCGCTGCGTTCGAGCCCTCTTCGCGTCACTACTCACATCTACGCGTTACCTTTCCTGCCGTCGAGCTCTCTTCTTCCCTCATCGAGCTCCTGCACAAGACGACAAGCAGCCAGACATTTACGATTTTCATTTCTTTTAATCACCACGTATGTGCTTAGTTGGTTAGGGTTAGCGTTTAGTTTGTTGATTTCGATTTTTCTTATAGCCTTAACGTTTGTAGCTGGGGTTCATTGTATGCATTCATTTTCCAGTTTCGACTTTAGATTCTCCGCTTGAAGCGTTTCAGTTTCATTTCAGTTTTTTTTTTTGTGCGTATAATTTCATATAGTGTAGTTTTAGTCTAGAACTATCATTTTTTTTTAAAGATTTATTTCTTTAACCTTTGTTTTATTTTGATCTTAAATTTACAATTATAATCATAATATATATATATATATATATATATATATATATATCATAAACATTTAAATTTAGATTTAGAATTAGACTTTCTTTTTACTTTTGATTTCATAGCTTTAAAATCCAAAAAAAAAAATTAGTTTGTTTTGATTTTAAAATTAAAAATATAAAAATCTCTCATAAAATATAAAAAGGGCATAAAAAGTTTTCTTTTAACTTAGATTAGATTTTTGTGTTATTCAAATTTTAGATATAAAGTTTCATTTAGACTTTAGTTAGCTTAGTCTCGTTTTATTTGAAGATATAAAAACATTTTGGAACTTTTTTGCCAGTTTCAATCTTGGCTCAGGGATTTGTCATGTTTGTAATATATCTTTTCTACTGAGGCTAAAATTTTGATGTGGGATTAATGTTCATAATTTTCATGTGGTTAAATATGCTTGAATGATCATTTAAAGATTAGCTATATGAATCTTTGGTTAGTATTTAAAATTACGTGGTTATTTAAAGCACTTAATCTTTTGAATTTTAATTGCTGGAATATTGTTATGCCATTGAGCATTTATCGATTATCTCGCATTTGTAAAAGTTAATTTTTGTTTGAGTTATTTGATGGTAAATGATTGTTAATGAGCTCATCTTTCTGCAAGCATTTGATAAATAATCATTCAGCCATTAACTCCATAAGGCATTGGTCTATCAACTTAATAAAATCAAATAAGTGCTTGTTTTCCCTCGTGTCTCCCAACCCAACTGGTCCACAGTTGGTCATCCATTGTCTAATAGGGTCCACCCCCCTTAGCCATGGGAGACAAGCTTAAACGGAGAGATCAGGGATCAGGGTGGCAGCCCCCGGTCTGAGCGTTGTCGTGGCAATCTGTGCGACAACAGCACCCAAAACCATGTGCGAAAACCATGCACAAAACCATAGGTAGGTCCGCCCACCTAATATAGGGTCCCAAAAAAAAATCTCGGGTCATTGCCCCGGACCCCGTAGAGGGGGCTACCCGCCCCCCTCAAACCACCTGTGACGCCCCCGCTGCGCAATCGGCGCAACGAAGTGGGGGCTCCGCCCCCCTCTAAACCCCTGGTTAACTAGGAGGGCTAGTCGTGGAAAGAATATAACACAGCCCAACATTCTCCCACTTGTTGTTTTCTTTCCATAGGGGGCCACAGGAGAGCTTGGTCATTTATCCAACCCTGCAACGCCCATTGTTTCTCTACACCAAGAGAACTTCTCAGAGCTCACTGATTTTGTCAATGCATCTGCAGTATTCTTCAAAGTGTCCACCTTTACCAGCAACACATTTTTGTCTTCTATCATATCCCTCACAAAGTGATACTGAACATCAATGTGCTTTGTCTTTGAATGATAAGCACGGTTCTTTGCCAAGAAAATTGCAATTTGGCTATCACGGTCTATCCTTATAGTTCCCTATACTAACCCCATACTTGAACACAATCTTTGCAACCAAACTGCGTCCTTGCTTGCATGAGTGGCTACCATGTATTCTGCCTCTGTAGTTGATAGTGCCACTATAGATTGTTTCTTACTCATCCAACTGACTGCACCTCCAAATAGGTTAAACACATACCCACTTGTAGATCTTCTCTGATCCAGATCTCCAGCCTAGTCTGTATCAACAAAGCCACAGATATCCAAAACTCTGTCCAATCCTCATCTTCCTTGGTAGCACAAACCATAATCACTAGTGCTACGGAAATACATGAAAACCCGCTTCATTGTTGTCCAATGCTCCTTCCCTGGTTTTGACATAAACTTGCTCAATACTCCCACTGCATGTGCAATGTCTGGTCTAGTACAAACCATCGCATACATCAGGCTACCGACTACACTTGCATATGGAACACGGGACATGTCCTCTTCCTCTTCTTGTGTCTTGGGACACTATTCAGCAGATAACTTGTACACTTACAAGAATAAGAACCTTCACTAGTTTACTATCCTGCATATTAAACCTCTGCAATATTGTCTCAACATACTTCCTCTAGTTTAACCAGAGCTTCCTCTTTGCCAATCTCTTTTCATTTCCATGCCCAAAATATAGTTTGCAACACCAAGATCTTTCATGTCGAATTTGGAGGACAATTGGGTCTTCAAATCCTGGAAAATTTCTTTGTCATTTCCAATCAACAACGTGTCATCCACATACAAGACCAGATAAATAATACGGTCACCAATTAATTTAAAATACACACAGTGATCTACTTTGCTTCTGGTGAAGCCAAGTCCCCGTATAAATGTATCAAATTTCAGATACTACATCCTTGGTGATTGTTTTAGCCCATACAGACTTCTTTAAACTGGCATACCAGTTCTTTCTTACCCTTCACCGCAAAGCCTTCAGGTTGCTTCATGTAGATCTCCTCTTCCAGATCCCCGTGGAAAAATGTTGTCTTCACATCCATCTGTTCTACCTCAAAATCAAAAGCAATAGCAACAGATAAAAGTAATCTAATAGAAGCTACCTTGGCAAAAGGAGAAAAAATATCACCAAAATCAATTCTCGACACCTGGGAATAACTTTTTGCTACCAACCGAGCTTTGTATTTCTCCACCTTTCCTTCTGCATTTGTCTTCTTCTTGAACACCCATTTGCTGCCAATGGGTTTCCTTCCAGCCAGAAACTCCACCAAATCCCAAGCCTCATTTTTGTGCAAAGATGCCATTTCATCAACCATGGCCTCTTTCCAAAGTTTTCCATCCTCTGAATCTTCTGCTTCCTTCACAGTTCTAGGATCATCATCAGTAATAGATAAAGCAAAATTTGAACAGAAAGAAGATGGACTATACCTTTCTCGCTGCCTTCTTTCTCACATTGATCTTCTCACACCCAAAGTTTGTGGCTTTTCATCTTTTGATTCCTCTTCTGCTGTAGAGTCTGATTCTTCCTCCTTAAGCTCAAACTCTATCTTCTCCGGTTCCTTTGATGGCATTTCATATTTAATAATATCTTTCACCTCTCTGAACACCACATCTTGGCTGTACACAACCTTCCTTGTTACTGGGTTCCAAAGCTTATAACCCTTTAAACCATCCTTATACCCAATAAAGATGCACTTTTCAGATTTACTATCCAACTTTGTTCTTTTCTCCTTTGGAACATGTACATATGCATCACATCTAAATACCCTCAGATGTGAAAGAGAGGGTTTCTTACCAGTCCATACCTCTTGTGGAGTCTTATCCTCCAACGCTGATGAAGGTGATCTGTTGACTAGGTAACATGTTGTCTCCACCAACTCTGCCTAGAATTCTTGTCCTAACCCGGCACCACTGAGCATACTTCTTGCCCTTTCCATCAACGTCTTGTTCATTCTTTCTACAACTCCATTTTGCTCAGGAATGTATGGAGTAATCTTCTGTCGTGCTATACCACACTTCTTACAGAACTCCTCAAATTCTTCTTGCAAAACTCTCCACCATTATTTGTCCTCAGCACCTTTATCTTCTTCTCTGTCTGGTTTTCCACCAGAGCCTTAAATTCTTTAAATCTGTCAAAGACTTCAAAATTCTTCTTAAGGAAATATATCCATGTATTCCTTGAGAAGTCATCTATAAATAATACATAGAACACAGACTTACCTAGTGATAGAACCTTCATAGGTCCAAACACATCACTGTGCACAAGCTCTAATATCTGTTTCGCCCTCTTACCACCAGAGGGGAAACTCACTCGATTTTGTGTCCCATATACACAATTTTCACAGAAATCAAAATCCAGAGAGCTATTAGTCATACCTTCTACATACCTTTACCATGAAGTATTCAAAGGCCCTTCTCTCCAATATGTCCAAGACTTTGATGCCATAACATGGTCTTTTCTCCAGAGACCATTAGATTTTCTGCTCCACTTTCAGGAACCATAGAACTGTTGCACCCATCAATAACAGTGCTACCTTGCAGCTTGTACAGAGTTTCAACCCGAACTCCCCGCATCAATACCAGCGCTCCCCAAACCATCTTGCAGGTATCTTTCTCAAACATTGTTTTAACTTTTTACACCTGCATCATCCAAATTGCTTACAGAAATCAGATTTCTGGCCAATGTAGGAATATGCAGAACACCCGGAAGTGTTCTAACCCTTCCACCTTACAACTTCAACTTTACTTTTCTGCGACCAACAATTCGAGCCTTCCTATCATCCCCTAAGAAGACATCACCACCATCATATTTCTCATACTCACAAAACCACTCTCTATGAGGAGTGAAGTGAAAGGATGCACCTGAGTCAATCAACCATGCCTCATGATCTACATGTGTACTTGAAGAAGCCAAGTATACATCCCCATCTTCATCTAAAATGGTTTTCACCTCTGCAGAAGGAGCATCATCAAATCCCTTTCCTTTGTCAAGAGCTTTAGATTTACAGTCCCTTTTGTAGTGCCCTTCCTTTCCACATTTCCAGCACACCTTTACAGGTTTTCCTGGAGATTTAGATCTGCCTCTAGATTTAGATCTCCCACTCGATGACTTATTTTTATTTTTGTTCTGGAACCGTCCTCATATAGACAAGGCATCACCATTCTGGTTGTCCATATTTTTCCGTCTCATCTCCTCCGTCAGCAAGGATTAGACTATTTCATCAAACTGCAAGGCAGTTGCATTGCTACCAATTGCAATAACCATACTATCCCACGAATCTGGTAGAGAACATAACAAACTGATGCACTTATCTTCATCTGAAATTTTAATATCAACAGATAATAACTGACTTACCATAGTATTAAAATCGTTTAGACGCTCTGTCGCCGAATCTCCATCTTTCATCCTCAAGTTATACAGCTTTTTCTGTAGGAACAATTTATTCACCAGAGACTTAGATTGGTACAAAGTCCCTAACTTGACCCACAAAGCCTTAGCCATAGCTTCCCCTGATACATTCAGCAATACTGAATCTGAGACACAATCGTATTATGCTCTTTGCCTTACGATCCAACTTCTTCCATTCTTCATCGAACACTCCCATTGGTTAGTACCTGGATCTACTGCGATCCATTGATCTTTATCTACCAACAGATTGTTGATTTGGGGTAGTATCAAATGTGCTCTAGCCATGAAATTTGGTGGAGAGGTTAGGGCACATGAGATCTCCAATACCCAGAAAGGGTTTGGGCAGATTCTAAACAGTTCAGGAGATATTAAAATAATTAATATTTTTAATGGAGTCCGTAAGTCTAAACTAAGGGAAAATAAAATATTAATGTGTATTAATATGAAATTGTGTTAGAATGGTCCAAAGACATGGATTAAGCCAGATTTAATCTTAGCCGTTGATTAGGCACTTAAACTCGGCCGTTGATATGTCAACAGGAAAAGTATAAGAGGAGGATTGAGGGTCACTTGGAGAACATATCAGAGTGATCAATCAGTCTATTCTCTAGAGCGGGGTTTGCTAAGAGAGATAGAATTAGTGATCGAGAGATGCAGCTGAGGGGCATTTGAGTACAGAGAGACAGAGAGGCAGAGACAGTACCGGGAGATGCAGCTGAGGGGCATTTGAGTACAGAGAGACAGAGAGGCAGAGACAGTGCCGAGAGAGCAGCATAGTAACCGGGGAGAGTGACGCAAAGCCAGCCAAGGCTCATGCAGCGCCACGCAAAGGCAGCCGGGAGCTGCGCAAAGCCTTAGAGAGGCCAGCATGCTGACGCAGAGGGCCAGAGGGCTGACGCAAGGCCTCCTAAGGCTGACACAGACCCATTCGGGGTGATGCAGGGCCAGCGTCGGGTAGAGAGGGGCTGACACAATCCAGAGAGAGGCTGATGCTGGGGTTTCTAGGGCAGATTTGTGCTGAGTAGCTGCTGGAAGGATTATCCGGGGTTTCAACCAGGAGATTTGTCAAAAACTGAGAGGTATTACTGCCAAGGAAATTCTTTGTTGGGTAGGTCAGTTTCAGCACCCAGATTGTACTCTGATATTGCTTAATAAGAAAACCCTTAGATAGCTGCACCGGTTTTCCCACATTGGGTTTTTCTAGGGACATTAGTCCAAAAATAATGGTTTCATTTGGCGTGTTTGTTTCTGTTTCTTTTAGTTGTTGATCTGTAATATGTTGAGCATGCACTAGTGTTTATTTTCAATATTTACATTGTAATAACTTGTTAAGTAAAATAACACGTAGGTATTAATATATAAGATAAAGTGCATGGAGGGTTTCTAACTAAGTAAACTTAGAAACTTCAACATGGTATCGGAGCGTGATTGCAGATCACAGGAGGACTAAGGACATCAACCGAGGGGAACAATAGCAGCAAAAAAACAGTTGTCCTAAGGTGACAGAAGTAGTTTCTCGCAGAGCAGCAACAAGGGAAGGGTGACGCAGTGCCTGTGTCATCAAGGGTGATCCGAGAAGAGGCAGCACAGAAGCTAAGGAGGCAAAGGGAGCCTCACGGAGAGCCACGCAGTAGCTAGGAAGGCTGACGTAGTTGGCTGAAGAGGTCGAGTTGCTGGTGTCGGGATTGCAAAAGCCTAGGAGCTCTCACTTTCAAGTTGCTAGGGTTTAGAAGGCTGTGGGAATATTGCATGACAGAGCAAGGCCAGAGGAGCTATTTCCGAGGGTTTCTAGCCGAGGAACCCGGATCAGTGGTGCGGTTGCACAAGACGATCAGAGTAGGGGGCATCTCGATAGCGGCAAAACGATTTCCAGAAGGGAAATCAGGACTCAAAAGGAGTCCAGAAGAGAACTTCCAGATGGGAATTACAAACTCAGAGGAGTCGAACAAAGAACTTCCAGGAGGGAAGTAGAGGAGCATCATGCCACTACATGGAGTAAGAGACCAGGATAGACTAGACGGAGCATCAAACTTCGCAGTCTGGAAGGCCAGAATCTTATCTATACTTGACAGAAACCGTGTCAATAACTTCGCCTTGAAGGTAATAGCTATCCCTGTTGACCCCAATGATAATGACAAGTACGAGGAGGCAATGGCGAGGGCCAAGAGCATCATCCTTAACGGGATCAAGGATCATGTAGTACCACACATAGCCGAGAAGGAAATGGCATTTGAGATGTGAGAGGCTCTCAAGAAATTGTACCAGCAAACTTCTATGCAAAGAAGAATGCTACTTGAGAACCAGTTGAGGTCGTATTAGATGAAGAAGGGAGAGTTGATTGACACCTTCCTCGAAGGACTGAATGAGATCCGAGATCAATTGATTGCTATAGAAGCAACACCGGATCAGGAGTTAATGGTGAGGACATCCCTGAATGTTGTCTCAGAATACTGGGAGGTATTTGTCTAGAGTATACTGGACAGAGGGACTCTCCCACCTTGGACGAGATGTGGACAGCTCTTCGCCAGGAAGAGATCAGATGGCAGTGGTAGATGGGTAGCAGTAGCAAGGGGATCAAAGTCAAGCATGAGGAGGAAGATGTTGCCCTAGCATCTGAGGAAAAGCAGGAAAAGCGGAAGAAGAAAGATCTCTCCAAGATCAAGTGCTTCCACTGTGGGGACCTGGGTCATTATGCGACCCAGCGTCCAAGGAAGAAGAGTAAGGGAAAGTCTTTCGAGACTAAGGCAGCACCAACACGGGCAGAGAATGAAGTTTTGACAAACGATGACTGTGCCATGAGTGCACATGCGCCACTTCAGAAGAAGTGGGGAAACATCAAGTTGTAGTCATGCGAACTACAGGCGATGAGGGGCAGGATCCTCAAGGTACCCAGCCTCTTGGTTTAGACCTTGCTACAAGAGCCCCGGAGAGGAGTAGCAGGACTGGCTGAATTGAGTAGAGATGGATGCGGATGGAACGAAAGGGAGAGCTACAGTACAGGAGTCCTGAGACGGCTCGCAGGCTGCAGCAATGCGAGAAGCACAGGAGTGTTGCACCAGTGCAGGATGGCACAGAGAGGTCTGCAACGGTGCGAGATGCAGGGAGTTGTTGCAGCAGCACAGAGGTCAGAGAGGGAGCACTTGTCAGCGGCAGAGGGAGTTTCAGCATCAGTGGGTGTCCTAACCCAACAGGGAGGTCAGATTGGGAGATCAGTTACTTACTTCTCAGTAACTGGGTTGCAGTGCAGCAGTGGGAAGCAGGATGCAACATGATGAGAGGAGGTACAGTGCGATGCAATGCTGGGAGAAAGGACCAGCAGCAGCACGAATGCAGAGGGAGCTGTCGTACAGATGCAGCAGTACAAGATATAGCAGTGCAGAGGATGGTGGGCAGCATGCCTAGCATCAGCATAGGGACTGATGCCGGATGATCAAAGTAATACTCAGTGAGGAGTATTGCTAGAGCACAGTCCTCACTAAGAGGGAGTGTTGATTTGGGGTAGCATTGAATGTGCTCTAGCCACGAAATTTGGTGGAGAGATTAGGACACACAAGATCTCCAATACCTAGAAAGGGTTTGGTCAGATTCTAAACAGTTCAGGATATATTAAAATAATTAATATTTTTAATGGAGTAATGGAGTCCCCAAGTCTAAACTTAGGGAAAATAAAATGTTAATGTGTATTAATATGAAACTGTCTTAAAATGGTCCAAAAGACATGGATCAAGCCAGATCTAATCTTAGTCATTGATTAGGGACTTAATCTCAGCCGTTGATATGTCAATAGGAAAAGTATAAGAGGAGGCTTGAGGGTCACTAGGAGAACACACCAGAGTGATCAGCCATTCTATTCTCTAGAGCGGGGTTTGCTAAGAGAGATAGAATTAGTGATCGGGAGATGCAGCTGAGGGTCATTTGAGTACAGAGAGGCAGAGATAGTGTCGGGAGAGCAATGCAGTCGCCGGGGAGAGTGATGCAGAGCCAGCCAAGGCTCACGCAGGGCCACGCAGAGCCAGTTGAGAGGTGCGCAAAGCCTCAAAGAGGCCAGCGTGCTGACGCAAAGGGCCAGAGGGCTGACGCAGGCCCATCCGGGGTGACGCACGGCCAGTGTGGGGCAGAGAGAGGCTGACACAGTCCAAAGAGAGACTGACGTTGGGGTTTCTGGGGCAGATTTGTGCTGAGTAGCTGTCGGAAGGATTATCCTGGGTTTCATCTAGGAGATTTGTCAGAAACTGAGAAGTATTACTGCCAAGGAAATTCTCTGTTGGGTAGGCCAGTTTCATCACCCAGATTGTACTCTGATATTGCTTAATAAGAAAACCCTCAGATAGTTGCACCGGTTTCCCCACATTAGGTTTTTCGGGGACATTAATCCAAAAATAATGGTGTCATATGGTGTGTTTGTTTCTATTTCTTTTAGTTGCTGATCTGTAATATGTTGAGCATGCACTAGTGTTTATTTTCAGTATTTACATTGTAAATAACTTGTTAAGTAAAATAACAAGTAGGTAGGAATAAATCAGATAAAGTGCATGGAGGGTTTCTAACTAAGTAAACTTAGAAACTTCAACACAACTCCTCCATCTTGAGTTTCCATAGCTCAAAACTTTGACCATTAAATTTCTCGATCTCTATCTTTCCACTGCTCGCCATCTTCTTTCACCACCAGAATCGACCCCGCAGATACCCCTCAGCAACAAAAGCATCCCTTTGAAGCCAAAACAACTCTAATACCAATTGTAGGTTTTAACCCTGTACAGAAATGACCTGCATACGAATTCTAAAACATAGAAAATAAACAATGCGAGAGCATAACACATAAAAGACATATACACAGAGATTTTCCCCTAGATCCCAAAACCGGGACTACCAGATTGATTTTTCATTATATTCTTTTAAATGTTACAATACATATTTATACATGCCGAAGCATCCATAACCCCGTACAGAAATTACCTGCATACGAATTCTAAAACATAGAAAATAAACAATGCGAGAGCATAACACATAAAAAACATATACACAGAGATTTTCCCCTAGATCCCAAAACCGGGACTACCAGATTGATTTTTCATTATATTCTTTTAAATGTTACAATACATATTTATACATGCCGAAGCATCCAATACCATGGACCGAAAAACCATCACGCCCAAAACCACGTGCGAAAACCATGCACAAAACCATAGGTAGGTCTGCCCACCTAATATAGGGTCCCAAAAAAAAATTCCTGGGGTGCTACCCTGGACCCCGTAGAGGGGGGCTACGCACTCCCCTCAAACCCCCTGTGACCCCCCCGTTGCGCAATCGGCGCAACGAAGGGGGGGCTTCGCCCCCCCTCTAACCCCCCGTTAACTAGGAGGGCTAGTTGTGAAAAGAATATAACACAACCCAACACGGAATGTATTCTCCTCTATCTAAATGTCAGTTCACAAATTACAGGCATGAATTTGTTTACGTTCAACATTCTACAACTAATTATATAGTAGATCCATACTCAAGGAAACTGAATATACAGTGGAACCTGGACAGTCGGCTGAACAATGCTTAAGTTCTTGCTCCAATCATTATATGTGCTCTTTTAAACCCACACAACTAGCAAATGACTCCCAAAACTGACCAACAATGGAGAGAAGGCTTCGATCTAGAACAGCTTTGCAATTCAATTCTCCTTTTTGTCTGGTGCCAATGTCTTCAAACCAAACTATACGGCCTCTCAACTAATATTGTTGAATACTTCAAGGATCTCATCCCCTTTCTCTTCCTTATAAACAGTGGTAGGATGACATGGGACAATAAAAACCCTGCTTTAAGGATACAACCCAGTGAGATAACAATTATGAGACCGATTTGCCAGACACACAGGGTATTCGGCCTCCCTATATTGTACCATAATTTGGCCTTAAAACCATTGTTATCACACAAAATTTTGGCCTATTGTGACCCCTGTTGAAGCACAATAAATTCAACCTTGGAATCACTACTGCCACACAATTTAATTCGGCTCTTTTCTCTTCATATACTGGGCCTCTTATTTCTGGAAAATTTCGGACAAGGAAACTTCCCAAATAGCCACAAATCTCTAAGTTTTCTAGTGAGTTTTCCCGTGAGACATTTTGTTATATCATGCACACACTGGAGTGAAGGTTCAGCTGTGTAGTTGAAGTTTTCTCCACTGTACAATGACCAAATCAACTTCTTCACTGACCAAAAATCTTGACCTGACTGCCTCAAACCATGGAAATCCATCTTGACCGCCATAAGGGAAACCAGAAAAGGGAACATGACAATTTCAGCTCTATTGCAACAGAAAATTTCTGTAGCTATTTGGCAGCCAGTTGAAAGGAGTAAGCTTAAAATTGGAGTCCCGGATGATCAGTAAAATTTGTCCAAACCCTTTTTGGGTTTTTGTGGGTTTAGTGAGAGTAATCAGGGGTTAATTTCGTAGAATTTTCTGGGTGGTGTTTTTGGCAGAAATCAGTTTTCCAGATAGCAGTTAGCAATAGAAATTACTTGAGGAGGGCACAGTTCATGTCTGGACCATTTGCACCACTTGGGTCTGTGAGATATTTCTAGGTTTGGTTGGGCTTATTAAGGAGATGTGCCAGCTAAAATTTCAGGAGTTTCTGAGCACATTTGAGGCATATTTCCCAATTTCCTCCCAGCCGCTGAAGCAGAAATTTCTGGGGCAGCACTGAGCTTTGGTGGGCAGATCTTCCGGCACTTGGGCATTCAATTTGCAACCTGGGTTTTTCCTTGCTTGTTGTAGAAAGCCCAAGTTCCTCTTTCTCTACCTATATTGTACTCATTCTGCTCCAATTAATAAGATGACTCAGATTTTTGGTGCCATGTCCTGTGTTTGATAATTGTGTGTGCATGTAAAATTTGGTTGTTGTTCATAGTTTATGTTACTATTATCCACTTAATTTTTCCACTAGGAATATTACAAAATGAGATATATTTGTGAATAATTTAGTGACCTTGTGAAATTTTAATTTCAAGTTAATATAGAGACAAACCCAGGTCTGAGTTACAAAGATATTTAACCCTATGTTTAGTCAAGAAACAAACAGAGTGTTTCCTACTCTGTTTGGATCAAGTCGTACATATGAGAACAACAAACACATCATACACATTATTCTAATACCTCAGAATGTTCATAAAATGCGCTGGAACCTCCTAAAGCATATAATAGTGCTGTCCAATGTCCATTACTTGAAAGCAACAAATATTCCCTGAATTTTTTAAATTTCCGAGGAAAATATTATAGATTAAATACTCACATATGCACAGCTGATAAGCTACAAAATTTTCTTTCATCACATTACTACTGTTGCAGAACTGAGAAAGAGAAGCAGGAAGACATTTAAACTTATGAATGAATTGACTGTAACATTGAATAAAAGATTTAGGCAAGGAAATAATTTTTCTTTAGTAAAGCAATAGTAATCCTATCAACAAAAAGTTCTGGTTTAAGGTCCCTGTTATCTCACCATACATTTTCAAGTTCCTTCTCACATGTTGTATCACACAACTTTGCATTTTCTTGTGGAGGTAAACCAGCTCCTCTAGCATCATACATCAGAGAAAGATCCATACATAGTCCAGCTGCTAAACCAATTAATCTGACTGCGTCTCTTCGATTAAGAATTCGAACGTTCACATGATATTTTCGAGTAATAAATCTTCTATGTTGAGAATCAGAATGTTGGCACAGCGCTATCAAGGACTGTTTTGTGGGTTCCAATTTCCTCTCTTTAGCTTGATCATAAATTGTTGCATAAGCCAGGCCTGCACCTAAAAGGCCAAGATAATTGGATTACCAAGACTATTTACCGATTTTAATTAATCTAATTAATGTTTTATCAACCAACTCATCTCCCATACAAGATTCATGTATTTTTGAAGTCTTGGATTTTTAAATTTACCCAATAAATGCAAACATACAATAATAAACCCTATCAAAAGTGAAATTTAGCTTGAAAAGTACTGACTTTAAAACAACATATTCATCTCTGTACAAAATAACAATCTATCAAGTTAGCGATCAGTGTAGCTTGCCATGCAAAGAGAGAGAGAAATACCCACATGGTTTGAATTTGAGAAAAGGTAGATTTACAGAAATTGGTAGTGCATTCACAGTTGTTACGATCCAAACCTGCACTTCTTGTGGTAACGTCCTCAAACACAAGTGCAACCTTATAGGAACTCAAGAAGGCTGCTTACTGTCGCCACAGCAGCCCTTTTCTCACTTTAGGCTGGCTCTCCTCTGGCACAATGGGGTATCCCTAGAATATGATTGCCAAAGATATGCAAATAAACCTCAAAGTAAATGATTTGTTTATCTTTAACAAAATATAAATTGTAATATGGTTTTTATGAATAAAGTGATGGGTGGAACAAGACTAGTGCCAATTGGTTGGGTAAGCAGAGTCAAAGGATAAAACATACGAGGTCTGTTTTGTTATGAGATATGGAAGCATGTAACCTGAATAAACAACCCACAGTAGGCCTATCTTGCTGGCCACTAACACAGAAATCCCTTGAGAGGAATCTGGAGGAAGAAAGACCTCCAAGCATGCATGAGGGTGTTAGCTACAAGATAATATAAATTGCAGCTAATCTGAATTAAAGAAGAAGATACCCAAGCACATTTTCCAGCAATAGATATGAATATTTTAAAGGGACAATGAACCACAATTAAACTTCTTCCAAACAAGGAACAATGTCACCTGGATTATGGCCCTTCACAACACATTTGATGCAAGAAATTCCAGCACTAGTCTTCAGCAATATCGAACCTAAAACATGTGCTTAAATAAGATTAAACAATAACTTTCATTGCCTTCAAGATGTTCAACTAAGCTCCAAGGTGGAATCTCCCCAATATATCAGCTCAACTCCTTTTACAATATAATAGTATTTCTGGTTGCTAGATCCACTTACTTTTCATAGAAAATACTACAGAAATACTAAAAGTGTTAAACTATTACATAAGTGAGCCACTCAAAACCAAAATGCCCTCATAATATACTATAATAATGAAGACACATAATTGAAAGTCCAACATGTCTTCATCCTTAAGCAACAAGCTCATGCAAGGTGCTTGTTACCCACCAAAAAGTGGATAACCCATAGGATAAAAAATTCTCCTTCTTGGACAATCAGACAGCCAGCAGCCCTATTGATCAACACTTGACATGATGCCATGGACCCTCCACATATATATGCTCTGGTCAGATCTCTTTCTCCCATCCGGTATTACTCCATGAAGGAAGGTGGGTCATCCATCAGCAAGTACTTTTACCATTTTGCAATCATGTGTTTTTGCTTATTATTTTGGGGCATGTTACCACACAATCTAGCAAGGCCCTAAGGAAGGGAAACCTAAGAGACAACTACTAGACTAAGTGACAACAATGGAACAATGACCCACTGTTAACTCAGTCAAAGTCCCTTGCCTTTTACGGACTTTCATTGATGGGAGGAGGCCCAATATGAAAGGAATCACTAAGAATGAATGGATCAATGATTTAGGTATAGCCTGATTCCACCAAGCCCATTCAAGGAGAGACACCAATGGCTCAATGCTTCAAGGACACGCTCTCCAAGAAAGGCTTTAAGAAGAAGAGATCAAGACTTAGGGTTTGAGATATGATGATGGTAATGGGTATTCCTAAGGTCAAGACTCTAGGAGATGAGGTAGGACCTCTCAAATAAGCTCTATGTGATGATTTAACACTTCTAAAGGTTCTTCACTCTCTTTGAGAGACCTAAGAAAGACTTGTGCTAGACCTAGGGTTTTATGAATAATCATGGGAAGAAATGCTTCCAAGGTACTCACTAGGTCAAGGCAATGAGGAAAAAGGGTTTCTTGAGATTTATTCCAAAGAATACTATGCTCATACAACCCTCAAGGAAGTCCCCAAGGTGAGAGAGAAAGACCAAGGTTTTCCCTCTTAGGGTAGCACCTAGGGCAAGAGATTTTATGAATGAAACTCAGGCGGATGCCCACCAAACTTGGAGCATAGGTAGCCAAGACCCCAAGCTTGATGTTTGGGCCCTTGGATTCCCGAAAAAGCACCTCCTTAAAATTTCGCTCCAAGCTTTAGATTTTTGCCCTACCTTTAGGGGACTGAAATTTAAGAGGAAAAAGTATGGAGAAAGAGGAGTTTGATCACCAAAATCCTTGGACTAGTGCCTAGTCCTTTGGGCTATGGAGTCCTAGATGCGTTAGATTGGCCAAATTTGTCCTCAAGGAGGTCAAAATTTGATGCCCTAGCTACCAACCTTCAACAATTACCTACTATTAGAATATGGAGTTTCATGAAGAAAAATAACATTTCATCACTAGGAACATTCATTGCATGTTATATCATGAGTAACATATGCAAGAGCCAACCAAATAGCTTCCAAAAAATTTCTTCAACAAAATTAGGGCACAATAGCATTTACATTAGTTGCAGCAATTACATACATTAGACATTTTCAAGAGAAAGATTTCATCAACAAAAGAACTTACAAGATAATCATGCAATATATCCATCCATATTCAAGAAGTAGCTCCAAGACAAGATCAAAAATCAGCTCCAAATATCATAGTGCATCCAAGATACTCCAATAGCTTCCAAAGAAAAAGTGCGAGTTCTTTTACAAGAGAAGAATCCAAGTGATGATGATGAGTTCTCACAAATGAGACTCACTTCTATTTATATGAGTCTCTCTAAATCGAATTAGCCTAATGAGCCCCCAAAATTATAAAATAATGTGCTAAAAACAAGTCTTGGTCACAAATCGACCAAGTAGTTATCACAAGTTATGAATTAGCAATCCATATGCAAGCCGAGTTGATGACATCACGATGATGTAGGGTCGTTGCAAGGCCATGTTGGCTCCTCTAAGTGCCATGATGAGAGAAAGAGCTCCAATAAACATGAATCAAGGGATATCCCCTAATTTTCCATGCAAGTCATCATGTGGGGCCCCAAAGTGGGTTTGGGGCACAAATGTTGGTCTCATGGGTCTCCAGATGAAAGAAAAGCCTGTACAACGTTCCAAATGAGGACTCTGATGATGGTGCCTGCCCTCCCAAGTCTCAAAGGTGAGACAAACCTCCTCTAGGCCTTAGATCAACTGCCATGATCATGTTAAAGAAGCCCGAGGCACAAAAATCGAAGTGCATCATCTCGCAAATAATGTGGGGCAATGAACAAACTGTTGGAGGTCCTAAAGGTACCCATGGCATGAAATGATGCTCTAACACATGGTGGATTCCCATGGTTCTCAACGCATCCCCTAGGGGTGTCAATATGGTCCTCTGGTGGGCTTGGGCCCCAGTTTAGTTGCCTAGCATATTGACCACTGGAGTGGCACCTGAAGATTTGTTGAAGGCTCCATGCCCAAGGATGTATCATAGGCTTCAATGTACCATCAGAGTTCACTATCTCATTATAGTTTTTCAACTCTATTTCTTCTTCTCATCTTTTTCTGTTGTACTCAAGTTCCACAAGCCTTGCGGGAATAATGTAAAAGTGATACTAGTATGATGAGTTGAGTCATGCAACGAGCCTAGGTAACTTGGGACCTTGTCATTGTTGATTTTGGGTAGCATCAGATGTGCTCTAGCTCCAAAATTTTGTGGAGGGGCTAGAATACTTGAGATCTCCAAAACCCATAAATCGTTTGGAGAAATTCCACCCGAATGAGGAGTTATTAAAATAATTAATATTTTTAATGGGTTCCTAAGTCTAAACTTAGAAAAATAAAAATTTTAATAGGTATTAATAAAGATAAGGGTGAGAAGCTTCTAAGAGACAAGGATCAAGTCTGTTTTAATCTTATCCGTTGATTAGACACTTAATCTCGGTCGTTGATTCATCAACAGGAAAAGTATAAGAGAAGACTTGAGGATCATTTGGAGACACACCAGTGGATACTCAGTATCCCAAGGAAAATCGATTCTCAAAGAGAAGGAGATTGATTTCAGAGGGAGAGTTGCAAGGTGGAGGAAGAGGAGGGCATCAGCAGCAGTCAGTGACTAAGGAGGAGGTGACGCAGGGGTATTGAGAGACAGCACAGAGGGAAGACGCGGTCCAATTTTGTACCCACCACAGACAGTCTCAGCGCATAGGATGGAGGCAGATCTGCAACATGGAGACATAGTGTGGGCAATAGAGCTGAGGGTTTCAAAGGTTGGGGGACAAGCCCAACCACCACCTCTAGACATACAGGCCTTGCTAGACAGGTACTCAGTGGTATTTGGAGATATTCCACCAGGGCAGCCACCAAACAGGGGATTCGAGCACACCATCGAGTTGGAGCCTGGTGTGCAGGCAGTGATTACCACCCCTTATAGGCACCCTAAGGCCTATAAGGACGAGATTGAGCGGGCCATCAAAGAGTTGTTGGCGTTGGGCCACATCAGGCCAAGTTCCAGTCCCTTTGCTTCTTCAGTGGTGCTGGTGAAGAAGAAGGATGGAACCTTGCACATGTGCATTGACTACCGGGCACTCAATAGGAAGACATTGAAGAACCGGTACCCCATTCCTTGCATCGATGAGTTGATGGATGAGCTTAGAGGAGCCAAGTACTTCTCTAAGATAGATCTACGTTCGGGGTACCATCAGATCAGGGTGAGGGATCAAGACATCCCCAAGACAGCCTTTCGATGCCATTATGGGCACTTCGAGTTTTTGGTCATGCCCTTTGGGTTGACCAATGCCCTGGCTACCTTTCAGTCATGTATGAACCATGTGTTCTAGAAGTAGTTGAGGAGGTTTGTATTGGTTTTTTTTTATGACATACTGATATACAACCAAACTTGGGAGGAGCATCTCCAACACTTGGAGGAGGTGTTGTGTATTTTGGAGGAACCTCAGTTCTATGCCAAGTTGTCCAACTATGAGTTTGGCCTGACCGAGATGCTCTACTTGGGGCATATTATTGGCATCGATGGGGTGAAGGTACATGAGGAGAAGATACAGGCTATCCATGATTGGTCGGTACCCAGAGATGTGACATTGATGAGGGGCTTCCTCGGCATCTGCACGTATTATCGGAAGTTTGTCAAGGGGTTTTCACAGTTAGCAGCTCCTCTCACGGATTTGACTAAGAAAGGGGCTTTCGCATGGACAGATGGGGCACAATCAGCTTTTGACCGCCTCAAGGAGGTGATGAGCAGTTGTCCAGTATTGGCACTTCCAGACTTCTCCCAGCCCTTCACCATGGAGTGTGATGCATCTGGGGAGGGAATCGGGGCAGTATTATCTCAGGATGGGCACCCCATTGCTTTCGAGAGTCGGAAGCTCTTACCCCATGAGAGGTCATATTCTATATATGACAAGGAGATGTTGGCCATCATGCATGCCTTGGCCAAATTTCGGCAGTATTTGGTGGGTAACAGATTCCGAGTGAACACTGATCACAATAGTCTTCGTCACTTCATGGGGCAGCAAGGCCTCAACAACAGACAATAGAGATGGGTCAGCAAGGTGCAAGCCTATGATTTTGACATAGAGTATGTGCGAGGGAAACACAATGTAGTGGTCAATGCCCTATCCAGGAGACCCGCAGGCCTCTCACTCATGAGCATTTGCCATGATTGGAAGGCCCAGTTGTTGGTAGAGTATTCCAAAGATAGGAGGGCATGCGAGATTCTGGAGGGGACCCACGCAGATGAGCGCTACCAGGTGATGGACGAGGTCATCTACTACAAGGGGTGCATATTTCTAGTTCCCAACTCGCAGTTGAGGGAGAGAGTGCTCCAAGCAACACATGACTCGCCATTGTCAGGGCATCAGGGGTTCAGAAAAACATACATGGCAGTCAGGGAGCGTTTCACATGGAAGGGCCTCAAGGGGGACATGTTGAGGCACGTATAGGAGTGTGAGGCATGTCAGAGGAACAAAGGGGAACTAATTCACCCCACCAGGTTATTGCAGCCGCTCCCCATCCCTGAGGGGAAATGGGAGAGTATCTCCATGGACTTCATCATTGGGCTCCCCACAGTACAGGGAAAGGATTGCATCTATGTAGTAGTTGATTGGTTGACTAAGTATGCCCACTTTTTCACCATCCCAACCTGGTATTCGGCTTCACAAGTTGTAGAGTTGTTCTTCAGGGAGGTCTTTCGGTTGCATGGGCTTCCTAAGAACATAGTGAGTGATCGGGACAGCAAGTTCATGGGAGGATTCTGGCAGGAGCTCTTCAAATTGGTTGGTACTGAGCTCACCCCTAGCATGAGCTACCACCCCCAAACAGATGGCCAGACCGAGCAAGTTAATCAGTGGTTGGAGGGGTACCTTAGGAACTACGTGACTGGGCAACAGAGGGCTTGGATTCAGTGGCTGCACTTGGGCGAGTATTGCTACAACACCACCCATCACATGTCCATCGGTATGACTCCTTTTCGTGCCTTGTATGGTTATGATGCATTATCTTTTGTTGACATTGTTTTTGGAGACAGTCAGGCCCCAAAGGCCAAAGACTGGATCCTAGAGAGCCAAGACATCCTCAAGGCTCTCAAGGACAACTTAGTAACAGCACAAAATCAGCAGAAGATGTACGCTGACAGGCACCGAACTGAGAGACACTTTGAGGAGGGGGATTTGGTGTATCTCCGGTTACAGCCATACAAACAGTCCACCTTGAAGCAAAAAGGGGTCGAGAAGCTACAACCACGTTTTTATGGGTCGTACAGGGTGGTCAGACGAGTTGGAGAGGTGGCCTACGAGTTGGAGCTGCCTCAAGGGAGCAAAATTCACAACATCTTCCATGTCTCATGCCTCAAAAAGGTGTTGGGACAACAGGTGACAGCAGCAATAGAGTTACCCCCACTAGATGATGAGGGCCATCTGGTTTTGGAGCCTAAGGCCATTTTGGAGACCCGGGAGAGGAAGCTGAGGAGTAGGACCATTAGGGAGCTTTTGGTGCATTGGAAGAACCTGCCGGATGAGGATGCCACATGGGAGGGTGAGCACATTCTGGAGCACCCAACGCTGAAGTTGCTTGAGGGAAAGCAACATTTGGGAGGGGAGGACTGTCATGTCCCTTCCCAAATAAATTTGTAACAGGTTTTGGTCTCTCCACAATTTTGCATAAATTTTGATAAGTAAAAGAACCCAAGCATTTTTTACTTAGGAACTTAGGAGAAAGGAAGACTAAATTAGATTGCTAGTGGAAGGTGGGGGGCACCCACGTGTGAAAACGCACTTGGGCACTTGGGTAATTCAAATTTCCTTGGAGGGGAATCAAATGGCTTGGAGAGGGGCCCACATGAGGGAAGGAAGGCCCACAAAGATATAAGGAGGAAGAGCTCCTCAATTGAGGCATTCATTTTCCACATCGAATTTACTTGTGTTGCTCGAGCTGCTTAGCCGAGTTAATTGGTTGTTTAGCATCGAGTTTCTCAGGCGAGAGACTCAACCTTTCCTTCGAGGGACTTCCAGTGCCACCCTAGGAAAGAATTTCGCTCTACCTTGAGGAGAACTAGAGGAGATTTGTGGCCATACCACTCAGCCTTCGAACCAATGAAGCGAATTTTTGGAACGTGCAGAAAGGTAAACACACAGAGGTGATTGGGAGTCCATCCGGGCAGCACTTGCCGGGAAAGTTTGGAGAGTTGGAGTACAACAGAGGATCAGCCTTTGGGAGGAGTTTGGGAGCAGGAGGTTGTTGCATTTGGGCAGCTCGACTTATAGTTGTGGTGGACTGCGCAGAGGGCCATTTTGGGGCTCACGTGGGAGTTGGTGGAGAGAGCTATGAAGTTGGGATCAGTTGAGAGAAGGGAGGAAAGTCATAGGGGACAGCATCTCAGTGTTTGGGGCAAATTTGGAGGGCTTTCCCAGCCAATTCTAGACATGCCGAGTTTGCCAGCGTGAGGAGGAGGCCATGGTCCTTGGGGGTCAATTTTCAAGGGTCTGAACTAGGCCAAACCTTTCCTGGGTTTTGGTGGGTTTTTGTTGAGGAGTCGAGAGCTGAAGTTGCAAAAAAGGAAGCAGGGTTTCCAGCACATCCTTTCCAGCAGGCAGCGCAGTTTTCTGGGCAGCGTAGATTACCTCTGGAGCAACAGTTGGGCAGCTCTAGGATCATCATTTGCTCACCTGGGTTTTGTCACGCTTGTCCTTGGAGACAAGCCCAGGTGCACCATTCCATCACTATTGTATTTGCTCCAGAAAGATTTAATAAAATGGCTCAGATGTTCTCTATTTCCAGTGCTTTCATGGGTGTTTATTGATTGTATCTCATTTTTGGATGTTGGTTTGTCTATTTGCTTTGTGTATCACTGAATTTCCAAGTTAGGAACATTACAACAATGGATGCCATATCTATCTTGATTTATGTAAAAATATGCATGTTTTCATGTCTTCTACAACTAATTTGGTATTTTGGATGTTTTTTTTAATATAAATGCAAAAAAATATAAATATATATATAGTAGACAATTCTAAGACGCTTCGCTTCCTAGATTTTTGAGAAATGATGCTTCCGTGTCCCCTCTTCCAAAAAACGTCCCCACTTCGTCCCTACTTCGTGCAACATTGATTGAGCCTAACTCAATTAATTACGCTTAAGGTGGCATTCTAGGAGGAATACTTGATAGAACACCTTAGTGTAATAGCTCATTGGAACTGGAACGAGAAGATCTACAGCATGAGATGGTGGGTAGTGACTTTCAATGGCTTGAGGAGGGATGGTGGTTGATTTACCATTTTCCTGAATTAAAAAGGAATTTTAATTAAAATTAAAGGAAGGAATAAGTACCAAGTTATTAAAATAATAATAAAATAAAAGCTTCTAGAGGGGTCCATCAAATCTATAAAAGAGGAGGAGACCATTTGGGACATCTTTGAGTTGAATATTTTTCTTGTGGATAGGTTGGGAGAACCAGGAGTTCCCATCTTCAGCAGTAGCCCTAGGACGGAAATCCTCAGGTGAGTGAGAGTGGGCGACTACCCATCTCTCCCCTTGGTGAATTCATCCAGAATTCACGGGAGAGTTTAGCAGGCGCATCTCAGTTCAGTATTGGCGCAAATTCTTGAGGCCAACTTTCCCATCTTAGATATATTGGTTGATTTAGCATGTAAACCCCAGTTATCTATTATAATAAAAGCTGAGATTATTTTTGTTCATTGTGTTACTGAATTGCAGTACTCTATTCGTTAGATTTTACATGGCAACGTTCTGTTAAATGAATGTAAATTTTATATGAAGCATTTTGTTGAGTTGAAATTCCGAAAATTTGCAAAATTTTCCATTTGGGATATTATAGTGGTATCGAAGCCTTGGTCTTGGCTCAGCCTATGGGTTCAATGGCAGCAATTATGGTTCAAAGGTGTCAGGATTATTTGCAGTAATTCCGCAAAGTGTCGAATTCTCCAATTTGTTTGCTTATTCGACAATTCTTGAAGAACTTTGCCTTGGCCACCCTACAAAGTTTTATTACCAAGCATTAGACAAATTCTTCCTAATTTGTCTTCTACTTAATGATTGTGCGACAAATTGGGCCATTATTTTTAAGGGGATGCGTACAAGGCGCATATATTAAATAAAATTGGCCAATATTTTCAGAAGAGGCTGAGAACCAAAAAATTTATTAAGCCAAGCAATTATAAAGTAATTATAAAGGGGCCGACTCATTTTGTAAAAGTCGTGGACTAAAATTGTTTCGGAAAGCCAAATTAGATTAAATTTTGAAGCCGACTGTGGTTTCTTAAAGAGGCTGCATTTAAATCTTTTTAGGGAAGCCAAATACAATGTTTGGGAAACCAATTTCTGAAGTGACTATCTACAGGAGCAGGACAAGTTTGCAAGAGATTCAGGAGGCTGAGAGTTACAGTAGAGAGGCCAAACATTATTCTTCTCCGAGCTGAAGGCCAAAAATTTAATTGCCAATTTGGGCATCGATTCTCTCAACCTTAGGCTGAGTCTTTGAGGGTTTCATATATATAATTTTTCATATAAATTCCAGTCCCTTGCTAACAAGAAAATCGAGCCATCTGAAGGAGAAGACCGAACCAGTTTTATCCCAACAGTTGAGCTTCAAAGACATAATTGTTTGTGCAATTATTCCAGAATTGAAATTCCTTTGGGACGAATTATCTATATTGTAGCAGAGCCAAGAAAAAGGACGCACTAGAAGCAGGATTCGATGGCCACTTTGGAGGTAAATTGTTCCTACCTGATTTAATTGGGATTTTCCAGTGCCAAACTTCACGTGTGAACCAAAGCTCCATTCACAAGAGTTGAGTTATGTAATTTATGCATCAGTCTCAAGGCTGAGTTTATATAGTGGAAGAGACCGAGCCTTTTTATGTTCCAGCAGTGAAATTGTGGTCAAATTAATCAAAGAAAGGTCGATCGCTTGTGGAAGCCGTAGCAGATGTACAACAAGAATTGAACTATTTCTAGGCTGAGGCATTGAAATCTACAGCATTGTGGCTAGAAAATTGTGATCACCATAAATTGAGAAGAGCCCAAATTTAATGAGGGACCATTGGTTATTTGGTTCAAATCTGAAAGCTTTCTCTGGAACCAAATCACGCAGACTTGTAGCAGTATATTTGATTTCAAGAGCATTTCCCAATCAAGTTTTGTCTTTTGGGGATTAAAACCAGTGCTGGCTTCGTTGTCTGGAGCATTTGTTTTTCAGTGTTGGCCGAGTTCTAAATGAGGAGTCGTTGATTTTCCTATCGCCACAAGGATTGTGAGCTATCTTTGTTGGTTGTACATCTTATTTCTTCACAGGGGGTCGAAGCTATTTACTATCTGGGCCGTATACCATCCTCTGTATAGTGCAGGCATTGTGCAAGAGTTATTTTTCTTGTGGGGCAAGTCATTCTAGACTCCCACGAGTTGCTTTGTTGGCTATGCTTGCATTCATCACCTATTTGGGGGTCGCACCAGCGATTTCATTCATAGAAGCATGGGATTTATCATCTACAACAAGTTGTTTATTTATGGGCTCCTAATTATATATACATCAGATGTGAAAGTTTCCAATTTGTTGGAGGAAGTGTAGCAGAACTGATTAGAACTCACACCATAATTGCATGGCTACTATTCTATCAGGTTCTCTAAATGTCTTACACATTGTGTAATATTTGACAGTAAATTAAATTATGCCCAATACATCCATGTCAATGTTGTTTTTTTTTGAGTTTGTAATCGGTCCAGAACATTACAGACTATTGTCATGGTCACTGAAAATTTTATCTGAGTTAGAGTTAAGTTGAGCTTGATATATTGTTGATGAGTCAAAGCTTGTGTCAGATTTGTTATGAGTATGATAAAGCTATGGGTCTCAGGTTGCCAAATATTTCAGTTTGCGATATTACAGTGGACATGTCACTGTAATATTAGTTGGGACATATCACTGTAAATCAAAGTCTTGTATAAGTCAGCATGATGTATTGTCCTCATTGAACTAAACCGTGGAGAGGCTCACAAAACTTCTGAATGAATTGAGAAGATTAAAAAACGCAGAAGTTAGTTCCTTGAAATACCATGCAACATTGGACCAAAAACCCAAGCAAAACAGCGGACCTTTTTCAAGAGGGGTCTATGCCATTCTTCAAAAAGAGCAGCCAAGGGATCTGCAAAAAGAGTCGGAAATTGGACACAAAACCCTTGCACACGGGACAGATTTGAAACACATGAGGGTCACAGTGAAAGCCCTTCTCAAACTAGAAGAACTGGATGCACTCCTTTCCTAAGTGCACCAGTTAGAGAGAAAGAAACTACTTTGGACTCTAAAACCAATTATGCTTACCCTAATACAAAAAATGTTCTTGGAGTACCCTTGTGAAGGGGTCACACTTCTAGTTGCCTCCTGTCTCAGTAGTATCATGATGCTGACCGCACCTATACCTCCTTACAATGATGACATCATGAGGAGAGTCTTCAAGCTAATAGTAGAGACCTTGCAGGACTTGGATAACACCATGGGTCCTACCTTTGGGAAGAAGTTCCAAATTTTGGAAATCATGGCCTTGGTCAGAACATATGAAATCATGTTTGATCTGGAGTGCGATGACTTGATTCATCAGATGTTCCAATGCTTCTTCAACATTAAGAAACATCATCTTGACACAGTCAAAACAAACATGCAATCCATATTGTCTTCAGTTATGGGAGGTCAGGATGCCATTTGCAAGAAGATGCAGTCTGAGTTGTTGGCCATTTGGAGGAACAGTTGGTTTCACCTGCTACTTACGAACTATCCAAAAGGTTGGTTGAGCAGAACATAAATCTGTTCAAAAGGCAGTTGACCAGGGAGGAGTTGTTCAGGATTGGTGGACCATGCAATAAAAATGAGTTAAGAAGGAAGGATCTTCACTTCATTTGCAAGGAACCTTGGGGTCCTGACCACCCATGCATGAGTGACACAGAGGAGATGGTAGAGTTAGAGTAGGGGGAGGTTCCTTCTGACCTTTTCGATAAGGATTCTACTTCTATGGTTGAGTCCATGGGTTCTTACGAGGATGCCTCGAGGAGCGCAAACAATCAAGTAGAGTTGATGACACTAGCCCAGATATGCATCCATGTGTGGTGGAGTATGATGAGCAGCAAATTGTCCCCATGAGGGAAGGAGATAGGGGAGTAGGTGAATGACTGATGGTTTAGCATGGAGAGCACATAGAAGAGCATGAGTCAGATGATGAGGATGATACACAAAGTGTGCAGGATGGGCCATTTTTGGAGGGTCAACTAGTGGCTCATGTTGAGCTCATGTTGGAAGAGGATGAGCAGTCATCCTTTGGGCCAGCCATTGACAAGAAGTAGACATGTACAGACAGCCAATAGGGTTGTAGTACTTGCAGACGCTTGTCATCAGGAGGTGTTGGAGCCTAACAAGATAGTTTTGCAGGAGGTTGGTACACTGGAGGAGCATGGAGTTTCCGATCAAATGAAGAAGGATCTTTTGGAGATGGTGGTACATCCATCTTTGGGCCTACCCATTGATGAGGTGCAGTGACAGCCCGCAGCGCTACAGTGTTTCCCAGTGTTGCACGAAACGCCCCCCCCAAGGATCCAAACCAGGATCCGCGACCCGTATGGATCCGTGGGGGATCCGCAGTTCGGAATTTCGGAACCGCGGATCGGGCCGGCGAAGACAATTCCTGGAAATTTGAAACTATGCCAGCCCGATACACAGTTCCGGAATTTCCGAACCGCGGATCTGACGACGGATCCTCCTCAAATCCACGGCGGATCAAGCACGGATCCCAAGCAGATCCGAAGGGAGACAGGCAGTTCCACAGGGTTTCATAGGGTTCTAAATATTTTATTTTATTTTTTCTTTGACTTAAGTTGGGTTGGGGCTTCTCAAACACTCCCAAGGTGCGCCCTTGATGCTTCCTAGATGCTCCCTCATGGTAATGTTTAAGAAATTTTTCATTTTCATCCTTTTACTTAAATTTTTAACATTACCATGAAATGACTCAGGATGTTTGAGAGTGGTTCCAGCCTCATTGGACTTCATATGAAGAAAATATAATTTCATATCCTATTCAAAATTCAGCAAACTTAACAGTTTTCAGGAAGTTGGGATCAATGGGATTGTGGCATTTCATTAGATTATATCATGTATGAAGATATCAATATGTGATTAGCATTTAATCAAGAGCACCAAGCCCTATATGTACCCTAGTGTTGGTGGTGTTAATTGTTGAACTCCTTTGTCATGCCCTTAGCAAAAAATTACCTTTCAATCTAGTCAAAATCATTGATGAAGCATGTTAAGCTTTTTCTACCATATCTTAAGTCTTGGATTAGGTAGTTTGATCAAAATTGGGCAATTTTGACTAATATCCCTAGACAATCGAGGTAGAGGCAAAGGCTAGACAAGAGGAGAGGAATCTAAATTCTAGATGGTTGATGCATCTAAATGGTTTATGCTCGAATAATTAATCATTAATGTACAATGGATGCCATATCTATCTTGATTTATGTAAAAATATGCATGCTTCCATATCTTCTACAACTAATTTGGTATTTTGTATGTTTTTTTAATATGAACGCAAAAAAATAAAAAAATTATATATATTGTAGACGCTTCCTAGATGCTTCACTTCCTAGATTTTTGGGAAATGACGCTTCCGCATCCCCGCTTCCAAAAAACGTCCCCACTTTGTCCCTGCTTCGTGCAACATTGGTATTTCCAAGCAGCAACCTCTCCAGGAGTACATAGACAAGACTTGCAGCACAGGTTCTCCATTTTTGTCCATTACAGAGAGAGAGGCAGGGTTTCTTTAGTGGATCTTGTTGATTGGCCAAGCGGAGCAACATGAGTTGAGCATGGACCGGCATCATCATAATAGGCTTTTTCCACAAGCAGGTATCCATGCATTCGACCCTTCCCAGAGGTTGGATTGGCGAGATATCATGAGTTGGCATCCCGTTGATGGTGCAATATTCTTAGTCAGGGGCATAGTACATCGAGGACACTTAGACATGAGGGATACTACATGCTCCATTTGGCAGTGGGAGACAAGACGGCAGCTCTTCAACATTCCATCCCAACATCAGCAGAGTGAGATTGGCATTGGTTTGTGTTAGGGGTTGGATTGGAGAGAAGTGATGAGTTGGTATTCAATTGATGGAGCAGCATCTATAGCTGCCAGCTGGAGACAGAGCACAGTTAGAGCCATGGGATAGGGGTGTTGATGATTGGCCATGGTGGCATTGGGATCCAAGAGGATCTATTGATGGAAGGACAAGTCAGAGTGTAGTCTGGGTTCTGGGCATTAAGGGATCCGTTGATGGTTGGGTGGCACAAAGGCATGGTACCACCCAGTGGTTCGTATGGGATCCAGGTATTGGTTCTTAGTCGCATTGGATGGGGACCACTAGATTGGTCAACAGATATGGATTGCTTGAGGGCAAGCAATCTTGGGGAGGGAGGATTTATCATGTTCATTTTTCTGGTTTCCCTTATGGCATGGTTAGGATGGACTTCCAAGGTTGGAGGCAGCTACATCACAAGAGCAGGTTTACTCCATTAGCAGACCCAGGGTCTTCTAGAGGGGATTTAAGGGGTTTTGAGGAGTTTCTAATGGATCTGATGGAATTTTCTTGGCATATTCCATCATCCGCACAACTTTGCTTTTGTTCTGTTGCATTTCGACAACTTTCAAAAAACGGGGTTATTATTGAGCCTAACTCAATTAATTACGCTTAAGGTGGCATTCTGGGAGGAATACTTGATGGAACACCTTAGTGTAATAGCTCGTTGGAACTGGAACGAGAAGATCTACAAGATGAGATGGTGGGAAGTGACTTTTAGTGGCCTGAGGAGGGATGGTGGTCGATTTACCATTTTCCTGAATTAAAAAGGAATTTTAATTAAAATTAAAGGAAGAAAAAAGTACCAAGCTATTAAAATAATAATAAAATAAAGGCTTCTAGAGGGGTCCATCAAATCTATAAAAGAGGAGGAGGAGACCATTTGGGGACATCTTTGAGTTGAGTATTTTTCTTGTGGAGAGGTTTGGAGAACCGGGAGTTCCCAGCTTCAGCAGTAGCCCCGGGACGGAAATCCTCAAGTGATTCAGTGAGAGTGGGCGATTACCCATCTCTCCCCTTGGTGAATTCATCCAGAATTCACAGGAGAGTTTAGCAGTTGCATCTCAGTTCAGTTTTAAAGGGCCGAGGTAGTATTGGCGCAGATTCTTGAGGCCAACTTTCCCATCTCAGCTGTATTGGTTGATTTAGCATGTAAACCCCAGTTATCTATTATAATAAAAGCTGAGATTATTTTTGTTCATCGTGTTACTTAATCGCAGTACTCTATTTGTTAGATTTTACATGGCAATGTTCTATTAAATGAATGGAAATTTTATATGAAGCATTTTGTTGAGTTGAAATTCCAAGAATTTGTAAAATTTCCCGTTTGGGATATTACAAAAGATAATAATTTTTTCTATCTTAGTCATGTGGATGGTGAAACACTGCCCTTGCTCGTGAATGATAAAATTAGGAATATGTTCTATGAGGATAATATATGATGCCATGGGACATCCTTGTAAAATAGTAAGTTTCTTAGCCTTGATCTACTTATGTGTTTCATTACTTTATTGACTTCTACATTTTCTTTTGTGTTAGAATAAAATAAGATGATGCTCAAACGTATGCATTTCCTCTGAGATATGGTACTACTAACATGTTTTATTTACATGTGGCTTTATTTCTATCTTGGGAAAGGGGCAAGGCACTTGTGTCTTCACCCCACAATATTTGTCTTCCATTTGGTGAGAGTGTTTCAAGATGATAGGTATTTTGCAGATTTTGTAGTTCTCATGCACCCTTGAGATGAGCACATGTCCCACCTTATATTCACTTCAAAGAACTCATATTGTTTCGCCATATGTGACCCATCATATGAGCATATTTTGTACCTATCATGATGATGTTAGAGCATAGAGTACCATGATCAAATGTTACGTCGTGACGCTTTGTGCTATTGTATCATGATCAACCAAAAGTCTGACCATATTGTATTCATGTATTGTATTGGACCATTCATAGATGATCTATGTAAAAGTATTGCATTGTCTAGGTGGTATCTCTAGACCCTTTATGGTTGGTCATGGTTGATCGCCTTAGTCCCCATTTCAAGATATATTTTTCTCTTATAGCTTCGCTTACGACCCCTTGGGTCATTAAGTTGATTCCAAGTTGGTCATTTATGGCCTCAATAGGTTTGTGGGGATCTTGGGGTGGATTTACTAGGACACATGACTTAGAGTACCTCTAGCCCCATTTCACTTCATTACTCATGTTGTAAAAGTTTTCATACCTATGAAAGCACACTTATCTTATGCCCAAGCATGGATCCCCTCTTATGTATTTGTCACACTTTAGCCATGGACACTTGAAGATGATTCTATAGTTGCTCATTGAGCTTCACATCTCCCTAGCAAATTTCACATATCTTGAAGCAATTCATGCATCCCAAGGCACTAATCGCATCGTCTAAGGCACTTTAGGGCTAGTTCTACATGCATGGATCACGTCTTGACATGCCATATCCTATATCCTTGAGCGCTCACCTCCTTCATTGCATCACTCACTTGACTTGAGGGTTGACCACTTTGGAGGACTTACCACTAGTTGTTTAGCATTTGTGCCCACTTTTTGACTTGAAAAGGGTCATTCCCTATTTTGTGGAGGTTGCTTGCATAGGTTGAGGATGTTCCTTCACCTTGGAGACCTCATATGTGGACAATGGAGTTTGATTAGAAGAGCCATCCTCTCTTTTGGAGATTATTTACCCCACATATGTGATTTTCCCTTCATTAGAGACTAGACGTTGGCATATTTTATGACTTTTCTTCAGTAGGGGAACATATTACCATGCTTTGAAGGTCTCTCCTTGCATTTGGGAGAGATGTTAAGGTTTATTTACCCTAGTCGGCTTCTCTTTTGTTGGATGGCCTACTCTTTTAGAGGCTTTATTGTAGATGAGGCACATTTTGTTTGTAGTTTGACTTAGTCTCCTTTGATTTGTGAATGACAAGTCATTTTCATAGTCCTCTTAAGGTAGATCTAAAGATATAGAAAATAATAATAAATGAGAAGGATGCAAAAGTCTCCTCTACAAATAGAGGCTCTCCTCTCATTCTAAATGGTTGTTGTTGTTGGCTACTTCTTTGATAATACAATTACAATTTTGTTGAAGATCTACCTATTAAGGTTTTCATGTCAGCTCTTAGTGTTCTTCACTCGGTGTATTTTTGGTGTTGTGCTAGCTCAAGACTACTACAAATTTCAAGGTTGATCCATTGAAGGGTTATTCTACACTTGGAAGAAAGACATTTTAGTGTTTTTCCTTTCCTTCTTCTCTTGTTAGTTCAGGAAGTGTTCAGTTCCTTTCTTTGTTTTCCCTTTGGATCCCTCGCAAGGGTATTTAGTATTTTGTTCAAACTATAGTTGACCTTGTCAGTGAGGTTGCTTCCTTTGGGAATGCCTTCATGTAGGGTCTTGATCTACATGGTTTATGTTGACTAATTTACCCTAGGGTTCTAGTCTCTTAGCCCTAATTTAGCATATAATTGATTGGCATCTAAAGCACACATTGCACCATCAATTTATGCTAACCAATTTCATTCCTAGTGCTCTAGAGGTAGATTAAAGTGGTTTTATTTCAAGTAGCCTCTTCTAAGTTTCACTTGTCGGAATAATAATCATCTAAATGCAAATCTAATGTTTTCTTTACTATTTCTCTTCACATCAGATTTGGCACACACGTGTCCACTAGCTCCTAACTCTTTCCCTTGAGTGGGTAATTTGTGGTCTATGTTATTGATCTTGCATAAAGCATTTAATCACTTGATGGCATAATAGAACTTTACATTGTCGTATATGCTAAGGATTTACTTAAGTAAATCATAAGATTGCATGGTATTATTTCACTTAAGTGATTTACTTATTGATTTATGGTTGGTAGATACGGATGACCCCTAGCCTTTCAAACTAGCCTAAAGTGAAGGGGACATCGTACTGAAGTGACAGTGGTGCAATTCCCATCTTGTTCTCCCAAGCTAACTATAGAATTTCCTTGAAATCCTGCAACTGCTTGAATGAACAAACTCTGATTCACCAAGACACATAATTTCTCTAATAAATAAACAGCGGAATAGAAACAAAGATAAAGAAACACAGTCACACAATAATACAATACTTTTCTATGGAACCCAACTAGGAAAACCCTCTCCTCACTATAGAATTTTATTAATAGTTTGAGCAATAGAAAACGCATTGTTCTCACTGCTAACACTTAGCTTGAAAACACCTTGAAAAACTCTTCACCTAGCTCCTTCTTCTTTACTGCCTGCCTACCCACTACCTGGCACAAAATCCTTGCGCACAGGACCCCTTTTACTGTCCTGAAATCTCTGTGCACAGGTCTCTTATTGCTGGCCTGAAATCTATGGGCACAGGCCCTTTTACTCTGGAATGCAGTCCCTAATGTTGATTTTTGGTAGCATCGGATGTGTTCTAAGAAATTTGCAGGGAGGCTTGGATACATGTATTCCACAATACCCGAAAATTGTTTTGGGAAATTCCACCCGGAATCAGTTTTATTAAAATAATTAATTATTTTTAATGGGTGCCTAAGTAAAAACTTAGGAAATTAAAATAATTAAAAGGTATCAATCTAACTGTGGGTGAAACTTCTAGAAGAAGACGAGGATCAAGCCGAAATGATCTAAGCCATTGATTAGGATCTAATCTGGGTCGTTGGTTCTCAACAGAAGGATTACAAGAGGAGGCTTGACGGGCATTTGGAAGATACATCGAGTTGAGATCATAAGATCGAATTTCTGACGCACAGCAGTTGCCAGGGAGAGAATTCGAAGTGATCTTTTGCAGTGAAGGGCAAGGATAGTTCCGGTTAAAGATTTCTCCTTATCCAGGAATACTCAGCAAAGCAGGCAGAGAGAGATCTGAGAGAGGCAGCGTAGAGACTAAGCTGGCTAGCGTAGGCTGACACAGAGGCAGCGCAGAGCCTTGAGGAGGTCCGTATTTTTGCTAGAGGAATCAATTTCTAAAGTCGGAAGCCGAGGTGTGAGACCGGGAGGTGGAAATCGAAGTTCCTGGGAGGAAAATCGATCAGTAGAGGGAGCGACGTTGTGACACTAGGTTGACGCAGTGACTACACATAGGCAGCAAGGTGCAAGCCATTTTGTGTTTGGATCAATCGAGATCGCCTATGATAGTGTGAGGTACTTCTCACTATTCTTCTGCCAATGATATTCTCTGTACTGGATAGCCAGCAAGGCATCTAGAGATTGTATTCAGAAAACTACTGCTTAATAATAAAACCCTAAGTTGTTGCACCAGTTTTCCTGCATTGGGTTTTTCCAAGGACATTTGTCCAAAAACAACGATGTAATGTGTTGTGTATTTCTTTCTTACTAAGTTTTTTGTTTCCGCTTATAATTTAGTTGGTGAATACTGCAGTGTATTAGTTTCGATGTTTACTGTAGGAAAAAATAAATAATTTGTTTCGTAATTAACAGATAGAAGGAACTTAATCAGTTGTTGCAATGGTGATTCAGGTAATCGAATTTTCACATGGAATCAGAGTTGCAGGTGAAGCAAGAGAGCAGAGCCGGAAGAGCCCAGTGCTGAAGAGAAGGAGGGTCGAAGTGTTGCGTAGGCAGCAAATCGAATCCCCAGAGGGATTGCGCAATCCAGGCTAGGAGGGCAAAGATTTTCGAGGAAGGTCTCTCTCTGAGTGAGTCGACAGAGAGGTAAGACTTCCAGATCGAAGTTTGCCAGTGTCAGAGGGAGCAGTGCAGCAGCTTCAGCGAAGAGGCAGTTTTCTGGTGTGACGCAGTTTTCTGCAGCAGTTGCTGGGGCAAAAAATTGTCAAAAGGAAGAAGGAAGACACAGTTGAGGGAATTTTTTCCTCAGAGAATTCCTAGCCAAGGAATTTGATTTCTCTATTGCTAAGCAACAGCAGAGAGGAACAGATCTACTAACTCCAGCAAGGAGTGTGTAGGCCAGCCCAGTGCTGCTTAGAGGAGAGAGGAAGCAGTTTGACACTTTCATTGACAAAGATGGCAGCCAATGGATTACGAGATCAAGATCGGTTGGATGGTGCATCCAACTATGTGATCTGGAAGGCGAGGATGTCATGCCTTCTAGATGAACATTTTCTCAAGATCTACGTCGATAGTGTGGTAGTTGAGCCCGCGAATCCAGATCCGCTCAAAAAGTACAAGGGAGAGATGGCAAAGGCCAAGCGGATGATCCTCGACGGAGTGAAGGATCATGTAGTATGTCACATCTCAAGCAAAGGGACTGCCAAGGAGATGTGGGATGCCTTGTCCATGCTATATCAGGGATCTTCTGAGCAGCAGAAGATGTACTTGGAGCAGAAGATGAGATCCATGCAGATGCAAAAAGGGGAACGCATTGATCCGTTCCTTGCAAAGCTTCAGGAAACTCGAGACGAGTTGGCAGTTGTGGGGTCAACACCTCAGCCTACCGAGATAGTGAGGCTAGCTCTAAATTCAGTCTTAGAAGAAAGGCAAGCATTGGTCAAGAGCATCCTGGGCAGAGAGAGGTTGCCAGATTGGGAAGGAATATGAGCCGCTCTTCAACAAGAAGAGATGAGGAGAGACTTAGTCAAGTGCAAACTTGACAGTAGCAACAACAGCAGTGGGACGAAGCCGAAGGAGGAGGATGAAAATGCAGCCCTCGCATCTAAGGGGCAACAGGAGCAGCGGAAGAAGAAGAAAGATATTTCGAAGATCAAGTGCTTCCGGTGTGGCGAACTTGGTCACTACGCTACACAGTGTCCTCTCAAGAAGAAGGACAAGGACGAGAAGCATGATCCGAAGGCTACATCCGCACAGATCGAGGAGGAGGAGTTTTCCATGATTGCCCAGAGGTGGGGTGATATAGAACTGTAGTTCGAAAGAACTGCAGTTGGGCAGGATCCTTGAGGAAGTCCACCTATTGGATCAATGCCTTGCTACAGGAGCCCAGATCAGAAGTAGTAGGATGGACCAGTGTCAATTGGTGCAGAGGAGTGTCGCAGTGACAGTTTTAGTGGCTAGGAGCACCAAAGACTAAGCAGTGCATTTGGCACAGAGCAGAGGTCAGCAGCAACGCAGAGGCTTCAGAGAGTCAGCGTAGAGACTAGCAGCCGTCAGAACTCCAGCAATATCGTGTTGAACAGCAGTTCAGTAATTTTGCATGCTTTTCCATTGCTGATGCAGTAGAAGCAGCAGTTGGAGAAAATTGCAGTGCAGATGCAATATTAACAGTGGCAATGCCCGCAGCAGCACGGATGCAGAGGGAGTTGCAGTACAGATGCAGTGTTGGCAGTGGCAGTGTCAGCAGCAGTACAGATGCAGCATTTGCGTAGTAGTTGATGGGCAAAAATGTCAGACATCAGCATCGTAGAGGGAGATGTTACAGAGAAGGGTGATGCTTCAACAGGTTGCATTACTAGAGCACATTCCTCGCTAAGAGGGAGTGTTGATTTCTGGTAGCATCAGATGTGCTTTAAGCCTCAAAATTTGCAGGGAGGCTTAGACACATGTATTCCACAATACCTAGAAATCGTTTTGGGAAATTCCACCCAGAATCAGTTTTATTAAAATAATTAATTATTTTTAATGGATGCCTAAGTCTAAACTTAGGAAGTTAAAATAATTAAAGGGTATTAATCTAACTGTGGGTGAATCTTCTAGAAGAAGCTGAGGATCAATACAAAATGATCTGAGCCATTGATTAGGATCTAATCTGGGCCGCTGGTTCTCAACAGAAGGATTATAAGAGGAGGCTTTATGGGCATTTGGAAGATACATCGAGTCGAGATCAGAAGATCGAATTTATGAAGCACAGCAGTTGCCGGGGAGAGAATTCGAAATGATCTTTTGCAGTGAGGGGCAGGGATAGTTCTGTTGGAAATTTCTCTTGATCCGGGAATACTTAGCAAAGGAGGCAAAGAGAGATCCAGGAGAGGCAGCGCAAAGGCTAAGTTGGCCAGCGTAGGCTAACGCAGAGGCAGCGCAGAGCCTTGAGGAGGTTCGTATTTTTGCTGGAGGAATCGATTTCTGAAGTCAGAAGCCGGGGCGTGAGACCGGGAGGTGGAAATCAAAGTTCCTAGGAGGAAAATTGATCAGCAGAGGGAGTGACGTTGTCCCTAGACATTGTGACGCTGGGATGACGCAATGGCTGCACAAAGGCAGCAAGGGGCAAGCCATTTTGTGGCTGGATCAGTCAAGATCGCCTGTGATAGTGTGAGGTACTTCTCACTATTCTTCTGTCATTGATATTCTCTGTACTGGATAGCCAGCAAAGCATCCAAAGATTGTATTCAAAAAACTATTGCTTAATAATAAAACCCTCAGTTGTTGCACCGGTTTTCTCGCATTGGGTTTTTCTGGGGACTTTTGTAATGTGTTGTGTATTTCTTTCTTGCTTAGTTTCTTATTTCCGCTTATAATTTAGTTGGTGAAGACTGCAGTGTATTAGTTTTGGTGTTTACTGTAGGAAACAGTGAATAATTTGTTCAATAATTAACAAATAGAAGGAATTTAATCAGTTGTTGTAGTGGTGATTCAGGTAATCGAATTTTCACACCTAACTCTTGGCGAGATCTGGCAGCAAGTAGATCTCTCTATCCTCTACATATTGGCTCCTCCAAAAGACGCACTCTTAGCACGGATGGTCTCACACACAAACTAGTGCAACCTCTCACAAACTCGTGAGCTATTGTCTTGTCTCACAACCTTGTGCACACACAAAAACAATTAATTAAATATGTGCCTTCGTCCTTCCTTTTATGCAATTCGATCCATGCTATAATCAGAAAATTATAATTAGACAATTACAAATTTGGAACTGCAGTTGTGATTGACTTGGTTTACCGAGTTCGAACTGAACTCTCTCCAATCATAACTTGGAGTTTATAACTCTTCCTTGCCTCAATAGAAACTGAAGCTCCCAACTCGTCTTATCCCAAATTCGTATTGCCACTTGGGGACCCAGTTAACTGATCGCGGTCTTTCTTGACTGAGGCACAAATCAAGAAGACCTTCTCTCGCTACTATTTTCAACACTAACACCTGAGGTTGGACTTTCAACTAGGGTTCTAGTTTAGGTAGTAACACCTTCCACTTAGGACCCCATTGTTTCAGTCTTCTAGTTTTTGAGAGACAAGGGAGGTATGAGTACTTTTTTGCATGTAAGCTCACTTTGTGACAATGTTAATACAATTAGTGTGTTTCGAATTTAATTAAACTAGATAAGAAACTAATCATTTCTTAATGGTAACTTCATCCTCGAAATGGGATTTTAACTTCTTTTTTTATAAATAGTGACTTGCACGTGTCTTCAAAACTTTTTAATTCATCTATCGAATGAACAAAGTTTTCACCAGAGAACTCTTCCTCCGTACATTAGGAGTTGCATGTGCAATCCTCTTGGGTATGCAGGTACCCCAATAATTTTTGATTTTTTATCTCTTAGTTTGGTTGTCTAGTTTTTACTTCCATCATGTGTCTTCTACTATTTTTTGTTTTACATCACTAAATTTTGCAGGAGTGTTTTGCATATAAAACCTTGCTACCGTGCAATAGTTTCAGCATCCACATGAACTTTCTCAACATAATATTCTAGGCAGCACAACCAAGCATCTAAGTATTGTGCATTTAAAATGTCATCAACAGGCAGGATGCTTTCTTATGTGTCTAGTTTAGGGGTGGGCTCTTGCATGGGGATACTTGCGATAACTTCCAGTTTTTCGACCGTTCCTTGAAACATGGTCATCGTGATGGATATTAATGTTTGTTGGAACTGCACGACACTTTCAAGTTCTTCTTGCAGTTATTCATTTAACATACGATTTAGATATTGAGTTGATAAAGCCCAGTGCTAAAACATACTCCGCCCAATTGGAAGCTTTGCACCAATCACTTACGCATTTTCAATTATCATGAACTCACAATTTCTCTCATAGAAATGACCACAGGCACTCAGTTACCTAACAGGTGCACTATTGCATCTCTTGGGTGGCTTAGCCAAATCCCACCTTGTAAAGTTTACGCGTAGAATAAAAAGGTTCTTCACACGGGTGAATATATGAACAGAGGCCCAATCTTCTACTTAAGAGTGCATTCCACCAATTTGTTTAAGAAAAAAGATTAAATTCGGTTTGTAGCTATTCTTGACTAGATGCAGTTAAGCGGTTATATTTAGACACTGTAATATAAGTTGTCAGAGTTAAATTTATCCAGTTATGACTATTTTGCATCGATTCAAAGCTTTGAGTAAATTCAATTAATTTTTTTCTGTCAATATCGCTGGTATTGTCATCGGCATTGGCCTGATCCTTTGCAGCTCCTAATTTTTTCTTGAATTAAGTAAAAATCGGATAAGCCCAATTGGATTTCTGCAGAAAATGAATAGCCCCTCATAAATATAAGAAACGAGAATGCAGATTTTCATTCAGAAAACTTTCTTGAATTAAGTAAATCTTATAAGCCCACAATTGGTTTTCTTCAGAAATGAATAGCCGTCATAAACATAAGAAACGAGAATGCAGATTTTCATTCACGAAATATACAAGTTTAAAAAGCAGAGCACCGGAAAGAAAGAGACGAAAACACAAAAACTCGATTTAATAAGAAGAAATTCAGTAGAAAATGGAGGATTGATAAAGCTTACCCAGTGGAGTGAGAGAGGCGGCCATTGACAAATCTGATAAGAGAAATCCGGCGTTTGTCACCTTTGTGGTACGCGCAGCTATTTTGTTCGGGAAGAGAGATTGGATAAGGCTTTTTCGTTTATGTAGATAGAATAAGTAGTGAGATTAACTGGTCATGTTGGTGTTTTGTATGTTTTTGGCTTAAAAATGTACATATCTAACCTCATTTGGATTTCAACCAGAACTATTGACTTTGCAAGAACAATTAGCTTTTTAAATCAGAAAAATGCAGGGTTAAATTTATTTTTGTTACTTCGATTTTGTAAATTTTAATTGGGAAATTGTAAGTTTGAATCTTACAATAAAATATGCACTTCATAAAAAATAGAGTTTTAACTTCTTTATCATACAAATAAGGGATTATAATTTAATGACTAAATCTCAAAGTTGAATAGGAATGGTTGCTTACCTCATAAAGAATAAGGTTTATATTAATATTTAGTTTGGTTATGATTTTAAAATTAAATTATTTATTTATTTTTATTTAATATTTTATTTTGCTTTATTGTGCTCAGAGGTGTTTTAAGTTTAGTATAGGGAAGATGTGTAGGCGTAAAAAGATTGTATGTCAATATTTTTTAATATTAGCTCTTTTATAACTAACTTAAAATAAAAACAGCCTACAAGGTATAGAATCGATGGTGATGGAGTAAATTGTTAAGTTACTCCATAATGTGAAGGTCACCAATTTGAAATGGCATGGGAAAAAATCCAACCATGTTAAGGGCTGGTGTGGCCCAGGCCAAGTGCGATCCCCAAGTGATTTTGACGATTTAGATGCTCCTAGGGCGCAGTTTCTCAAGCCAAAGGTTAAGTGTGCAGTCATCCCAGGACTCACACAACTTAGCAAACAAACAAAAAAACTAACTAAAAAAAACAACAAAATTTAATGTTGGTTTCAATATCAAAAGTAAATGTATAAATAAATATAAACCATACAATCATCTCTCAATCACGAAATTGTTGAATTTGTCCATGGACACGAACAAGTGGGAGTAGGAGGAGGTGAAAAGCAATTGTAAGACCTCAATGCTATGCACAGGCAAATAAATTGAGGTAAGTGCAAACCTTTGAAAACGCCTAGACATGTTTTAAACCCTAGGTTGTTACAGAGACAGAAGAGAGAGGGAGGATGTCGTGTTTAATAGAGGTCAACGTATTTTTTTCATCCATTTTTTATTATAACCCTGAGTATTTTGTTGAAGGCTTGTAGTTACAGGTGATTATGTAGAGAGTAGGGGATTTAGGTTCTGAGTTAATTGACTTTAAAAACTATAGTAGTCATTATTTTATTTTTCACATGGCCAAGAAATGATATTTCCAATGAAAATGTCGCTCATAAAGGAGGTTTACAACACCCTCGAACATCGCTTATTTGCATCTCATATTTGAATGTAATCTCCTTCAGAATATTGCAACCAACATTAGGGAAAATTCATTTTTCGATGCAAGTTTGATACTGTGTAATGTTTTGCTTTTTCCATCAACTTTCAGACGCTGCCAAAATTTGCATGCTAAACCAATTTTAGCAATATGACGTGCAAGAGGTGTTGGTATCCGGGTTACACAATGGATAAAATTCAGGAAATTGCTGACAAAAAGACTTTAGATTAGAAGAGTTCAGTGTAAATAGTACAATGATTAGGTTTAAAAATTTTGGTGGGTTCGAGAGTTGGGGGTTGGTAAAATTTATAAGGATGGGATTTTGAAATATTTTGTAAATACAGTAGGTGTTACTCTAGGTGTTACTCTTGAGTTAGAAATTTAAATAATCACATAAAAATTATTTAAAATAAATAAAACTATTAGAAAAAAGAGACAAATAAGTCTTAATAACATATAACATCTCCAGCCCAGTATGGTAGAGATGTTGTAATTCCCTGCAAACATTTTGCCTCAATCAAATTACAAGAAAAATAAATCAATATCTATATTTGTATTTATAGTTATAATTATAATTGATTATAATTAATAACTAAACCAACCTATATTCATCTTAACTTTGCATTTACCAAGCATCGAGAGGGATCAAATATCTTGAGCTACAAACATCTTTTAGAAAGAAAAGTGATGGGATCCCTCTTAGCACTTGGTAGATCCAAAGTTAAGATGGATCTAGGTTGGCTTTACTAAATAAAGTTGCAATAGAAGATGTAGTGATGTTTTTTTATTGGGTATTTCTAGATCACAATATACAATACAAAGGAGATATAGGGGAGATGTTATGTTGGATAAAATAAAGCGTTAAAACAAAAAAGCAATGATAATAAAATATAATGTCAACTAAATTAAAAAAAAAAAAATAATACACCATTAAAATAATAAATTGATTCAATTCAATTTCTTGTATTGTGATTTTGTTATATTAATAAACTAGAAACAATTTTTTGGAAAAATAAAATAAAATATGCATATCACGTTATAAATTATTTAGTTTAGAGTATATAAAATAAAGGAGAAGTGATAGTTGTAGATCAGAGTTTAGGTTAATGTTATGACTCTACAATTAACATTATAGTGTGAGGCTAGGGTTTTAGGGCGCTGACAAGATGAACAACCAGGGACAGAATATGGCAGGAGTGGCCTTGCGCAGAGGCGTCGATGCTCTGCTCACGGATCACAACACCTTACCATGTGGAGTCAGAGCCGACAAGGATGTGGCACTAAGGGTTTTAGTCGAGGATTTGAAGCCCTGTGGCACACTGATTTCAAAGGTCATGATGCGGAACCCCATCTTTGTCATGACGGAGCCTCTGGACGTAGAAGACCAAGCGAAGATGATTGAAGGGAAGTATAGACACATGTCGGTTCTGGAAAACGGCGAGGACAGGGCTATTGGAGCTCCTCAGAAATTACGTTGCGGCACTGTCATTTGCGGCAGATCACCCAGGGTCCTCACGTCTGTGCACAATCGATGGCTCTGGCCCGAGATCTTGGAAGGCAAAACCCCTATGGGCTACGAGAACAGCTTCTCAGAGGAGCAAATAGAAGAACTGAAGGAGATCATTGCAAGGCTCGATCTTGTCCCAGATGGAAGCCTGATGCAATTAGAGTTGGGGTTTCTTCTGAGACCCCTGGGGCTGAAGCCCAGTTGTGAACAAGGGCAGAAAAATAGCACGAAACTGGAGAGCTCGATTGATCCCGCAGTAAAGACAGAGGTCACGAATAACCAGGGGCAGCTACTGGTGCAGCTCCGCTCCTTGGTCAGGGACAGTAATGGCTACATTACGGCAGCGGAGCACACGTGGTCAATGGACAAAATGGGCCATGCCCTATTTCTTCGAGCACTCTCTGAGATGTCTGCCGAGGTGGATATGGGTGGAAAAGGGAAAATAAGTTTCTTAAAACTCATTGTTGCCGACACTTTTGTTTTAGTCGATTACTACAAAGCATTTTTTATGCGGAGCACATCTAGCAGAATCCCAATGACTGAAACAACGACGAATCGAGGACTGGGTTTTGGACGAGGCTCGGAGAAAGGCCGAGGTGATAGAGGCCAAGGGGATCCTCTCCTGTGGGCAGCTGAAGAGCATCAGATTGTGAGTAACGAAGGAAGTTACGCCTCTTCGCGAAGGTTGTTCAAGACTCCCGAAAAATTAGCCAAAACTGCCAAGACGCTGGAGGAGTACCCACAGACTTCAAAGCAATATGGAGACAGAGATGTTGCACGACCATGCATGAACCAGAAGCACACAAAACCTCCCTTCATGGTAAATTCTAATCGCTTTCAAATTTTTATTAAAACCCCCTCAAGGAAATCTATCTTGATTTGGGTCCATGCAATAGACAGTGTTATAATTCTGAAGAATATCATTGCCCATCATATCGGCTACCCGAATGGACAACAACATCTGCTATTTGGGGGCAGAACACTACAAGATTATAGATCCATTATGGATTACAACATTATGCCAGAATCTACTATAACACTCAATCTGAGATTGCGAGGTGGTGCAATAACAAGCAGCTTAACAAAACAAACAGAAGGAGGTAGTGGGACAAGCGCAAAAACAAAAACAAAAACTCAGAGCCACATCAGCAACACAAAAATGAAGGAATATCTTTCAAGAACATCTTACAAGGGGGAAAATCTCCTACAGTAGCGCCAAAGCAGGCTGGAACAGAACCCAATCCATACATAGTGGAGCAACTGAACTATACACCAAAACTAAAAATAGATATATCAGAAACAGATGAGGTATGTAATAATTATGAAACACAAGCCATCATTTGTCATTTCAACGGTCTTTGGCCAAAACCTTTTGAACTACTCCATTGGATTTTCACAAAATGGACTCTACATTCTGAGATTCATATATGTTCCAAAGGGTTTTTCATAGTCAAATTCCAATCAACAGAGATAAGAGACATAGTGATACAGGAGGGACCTTGGTTCTGGGGATCTTCGGGCCTCTTCATCACACCATGGTTCCCGGAATTCGATGCCAACACCATGGTTGTTTCCAGGATGCCAGTTTGGGTACGTCTACATAATCTCTCAATACACTTCTGGGACCAAAAGGTTCTTGCATGTATAGGCAATTCCATCGGCATATATATTAAAATGGACACACAAAGAGTGGAGGAAAGAATTTTTACATTCACACGCATCTGTGTGGAAGTTGATCTCAGTAAGGGCTTATTGGATCACATACAGCTGAAGCATAAACAACGAAGTTTGAAACAGACAATAGACTATGAAAAGACAACATTTAGGTGCAGAATATGTCGACAAACAAGACATCTACAAAATACGTGCCTTGAATACAAAAAAGACAGCCGAAGCAAGAAGAAAATGGAAAACACCAAAAGGGTTGGAATTTTTCCCCACCAGATCCTGAAGAGGAGGTGGAAGAGCCCATCCCAAATGAGAACAATCAAGCAGAAACCCAGGAGACATCTCCACAGGGACCTATGGAATCACAACCGGAAAAGACCTTAGATACAATGGAAAACACTGGAACCAAAAGGCTACATGCATCAGACACCTCTGATTCTGACAAGGAAAATCCCTGACCAAGTGCTGAAAATCCACTTCAACTTGTTCCCACGATACCATCTCAAGGGGAGTGGTGCAAGGTCGAGAAGAAAAAGGGGAGGAAAACATGATTCCCCCCATATTAATATATCAGTGCTCCCTGCATGGAACACATGTTTCTACTTTCGTTTATTTGTATATCTACATTCTAAAAGGCTATATCACCCCACATATGCATATGCTATGGCATCTACAAAATGTAATTTTCAAACTTTAATGGAAATTACAATTTTTTCCAAGGGAAAAAAAATAGAGGAGAAGTAAAGGACCACAAATAAAATACATCACATAATTAATCCCAAATAAAACTAAGGGGGAAGAATAATATTATAATTTATCATTCATTAATTTCTATTGAAATTAATTTAGAAATTACTCTTATGGGGGTGTTGGAAACAGAGCTAGGCATTAAAGAGGGGGATGGCATGGACAACTTCCCCCATGCAGTCACATATGCTACAAGTCATGTTAACACAACGAATTAATATGGTAACCCCCATGACCTCGGCATCTTCGTCATTTTCTACCAATTTTACATTTTCACTAAGTTGCAGGTGAGATTTTTCCCCTCAGCATCTGGTTCCTTAACGCTCCAATGAAGGAAGGCCCAAGCCATCCTAGCCTGGACCTACACAGTTCGTATTCCACTATTGCTTGGACAAGTCGATGCTTGTTTACGGCCTCTAAGGTGTAGGAGAGGAGACCGAGCGAACTGCAACAAGTTCGTCAACACCTGGAACCAACAAATAGTGTCTGGAGTGAGAATGTTGTTCACGAGTTGGTAAAATATCTTATGGTCATCACCTTTAGCTAGTATTGTCTGTTTAATGTTTTGTTTTTTATTCTTGAGCCTAGAATTTTGAGTTGCACCACTAATGTTAAATTCTCCATGGTTTTTATTGCTACTTTTGTCCCTTTGGTTCTCTCCTTCTACATTCATTTATCCAGTTGTTTCTATACCCACCCCTCTAGTTAGCTTGGTATCAATTCCTTCCCCTACAACTTGCTCTGCTCCAACCTCCCCATAATCTATCGCTTTTCCTGTACCCTTCTCTAAAAGTCCCTGGTGCATGGCTCTTATCATTTCTAGGAAAAATGCCACGGCAGAGAATGCGCCTAGGGCATGGGTTTGGGGGTCGCGGTTCTTTAGGGTGACTCAAAACTCAGTCCCAAGCTCAGTTAATTGCTAAAATTTACCTTTCTATCACCCCTCTTGAAGTTCAAGAAGAAATCCAACATATTGAACCCTTGAATGCAAAAAAACGATATGCCCATTTGGACTATGAAATGTGAAAATTATTTAATCTAACACATCAGAAACCCCTACTGCAATTACTCGTTTACAATCTCCTACTTGTTCTTTACATTAACAAGTTATTTAATTGCATAAACATTGAATTAAACACTATTGCAGCCTTCACAAATATAGAGATCATGCACTGAAATAAATTGAGACAATAACACAAGGGACACCGTTATTTTTGGACAATCATCCCCAGAAAAACCCAATTCAGGAAAATTGGTGCAACATATAGAGGGTTTGTATTATTAAGCAAATTTCGTGAATACAACTAGGGTGCTAGAAATGGCTCACCCAACAGAGAATCCTCAATAGTAGTACCTCTATCCGGAGATAGATATTCTGGCAAATCAGCAACCGGATGATCAAACCCCACAACGAATCTAGTTGTTTCCTATGCTAGACAGCGAAAGTTGCACCAAACACTGCTTTGGAACTGCATCACTCCTTCAGGAGCTGCGTCACCCTCTCCCGACTCAGAATCTATTGATCTACTCCTAGTCTGCCCCACAGAATCTCCCCACCACTGCCTTGAGGCCCAACGTCAGCCTCTACGGCTTCTATGTCACCTGCGTCAGCCTTCTGCGTCAACTCTTTAGTGTCTGTGTTAGCCCTTCTAGGTATGTGTTGTCTCTCCCGCCATTGTGCTGCCTCTTTGTTATGTATTCTTCAGCCTCATATGAAAATCCCTTGTTGAAATGCCCCTCACTGCAACTCTAATCACTAACTCGATTTCATCAGCAAACCTCGCCCCAGAAAATCAAATTCTTTGATCACTTGGTGTATCTCCAACTAACCTTCAGGCCTCCTCTTCTACTTTTCCTGTTGACGAATCAACGACCAAGGTTGAGTCCCTAATCAATGGCTAAGATTAGAACTGGCTTGATCCTCGTCACTTAGAACTTTCTCACCCGTATTTTATTAATACACATTAATATTTTTATTTTCCTAAGTTTAGACTTAGGAACTCATCAAAAATATTAATTATTTTAATAATTATTCATCGGGTGGAATTTCTCCAAACGATTTCTAGGTCTTGGAGATCTCATATTCCTTAGCCTCTCCACCAATTTTCATGGCTAGAGCACATCCAATGCTACCCAAAATCAACACTCCCTCTTAGTGAGGATTGTGCTCTAGCAATGCTTCACCATAGAAGCATCACACTGATCTTCCACAACGGTCCTCTACATTGATGCTTGGCATGCTGCACCACATCCACTGCACTGTTGTTCCCAATAATGTTGCCTATGACACTGCCACTTCCACTGCTACATCTGTATTGTAGCTCCCTCTCAACATGTTGCATCATGCTGCCCATAACATTGTCACTACTAACTGTTGCATTGTAACTCAATTACCGCGAAGTAAGTAACTAACTTCACCCAAACAGTGACATCCTGGTCAATTTGGAAGCCTTGTGATGTTGAAGCCACCTATGCTGCTATCATGTGCTCCCTCTACTGCCACTGCACTATTGCAACCTCTTATGTGCCTCTCGCATTGCTGCAACCTTCACTGCGCTGCTATAGACTTCTTCACTCTATCACTACGTTGCTGCTCCATCACACCTTGCTCCACCTAACACCTATCATCATGCTACTGTCTTTAAGGGCTCCCGTAGCTGGATGTGATCCAAGATTTTGGGCACCTCAAGGATCCTACCCCTGCTTATGTAGTCCTCTCGACTACAACTCCAAGTCTCCCCACCTCTTCTCTAGAGGCACATGAGCACTCATGGCATAATCGTAATTAGTATCGACATCCTTCTTTGCCTTTGCTAGAGCAGCCTTTGAGTCAGAATCTTCTCCCTAGCCTTTCTTTCTGGGGCATTGAGAGGCATAATGTCCCAACTCCCCACAGTTGAAGAACTTGACCTTAGAGATGTCTTTCTTCTTCCTCTTCTGTAGCCCCTGTTGTCTCACTGATGTGAGAGATGCATCCTCCTCCTCCTCCTTCTTGATTCGAACTCCCTTATCGTTACTCCCTGCCTTGGTCCATCTCCTAAGCTTTTCTTGTCGAAGAGCTACCCACATCTCCTCCCAGCTAGGGAGAGTTTCTCTACCCAAAATGATTTGGATAAACGTCTCCCACTCCTCGGAGACTGCATTCAGGGAAATCCTGACCATGAACTCTGGATCCGATGTAGACCCCATAGTCGTAAGTTGGTCGCGAATCCCTTACAACGTGAAAAGGAATGGATCTATCTCCTCTCATTTCTGCATCTAATATGACCTCAACTGATTCTCCAATAACATCTTCCGCTGCACGGAAGAGCCTTGGTATAAGGTGGTCAGGGTGTCCCACATCTCCTTTGTTGTTTTCTTCTCAGTAATATGTGGTATGGCATGATTTCGCCTTCTCCTGGGCCTCCTCATACTTCTCATTTGCGTCAGGGTCAATTGGGACAGCTACTGTTTTCAAGGCATAGTCCTTGATGCGATGTTTATCTAGGATTGTCGGGATCCTGGCCTTCCATGTGAAAAAATTGGAAGCCCCATCCAATCTGTCATGATCCCTCAATTTTTTCACCACCATCTCTGCCCCTCTTCTCTAGACTTCCTCTGAGTCCTGATTTCCCTCTCAGAAATCCTCCAGCCAACTGTTGAATTGCTCCTCTCCAATCCTCCTTTGTTGCTGCAATGCAGATTTAGATTTCTTGGCTAGAAATCCGTCAAGGTAGCGATTCCCTCTATCTTTGTTCAGTCTGCTTAGACATTGTTCTGCACCGACAAAAACAATGTCCCACTATCTCCACAAATCAAAATCTGCACAAATCCCATAGCCCCGGAAACTCGAAGAATTTGAGCCCTTTAGGCTCTGTGCAATCTCTAGCGTGGGCTGAATCTGCTCCTCTTGGCCAACTATGTCAATCCTTCCTGGCTCAGAAATATGACATGGCTCTGCATGAGCCTGGTCTTCCCTCCTCTGCCTCTATGTTGTCCCTGATGGCTGACGCAACTACTACATGGGCTCCTCCCAGCTACTGTTTCTCCCTCTCTTGGCTCAGAGTGTTGACATTGGCACTGCATGAGCCTCTACGTCAATCTCTCTACACTGCATCACTCCTCTTGCCTCTTCAGCTCTGGAACAATGTTGTCTCTTGGGACAACTGCTTCTCTGCTACAAATTCTCAAATTTTCTCAGTTGGTGTCTTCAGTCATCTATGATCTGCAATCCCTCTGATACCATGTGAAAATTCCTGAATCTAACACTTCAGAAACCCCTACTGCAATTACTGGTTTACAATCTCCTACTTGTTCTTTATATTAACAATTTATTTAATTGCATAAACATCGAAGTAAACTGTAACAGCCCTTGTGAAAATTCCATGTAAAAATATATAAATACCACGGATCATGGGACACGTATTCCAAGATGAATGGTGGGGAAGACATCCTAGGGGGTGTTCATTTGGTTGTTTATGGCTAAGGCAATGGCTAAGGCATTAAAGAGGCAAAGAGGTATTTTGGCACATTTATTTATGAAAATAATGGAAATTAGGAGAAAAGGAAAGTAAAAGGTCACAGTTTGCATGTGAGGAGGAAAATGAAGGAAAATAATGGAAATTAGCAGAAAAAGGAGGTGAAAGGTCATAGGTTTCATGCAAGGAGGAAAATGAAGGAAACTAATGGAAAATGAAAAAAATTAGAGGCCTCATTAATAAAAAGGCTTATGAGGATCAGTGAGCAAGACTTGGTCAGTTTAGTTTTGGAGCTCTCTCATTATTCTTTCTCTCTCTCTCATATTCTTGGTTACTTAGAGTTTTTTTGGAGCACTTAGGCATTGGAGCAAGAAAGGCAAAGAAGCCAAGAGAAAGCAAAGACCAAGCAGGGAAAGGCAGGTACAAGCAGCTATAACAGGGTTCATTGCAGGTATCAACTTGCATGTGTATTTTCCTTGCTAGATTTGGCATTCATGGGATTGCATGTGTATTTTCCTTGCTAGATTTGGCATGCATGGGATTGCATGTGTTTCTTTTTCTACCATGGCATGGGTTTTGCCAGGTGTGACAGTATTTTCAGCCTAGCCTTGCCATTTCCTAATAGCTTTGATGAGATGGGTTCTCTCATGCGTTTTGTGGGGGGGTGGCCTAATTGGATTCGAAGCTGAGTGGGGTGAATCTCCAAATTGAAAAACACATGGTGGTAGTGGTCCCTGAACCAGACTGAGGATGCACGAAGCCACTGACCTAGTAACCCCTAAACTGGACTATGGGTTGCGGTAAAGCCAGATTGTGTGCCTCAGTGGGCCTAGGAATCCTTGCCGGTGAAGGGCGGGATATACGGCAAAGCCAAGAGGTGTATTTTCTCTTCATTGGACCTAGTGCTTTTGGGATGGAATGCACCTTAAAGCCTGGAGAGTATGTCTCGGTGTAGGGCCTAGTGATCCCTAGATCAGACTACGGATGCATGGTAAAGCCTGAGAGACTAGGAGGCACTCAGATTCCTCACGGTTTAGGTGGAGAACTTCGGTGGCATCCACATTGATTGGTGTTTTTTGATGTGTTATATGAGTCCCACATTCATGCTTGGAAAATGGCATGGGGATGATTGGTTGAAGAGAGACTTGGCTTAACCAATCTATGGTCGAGTGGAATGTGGTAGTCCCATCACCGGTTGGTTCATTGCATTTATTAATGAAAAGAATCCATTCCCTTGATTTCCATGTGAAAATGTAATGATGTATATATGGATTTTGATGGCTGATATTTTTATTGTATTTCTATTCCTATTGTGTTTTTTTATATGCACATTTACCCCGGAGGGTGTTATAAGTGGTATCAGAGCATGGTTCAAGCACTTGGACTGGATGGGCTCTATCATAGGTAAAATGAAGAACAAAGGTTAAATTTTAGACCTTTTTGTCATATATGTTATAACTTTTCTTCTGTGGAATATTAGAAGTCGAAAATTTTTCCATACTGAAGGTAAATCCCACTGATAATGTGGTAAAATTTTCAGATATTGGTTCGCAATACTTTAGGAATTATGATCTAAGGAAGATGACCTTCTTGAATGCACCTTTAAACAGGTCATGTTGGCATTTCTACAATAACTTTTCTTCTGTAGGCTTTCAGAAGCTGAAAAATCATCCACATTGAGGGGAAATACCAATGATTATGTGGTATAAATTTCAGATATTGGGTCGCAATATTTTAGGATATATGAGCAGAGGGAGTCGAGCCTTGTGAATGCTCCTAAAATCAGGTCTCAAATAGGTCACGCTAACATTTTTGTTATAACTTTTATTTTGAGCACTCTCATGAGCTGAAATTTTTTCCAAAATGAGAGGAAATCCCACTTATATTGTGATAAAAATTTTAGACATTTATTCACTATATTTTAGGAGATATGACCAGTGTAAATCGAGCTTTCTGGATACTCCTAGAATTGTGCACCAAATAAGATTGTGTTGGTATTTTGTTATAACTTTTCATCTATGAAATCTCAGAAGCTGAAACTTGAACCATAGTCAGGAATAATTCCACTGATCATATGGTTCAGTTTCCATAACTTGTACTACTATAGTTTAGGATATATGCATTGAATCATTCACTATATTAGTTTGCATGCAAAGTGTTTGATGAAATGCTTAAATGGTTCAATGATTAATTGCATACAAACTATTTAATAAAATGCCCCAATGCGTATGTTGTTTGTGGTTGAGGATAACATTGATGTGTAATAATATTGCTAAGTGATATATGCTTACTTTTATGCAAATAGTTTGCTATATTAGTTTGCATATGAAGTGTTTGAAGAAATGCTTACATGCAAATGTAATAGTATAGTAGTTGTTTGAAGAGAAATGTAAAAGTATGGTAATTGTTTGAAGAAAATGTTATTTTTTAAATGCAATGGTATTGTTGTATGATAATATGGATGTATCTCATCTATGCCTATTTGCATGCAAAGAATTTGAAGAATTGCATGTAAGGAATTTGAAAGGTTGCATGCAATGAATTTGAAAAGTTACATGTAAGGAAATGGAAAAGTGGCATGTTCTTAGTTATTATGTTACAAGTGGAATAAGTGCAATGTTTTGACTTAATCTCATACAAAATGTATGAGAAATAAAAATCAATTTCTTTTCAAGTGTGGTTAAAATTAGTAGAGCTTTGGAGATCCTATTTCCATAATTGGACATTGGAGATCGGGTCATTAAAGTAGCTTCCTCCTTCTACCTTAGTGTGGACCATGGATAGTAAGGGGGTATGCTTATAGGTTCCTAGTATTGGTGAAAGCTGATTTCAAATTAATAGGCATGTGTAGAAATTTTGACTGTAGATTACCTTGATTATGCAATATAACTAAAGAAAAATACTTAATCTACTTCTACAATCAAACTTGCGGAAGCTTAATAGATTTGAGCAAGATCAAGCAGAACACATATAACAGAGAAGAAGAGTCAATACACATGAAACACAGAAGAATACTCTGGGGAAAGCCTTAGCTAAAAATCCCACTATCTGTATTATCATACAAGATGGAAATACATCAGAATTATACAAAGCCTTAGCTCTCACAGCTAGCCAGCTCTCAGTGCAATCCTCCCGGATGCTCACAGGAAACCAAAGCTTCTCACAAGCCTTCTCCTCTGCCCTCCATGATCCTATTTCCTTGTGTTGTTTCTCCTGGGTGATCCTCCTGTTACCAAGTGGAAGACTGATCACTCACACTGATCCTACACCTTGTGAGAACTGCGCAATCCTCAAGGAACCTTCTCCTTCTATATGGATGAATTTCCTTTATAGGAAAACTCATGCAACTGATAGTACAATGTCCCTGTCTTTAATCTCAACTAGGTCTTTCTCTGAATGGACATGAATGAGTTATTTATGAGAGAATCTTTAGTTATCTGGAGTACACTAGTTTGATGCATGCACGCATTAACTGATTGAACTCACAATTTGTTCCTCAAACTGTTTGGAACTAATTTAACTGGACTTAACTCAGTAAACTGAGCTAACTAATTACAACTCAAATATAACTCAAACTTATCTCCTTAATTAAGGGATAATCTCCTTAATTTAAGGGATAATTGTTGCATGACTTCACAAAGACTTCTAGCTTGAATTTTTCCAACTAATTAATCCATAATGAATTAATTAATTAATTTTCAAACAACTGGTGAGACTAAATTCGAATTTTAATTTTAAATTTTAATTCAAGGACAAATTAAAATTGGAATATTCTGAATGCTATTTTTAGCCTTTCTTGTTGTTATTTTCAACAACATGATGTCTTGATTTTTTGAACATGTGACTGACTGTGTATGAACTATATGTCGCTTACATGTTGATTTCATGATACCTACTTACATCCTTGTATGTTAGGTTACAATTTTGAATATTTTGATTACATGTATCAGTCTTGTAGGTTGATTACAAAAATTCATCGCTTATGTTCAACTACATGTGTTTATGCGTAGGTGTAGTTGATTTTGCATTGCTTATGCATACTATTGGTTGCATGTGACAATGTGTACAATGGAGTAACGGTTGTTGTTATGCATGTATGGTCGTGGCTATGCTTATGCATGTATAGTAGGTCAAACATGCCTTGTGAAGTCATTGTATGAAATTTAGGTCATCATGATGCTATTGGTTGTTATGATGCTAATGTGTTGGCTGAGATAGAGCAGGAGGTGCAGATCATCATAATGAGGTTGCAGCATTGGACTTTGGGGTAAGAACAGATCGTCATACATGTATTGTATGTTCGGCATGCATGTATTTAGTTAAGGATTTTTATATGCATTAGGTTTATATACATTAGGTTTATGAGCATGTATTTGATGTTATGGTTACATTCATGATAGATGTTAGATGATTAGTGTGGTCATATGCACACGTGTCATATAGTCAAGAATGATAGTAACCTGTAGTTGTAATCATTGCTATTGTTGTTTTATATTACATAACATGATGAGTATGCTAAATGTTGTTGATGAGTATGTTATAGGTGAACTTGTTGATTGTTATATGATATTAACTTGATGATTAGGGTCATTTCATTGAGACATTGATGTTATAATTTGGATTGGTCATATGTGTGATGGTTATGTTCATTGCATTGAAGATCTTGATGTTATATGTATTGTGTTAACCTGGTTTGACCTATGCATATGGTTATGGTTGCAATACTCAGGTATGAGATGACATATTTGTGATGTGGTGTCGTACTAATTTACATTGATCATACATATGTGATTATTATGCATGAACGACAGATGCTTATGAGCTTGTAATGTGAACATGTTAGTTAGTTACTATTATGGATATCATGATTTATGTTGACATGTTGTAAAGTTATATCTCACTAACTAGATTGATTATGCAGACAAGATAGCCTCCCCTAAGGTACACTAAGGTATGAGTTTTCTTATGTATCATACTTGGTGTTTCATAGTTGATTATGTCGTCTATTTGATATTTGAGTGTTTGGTGCCTATTATGTCATCTAATTGATTTATTTAACATGGTATGTTTGCAAGTGGTTGAATGATTGATGAATTGCTTAATATGATTATGTGTTCAAATGATTTTGTTTTAAGATGATTGTACTAACATGTATGTGTTGAGACAGTTGATATGTACTTGAATGTAGTTGATAGTTGTAGCATTATGTCTAATGACTATGGATTATGACATGATTGTTTGTAAAAGTTGAATTCAAATTGATAAATATGATTGTCTCGATACTTGGAACATGTGGTTGACATGTGTGAGCATGATGCAGGGAGTTGCATGGCAAGAGAGATTGCCATGAATCATGAAGAAGGCTCATGTTGAGCTTTCCCTTGGATGCACTAGGAACCATGGGAATTGAGTCATGGTGTTTGTTGTTAGTCTTGTGCTTTTGGTATTTTATGAATTGTTGAGCTTGATTTGTAGTTTTGTTTATGTCCGGTGCAAGGCCTTGCCACTTTGTTGTAGTGTCATATTTTTATGGGCTTTTATGGTCTTCTTCTTGGTTTTTTCTTGTCTTCTTTTTTATTGTTTTGAGTCTTGGGAATTGGTTGGGAAAGAGGAAAGTTGATGGAAATCAGGAGAGATGTGTGGAACCCAACTGATGATATAAGACCCAGATGAAGCTCTGTGCACGAGTAAGCGCAGTGGAAGACTATGACAGTCAGTTGGACTGGCTAGGTCCATTGTGGTAAATGGATGGTAGCAGTATAGTCATGAGAAGGTGACATGGAAAGGTAAAGTAAATGGATTTGAGGTGTCATATGCTTTGGCTATGTTGGGAACTGTTGCTCTCAATGCTTGTGCATAAATAAGGAAGTTCTCTTAACCTAGACCTTATGTTATCTGGTAAAAATGTTATGACCCTAATTATGTTGATGTTTATATATGTATACATGAATGTATGTATGTCGTTGTCTGACAGGATCATGATTGTTTTATGCTAACATTTATATATGTATGTATGTATCCATATATCTATGTTACTGTCTGACAGGGTTGTCAGGTATCATTCTTGTGAAGGAATGATTTCTTATGCAGGAGAACGACATGAAGAGGTTCCTGGTCTACGAGGAATCAATTGGAAAGAGTAGTCACAAAAAATATACGAGGTCAACATCATGTGGATATGAATTGATATTGTATACTTGTATTATGCCTATGTTTATGTTATGACAGGTAACATTGAAGGATACACCAACGGAGTGAAAGTAGTGTGGTTTGCGACATGCTAGGATAAGCATAGATGAGATACCAGAAGCAAGGTTTCTTGGTAAGGACAGTGTGGTTTTGGATGTGTTGTACTATTGTTGCGCATACGTTGTATATGTTGTACATGTTGCATCTATGATGTGTGCACTTGTGGTGTTGTGTATACATAGCATGTGTACATGTTATTCATGCAATGTTATATACAAGATGGTACAAATAGGGTTGTGTGAATATTGCATATGGGGTGTTGTATACATATTGTATTGTCTTCATGATGTATATGCGACGTGTGTGCATATGGTGCTCTGTGCATGTTTGATATACAGTGCTGTGTACAGATGATGCTATGTACATGTTGGATATGTAGTGTTATGTACATGTGGTGTTGCATGCATGTTGTACATATGGTGTTACGTACATATGGTGTTGTGTGCATGATTGTACAAGTGGTGTTGTGAGCATGTGGTGCCATGTACATGTTGTACATATGGTGTCACGTACACATCGTGCGTGTGGTACTGTGTACATGTGGTATTGTGTACACATTGTACAATGGTGTAGTGTACATGTGGCGTTGTGTACATGTTGTGCAGGTGGCGTCGTGTACATGTGATGTTGTGAACATGTTGTGCATGTGGTGCAGTGTATAAGTGGTACTATGTACATGTTGTACATATGGTACTAGTGTACGTGTGGTATTGTGTGCATATCATTGATGTTGTATTATGGGCATGCGGTATTATGCATCATGTAGTCATGGTATTGCGGTGTGTGTACTCGTTGTGTAGTACTCTGTGTAGGCGTATGTATTGAGTTGTGTCGTACACTGGGTGTAGGTGTATGTGTTGTATGTCAGGTGTAGATGCATGTGTTGCATGGAGTTGCATGTCATATGTGGTCGTATGTGTGTGATGCACACTATGCGTATGTGCACATGGTTGAGGAGAAGGCACTGGATGTTTGTCGGGTGTGGCAACCAATCCAATGTGTTACAGAAAGAACCAAGGTAGAAGTAAGGATCGATGAAGGATAAGTATCGGTATTGTATTTTGATTTTAGTATGCATGTGAATTATGATTATGATTTATGATCTATGATTCTGGTTTATGATCTATGATTATGGTTTATGATGGTTACATGTGATTTATGATTATGATGGTTGTGTTTGAGCTAACCTGATGTGATATCTTTATATATGTTGATTTGGTCAAGATGCTAGTTTGACTTCTTGTGACAGGAAGCGAACAAGATTCCAAGTGTACCTTATTGATGAACTACCAATGAGGTATGATTTGAATTTATTTCACTTTATTTTAAGTCTAATGGAAGTTATGTTCTTGGTATAAGAAGCATGAACATGCCTAGTTGAGTGGTCGAAATCGACTACAAGAATTAGCAGCAGCAGAAAAGGAATTGAAACATGCAGCAGTGTGTTGGTAAAGCATGTTAGGAGCAGGGCCATTGTGGGACATTAGTACCCAATAGTATCAATTTATTGCCATGAGCATGCTATGACCGGTGGTAGTTTTGAGGCAGATATATTCCTTGGTCTTTGAATCTTCTGATGCGAGGAAGCCTTGCCAAGGGATGGACTGCCCGAGATGGGGGTGCTAGCAGAACTTGGAAGGTGAGTGACTACACGGAAGGGGTGACCGGATTCCTGAGGGACTATGTAGCAGAGAAGGGGAGGTCACAGATGGATTTGTTTTGGTCATTAACACTGCTAGATGGAATCAGATGCACATTGGGAGTGCGCCCTGGAACAATGAGCCAGTAACTGTTCGCTGAGAGGACAAGTGGCGCAGGATTAGCACTGGAAATTGGATGCAAATTTGAATTTACAGTGGATTTTGGACTTCCTGGGAAGGAGGTGGATCCTAGTATTATTTTGAGGGTGGAGGTGTGAGCCTCTAGATTCCCTTGTTGCGGATTCATATTATTTTATTTGTTGGTTGAGAAAATGTACATATGTGTATATGTATATGTGGTTATTGTAAATACCATAATGAGCTATGTTATAAAGCTCCAGTATGCGGTATGTTGTCATGTTGTAATGATGTTTTGATTTTGACAAAATCTTTCATTGTAAATACTGCAACGAGCTGTGTTATAAAGCTCCATGGGCAGTATGTTTTGTTTTCAGTGGTCATGTTGGTTATAGGTGTCATTAAACACCGAGGATGGTGTTCCCCAGCGGGGAGGGTTCTGTAACAGCCCTTGTGAAAATTCCATGTAAGAATATATAAATACCACAGATGATGGGACACGTATTCTAAGCTGAATGGTGGGGAAGACATCCTAGGGGGTGTTCATTTGGTTGTTTATGGCTAAGGAAATTGACAAAGGCAATGGCTAAGGAATTAAAGAGGCAAAGAGGTATTTTGGCACATTTATTTATGAAAATAATGGAAATTAGGAGAAAAGGAAGGTAAAAGGTCACAGGTTGCATGTGAGGAGGAAAATAATGGAAATTAGGAGAAAAAGGAGGTGAAAGGTCATAGGTTGCATGTGAGGAGGAAAATGAAGGAAACTAATGGAAAATGAAGAAAATAGAGGCCTCATTAATAAAAAGGCTTCTGAGGATCAGTGGGTAAGACTTGGTCAGTTTAGTTTTGGAGCTCTCTCATTATTCTCTCTCTCTCTCTCATACTCTTGGTTACTTAGAGTTTTTTTGGAGCACTTTGGCATTGGAGCAAGAAAGGCAAAGAAGGCAAGAGGAAGCAAAGATCAAGCAGGGAAAGGCAAGATCAAGCAGCTACAATAGGCTTCATTGCAGGTATCAACTTGCATGTGTATTTTCCTTGCTAGATTTGGCATGCATGGGATTGCATGTGTTTCTTTTTCTACCATGGCATGGGTTTTTCTAAGTGTGATAGTATTTTCAACCTAGCCTTGCCATTTCCTGATAGCTTTGATGAGATGGGTTCTCTCATGCGTCTTGTGGGGGGATGGTCGGGTTGGATTTGAAGCTGAGTGGGGTGGATCTCTTAATTGAAAAACACATGGTGGTAGTGGTCCTTGAACCAAACTGAGGATGCACGAAGCCACTGGCCTAGTAACCCCTGAACTAGACTATGGGTTGCGGTAAAGCCAGATTGTGTGCCTCAGTGGGCCTAGGAATCCTTGCCGGTGAAGGGCGGGATATACGGTAAAGCGAAGAGGTGTATTTTCTCTTCGTTGGGCCTAGTGATTCCAGGATGTAATGCACTGTAAATCCTGGAGAGTATGTCTCGGTGTAGGACCTAGTGATCCCTAGATCAGACTGTGGATGCATTGTAAAGCCTGGGAGACTAGGAGGCACTCAAATTCCTCACGGTGTAGCGGAGAACCCCGGTGGCATCCACATTGATTGGGGTTTTTTTATGTGTTCTATGAGTCCCACATTCATGCTTGGAATATGACATGGGGGTGATTGGTTGAAGAGAGACTTGGCTCAACCAATCTATGGTCAGGTGGAATGTGGTAGTCCCATCATCGTTTGGTTCATTGCATTTATTAATGAAAAGAATTCATTCCCTTGATTTCCATGTGAAAATGTAATGATGTATTTATGGATTTTGATGGCTGATATTTTTATTATATTTCTGTTCCTGTTATGTTTTTTTATATGCACATTTACCCCGGAGGGTGTTACATAAACACTATTGCAGCCTTCAAAAATATACAGATCATGCACTGAAATAAACTGAGACAATAACAAAAGGGACACCGTTATTTTTTTGACAATCGTCCGCGAAAAAATCCAATTCAGGAAAACTAGTGCAACATATAGAGGGTTTGTACTATTAAGTAAATTTTGTGAATACAACAAGGTGTTAGAAATGGCTCACCCAACAGAGAATATCCTTGGCAGTAGTACCTCTATCCGGAGATAGATATTCTAGCAAATAATCAAGCGGATGATCAAACCCCATAGCGACTCCGGTTGTTCCCTATGCTAGATAATCAAAAGCTACTCCAAACACTGCTCTGAACTGCGTCACTCCTCCAAGAGTCGTGTCACCCTCTTTCGGCTCATAATTTGCTAATATGCTCCCAGTATTCCCCACATAATCTCCCCAACACTATCTCTGAGGCCCATCGTTAGCCTCTATTGCTTCCACGTCACCTACGTCAGCCTTCTGCATCCTCTGCATTAGCTCTTCGGCCTCTGTGTCAGCCCTTCTGCGGCCTGCGCTATCTCTTCTGGCACTACGTTGCCTCTTTGCTATGTATTCTTCAACCTCGAATGAAAATCCCTTGATGAACTGCCCCTCACTGCAACTTTGATCACTAACTTGATTTCCTCAGCAAACCTTGCCCCAGAAAATTGAATCTTTGATCACTTGGTGTATCTCCAACTGACCCTCAAGCCTCCTCTTATACTTTTCCTGTTGACAAATCAACGACCGAGATTAAGTCCCTAATCAACGACTAATATTAGAACTGGCTTGATCCTCGTCACTTAGAACTTTCTCACCCGTATTTTATTAATACACACTAATATTTTTATTTTCCTAAGTTTAGACTTGGAACTCATCAAAAATATTATTTATTTTAATATTTCTTCATCCGAGTGGAATTTCTCCAAACGATTTATGGGTCTTGGATATCTCATGTGCCTTAGCCTCTCCACCAAATTTCATGGCTAGAGTGCATCCGACGCTACCCAAAATCAACCTGAAATTCAAGGTAAAGTCTTTAGTTAGGTCCCTAACATTGGCCATACTAGGGGGCGTAGGAGCCAATATCTTCATTCCATCACCCTTCAATGGCAAATGAAGACTTTGTTGGACCGTTTCCTCAAAGAGAAACATGAGGACCATAATGGAGTTATAGCTTGCCTCAACGACAACCGACGAATTCAAGGACATCAATGCTCTAGTTTGGTCAACTTGGATGCTTGGTTGGCCCGCATTGAGAGACACCTTCAGTGTGGGTGTCACTCTCTAATAGGCCCAAATGCATAGGATCCAACCCTAACAACATCCTCTAATGAATGATGCATGCATAAGTTTTCTATTTTTTGTTTATGATCAAGGAACTTTATTTTATTTTCTTATATAATTTGCAGGCATGATATGTTAGTATTACCCAACAGAGTATATGTAATGCATTTGTCAATGGTGTCAAACATTTGTCTTTGCATAGGGATGCTCAGCTAGTCGAATTATTTTTTCTCATTTTGATAGACAAAGATTGATACAACACTTCTATTTTTATTAGCCTAGTTTCCCTTATGGCAAACCATGATAGTGAGGAGGTTTCTTGATATAATATGTTTGCCTAATTTATGATCTAATGGAAGAAATTTAATTAACAAAAAATTGAAATTAATTATACTATAAATGATTAAATAATATAATTCATATTAAATTATAATTATTAATTTAATTTAATATAAATTTAATTAATTTATTTAAAAATAGTATATGAAAACCTATTGCAACACTCCCTCCCACCCCCTCGACTTTGCATGGGTTGTGGGAGGTGTTACTTGTTTCTTTTGATTTGATCTCCAAATTTAGTAATGAAGAAGGGGTTAACAAAATCTTCAATTTTGCAAGTCTCTGGAATTTAAATTCTTACACCATAATTGTGGTCAACTCATATAGATCTTTTTAATGATATAAAATTTACCTCAATCTGAGTTCTGGATCAAAAATCTAGATCTTTCTGATGATATAAAATTTACCTCAATCTGATTTTTGGATTAAAATTTATGCCAATTTGATGTTTGGAATGTTAGGAGAGGCTGTGTCATCACATCGCCCACACTAACTCTAACCTGACCCAAACATGTTATCCCTAAGGGGCCCACAATACTTGGTCCATGTTATGCTAGTATGACTGCTCTTCTGCATTCTCATCTATAGCATGTAATGAGTAACAAGAAATGGGCAATGGGCAGTCTCTAAGTGGGCAGGGTTCCCGCGCTAGAATCCCCCAACAGATCATCTCTTTCTTCATCGACATCACCCATTATGAGTTCACAACAGTTTAATTGTGGCAATGGGAGGTGGCTCGACTGCATGATTCCATAAAGCTAGAACCTTGGTTAGATTGGCCAAATCTCATCGATGTTGACCTGTTTCAAAACATTACCATGCATTGGTCTATGGTAGTGGGTGGTAGCTTGATCATGTAGTTCCACAACAAAAACCTCTATCGGTTTGACTTCTTAGCATTAGTTACCCAGCTCCTTTATGTTCCAATGTCAGTGGAAAATATCGAGCCTCGAAGGTCAAATGGAAAAATTCTAGTAATGAGGGTTCCATTATGATCCCACTCTCCATGTAATTCTTTTGAAAAGTATGGTGGCTCAGATACCCATGAGCCTAGTAGGGTCCACGCCCAAGCCATGTCACCTCAAGCCATGTCATCCTAACATCAAGTTCTCAAACTTCCCTATCTCCTCATGCATGTACGTTTTTAGATGATGGCTAATGATGGATATCGACCCATAGGCATCAAGCCTCTCCACACTAAAGCTCTTGCAATTTTCCCTGAGGTTTGACGACTTGATGGGGCCCATTAGTCACAATTCATATGGGCGTGAGGTTCTACCTTTGACCCTCAATGTCGAGCTTATCCATACACTAATATGTACATATATATGTGGATCACTCCCCTCAACTGGTCTCGACAACTAAATAAAAATCAAACTTTAGGCATCCTGCAGAATAAAAGGAGTGATTGCTCGAACTTCCATTTCTCTGCATAATAACCAGTATAAGGGCTTGAGGTCCTAAACCCTTAAAATATATGAATGGATATACGAAAGGGCGATCACCTTGACTGCCACATTATCTTTTTGTCATGGAAAAAGGACTCGAGGTATTGTAAACTTGAAATAAGTTCCTATATCAGCAAACTATACAAGTTTTTGAGGCAAGAATGGGGGCAAAGCCCCAACATCTAACTTCACAACTTTTCAATAGAACCACCCTAAGATATTCATTATCTTTTAATCCAACTCTACAACCTATTGTAGGCTAGTTAAGCTCTTTCAGATAACTATGAACATCAATTTGCTGAAAAGATACAAATTTGCATAACTACAAGAGCAGAATTACAATCCACCTACTATTTTTTTCAAAGAGTTATATATTCATAAGCCATAGCTACAAAATAAATGAACATAAACACACAAATTCTCACATCTATATTCAATGTAACATCAGATGGCATTGTCCATACATGCATTAGAATCATGGACATATAAAGTATCATTCTAGTCGTGAGCATAATAGTGAACTTCACATCTTAAGCATTCGTTTACATTCATAAATACACAAGGTCTTATACCAGCCATAAACATAACAATGAACATCTTAGTCCATAATTCACATATGCATAAGTAAATTTTATACTTCTCTATGTCTTTAAATATGGTTGGCAACTGAAGGAGGGACTTCAACTCTCCACCTAACCATAGGTTAGTTGCACTGCAACTTTCTTGTAGTTGATGAGCCCCAAGCTAAATCCAAAGTTTGAGGGGACACTTGCTCAGGAAAATCACATCAAAGGTTAGTCACATACCTAGGAGATGGAATCCATTATCCAGGTAGTTTATCAACTATCCTCTGGCAATAAGCACCATAGTGACTCACTTACTTCTCTAAGTTTAATCACAGACCTTCACCCAAGGTCCATATGTAGTATTTTTCAGCCTAGGAGGTTGAACCCACTATCTAGGTGGTTAAAAATTCTCCAACAAGAACTGTAGTGACTCAAATTACCCTGTTTAGGTGGTTAACAACTATACAACAATCACCACAGTTATTTGGTCATCCATTAAGCTTCCATTTGACGACACATGACAAGATAGACTATCTAGTTCCCTAAAAAATAGTCACAGAGTCCCAAAATTTACAGAGCGCAAGGCTCAATCATAAATCACGCAATGCTCCTTGCTTTCGCTCCAGCATCTCCTCACTCTTTTCCTACATGTTCTCTACGTATCTAATCTATTTTCTTCTTCCCATTTCCTTCCCTATTGACTCCCCCCTTTTCTTCCCAAGGAAATGGGTATTCACGCCTAGACCCACAAGTCAGATGAGGATGGGCGCAATCCTCCTCCCATATCGCCCAATCCTAATCTCATAACTTTTATCAACGTGGTGGTTGGGTTAGTTAGGCAGAGTGTTAAGAAGTTTAATGTGGTTGGTAATGGTCTACTCATGGCAGGCAATGTTGAATTTTGTAGCTATGATCGATATTCATAATTAATATTTTAGCCCTTGATGTATTTGTAATAATAAACATAAATCATGTTCTTCATGCTATTTGTCAAAAGAAAAATTATAAGGCATGTTCTTCATGTCCTTTTCAAAAGAAAAATTATAAGGCATGTTCTTCATGTCCTTTTCAAAAGAGAAATTTTGAATTTTAATATTTGAATTTTTGGCTCCAAAAAAAGCCAATTCATCCGTCCTCCTAGTTAAGTTGGCCCCAGACAAAGAGGCATCCATTCGGCTAGCTAGACTTATATATAAGGCACTCGACCTCCTCTCTTGGACATAATTTGGATCACACATATAACCAAGTATATTCGTGATGGAGGCAAGAAATAGAAGGTCAATTTTATCTAGAATAAGAAGAAGATTGAGCTCTATCTCTCTCTTGTTGCATTCCTCATTGCAACTAACTTCGCACGTGTGAATGGACAAATTCTTTGAAGCATTACAAAGTTGCAAGACCAAAATTCTTGGGTGTAGATGAAGGATGAAAATTTTCCCTAGTAGACCTAACCAAACCAACTTCAGTGGGTAGACTTATGACTTGACTAGGAGGTATGTGGACCAAGTTTTACCAAGTCTTCTTGCTGGTTAGTTTGACCTCATGGTTGACTAGATGATCTAGGTGTGTCTCTTGTTAAACTAAAGAATTTCTTTAAGGAAAAGGTTGTTGGGTTCCCCCCCAAAGTGGATTTTCTTAGGGTAAATGCTCATGTTCTTAATTTGGTTGTCTCTTTACGATCCTAATGTCTATTTTTGAATATATTTTTTGTAATTACTTGATGATTTTAATGTGAATATGAAAGAATCTAAAGTTAAGGTCATTAGAAGTAATTATCAAATAAAAGATCTCTGAAAAATCAACATGGGATACAATCTGTGGTATAAGAGAAACCTTCAAGCTATCCTCTTCACTGAAATTTGTTTGCAAGGAGAACAAGTATATACCAAAGATGTGTCCATGCCTTCGATCAAAAATATAAGTCTAACCCTATTCCTCAATCCATATTTTACATGTCGAAACTTCAATGGTGAGGTTGAGATTATCTGAGGTTTGGCCTTAATCTAAAATGCCTCAGAAGTATGAATTCCTCAGAGGTAGAATATGGTTGTAGGAGGCTGAATATGGTTACACGAAGGCCTTACACTCTATCTCAGTCTGAGAAGCCTTAAATATTATGATAAAATTTCGAAAAGGCCTCAGGGTCTACTACAAGAAGTTGAAATCCTCAGATGAAAGATATAGAGGCTGAAAATTGTCTTAGGTCCTATCTCAAGTAGACCAAGAAACCTCAAGAGATCAGAGGAACTTTAGACAGTGTCTAAGAATTTCCTTAGCTAATGGAAACTCCAAGTTACAATTTGGTTTGAACCTGACTTGGATCATTGATGCATCCCATGTTCATAAAATAGAAGTCATTGAGCATAAGATTATGATGAAAGATGTCTTGTTGTGATCATGAGTATAATGGAAATCTAAGCTAAAGCCAAAGAGTCTTAGAAATAAGCTAAAAGAAGTTTGAAATTGTCTTTGTCTAAGGTAAAATCAACCAAGTGTATGAGATCTACTTTTTAATCTTTGGACTAGGGAAGATAATGTACTCAAAAGAAGAGATTGGAATGATGACAAGTTTGAGAAGAAGGATTGATGCCTTAAGTGGAAAGGCTAAAGTATTGAAGATCTAAGAAAACATGAATCTATTTCCATGCAAAGCACATCATGTTCTATGATGAGTATGAAGCCTGACAATATAAGTATGTGAAAAAAAAGGTATGTATCATCACTCAATTTACTAACAATGTTTTTGTTTGAGATCAAGTTCCTTTGGAAACATTCCTGAAGAATATGCCTAATAACATATATGTTAATGAGGACCAAGAATAGGTCTAGTTACAAGTCTGTAGTAAGACTTATAGTTTAATAATGTAAGGTTGAATCTTTGTATACCATGAAAATTGAAAGATTGAACTAGTCATATGACTGTAAGGATCCTTGAAGAAACCTTTAAGGATAGTTATGATGATTGAAGGAGTCTCTTTGTAACAACCTTGGTGAAAATTCCATGTAAAAATATACATAAGATCATGGTGATGGGACACGTATTCCAAGCTGAATGGTGGGGGAAACATCCTAGTGGGTGTTGATTTGGTTTATTATGCACAGGGAAATTGGCAAAGGCAATGGCTAAGGCTTTTGAAAGGCATGAGGCATTAATTAGCATTTTATTTATGAAAATAAGAGAAATTAGGAGAAAATTAAGGTGAAAGGTCACATATTGCATGTGAGGAGGAAAATGAAGGAAAATAATGGAAAATGAAGAAAATATAGGCCTCATTAATAAAAATTCTTATGAGGATCAGTGGGCAAGACTTGGTCAGTTCAGTTTTGGAGCTCTCTCATTATTCTCTCTCTCTCTCATACTCTTGGATACTTAGAGTTTTCTTGGAGCACTCTTGGAGGTTTTGACATACTTGGAGTTTTGGAGCAAGAAGGCAAAGGAAGAGCAGGAAAGTGCAAGAGGGCAAGTATCAACAACTACAACGAGTTTTTCTTGCAGGTACCAAATTGCATGTATGTTTCCTTCACTAGTTTTGGCATGCATGCATGTGGATTTTTTGTTGTGATCTATCACTGGCATGGAGGTTGGTCGAGATTGACAGTGGATTTCCTAGCCTTTCCATTTCATAGATAGCCATGGTGATTGTGGGTTACTTTCATTGTTTTGTTTTTGGTTGGTTCTCATGTTTCCTTAGCTTGGGTTGAGTTATTAGCCCTGGAAACCCTCGTTGGAAAAATGCTCTAGAAGCCCTGTAACAACTTGGGTTGAGTTACTAGTCCTGGAAGCCTTGGTTAGAAAAACGATCTGGAAACCCTTGGTGGGTTGAGTTACTCTTCCTGGAAGCCCTGGTTGGATAAACGCTCTAGAAGCCCTATATAAGTTGTGGGTTGAGTTACTAGTCCTGGAAGCCTTGGTTGGACAAACACTCTGGAAGGCCTGGAAGGCTTGGATGGAGACCAATATGATGATGGTTTTGTGATGTCCAACTGTGAGGTGGAATCACTGTTTGATGGGTTGATGTGGATGACCTCTAGAAGCCCTAGATGAGTTTTGATTGATGTGTTCTATGAGATCCCACATTCATGCTTGGAATATAGTATGGGGGTGAATCACTGAAGAAAGATTTGGCTCAATCATTCTACAGTCGGGTGGAACGTGGAAGTCCCATCTCGGGTTTGGATTTTGCATCAATAATGAAAGGTTATTTCTCTTTGTATCTCTTTGAGAATTATGATGGGTTACATGTGGTTGATATGGTTATAATTTCATTGGTATTTCTATCCTTACTATGTTTCCTATGTATGTATTTTATGACAACAGTTATGTATAGATCTCATCATGTTATTACTTGTTATTGAATGATCAATGTATCTATGACCTAATGGATGAAATGGAAAATAATGTGATAAGGAGACAATGCTTCACAGTGAATCTCAGATAAGTATGAGACCCCTATGCTCAAATCTGTTATTTACACCTGTAGGTTACATATTTACTAAGTGTTTGACAAAACGTCTGTCATGGTTAGGCTTGGTTAGGTCAAGCCCTTGATCAAGTTTTGTGTTAGAGGCTTTTCTTTGGTTCCATTTAATGTCTTGGAGAGTCTCATCAAGTTCTAGGCATTGGTTTGGAGGCTAGCCCTAAAAAAGTGGCTTAAATCTCATAGTCTCTGGCACAGAACTGGCTGAGAGAGACTGCAGTCTCTCCCTTGCAGGCACTGTGGGAGCGACTATAGGTTTATAGTCACACTCATGCCTTGTCATGGGAGCAACTATGGGTATAATTCATTGAAATGATAGGTTAACTCAGGGTTTGGGCACCTAGAGTGGTGTATTAACTCCTGGGGGTCCTAAATTACCCGAGGGAGATCTATAAGGTCTTGTTTTGTCGATTCCACTTCCTTAAGGTCACATACGAGGTCGAATCCAATCATAGTGGACTCTCATCGCATGTTTACCCCAGTTGGTGGTTGCTTCGGTAGATGTGGGAGGAGGGTGTTATACTCTTCACCCATAATAATACTCACTCATTATATTCAATCATATAAAAATATTCCATCATAATCTAGACAAGATAAGGTCAACATTGAACTTGTTTTTTTCCTTGAAGGATGTTGCATTATGTTTAGAAGTAGGGTATTGAAACTACAAGCTTTTAAAAGGCCCTGGAAGATGTATTACATATGCTGATGCTAAGGTATGACTTATGTTTTTATATGGACACTCAGTCTTGGAATCCATTCCTTGCAAATCAAGGCAAGAAGTAAAAGGGTCGTCTCCATGCCTTTGAAGAAAGCACACGCTAATAACAAAGCTTACCATGAAAGGAGGTTGATTCCTCCTTCAAGTTTCGAGACCAAAGCTGTTATAGATATAGTATTATCCTATCACTATTATAGCAAGAAAAAAGGGTTTGGATAAGAAAGTCCTAGGGTTTACGAACAAAAGCCTAGAGTTGGACCTAGATCAACATTTTCGCTGAAAGAAGAAACCCTAACTCATGCAAGGAAGGAGTGACATCATGTTGATAAGGAGAACAAGGACCATGTAGTTGCAAGATGGATGCAAGAAGGATAAGATCAAGAGGGAGATGTCATTTCACTATAATCCTCAAAAGATAAGTAACTTATATCTCTCTTCCTTAATTATTATTGTTGTTTTACAATTAGCTATCCTCTTGTCTTTGTGTTATTTTCTTAGTTGTAATCACTCTTCAATTACCTCATAGTGAGTATTGTAGGTACATAATGAAGTCTACCAAGGCTCTATCAACAAATGGAAGTAGTGGAAGAATGAAGCAAAGCATGGGATAAGAGGACTTTCCCAAAATCATGATTTGTGTTGAGAGATATTTTACTAGATGAGGTCTAAGCTCAGAGGGAACAGAAAAATCAACACATTTTAAGTATACCTTGATTGTGCCAAAGATAAGTCAATGATGACTTCCAAATGGGTCTACATGATATAACATACAGTAGTTGGTAGTATAGACAAGTACAAAGCGAGAATTGAGAATAGAAAGTTCTCCCAGAAAGAGGAAGAGGATCATGACAAGACATTTTCTCCAATTGTGAGGTACACTTCTATTAGAACTATTATCATTGATTTAAATTGTACGAGGTGGATGCAAATATCTCAATGGAATAATTGAAGAGGAATAAGTGTACATAGAGCTGCCTCGGAGCTTTGAGGTACATGAGAAGAAGTCTCATGATTAAAGACGGATTTGTACGAACACAAACATACATTTTGAGCTTTATATTCTTGGATTGATGAATATCTAATGAGTCTTGGTTGATCTTATTATTGTATGATTTGTCTTTGGAAAAAGAAGAATGAATCATGTGTTAGAGGGAGTAGTCATTGAAGAAGGAATTGCTTCTATAATAGAGGGAGAAGTCAAAGAGCCTTGTTTTAGCTTCAGAGGGAGTTTACCTCTGAGTTTGAGTTGATGGGTCGTTACTGAAATCGTCAATATAGATAGATAATATGCTAGAAAGAAACTATGGCAGAGGGAGGAAACGGAATTTCCAGAGCATAAGTTGTTACAGAAAGAACACCCATTTAGGGTAATTAGAAAGTAGCCTTAGTGATGGTTCTAAGTAAAGGAATTTGATAAGTTTATGGTTGAGCCAAGGCATGTGGCTCAACATGTGTTGAAGTACCAACATGATACATTTATGGCACAGTCATTTATGGTTTGAGGTATGTCTCAAATAATGAAGTACAATTGTAGGGATTCACAGATTTAGATTGGGCAGAAAGTGCAAAAACATAAAGAGTTCATCAAGATATTACTTCAGTTTGGGATCCATTATGATTTCTTGGATGATCAAAAAGAAAACCTTTGTCACACTTAGTATTGTAGAGGCCAAGTATATTGCAACTTGGTTGGAAAGTTGAGAAGCATTGTGGATTTAGAGGCTACTTGCAAGATTGTCTTGATCAAGTGCAGGTGACATCCACGATGACAAGTTGAAGCACAATGAGATCTAGTACCGAGACATGGTACAGAAGGAAGCAGTGTGGCCTTAGCACTATTCTATACTCAGCTAGATTGCTGACAAATCCTTTGTCCCAATATGAAGTTTTAATACTTCAAGGACAAGCTTGGAGTGATTGAGTGTGTATTCTCAGCTAGAGGGAATGATTAAATTGCATCATCGAGGATATCCATTCTCCCTGGGTCAAGTTGACCAGGACCATGGAAAATGGTTCAGAGTGATAACATTAGGGATAGACATTCTCACTGTATCAACTATGTTGACCAAATTAGGTAAAATGGTCCAACAAAGGACAATCATTCTTCATGTCTCAAGTATATTGATTAGATTAGGAAGAATGGTCATATAGGCCGAGGATCACTCAATTGTGCGGGTGCCTTTCAACATTGGGCTCAAATTAATCTCCAGATAGGTTGAGTGAGCCCATTTAGCATCATGGCCTAGAGTGAGGCCTTTGGATTTGGGACTAGATTACTCAAATGGATTGAGTGTGTCCCTAGGGTTTCACCATGAGTCAAATAGATAACCAAGATGATGGTGAACCAAGAATAGTTAGTATACCATGGGTCAGAGGCACTGACCAAAATCATGGTGACTAGTTTATGCTAAAAATGTACCATGTGTTAGGAGTACCGACCAAGATTGTGCTGAGGATACACCATAGGTCAGAGGTACCAATCATAATTATGGTAACTTGTTGATGTTGTTGATTTACCATGTGTCACAATTGTTGACCAGATGATGCTGATGTTGCTGATGAATTGTTATAACTTTTTCTTAGAGAAATGTGTCAACATGAGAACATCTTGATAGTCATTATGAATACCTCCCTAGCTAAGAGGGACTGTTGAATTTTGTAACTATGGTTGGTCTTCATAATTAATATTTTAGCCCTTCATGTATTTGTAATAATAAATATAAATCATGTTCTTCATGCTATTTGTCAAAATAAAAATTATAAGGCATGTTCTTCATGTCCTTTTCAAAAGAGAAATTTTGAATTTTTGGATCCAAAACAAGTAAAGTCAGACCGAGTCAAAGAGGCACCCATTTAGCCATCCATACTTGTATATATAAGGTACTCGACCTCCTCTCAGTGGACACAATTAAAATCACACATATAACCAAGTATCTTAGACAATGGAAGCCATAAATAGAAGGCCAATTTTTCCTAAAAGAAGAAGAAGATCGAGCTCTCTCTCTCTCTCTCTCTTGTGGCATTCCTAACTACAACTGACTTCGCACATATGAAAGGATGAATCTTTTGAAGCATTACAAAGTTGCAGGACCAAAATTCTTGGGTGTAGATGAAGGACGAAATTCTACGCTAACAAACCTAAACAGACTGACTCCAATGGGAAAACTTATGACTTGACTAGGGGTAGTTGGGCTAGGTTTGACCAAGTCTACTTCACTGGTCACTTTGACCTTGTGGTTGGCAGGAAATCATGGTGGCAACCATAAAGGCCCTCCGGTCCTTGGCGCCTAGTGGCAAGCGTGCTTGCATGGGCAATGCCTCCCACGGGCTGCCAAAAAACCGTGATTTGTCATACCCAACAACAAACTAGAGACATACAGGAAATACATGAAATACCATGCACTAATATGAAAATTCATCAGGGTTTGGCCAATAGAAAGGGACTTGGTCAAATGGATTCAACAAAAATGGCAGCCAAAAGGTCATATTGAGCTGAAGTTGGGGGCTAAAGGCTTCTTTACAATGATTTTCACCAATCTGGAGGATAAGGAAAGGGTTTTCGAAAATGGACCATACTTTTTCAACAATGGAGGTCTCTTTATGAGGCATTGGGAAGAATGCTATAATCCTAACTAGGAGAAATTCTTAGCAGCGCCAGTCTGGGTCAGATTATTTGCCTTACCGGTAGACTTTTGGGATCTAGATATCTTGGAAGGGATTGGAAACTCCATTGGACTCTTTGTCAAGGTCATAGATTCCACAAAACAGGGAAGGTACACCTCTTATGCTTGGATATGTGTTTACATGAATATAACAAAGCCTCTCCCTAAATTCATTGAACTCGAATACCATGATGAGGTTTGGAAGCAACCCCTGGACTACGAGCATATCCCCTTTAGATGTCGTATATGCCATGAGTATGGGCACCTATTTTGTGAATGCCCTCTAAACCAGTTTGAACCTCAAGAAACTCCCAGCACAAATAGCTAGGCCAAAACAAAAGAGGATGCAGAGGGATTCCAGGAAGTTCAAAGGAAGAAACAGAACTAGAGGAATCAACAAACTCCTAACTAGCTACCAAACAGCAAAGGCCTACGAAATAACAACCGATATGACATCCTTCAGGAGGAGGAAGAGGGTACAGAGGTCTTGAATGCAAATTTGGGCCTGGAAAACCAACCAACCCCACAGAAGGGTGGGAATAATACAAAGAGAAAGGTGGAAGAGGAACCCCAAGACAAAGAATCCACCACACAACCAGTTGATTAGGTCAACATGGAGATCGATAGCCAAAAGGAGGATCTAAGCACAAAAGAACAAGTAATGAGAAGATTGTTAAATGAGTGGAGGCATCTAGATGAATGATTCATAGTGGAGGACCAGAAACAACTATACAAAGAAACCTTTCAACAATACAAATCCAAGCAGGGAATGACAACTACAAACCAACCAAAGCATTTGGGCTCTCAAGCAAGCCAAGTTCTGGAACAGGGATCTCAAGGTAAAGGAGGGAAAAAGTGAGGAAGGAAGAACCTGAATGAATCCATAGATATGGTAGGAGAAATGTTGGTAAACTCTGGAAGGGTGTTGCTGTTGTCGGTGATCTTCCACCATCTTAACAAACCCTCGAAATGATAATTACATCCTGGAATGTAAGAGGCCTCAACAACAAAGGCAAACAAAGATATCTGAAGGACAGGCTCAAAAGGGATAAGCCCAATATTATGGTGATTCAAGAAACTAAGATTGCAGAAACAAAGTTAAAGGAAATTCTGAAGAGTTACAAACCTCATTATGAAGTAGTGGCTCAGGATGCCAGAGGTAGTGCTGGAGGCCTGGCTATCCTATGGAACCCTGCTGAAATAATATTTGAGGATTGGGTTAGCCTCCCAAGAATACTCACAGGAAAATTTCGCCATATTGGCTCCAGAGACTAGGTTCTATTGACAGGAGTTTATGGGCCTCACATTCCAAGAGAAAAATGGGTTTTCCTCCAGAACCTCACAAAACTGAGACAAGTGTATCTAGACAATCTTTGGATAGTAGGAGGTGACTTCAACATGATATCATTGCTAGAAGAGAAGAATGGAGGAATCCGTCGAACAGAGGTAGACGTGGAAGAATTTGGGGATCTCATTGCGGATCCGCATCTAGTGGATCTACCATCGAATAATGGTGTCTACACCTAGAACAATAGAAGGGGAGGAACCCATCAAATTACATCACGTTTGGATTGGTTCTTGAATTTAGAGCAAGTGATCAGAAGGGATATCTTCTTTGAGGACTCGATCCTCCATTGCATGGGTTCAAATCACTGGCCAATCCGCCTGGAGATTGATTTAAAAATAGGTCCCAAGAATCGCCCCTTTAGATTTGAAGACTTCTCGTTAAGGAACCCCAACCTCATGAAGAAAATTTAAGGTTGGTGGAACAACAACGAATAACATGGAAGGAATCACTTGCATACCTTTTAGCTGAAGTTAAAGGAGCTCAAGAAAAATATCAAGAAATGAAACCAGGAGGACTTCAAACACATCATGAAAGACCAGCACCAGTTAACCAATAAAATGTAGGAACTCCAACAACAAATTAGCCAACAGGGAAGATCTGATAATCTTGTGAAAGAGGAGGGACGACTAATCAATCAGCTAGAAGAATGAAAAAAGCAGGAAGAGATACTATGGAAGCAGAAATCAAGGGTAAGATGGTTGCGTGAAGGAGAACGAAACACACAGTTCTTCCACAAAGCCATGATTCAGCACCGATAACACAACCAGATCTACTCACTAAAGGATGAAGCAAGGAATAGAATGGTCTAGCATGAGGAAATGGAGGACCTGGTCGTGAACCATTTCAAATCCCTCCTTTCTGAACCGACCCATGACCGAACAAAGGCCATTCAAAGGATTATGAGGAACATTCCTCATCTTATCTCAAGGGACCAGAACCTTACCCTCATGAGAGCAGTAATGTTGGAAGAAGTTGAGGAGGTTGTCAAAGGAATGGAAAAAAACAAGGCCCTTGGACCAGATGGATTTACGGCAGAATTTTTCCAAGAAGCCTAGAGCTTTATAGGGCAATATATCCTGGAGGTGGTTGAAGAATCATGTCGCACCCAAAAGGTATGTCCAATCCTAAATGTTACTTTCATTGCTTTAATTCCTAAATCTTCTAAATCTAAAGATCCCCAAGGTTTTAGACCCATTGCGCTCTGTAATTTCATCTACAAGATCATAGCCACGGTTATAGTCAAATGCCTCAAGTCTCTTCTCCCGAAGCTTATATCCCCATAACAAACAAGTTTTGTGGAAGGAAAACAAATCCTATATAGATTTGTCACCTCTTAGGAGATTGTGCACTTCCTAAAGCATCATAAACTCCTTGGCATGATGATTAAACTAGACCTCTCTAAAGCCTATGATCGCTTAAATTGGGATTATCTCAACAACATCCTTAAGTCCTTTGGGTTTGATCAGAGATGGATTAATTGGGTCTCTGCTATGGTGTCCTCCCCTGTGTACTCCATTCTCCTTAACGACTCCCCCACTCGAACCTTTAATTCCTCGCATGGCCTGTGCCAAGGCGATCCCATCTCTTTGTTCCTCTTCATCATTGCAGTGGAAGGTTTAGGCTGATATCTAAAGTCAGAAGCCAGGACCTCTCAGCTCAGGGGTCTGAGACTATGGGGCAATGACCTCCCTATCACTCACCAACAATTTGTGGATGATATCATGCTTTTTTGTCATGTATCACTGCGAGAAACTCGCCACATAAAAGAGATCCTCCAAGCCTTTATGGATGCTTCAGGGACTATGATAAATAATGACAAATATTGCATCTTATTTTTCAATACCCCGGGGACCATCCAGACATATCTAGCTCGGGTTCTAGGTTTTGGCATTGGTTCTCTCCCCTCCAAATATCTTGGAATGCCTCTTTCATTGAACTCCTTAAAAACCTCTTGCTGGCAATCTCTGCTCCAAAAAATCAATGGGAAACTTAGTAGTTGGGCCTTCAGATTCCTAAATCTGGTTGGTCACACGGTCCTCCTCAAATCCTTCTCCAATCTATTCTGATTTACCAGCTCTCAAGGATGGCAACCCCAAAAACCTCCTGCGCAAAGATGGTGGAAACTTTTAAAAAGTTCTTATGGGGAGGAGCCCAACAAGTAAAGAAGTGGGCATTGATATCGTGACCCAACCTAACTAAGGCCAAGATGGAAGGAGGTTTGGGTCTTCGTGAACCTTATACTCTGAATCAACTAATGGGAGCCAAACTATGGTGATAATGGATAGGAGGCGGTCCCGACCTCTGGAAACAAATCTAGACACGTAAATATAACATGCCAACTTGAACTGAAGATATCCTTAGATATCGTGACCCCCCCAAAGGATCTGCAATATGGAATATGGCGGTCCAAAACAGAGACCTCATACAACAACATGTCTTCTGGGAGATTAGAAATGGGAAAATGACCTTGTTCTAGCAAGACTCATGGCAACAGAGAGATAAACTATTTGGGAGACAAGACCTAAGTGACCTTTTTCTGTACACAACTGGCAGGAACTTCCATACAATGGATCAGTAATGGAAAGAAGACCCGTCTAGTGAAGGATGAAGGAAGTGGAAGGAACACCCGAATTAGCCCCAGACCCCTGATTCAGAACAATGGAACCTGTTGGACGAAGAGTTAGAATCCAAGAAGCTTTCCGTCCTAAATGGACCAGACATCCTAATATGGGGATATACTATAAAAGGAACTTTTACCATTAAGGAGGCTTATGGCCTCAGGGAAGGACGTGAATAGGGACACCACAATCTCATTTGGAAAAGGATTTGGAAAGGAGGTTGGTGGTGGAAGGTGGCCTACTTCTTGTGGCTAGTTTGGAGGGGTAGAATACTTAACTAAGACTAACTTCAAAAAAGGGGTATCTATGGGCCTTCATATTGTATCCTCTGTAAACAAAAAAATGAGGATCTGGAACACATGCTAAATTATTTCCCCTTTGCAGAGAAAAAAATGCGTCAGGTGGAGGATCTTTTTAGTAGAATGATTGAGAAAACTAAAGCATTTGAGAAACTATCCTCCTATGGCGAACATGCCTCTTCTCCAATCTAGTATTCAATAGATCTTGGGGGATCGCCTTGGGGTTAACTCTATGGGCTATATGGAAAGAAAGGAACCACAAAGTATTCAAGTATCATCCTCTTCCTCAGGAAGCTGTTTAGGAAGGGATCATCCAGAACATACGGGAAACAATCTTGGCAGAAAAATGACGTCTTGACGATGGCTCCTCGTGAGGCTAGAATTATTCACCATATGAACTTATCATTGGTGATGATTACTCCAAACTCCTAGAATTTCATCACAAGGGGAGTGGACTCAGTCAATCACTTCACGACCCCCTTGGAGGGATTCATCAAGTTGACTTTTGACGTAGCCTCGAAAGGCAACTCAAGTCTTTTAGGACTAGGAGGCCTCTTCTGATACTCCTAGTCATAAAGTCGCCTAATATATGTCGATCATTATGGAGATGCGAGTCATAATGAAGCAAAATTCGATGCTATTTGACAAGGCCTACTCAAAGCTATCAAATTGGGATACAGGAACATTGTAGTGGAAGGAGATTCCAGGTTAGTAATCAACACGGTTAAAAAACTGAGCCAGGGGGCTAAATGGGATAAGCTCAGTCATAGCTGGAGAACTACAAGATTAGTGAAAGAGATAGGAGAACTTCATAATTATGACTATATTATCACCAACCATGTTAGGAGAGATGGCAATAGAGCTGCAGATTTCCTTGCAAATTGGGGGTGTGCTCACCGAAATGACCCTCTTGAGATAACTTGGCCGCATCAACCTATGAATGGTAGGTTCAACTCCTTGGAAGCGATCCTAGAGCAAGATAGGAGAAGTAGCTCTCAATGCCTCCGAACACCTGACCAGACCCCTGATAAGGGTGTGAGATGGATGGAAATCCCATCAAATTTGAATTAATGCGAAGGACATTGGGGTACACACCCACCACCCCCCACACGCTCGAGGTGATGGGTGTGGTGGCTCCTTGCATGCAAGAGGTAAATACCCCCACAAAAGGTGGCAGAGACAATATGTTAGTGTGCAAACTTGGTGTCAACAACTCTGCGAGGTCTGTAGGTTGATTCAGTGTCTAAGGGATTGTATTGTGGACGAGGGAATCCTTGGGGAGAGATACATTGTGGTTCCAGGAAAGGCGGTGGACTATTCGTCTTCGGGCGAGGGTAACCTGATATGTTAATGGTTTCTTCCCACCCTCCTCCGTGCATCTGATGTCTGTTCATGGGATTGGGTTTTGCATGGGGTCAAATTGTCTGCGGGTGGGAGTAACTAGGGATACTAGAAGTCACTGGCGCCGGTAATATGGATGCAGTGTGTTATCCTAACTAGTAGGGTCTCTGTGTCAGTATGCTATGAAATTATTCTTTCTTGAATGGGGTTATATGGGATGTGGGTTTGTGGCATTAGCCTTGGGGAATTTTGTTGTCTGGTTTGGTTCGAAGACCCTGGGGTCTAGGGTTGGGTCACCTTCAGCTCTGCCTGTAGGGTCTGTTTTACTGTTTTTTTATGGGGTTGAGGGGAATTCTTTCCCCCTGCATAATTGGTGGTTTCGGCATTGTAAATATTTTGTTATCTAGCTTGCGTTGCTTCATACTCATGACCTTCGTGGAAGCTTCCGCGAGGTCACAATTGAGGGTTTGCATTGCTCTAGGTTTGGGAATCATTATAATGTTGTTGGCGTTGGTTATGGTGGTCTCTTAAACTCTGTTTTTGGCTACTATGAAAATTGGATTTGGGGTAAGGAAACTGAATTCTTGTGTGGGATGGAGGACCTCGATTGGATGCATGGGCTGATATTGGTGGAGATTCAATGTTTTATAATATGGAAATTATCATTTCGTTCTCCCATGGTAGGTGCGTGGGGAGGTAGGTTCACCTGGGAGCGAAGCGCTTTTGGGCTTGGGCCACCACTTGTACAGGTATCTGGAATTATCCATCTCTTCGTTGGGCACTATGAGTTGGTTGTGATGGCGAGGGTAGCGAATGCTAGGGGCCGTGGTAGGAGGACTCAGGTGACAGTGTAAGGGGAGCAGGCCAGTTCCTCACGCGGAAGAAGGGGTTGTGTTGATGGTGCTGGACTTGCCAACATGTCAAGGGGATCTCCTCGGTAAAAAGTCCCAATTAGACCTCAGACCATTTGGTGTAGGAGTCCCAGCAGTGGGTCGTAAGGTAATGCATCGACTGCGATGTCACACAGAGGCAAGTAAGATAGCTATGTCAGTAGCAAGGGTGTGACTGATGCAGTGAGTCAAGGAATGAGTATGAGAGGTTCCAACACTTTAATGGGAGAGGAAGGTGAAGGTGAGTTCCAGGTTGAAAGGGATCAGTCCCAACTCAGCTAGGAACACACAACACAAAGGACATGCACAACTTTCGGCAAAGTAGTTGACACATATACAACAATCACAACATACAAGGTAAGATAACACGAACAACACTCACGGATCAGTCCGAGACGAGTGTGATGGTTGATATAACAAGGTTCAAAGAAAGGTTTGTCTGATGTCCGGCAGAGAAGTTGACATGGACGGTGACAACATTAACAACATATGCAACACACTAACAACAAGATTCATATAATTGCATACAAATCAGTTCATATACAAGGACGTAAGTTAAACAATATATATCATTAAGGCAACCGGAGCAGTCCAAATACAATAACAACGTATGCATGAAAATGTGTTGGCTTTTATTATATAAAGAAGTGTAAGTCACAATCATACAATGCACCATGTAAACCTGCTAGCCCCATCAGTGGAACATTACAGCCACATCTGCCTATTCCTCCAAAGAGATATACTAGCTCCGTGCAGTGGAGAAGCCAAGGCGTGTTACAATACTATCCAAGCCTTCTTCAATATAGTCTTAGTAGAAGCTTGGCTGACCAAAAGTCTATACAATGAGTTATGAGGGACTATTTATAGCAAAGGGTGGGGTGACCCTTGACATTCCCCTTTGTGACCGTTCAACTACTCTCATGAATGTTCACCTACTCTATGACTGTTACATTCACTCTTGAGACTTGAATTACACTTGACATGACTCAACATTACAATGTACATGTACCCATGTGAACAATGGCTTGAACACGCCAAACTAGACACCAATCTGAGTTAGAAAACTATAGAAGTCCAACTGCTCGACATCCTCATGCTGATCAAAAGTAACATATTGGTGCCAAGATTGGTAGTCTTTGATAGTGTTTGTGTGTTCCGCTATGACATCCGTCTAGAAACTGAACCTTACCTCCATGGAATCCGGGTACACTGCTTGGGTTCCTCTGTCCAACTCATATGAAAGCATGTGCATCATTGTCCTCAATGTGGTCAGACCAACAACATACTTGTGCATGATGTCTGCACTGATAGGCAAGTCTGGATTGGTGGCGATGTGCATCAACTCATCGAAGTACGAGTCAAGCTCCTGTTGGACCTGCTTCTTGGTCTTCGCTTGGGTGAGAGTCCCAAGTGATGGAATCGCATATGTGTGCACAACAACCTCCATGCTCTTGAATACTCATGCATGGGAAGCCTGTATGCCAGTGATGAGTTGCGGTAGGTCCTCATAGTCCGAATCTGACTCTGGATACGTGCTTGCATCTCGACCGCATTGGCCTTCATCATCTTTGGAAAATGAAGCAGGGCTCCTTTATACTTCATCGTCCATGCTCGCATGCTATCAACGACAACATGTATGTTCTTCAAGATGTGATCTCTTCTCACACATGGATGCTTCCATCCGTGAAGATGAACGACCACTTGATGCATGGTATCGAACTTGGAGTAAAATGCTTGCATAACCGTGTCCAAGGAAAACACTTCCTCTAGTATTGCCTTCTTCAATTCATCTCGGGTGGACATTATCACCAAGTCTCCTCCCTGCTTGGGCACTTGTAGTTCCTTCGCCATTCGCTCATTCTCAGCTATGAGGAAGCAAACACTGGAGCTGGTGGATTCGACATACACTCTAGTTGCATCGGCTAAAGCAGTTGGGTCCTTATGCACATCAGTCACGATCACTTGTTCTTCAAATTGCACAAGGGATGTTCGGTCCTCCAGAGTTGGTACTCTATCAAGCTGCACAACTCTATGTTGATATTCAACAAAGGAGCTGTCGCGCATCTCTACTTCCTGCTGACCACCAAGGATCTCAGTGCTTCCATGGTCATTCGAGACTTGCTCATCATCTGGATGCATGGAAGTGGGTGAGCCGACCTCTTCGTGGTGAGGCATGAGGTCGGTATCCTGTTCCAACTCCTGCTACTCCATGTCTACATCCAACTGTTCCAAAGCATGTTCTATCTCATGAGAAAAGTCTTGCCCTTGTAAGGGTTCACCCTATTCGCTTGATGCCAGCTGTTCAGAAGAATGAACTACTTGTATGGGCGTTGCTTCGTCTGTCTACACATGATGTTCCCCTACTAAATCTACTATTGTTGTGCTTCCTTCTCATGTTGGCGCAACTCTTGTTGTTTCCGGAGTTGCTCCCTCAGTTCATGTAGCTCCTTCTCTGCTTCTTCCATTCTCTTCTGATCCCTATGCCTTCACGCACTTCGCTTGTCACGCTGCTACCTCTTTTGTTGAATAGCCATAACTGCTTGTTCTACAAGTGGGTCTGCTCGAAACTTTCATCTTTGTTCTTCCTCCATGCGGTCAACAATATTTCTCTTCTCTTTGTCACACGCATCTATGCTTGGATCTTCTGCCTCTACTATTGCTGTTAGTGTTCTCCATGGTGCTGCTTCATGCTGCCGTGCTAACCATTCTATGGAAAAACTGACCTATTCATTGGGTTTGGAATGATGGTAACAATACCGCCATGAGTCTTTCTCGACCCAATGAAATACCCCATGGATCTAATTGAACTAAACTCTCATGCAATGGTCCTTTACAATGCAGTGTGGGTCATATGGGTTGTGTTAGCCTCCTGTTGCAACAGGGCTTCATCTTTAATGATTGATATTTTTACATGCCAAATATGTCATACTTTGTAGGCTGCAGTGTTCCATATTTCCACAGGATGCCATGAAGTGTGCTAGTTCAAAGGCACTGTTGTATTCCAATTTTGATGAGTTGTTCCAGTTTTGAAGAGTTTTCATTTAAGGGAGGTCCAAACAGTTTAATCTTGGTCTCCCTAGGTTTCAATTTCCTGTTTTAGAATATAGAGAAGGCATCTGACCAAGCAGTTTAATCTTGGCATATCTGTAGATAGGTAGAGAATCAAAGGGACCCAACTGCTTAATCTGGGCCCTGGCAGAAATAAGTGTAGATTTAGATAGGAAATATTTCAAAAGAAAAATTGTAAATCTGGGTCTGCAAGTCTAAGTGCACCCAAATCAAAAGAAGAAAAAATGTTAGGTGAGTAGGCTGGGTAGGTAGCTGTGAGGTTGCAGAATGATGACTTATGATCAATTTTGTGTTACAAAGTGTTTTATCTCTTCAGATTACAATGCAGACAGTTTTTCATTTGGTGGAGCTCAAGTTGGACATCACTAACTCCCCCTTCTTCTAATTCCCCAAGTCACTTACTAATTTCCCCAAAGAGGTCAAGATCTGCTTGGTTCCTCTTAGTTCATCATTTTCCATGTCATTTGCCTTAGTGGAGATCTGCTTCGCTCAAGGATTTCATTTCTTTACAAATTCTTTTCCCCAAAATTAGCCTAAGGTCCCCCACCTTAGTGCCTGCTTATCATTTCCATATTAACTACTAACTCTAGTATATAACTCCCCATCAGTTTTTCCCCTTCCCCTACTAAAAAATGTATATAAAACTCCCCTATGTAAATATCCCCCCTGGAAATATAGCAATATTTCTTCTAAGTCCGGGGAAAAATAATCCATCTGGGGCTATTTTTAGCCCATCCGTGTCATAGCAGGAGTTAGATGACACCTGGTCCTGCTAATAACCTCCCCCCTAGCCCTAAAAACCCTAAAACAACCCACACTTCGCCCTTATCCTAAGTTTTTGTGCATAAATACATTAACCCGCGCTCATTAAACCCTATAACCCACTTTCCCTAAGTCTAAAAACCCCCGCCGCGCTATATTTTAATCAGAATATTCCCACGGATATCCCCGCCCACTAACCCGCCGTCGCCCCGTCCCTCCCGCCAGCCGTCCGATCGTCTTCCGCCCAAATCAACGACTAGCGGGCCTTCCCGTCTCCCAACGCGCCCGAAGGTTAGCATCCGGGAGATGGGCGATATTGCCGCCGTACTCCCGCCACGCGTCACCTCCTGGGCTGTGGCGGAGCCCCTCCCCCCAAAACCACCCAGGGGCTAAGGCGGTGCGCCCAAAACCATTTATCACTCCTGCGCAATGACGTCACCTGCCTGCGTCACCCCCCTACCCAGTCACCATGACACGTCATCTGCCTATGTGGCCCCCCTGCCACTGTACCGCCGAGTCACCTGCCACGTGTCCTGCCACATCATTAGATCTGTCGTACTGTCACATCACCTCCGTACGTGATGACATCATCATGATGACGTCATCGCACCACATCATCGCTGATGTCACTCGCCATACAAAGTCCCGTCATGCTGACGTCATCATCAGTTTTTAGCGCGAAGGGTGAAAATCACACTCCGGAGCCCCGGAATCAGTTTCTGAGGCAGTTTTTGATGAGCGATTTGTGCCTAGCGTAAATCGCTCATCGCTGGATAAATTAGGCCAGAATGGGGAATCTTTAGGGAATCTTTTCATTACGCAGCCCCCAGCAAGCCCGAAAGGCACCGAATGACCCGTTTTTCTTCGCAAAGCTTGCCGAAAGGAGCAGAAGACAGGTTTAAGGAAGACAGAGCCAGACAACGGCCATTAAATGCTGATTTAATGCATAGCACATCAGAACAACATCCCAATTTACTGTCAGAGAGTATCAGAGAAGAAGAAGAGCCAAAGAGTATCAGTCAAGATTTTTTAGGGGCTCGAAGCACCTGAGCATTGATGAACCCCCCCAGAAAGTCAAATTAAGAGGCGTAAGCCCATCCTTGCCCTCAAATCACAATTAAAGCTTTAAATGCAGACATACAACAAAGAAGCAGAAACCCATACACATTTATTGCAGAAAACAATGCACCAAGCCACCGAGGACTACATCATTTACTCAGTTTTGATACGGCCGCCCTCAGCGCAGCCCGAGATATTTTCATGCATTTATTTCTCATAGAATTATGTCAATTAATAATTTTTTATGACCTGTTTTAGGTCAAGAAGTAATACAAGCAGTTGTAGAGAGTTTTTCCCTATATATATCGCTCTCTACATTGTTTCAAGCGTGGGTCAATTGAGAATTTTCACTAGAGACTCGCATTGTATACCTGAGTTTTTTCTATAACCAAAGATTGTTGAAAGCTTGGAGAGCAAACTGCCTGTTGTTAATGAATGTTTTGAAGAAATGAAGATGGAATTCTTGTGCTACAGCCTGGAACAATAAGTGCATCTTACCGCTGTTTTATTGTTTACCACTATCTAAATAGCAGAAAGAAACAATAGCTTAGAATTTGTTTAAATACACTCTATGCTCAATTTCTGCTATTTCCTTATGTTTTCCTATGAATGAATCGGTTATGAATATGAATTCCTCCTGGCTCATATTTACCCCTATTCACCTGTGTTTGCCAATTATCTAGGGATTCTTAAATGCCCCTAGGTAGAGCTCTGTTACCTACATCTGTTAAGCTGATTGAGAGATTCTTAACTGCCTCTTGTTACTTAGCATTCTTTCCATCATTTAAATCTGAAACATTGTTTCATGCGCAACTATCTTGCTCCATTTTCCCTTATTGTAACCAAGGAAATGCACCAGCAATCCTCCTCTTCGACTCCACGCCCAATGGTTTGAAACACTCAGACTGTGCTATGTCTCTCTACCTGAAACATCAATTTTCCCACCAAAACAAAACAAAAACCCTCTGAACTCAATACCTAGCCTAAAATCCTTTTAAACATAGCTAAATTTGAAAGAGAGAGCCCTCTCTGATTGCAGGTGGGCTAGAACCTGTAATCCAAAGTTGGTTTGTGGTTACCTCGGCCGTATCCCTTACTCCAACCTGGGGACAACCTGAGTGATAACAGGTTGAAGCTTCGAAGGTCGAACAAATACTTCCTCATTTGTTTAGTTTCGGCATCTGCTTGCTTGACACTCCGGATCTCATACAACCAAATCCGCAATGGAAGAGTTGGCCAAGGTGCCTTCTTCTTCCGCTGCAGCCTAGATGTTAATCCTGTTGAGATATGATACACTACTTCCTGCATGACAAGCACGTCCAAAGAAAACTTTGGTAGAACATGTGGAGGCTTCTTCACACTGAACACTCAGATGAACGTGCCATCCAGTGAGGCATACCAATCTGCAATGCCTAACAATGCCTTCGTCGCTTCTTCTGACATGTAAGGTGGATCCTGTTTGAATATCAACATGTACATTGGGGCGATAAGATGGTCGGACAACTGTTTGATCACTCCTCTGAAGTTGCACTCGGAGAATAGCTTGAAATATGTGCTCACAACAGTCTCCGTTAGTGACCATGCCCACTCTAAGCCTGGGAACTCATGTCGGGCACAGACTGCATCTAGAATGTAGGCGGACATATAAATATCTGCATGCATGCCTTCGGGCAACTGTCAAGCCTTCATGACTCGCTCCTTCAGCTACTGAGCCAGTATGCTAGACCAGTTGCATGGTCTTCCTTCTCTAACCAGTTGGTCAAGTGCGATCACCCAACTCTGAGGGAAGGTCTTAGTGCTTGCTTGGCCACTTTGTCGACATGCGAATATGACCAAGTATTGGTATGACTTCCTCAATATCTTCATCTTATAGATCCGATTAGGGGTCATCTTGAAACGAGTTGGCTCCTTTACCCAATCCTTCAGAATATCTCTGGAGTGGCCTTTGCTGTTGGGCAAGCTGAATGAAGGGGTCATGATAGTCATGGGCTTGTCCATCTGATACATCTCATTGTAATCTCGTGCCCAGAAGGTTGCAAGCTTCGTCCCACTGACACTACTCAAGGTCATCGTCTCGGGGTCAGTGTGAGAGACGATCCAGTGAATCATATCCGCACATGGGAACGCGAGGTATTTTCATGTAATCCGATACATGCCGGACTTATGAATGTTCACGTACACCTGACAGTCTTCAAGGTCTTCCCCAAAAGTACCTGTGAATGTTTCATTCACCTCTTGCCACTTTAGTTTGATGTCCTTGTCTAGATATAGCTTTGTATCTTCGTAGATCGGCATGCTAGAGGGCACCTGTTCAACTGCTATTCCAACTGCAACACCATCAATGTCCTGGGATCCTATTCTCTTGGAAGCCATTGAGACAGATGAACACTTGAAAGATTTAGAAACAAGCAACATGCATGGCAAGAAATATGTCATTGAAAACAAAGCAAACCTGAGAAAGGTCGCAACACATACCTGGGGAACTGATGAGCAAGATTGCGCAAATTTCACTGGGAGGCTGAGTGACTGGCTACCAGAACTACGGAAAAGGCAGTCTGGGCTGACTGAGAGGCTAGACTGGCTGTTGGATCTGCAAAATGCGCAATCTAGTTGGGCAGTTGGCTACTAGGATGCGCAATGCGCGATTCCTGTTGGGAAATACTACTGGCCCATGGAAAATTTTGCGAAAATTTTGGGCCAAGTAGCCATTGACCTCCAGAAATGTGCAATTCAGTCCAGGAGGTCAGTGATGGGCTAGAATGTTATTAATATGGAGAGGAAGGCGAGCCTTCCTTCTCTATATTGCGCAATGCAACCTTGGTGAAGGTAGAGACTAGGCCAAGGTTGACCTAACTTGCCGATGGGAAACTAAAAGCAAGTAAGTCGATGAAATGCATGGCGACACTAAGTGATAGCAGAAATGATAAACAATGCATGCAAAACATGAATGAAAGGTTGAGGAAACAGATCAACATGCATGTGCGTGAGGCCGTTCACTGGTTGGGGGAACGCCCATGCAAAATAGTTTCATGCATGTGACAACAGTGAGCTAGGACAAGCTGGAATATATGTCAATGACAATAGACATTCAAAGAAATCAAGAAAACATCACTCACACAAGCAAATACACAAAAAATGACAGAAACGCTGAAAAAGTCAAGTTGAGACCACTTACTAGTGAATAATTGAGCCAGATGTGTCGAAGAGTCCTGGATGTGTTGTGGGATGTGAGAGCTCCAAGATTGATGTGAATAAATGAGCTTTGATGCGTCAAATAAATAAGTTTGGTCTCAAGACGCGCATGCCACAAATATAGGAAAAAGTGACACTTGGAGGGAAACTTCTAAAACAACTTTGCATGTAACCCCCGGCTGCTAAAAATAGCTCCCTGAATCATGGGATACCTTTTGCATGTTGCCTCTTGCTATTCCGAGAAGATCAAGTCATGCATGCATGTAAGTCAAGTTTCCTCGGTCCCGGGTGGAACTGGTCAACCGGACTGTCCATGCATGCCAATGCTCAACTGCTTGGGAAAAATGTGCATTCCTGACTGTAAGCTGGGCTAACTTCCCAAGGGGATTGCGCAATTTCTGGGCCTAGCAGCTGACTGTTGCCCAGATTTGCACAAATCCTGGGCTGAACTGTCTGTTGATGGGAAAAATTGCGCAAATCCTACTGGGAGGGTTGGCTGGCAGGATTGTGCAATCCTGGAGACTAGCAGGCTGTCAGAGAGGATTGCATGTCGAGAATCCTTCGCATTGAAACTTATAGGTTGAAGGATGGGCATGTAAAGAAATATACATGACCTAGTTAACTACTCCGAAGAATTTTTGGAGGGGAAACATCTAAGCAAGCCAATAGACTGTATGTAGTTTGGAGGATATGTAGTAGGGAAGCCTTCCCTCTAAATTGCAACAAACATGGGAAGAAAGTCTCCATAAGAACTACTAGGCTTAAACTCCTCAATAATTATACCATGTAGGATCAGATTTCCACATAGTGCATTCACATGGAGGTGGTGAACATTGTAATGAACCAACTTATCATAGTAATGAATAATCATTTTACAATCCTTACTAGATATGGTCCCAAGATCATTTAGAGGGAGGGAAGCATGACATAGCTATCCCATTATTACTTGATAGGATGGTTGTCATGCCTCCCACTTGTTCCCTCCCTCATCACCCCATATATATATATATATATATATATATATATATATATATATATATATATATATATATATATATATATATATATATATATATATATATATATATATATATATATATATATATATATATATATATATATATATATCTATATATAAACTTTTAAATTAAATAAATCAAAATGAATTTAACTATAATTAAATTAAAAATAATACTTAAATATAGATCTTTAAATATATTTCAATCCATATTGTATTTTAATTTTATTTATTTTAATTAAATAAATTGTATGAAACTTAATTCTTAACTCTCTTTTTTCTAAAAAATAATAAATACTTCTACACATATCACTTATAAATTCTAAAAGTCGTAGGCTTTTTTGTCCGGAAAATCATAGAAATTCTCGCAAGATTTTGATAAAATACAGCAGGGATTTTTGTAAATCTAGGTTACAACTGTCAAACTTCAAGATTTTGGGTGCCTCGGAGGTTTTTGATGGTGTTGAATTCATTTCCACCATCAAAAACACTACTACTGCAAGGTTTTTTAAAATATTTTTGCCCATATTCCATCCACTTTTAACCGTTCGGGCAATTCCTCAGCCTCAATATCCTTCTTCATTCTAAATTATTATGATATACTATCATTTTTATCTCTTATATATATGTATGAAATATTTTTTTACCTTTTATCTTTCTAAAGATAAATTTGTAAAAGTTGTTTTTGTTTGTTAAAGGGTGGGATTACATAAAGTAGCCACATTTACACTTATATAAGTGATATATAAATATATTTTATTTTTTTATTAATTTAATAAAATAATAATCTAATTTTAAGGTCACAACTAAGCAACACATCAAATTGACGTATAGACATTTTTGTTTGTAAGACAAGACACCAAATTAATGTATAAAAGTTCTTTGTTTATAAGATCAACCTAGATCCATCTTAAATCCTGAGTTAGGATGGATCTAAGTTGTACTCCTACACTCAATAATGGATTTCCTTGGCTTCATCATAACAAATGCCATGGGCCATGCAATACCACGAGCTTATAAAACTCAGTAATTATATAATTTAATTTAACTTTATAATTTCATAATTAGAATTATTAAACTAGCATTTGCACCTGATGTTGCAAAGGAAACGCCGTAAGGCATAGAGTGTGGAAGAATAGGGACATGTGAATGGGCATTGTTGAAAGCAAGGGTGGATGATAAAGAGTTGCAATTGAAATTGTTAGTTATGTGTATGTTGAATATAGATATTTTATAAATAATAGTGTGTAGAAGAATAGTGACATGTGAATGGAAATTGTTGAATGCAAGGGTGGATGATATTGAGTTACACTTGAAACTATTAGTGATGTGTGTTTTGAATATGGATAAATAATAGTAGTGTGTGGAAGAATAACAACATGCCGAAAATAAGGTCACTGCAGAAGAAACAAATTCCCGGCACACGTGAATTCACCCTGGCAAGCAATCCATTTAAACCTTCTATGCTGAGTTTTCTCAGTGCTAAATATTTATACTTTTCTGCCTTCCATAGTTCCAAGAGAACATTATGGTCAAAAAAATTGCTGCAATTAGGAAGGGACACCAACCTCCTTGTGGTACCTTATTCAATACAGATGATAGATAAACGCCTTCAGAGATAGCAAAAAATAGAGTGAAGGGTAGTATAAGCAAAATATTTTGTGTAAGCGATGTCCCGTGCACTATTTGTCATAGATTATCCTTCTAATATTCTCACCAGTGAAGGAAACAAGTTTTTCCAAGCCCCAAAAGTCAATAAAAACAACATATTATCAATACAACAATGCAAAGGTTTCTATCTTCCTGTATTTTACATCACAACTAAGCATCAAGGGCTGGCACTTCCAAAGGAGCGTGATCAATTCTTCTTAAAATTCGCCACAACCAAAACAACACCATCAAGACCAGTAACAATATAAGTAAGAAAAATAAAATATCTAACCATATATATGCTATTATTCTCCGCTGGTAATCCATAAGTGGTGACGTTTCAAGAGCTGAAGCGAATTCAAGCAACAAGCTAGCCAATGTTGTCAATTTGTTGTAAAACATTTGGTAGACAAACTTTGAATCTCAAATTCACCAAACAATGAGTAGTATTAAATAGCTCTAATTATCTCCATATAGCCCAGCTCACATATCCACTATCAAAACTGAAGTAAATTGAAAACTCTATTAAAACTTTTATCTCTTCCAAAACATAATTTAAAAACACATTGTGATATCTTGTCCATCTTTTACCTATCTAATGATAACCTAAAAATCACAAAACTTTGGTATTCTTCTTCTACAATGCCAAGATTTCAAATCATGATTCATACGTAGATAATCTACCATAAATTCCATAAATTTAAAAATAAATGCATATTTAAAACATGGTAAATGCTTAGAATTTTAATTATATACTGAATATTAGTACATTATGATATGAAATAAGGCAACATTTTTCATCCCTGTGGTGGAAAATAAGATCGAGGGAAGCAGCTAAGAGCCATGGACTGTTTTATGATTGAGAATGTTGCTGTAATCAATGCTTGACTGGCTACAATGGCTGCTAAAGTGGCAACAATGAACATTAACCAATACACAGGCTGTAGTATTGTTTTGTAAAATGTAGAGCCTATGTCCCCTGGGTTTTCTATCAAATAAGTCACTTGTCTCGTATATGTGATAAGCAGAGATGGGTAAACCAACACACAGAAAGCAAGCTGTAACGAAAAACCCAAATTTCTCATTATGGTACTAAAACTTGAGGATGAAGCACGCAGGTATGATGAAATACTAATAATTATGTCCTTGACATATAGCTTGGACCTGGATTGATTTCCTATTGAAATGGCCCAAGTCTGCAAACATGGCCTCGGCACCTGGATCTAGTCAGAACAAAGCACTGATGTTAGTGTTTCTATTTGTATAGCTTTAACATAAATAATTGGGATGAAGTTACGAATTTTGTTTGAGAAAATCATTGGTATGGATTTATCAATTGAGTTAGAAAACAGTTCCAAGTATACTATATGGTAAAATGAGACACATATCATCATGCGAATAATCAATACCTGTTATACATAAGACTACACCTGCAAGCATCACCCATCCTTATTAGTGATATTCATGAAAGTAATAGTATATATAATATGGGTTGAATGCCTTGAATGCTCTAGGATAATATTTCACAATATTATACTGTCCTATCATGATGTTGGTCACGAACCAGGCAATCATTATGGGTGAGAACATGAAGCTAACTTTACTTGTACCGAGTACTTACACTCTAGATGAAACACCAATGTATTCAAAATGCTTCTAAGTACTCTAGGTGAAATTCATAGCACTCAGTGCCATTCATTTCGATACAAAGACAAAACATGATTTCCAACTATGAAAATCTGAATAATGAGGAACTGGTTATCAGAAATTATGTAGCTTGCCTAACATCCCATGGCATAAATATCCAACTGTGGATCCTCTTTCCAACAACTTAATTAGTCTTCTCACTTTTGGATTTGGGTACAACCTTGTATGGTATCTTGATTGCAGATTCCCCGAATATTTAGGGGAGCAGTTAAATATTTGACAACATTTTTTATTTCAATTGCAGATTCCCCAAATATTTGGAGGCGCAGTTAAATTTTTGACTAAGTGTCTTATCTGGATTGCAGATTCCCCAAATATTTAATAATCTGGCGGACATAAAAACCGTGAAATTTTTAACCGTGCCCATATCCTTGTCTATCCAATTGCCAAATATTCAGAAAATCGGCAATCAGATAAGCTCCAGGATATGGTAGTGGATGTTATTTTCCAGGCATTACATGGATACAACAAGAAGTCTTTACACCAACTGGTGGGCTGAAATGAATGGCAGATAGAGAAGATAACGTTTGATCATCTTGAAGGGGCAATGCAGAAAATATTCTGTTGACTTGGCCTGAGGATATTCACACTGATAGAGATATGTACGATTTGACATAATCTTTAAATGTTCAAATGAGTCATGAAAATAACTGAATCATTTTAAATAAGAATTATCGATGTCTTTAATGAACTGTCCATATATATCAAAGCATTTCGAGGCCTATTAGAAGTGCACTCGAGAACTATATATGTATAGACACACTGTTTTCTTTTTAATTGAAGTGAGGTTGGGTGTATTTCCATAACAATGTCTTCCCTGATGAAGTCCATGCAATTTGTGGTTAATTTATTCACTACCCATGTAATTATATCTCTGATTATCACCTCACTTCAGCTGAATTGCAAGGCAGCACCTACAAATGCCAGAGTGGAGTCCTTTCCAGGATATCATGGAAATATTAGTTATGAGATATATGCTGGGTAAGTGCCATATCTATCCAAGGTAAAGTATATTTATTCATGAATAAAGTCCATGTTCAAATGTAACAATAATTGAAAGTAACAAATTCAAAGTGCCAGATTTTTCACTGGAAAGAATATTTATTCATTAACACAGTCATGTTCAAAAATAGCATGCATGAATTTGCTCCTGTTTGTAGATAAACAATTAGCTGTGTATTTATGCAAAGATTAAGAACATAACCAAAGAGTTCATAGCTTGTAGAATGTTCATAGCTTGTAGAATGCATGCTTATATGACAAAGAAAGACAGAAAAACATAAAAGATATATAGATATCTAATTGTTATGCACAGACTGTGAATATGTTTGAACAGAGTTTAATTTCTATGGATACTTAATAAATTTGGTGACAATTGAAGCTAAAAAATATTAAAGTCAAAATTGTTGCATGGAGAGTTCAAAATATGTAAAAGACTAGGAGCGAAAATTGTTATATGGAGTGCTTAAAGATGTGATTCTACCACTCTTATATTCTATTGGATGACCAATTAACTACATGAAAGTCTTTGTGTTTTCTTCATATTCATGCAGGTATGTGACAGTTAGTGAGGCCAATGGAAGAGAACTTTTCTACTATTTTGTGAAGTCAGAAAGTAATCCAGCAAATGATCCACTTCTTCTTTGGCTTGAGGGAGGTCCTGGTTGCACCGGTTTCACTGGATTTGTCTATGAGATTGGTCAGCTATGGGAATTCTTGCTCTTATTGTCTGTTTCAATGCTCAAAGTTGCTATTTACTGAATGAATTTTGATCTTGTACATATTAAGTTTTCAAATTGTGTAATCTGGCCATGGGAACGGCTTGTTCAAATGGCTAACTGTAAGCTCACTTTTACCCATGTTGTTGGAATTGGCACCCAAAACCGAGTCAACTGCTGTTATAATTAGGCTTATGCAATACTAAGATATCATTGTAAACCAAAGAATAACGGAAATCGATAAATTATGGATTTCATACTCTTGAAACATTACCTATTCAATGTGCAACATTGATCGTGAAAAGATAATGCACTTGCCAGACTTGCAAGGCTAGGCAGGGTGGGAGGCTATTTTGATGGAATCCCTGTGTAGAGAAAAACAGAACATAATAATGATTTTTAGAAATTTGTAAAATAAAATGATAGAGATCTTCTAATATTTATCCCAAAGTTTTTCTCCTATTGCAGGTCCAATGAATTTTGATCTCAGTGACAATTCTGGGAGTTTGCCCACTCTCATCCCCAATCCACACTCTTGGACTAAGGTTGGCGTTCAAGGCTCCTGCCTCTGCCACTATGGTTATAATGAAATGTTTTCAATTAGGGCACCAAAATTTTTTCCCTCTTTCAAACATTCGTCAAGTGAGCATACTAGATTATGTCACTGATAAAGCATCTCTGTTATCAACTTTTATGTTCTGTTGCTTTCATCACTTTGGAATTTGCCATTATTAAATTGTTTCTCATCCAACTTGGACTTAACTTGGATGCCACTAAATGTATAAATTTTTGTTGTAATGGATTAACCTTGAAATGTTTTGCACATGTAGGTCTCCAACATTCTTTTTGTTGATTCTCCAGTTGGGACTGGTTTTTCTTACTCCAATACAGCTACAGATTACAAGACTGGAGATTTTAAGGCTGCTTCAGATATACATACTTTCCTCATAAAGGTTTTCAGTTCTATCACGCTACAAAAAAATAGTTTACAAGTGTATAGATTTTTGTGAATCTCAGTACAGTTTATAATCTTGGATGTAGTGGTTTGAAGCATTCCTTGAGTTTCTATCTAATCCATTTTATGTCGGAGGGGAATCTTATTGTGGTATTAATATTCCAATGGTGGTACAGGAAATAGTAAATGGTAAAGCACACACGACCCATGTTTTGTTATTCAGTTGACTTCTTGGATTCTCTGTTTTTGGAATAGGCTGGAATTTCTTTGTGGCAGCAGGAGTCCTATAAGTTGATTTGAGGTTGCATTTAAGGAAAACATATGTTCTAGACATTGTATTTTTCTTAATACAATTTGTTTTATGATTGATACTTTGATGCTTGACCGTTGCAACCTCTCTTTCTTGGCTATGACAGGAAATGAAGCAGGTATTAAACCAACCTTGAACATTAAGGTCAAAACTCTTTGCTAATAATTGAAATTCATATCTTTCTTCATTCAGGCCTCTCCAAAATATGTTGGTGACTATGAACAACGTTATGTTCGTTAGGAATTTTACTAGATGGTCTCATGGTCTGACTTCTTGCATGGCTAGTTTTTCAGGGTTATCTGGTTGGAAATGGGATGGCAGATGAAGTATTTGACAACTCAGAGGTGCCTTTTGCAGATGGAAAGGGACTTATTTCTGACGAATTATACCAGGTGTGTACCTTGCAACGTTAGAATAAGAGACCATGAAATCATAGGCACAATTTATATATTCTCCATAGACAGATGGTAGTTCCAGGGATGCCATTCAAATCCTAGTCTAACATGATATTGTTTTACGAGTTGTTTACTCTAATGTTTAGAGAATGTAAATCAGTTGGCGTTTCAGCAGCTGTTTGATATAGAACTTCTACATACTTATGTTTGTGCAGGCAGTAAAGGAGGCTTGCAATAGTAGCTATTTGTATTCCACCAATGCTTCTTGTGAATCAAACCTATTAGAAGTTTCGAAGGTAATCCTTAAGTGATCTCAGTATCAATTTCCATACATGAATTGGTGGATTTCATTTCATTTCATAGTGTATGTAGAGGACAGAGGAAACAGATTGAGGTTCTTTGTCAACTCGCAGAAGCTTGCAGAGAGAGAGAAAACATTGCCAAACAATTGGATGAAGTATCTAGGGAAAGGAATGACGTACTCCATCAAAATGAAGAAACTTGGGAAGAAAATAAAGGGATTGCCAAACAATTAGCTGAGGTTTTGAGATTGAATGAAAATGCAGTTAAGCAGAAAGATGCAAGACTTTTGGAGGCTCTGTCAGAACTTGAATTTGAAAGGAAAGCATAGAAGTCTGCTGAAGCAAAGAAAACATATTTGAAGATGGCATTAAACCAAACGAGGGTATTTGCCCACAAGGAACTTGGAAAGAATCATGCACTAAAAAAACCCTCACTTAGTATCGTCCCTGGATCCAGTCCTCCTCTATCCATTAAAGAACCCCAACACTTGAGAATTTACTTATTCTCATTTTCTTTGTCTAATGTTAAGGTCAGATTAGCCTTTATCAGGCCAGTGAAAGTAGGGTCACAATCAGGGTTTTCAGGGTTTTATTCTCTTTAAGTGACATGCCATGGTTTTATTCTCTTAAGTAACATGTTTGCAACTTTGTCCCTTGTGGGCCAATGCACCTCCACAAAGAGGGCATTCAAATAACATAAGCCATCATGTGTTCCACCTTTTGACAAGTGGTAGATACTCAGCAGATTAAAGTCTGAAAGAAGAATTGTAAAGTCATTCTCTTACATTTGAGTGTAGCACCCTTTTGAAGCATAACACTCCTAAAAAATCAATATAAAAGCATTTCTCTAGACAGAATGCATCAAGAATTCGGAGGACATAAGCATCTAGTTCTTCAGCATGATTGATTATTTTCTTGTGAATGGGTTGAATGTTCGCAGACATAATCATTTAACTGAAAGAGGAGGAAATATTTATGTGGAGCCAAATCTCATCACAGGGATATGTCACTATAGTAAGGATAAAGTATCTTATTAAACACCCACTTAGACCAATTTGGCCTGTTGGACATGTGTTAAACCCCTTTTGTTGATGGATGGAAACCAATTCCAGGTAGTCGAACACCATCCCCCACACATAGACACATAAAAACTTTATACCTGCTGGGATTTATATTCTGGGATGTTTACATGGCAGCATCCTGTCCCAACCACTAAGCCAACTAGTCAAACAAAAGATTCAGAGACAAACTCCAGTAACATAGCAAGTGTCAGTGAGATTGAATATCAAGGTTGAGAATCTGTAGAAAAGCCCACAAAAGAATAGGCTGAATAGATTGGCAATCGATCCTACACAGGCATATTCAAAACACTGAACAACCCTAATCAACTGAACAAAGGCACTAAAGCAGGATACTGCGCTCTCGAATAATATATATGTTCCAGAACTGACTCGAGTAGCAAAAACTGATTGCTTTCACTAGTGAGCCAACTTAACCATTCTGCATCCTGGGGAGACGCAAAGCCTATGGGCTTTCATACCAATCAGAATGAATAAGAGACAAAAGGCTTTATAAATTTCAGGAAGCCCAAGACCTAAAAAACAATAAGAACATGAAGAAAAAAAATGTCTGGAATCAAACCCTCCTCCCATCACCCCCAACCCCCAAATGGATACTAAGAATAATAGATATTGAAAAAACAGAAAATAGTTTTTCTTTCCATTTTGCCCATTACTAAGCAGTAACTTCCAGTAGGATCTTGGACTTTATAGAGTAAGCACCATGCTGTCTGCATAATGCAACTTGAAATTTCCAATAAAAAGATTAAAAACATTTCATCTTGTCTCTGAATAAAACGAAGAATGAATGAAGAAAAGTTACCGGATAGTTTCCAAAGGACCCACTGCAGTTTTAGCCATGGCCTCGGACAAAGCTCCACTGGTAAACTCTCTAAATGATCTGCCTTTGAATAAAGTCTGCATGCATATCAAGATTAATAGGTGAGAGAAATTGGGATTCCCATATCAATATAAAGAGACAGAGTAGTCGGAGGGTCAGCATTTTCTTCAAGTAAAATTTACTGCGGTGGGTTTATTATGAAATTCTCTCTACTCGGTTCAGTAAATAATACCTAAATCATTGGGATTGAAATTTGAAATTGAGGATCTCCAATGTTCTACTCTAGAGTCTGTACCAAGGGTAGAAAAGCATACTTACTTGGAATGCTTTGTACAGATCAGGAGCCTGAAAATTTTCTTTGCTAGGTAGTTTGTCTAACTTTGCCTCCATACTTTTCATAATTAAGGGATCCATGGTGCTCAGAGCCAATAGCTCTATGACTTGAAGTTATGGGATTTTCACACCCCACCTCAAGTATGGACTGTTAATCTCAGAAACCCAAATGCCATAGAGGAGACCCACAATACCCATTGCCTGCCTGCATGGTGCCATTCGACCCTTGCTCGACAACCCCAGACGAACCACATTGCGCTCAATAGCATTCGGCTCTAGGAATCCGTTCCCCGCCTGCGTCGAGAGGTCCTTCGAAATAGCCATGGATTGCAAGGATTGACATCGCAGAGAATTGAACTTGAAACCTCTGTGTTTGCCGTGAAACACAGACGAGGACTTGAGCAAGATTGGGACCGATACATTCGAGCAAGTGCTCGGGGAAGGAAGCAGTTGATGTTGTGGTGAAGCCTCCGCTTTGATCGACATTACAGAGTCCCGATAGTTGAACCGTCTTCTATAAATTGTTACCAAACTCTCAACTCAATAATGGATATCTGCCGGTTGCGATTCTTATAAAATTTCGATGGAATCAATCTGATGGCTGAAACAATTTTAATCATCTAACAACTAAATCAAGCGCTCACAAATGGACACGTAATCTCAAAGGAGAATTGGTTTCAGAGGGGAACACCTTACTGCGTAATAACATCCTTTTCATTAGAAAGACTCCCGGCCCAACAAAGAGTCTATCGTCACTTTGGATTCAAATCTATGATTTTTTAATTAAAAAACACGCTCTTAACCATTTAACACACAAATTGTATAATTCAAATTCAATCCCATATATTATTACTATAACTATCAACTTAACCTACTATCACTTTGGATTTAAATTTATAACCTTTGGATTAAAATGAGATGCCCTTAACCATTTAACTTACCCAATTGTATAATTCAAATTCAATCCAACTATCAACTTTTCAAAAAAAACCAATTACATATTATAATAAATACAAAAATTTAAACAAAATAAATCACAAATACCTACATCAACCTCAAATACAAATGAGGATATGGACATATAAATCCACAACCATCTCACCTCAACTTAATTCTTCTTCTAAATAGAAAAAACAAAAACACATCACTCACTCTACCGTACTCTCCCATTCTAATGAGTGAGGGTAAATCCATAAAAAACTGACTCAATCACACAAATGCAGAACACGTATACTTCTTACCGGATTTGATACCAATGCAATCCACTTCATCGCAACTTATTCATATTTTGGTTCAATCAATTATACATTTCATAATGAGATAAGATTTATTGATATTTTAGTCCAATGAATTATAAATTATAAAATATATTTTAACGTTTTTTTATCTACATAAAATAAGGATTTCAATTTAAAAAGTCACCATATTCTTTATATAAATAAATTATAAATCATTTTTAATATCTTAAATTTTTAAAAATCAAAATATTTATTAATTCTGAAAAATATTACATTGTGAGAGGTTTTTCAAAAAATTTCAACCGATCTCATTCTTACTGAATTTATTGGCCAGGTGGTAGAGACAAAAACCATTCAACCAAAAAAATAAAAGACTCATACTCTGCAACATGATTACCCACCTTGCCCAAAAAAACCTAGTATCCGAATATAACCCACTGCCATGATCAACCTGCATTATTTCTTCGAGCTTGATCCACAAGACTGTTTTCATGTTGTTAGTGGAAATCTGTGTGCTAATGAGCCTCTCTGTGTTCTAGTCTCCCTTCAATGTGATATAGCCGGTCTTGAAGGCGCTTCTGTCCGTGTCGAAAGGATTCCATCTGGTCCAACATTTTCCACTGGTTATGGTGGAGATTGTTCATGAAGGAAATGATCTCATTTATGTCATTATGACGATCTTTGACTAATTTCTCTCTCAGCGCTAACACTTGGTGAATCTGAGTTTCCAAAGAATCAAATGGTGGAGGAAATTCCACTCTTTTAATAAATGGTCCACGTTGTCGCTCCGTAGCTTCGCTGAGGTCTGTTCTCCAAACCCCACTCCCTGGCTTCGGGGTCCCATGTCCCTCCTTAGGTGTCCCCTTTTTCACTGCATGGTTATGAAATTAGCAGACCAGCTCGGACAATGCCACAAGTTCTTTGTTGACACACTCTTCAGACCCACTCAGTCACAATATGCCACACTTGAAACTAAGGTCTCCAAGACTATGACAAGCCACCCATTTGATTCCCCATTGCTAGTGTCTAAGTTGAGGGATTTGAGACCCTCTCTATCACCCCTGTTCTATTGCTTACCATACCAAAGAACTAGACACACACTACCCCCTCTTTCCGCACCACCTTGATGATTCTTTTTCACCTTCCACCCTACAACAACACCTCTTAGTGAAGACGCATCAGATTTCGCCTCCCACCCCACGAGACGTCCAATCTTGAAGTCCTCAGATGGAGAGAGTAGCATTGTTTCCTACAAAAAACAAACATTAATAACAATTCCTAGTACCCCCTCTAAGTTCTTTCCAAATAATTCAGTAAGGTTGAAATTATAAACCACATGAACCCTCCCTCCTCTAGTATATAATGACTAGGAATCCATGGGTATGGTATACCAGATTCACCAAAACTAGCCCTTAGTAGCGTGGCATTCCTCCTTCAAACCCATCCCATTCTCAGGAAACTTATTCCAACTTTCAAATTATAAAATGAATTGGTAGGTAAATACTAAGAGGGGTGTAGAGTTACCGTAATTGAAGATAGAGGACACTCCTTTGTAACACGACAATCATCCAGGTGTTGGCTCTGTGACAGTCTCCATCTCCCAATTGTTCTATCCAGGTGGTGTAACTTACTCTCAATTCTCCGTTCTCGCTAACCTTTCAGTCGAATTCTTCTGGTGCTACAAGGTTGAAGCAAGAGCTTAGCATGTTCCAACATCCACCCTACTCTACATTTGCTTTGAAGTTCGACCACAACACTGAAGCCAACTTACCATATACCCTCTTACATTTCATGACCACTACGTGTGGGGAGAGTTAATCCCCCCCTAAGCTCATTACTTTCCACATTGGTCTTCCCCATTAGGGAATATCTTAATATTGTTTTAAATAAAATTTACTTTGATTTTTTTTTTATTTTTTTTGGAAAGATGACGAGATGGAGGCATTATGCAGTCATCTATTAGACATCCAATACCAAATCAACATGTTGAAAGCTTCGCTCAATGAGAATGATGATATGGTGATGCAACCAATCCAAATGAAGAGTAGTCTTGGACGTCAATTTGATAGCAGTTGGGGAAGACCACTAGTTTTTTTAAAGTATGTTGCCATGTAAATTTTTCCTCTTACTAGGAATCTTTTTTCAAGTATATAGTTTTAGGAATGTCCTGAAATTTGAAACAATATGCAGTCTAGTAATTCTGTTATCAAAGGTCTTTAACTCTATGACACTGCAGGATGATGCTTATAATGTAAATTCTCTTGTGTATTTGTACACACATTACAATTTTATTTTTATAAATTTTATTTATTTGAAATTAATCACATCTTTTTACTTGTTTTTTAAAGAATTTTATTTAAAAAATACAAATATCATCTTATATCGTGTTATCTCAAAAAAAAAAAAATGTAGACATGTGGGACAACTAGTCAAATCCTGTGAGGCTCTTTGGCTGCAAGGGTATGCTTCCAAAATCCAGAAAAAATCTCATAGGCCTCCAGAAGTGTTGCTTATAAAAAAAACCTTGCAAAGTGTCTCTATGGAAGGGTTGGTTTACTCCCCCAAGTTGGAAAAAGAAAACCTCAGTAACAACGTGGCAGGCTTATTATCGAAATCTGAAGATATGGTGAAGAACGCTTTTTATGTGAGGGACCTACATATTGATTCAATCAAGGCCTCAATCTCCGATGTCGGTCTTCCTACTGAACCTGTCGAGGGATTGGTCGAGGATAAATATATGGAGGATTTCAACAAAATCCAGACAACAAATTTGACCATCGGACAAGAAATTCCACAACCAATGGATATCTCCGGTATGTCTCTTTATGATCCAGGCCCCTTTATTCAAGAATTTTCATCTAAAAAAACTACTTATTGAACAAATTAAAAGAAAAACTCTCAGCTCTATTATAAATCTACCATATTCACTTTCTAAGAGTCCTTGCACCTCCCAAAACTTACTAAACACTACACTGAACCTTGTAAAATATTTCAACCCTAAACTCAACATAAATAATACGACCAACAGAGAGACTTGCAAAAACCCTACTCTAAGATCCAAAGGCCATCCCATGACCTCTCTCTTTCATTCAAATCTTACATCCACTTTCCGAGACTGCCCGAGCCTTCTTCCACTTTTGCGTAGACTCTTTCCTCCCCCTATCTGGAACCTATAGACTCTTTCAAAGATACTCTTGTGCTTTCTTCCAAAGAAGTGTTGAAGCAAACCCCATTTCCTTTGTTAAATGGAGTCTCTCTTGTAGACACCTTACTAAGTGATCCTGGCTTTTGATTCCAAAATGTCACTATTAGGAAGAAAAAAGAAAAATAAAAAAACTCTGGATAGATAATCGTATGGAACCTATGCAAGGTGGTTTAATTCTGCCTCCTCCCACAGACAAGGAAAATGACTCATAGGCCCTTAGAGCACAGATTCCCTCACTCTCCTTCAAACAATTAAAATCCTCTCTCAACATTTGAGGGGTTGGGGGAGCCAAAAAATTCTTTGCTCTCAAGAGACTGATCAACATCCATATACCCTCTATCATTTTGTTTCAAAAGACTATGGTCTTTGGCGATAAAGCCAAAGAGGCCCCTCATTAGTTGCACTCAAGTTGGTATTCATGTGAAACTGATGCCAGTTGGGGGGCTTCCCTCTCAATGGGATCCAAAGGAGGTTTCTTTACATGATTTTTAATCCTTTGTTGGTATAAGTTTAGAAGGATACATCAAAGGTCTCCCTATGCCCATTAAATTGGTGAATTTTTATGGACCATATGGTGAAAGACAATATTTTTGGGACCTCATGCAAGAAAACAACCTTCTCTCATACAAATCACTCCTCTTGGTTGGGGTCTTAAAATTTACTACTTTAGCAAGAGAATCTTGGGGGTATATTTGCCTAATTAGATCCTCTGAGCTTTGACTTCTCATAGATGTTGCAAAATCATAATCTCTGAGACATAGCCTCATTTCCCTTAGCTCCTACCAAGAGAAATGGTAGGACTAGGAATGATGGCATTGAAAGAGGTTGGATAGATTCTTGATCGATGACCAGTTGCTTGAAAAGGTGGGGAGGCTTAGATCCTATATCTCTTAAGATAGGATCTTGAACAATATGCCTATTTCTTGGAATTGGACTTTGAATCTTACCAAACAAATATCCCTTCAAATTTAACCACTCTTGGTTGGAAGTGGAATCCTTTAGAACAATGGTGAGGGATACCTATTTGAACTACCCTTCTTATAACAATTCCTCTGCTATGATAAATTTTGATAGAAAACTTATGGATCTAAGGAATATACTATTGGTATGGGAAAAAAATTAAAAGATGGAGCATAAAAAAGAACTATTGGCCATTGAATCAGAATATGAGCACATCTCCCTAAATTTTTCTGATTCCTCCTTCCTTGTAGAATTAGCTTAGAAAATGAGTGCTCTGGAAGCTAGAAAAAAACATATTTTAAAATTGGAAGAAGAGGCTTGGAGATTGAAAAGTAATGCAACTTGTATAAACAATGGGGATGGTAACACCAAATGTTTCCACAATTATGTTAATAATAGAAGAAACATGAACTCTATTTGGGAAACTAGAGATTGAAGAGGGATATATTGTCTCTTCTTCCAAAGAGTTAAAGGATGCATCCTCCTCATATTTCTCCTCTCTTTTTAAATATTTGGGTAACACTAATATCAACTACCAACTACACCTTATAAAAAATTACTTGATTTATTTCAGCTAGGAGGATGTTGTTCAAATCGGTTGCCCTATCACTGTTGATGAAATCAAAGAGGTTTTGAAACATTTCTCCAAAGATGAATGTTTGGGCCCTAAATGTTGGATGATTGAATTTCTCCTTTCCTTCTTTGACATTATGGGGCCTGATCTATGCCCCATGGTGTAGGAATCTAAAGAATCAAGGAAAGTTACAATAAACACTAATCCTACTTATATTACTTTGATCCCTAAATGCACGAAGCCTAAGTCTTTCCTTGACTTCAAGCCAATCTCCCTATGTAATCTAGTATACAAACTAATCATAAAGGTCATCTTAAACAAGATCAAGTGATTTCTAGTTGAGAAGATGTATATGAATCAATTTTTTTTCCTTATAGATAGAGAGATCCATGATGCCATAGGAATTTCATAAGAATTTATTCACTTTATTAAAACAAAAATTCTGAATTCCCTTGTGTTATAGATGGACCTAAACAAATCATTTGACAGAGTAAATTGGACCTATCTTAGACTTGTCCTCGTCCAAATTGGGTTGGGTTTGGATGTTACAAATTGGATCATGGTTTGTGTTTCCTCAACCAATTTGTCCATCTTAATCAATGGATCACCCTCCAAAAAGTTCACTAGCACTAGAGGACTCAGAAATGGATGTTCGTTGTCACCTCTGTTATTTTTGCTGGTGATGGAAGGATTGAGCCTCCTACTACTAAACGAGAAGCAAGCATGTAATATAAAAGGTATAAAAATATATAAAAAAAATTATACATCACTGACCTCATATTTGTGGATGATGTGTTTCTACTAGGAACAAGCACTGTAAAGGAATTGCAGGCTTTTCACATAGCTATAAACCTTTTATATAGTGCGTTTGGAATGGAAATTAATATGAAAAAATATTCCTTGCATCAATTCTTTGTCAGTTTGGATACCCTCTTGGATATTCATTCCTTTTTTCCCCTACAGACTTCCAATTTGGAGAATTGTATTAAGTATCTCGATTATTTTCTAAAACCAAATGACTACCATAAAGGGTATTGGATGTGGCTGATCAGAAGAGTGGAGCAGAAAATAAATGTATGGTGTTACAATTGGCTGTCTCTAGGAGGCATGATGATTCTTGTTAAACCTGTATTGGAAAATACACATGCTTAATGGTTGTGTTTTACAAATATTCCCATTATTATTCTTACATCCATAAGACAATTAATGTTCATATTCTTTTGGACTAGAAAAGCAACAAAAAGGGGTTTCACCTTGCAAACTGGTCCTCTCTATCAATTCCAAAAAGCATTGGAGGATGGGGGTTAAAATTTTTGAATTGATTTGCAAAAACCTTGGCTCTAAAAACCCTATGGAGAGGGCTATTTGGTGAAGGTCTTTGGAGTCATGTTTTAAAAGGAAAATATTTAAACAAGTTGATAGCCGTTGACTAGCTCAGAGGACAAGTAGGGAAACCTGCCAAAAGAGGCTCTATAGTTTGGAAAGCACTCATGGCCTCTTTCCAAACCCTCTTCAACTGGTTGGTGTGGAAATTTTGGGATGGAAAGGAGTTTGTTATTGGAAAAGATCCATTTATAAGAGGTGTATGTTTCTACAAGCTATCTTCTAAATTGATTCAAAGCTTATACTCCAAAGGACTTTTCTACCTGTCCAATATCAAAAGAGTGGATTCCTCTCTGACCTCCTCAAATTATTGGATGACCTTAATAGAGCATGGGCATGTGGGTTAATTAGCTTTGGAATGGAATTCATTCACAAATGAGATAAATCTCAATGGGGTGAGACTAAACAATTCAAAAGACAAGCTGGTCTGCAGTTGGGATTCCTCATCTGGAAAGGTAAGTAGTGGCCTTGCCTATGAAGCAATTTCACTCTCAGAGATTGTTCTGATCCCTAGGTTGGTGGAACAAACTCATTTGGAAGTGGCATATCACCAACAAGATAAAGTGTTTCACCTGGTTAGTCCTCCATAATAAAATATTGACCTAGGAAAACTTGAAAAAAAGAGGTTTCATGGGGCCAAGTGGATGTTGTCTTTGTAGATAGAGTGAAGAAACCATAGATCACCTTTTTGTGAAATGTATTACTGCTTAGGAAATATGGTCTATTGTTATCCAAGTCTTGGACATCAAAGAAAATTTGAGTGAGAATACCTTTGAGGATCTGCTCCTTTTCTGGGTGGAGAAATACCAATATATTCATGCTCTCCCTATTTTTGTTGCTTGGGGCATTTGGTTTCTTAGAAATAGAGTCATTTTCAGAAATGAAAATATTTTCATCACTCCCCAAGCATCCATAATTATTTCTCTCTATGGGGAATATATCCCTATCTAGAACTCTACAATCTGGAGAAGAGCTCCATTTCTAGATATCCCTCAAAGTCTACCTGTAGGCTTCTTTGACGAAGAATCTCAAGGAAATTTTTGTGGAGGAGGAGGTTTGATAAAGCTGTCAGGCAGGAACAAAATCAATTCACTTTAAAATTGGTCTCGGATTAGAGACTAATAGCAAAGAAGAGTTGATTGCATTTTGGACACTTCTAACCTTAGCTAAACTTAAAAATATTAGATGCATTTGTATTCTTGGAGACTCCAAATGTGTCATTGACTAGTTGACAGATGATGCACATTTAGATGTCCTAAATTTAGCAGCATGGAAGTTCATAATAGAGAAAACAAAAAATCAATTCCATGATATCAAATTCCAACATACCTATAGAGAACACAAGAAAGCTGTGAACATCCTATCTAAGAGAGCTTTAACTCTGGAGCAAGGATACATAATATATGAAGAACTTGATGGAAACTTTATCCAAGGAACACACTCCATTCCCATAGAATTTATTATCTAAATTTTAGCTTCTTAACAGGTTGACAATACAACTTCACGAAGAAAAGAGCATAATTGTTTCATCCTTACAGGAATCAACACATATTTTACATCCTATTGACCCTCTGTATCACAAATCTTTCAGCGCTATAGGACAAAGCTTCAAGTCTCGACATAATTTTGGATATTTTGTTGGTTGACTGTATTACAACCAATCAAAAACTTTTTGATCTGATGGTTTGATGGTATTTAGTTTTATTTTGGCTGTACACAAACAATGTTGTAAGGTCATGATGAAATCTCTAGCCTTTTGTTGATAGAGAATCCAAATCTTGGAGACATATTTGCACCATGCATAATCACTTCATTGTTATATAAGTGTAAAAATATGAAAAACATTATTCTCAAAATGTTGCAGTATACATTGTACTTTTTTTATTCTATGAATAACAAAAAATTAATAGTTTACAGTGAAAAAAAAAACTTACTTCAAAAAATCAAGTACAAACAATAAATTATATAATAATACATTACAAATACATTCTTGTTATACAAGTTATATTTGACTTCATAATCTATTTGATTTTACATTCTTGTCTCTCACACACACATATACAGTCTGACTAATATATTAAATGACTTTGTTGGCAGGGAATCAAGTAATGCAATTTCGAGTAAGTTTGTGATTTCTTGTTGTTTAAAGTGCACTTTTGAATGCATGAATGTGAGCACCCTAAAAAATCCCTTAAGGCATCCAAACATTGCAAATTAAACAACTTAAACTTATGGTTCTTAAAAATGTCTATTGGATTTTGAGCAAAATTGGCCAAAAAAATTATTTAGGAAAAAAATCATTTAATATATTAGTTAAACTATGTGTATATAAATATATATGTCTGATCCACTTTATCATCTTAAATTTTATTGATTAAAATTAATAATTTATTTTAATTAAATAAAACTTATAAAACTAACGTTAACTCTAAATTTATTTTAATATAATACAAACTTCCATACATACCCTATTATATTTCTATACATTTTATATATTCAAAAATTATCTAAATCTCTCCCTTATTATTCAAAATATTAAAAAAACAAATCTCATATTAAAAAACAACTCATATCACACTTTAACATATATTAATAAGTTAAAATCATACCATAAATCACATAATAATTAATACATCATACCATAAATCACATAATAATTAATACATAACCACATCCTTGTTACATTTAACTTCATAATACATTTAACTTACAGATTAATTTTAAATACACTTCTCAACACTCACATTATATTAACTTCTATCATAAACACATATCAACACTCACACTATCCCTAGTCATAATAAAAACACACATTCACTTTCATAAAACTTAAGAAATCAATTCTAACTTTACATTTATTTTAATATAATACACAGTGTTTAATATATATATAATACACAATTTTAAACATAAAACATTATGATATGATATGTATCATATTTCTTACATTTTATCTTTAAAAAACTCATTTAATCTTTTTACTAGTTTCCTAGGAAAACTCTATTTGAAAAAGGACAAAGCTCATCCTACAACACTTTAATATACACTAATAAATCAAACTCACACCATCAATTACATAATAATATATATATAAATTCATCCTTGTCACTCTGGCTACTTTTGACTTCATAATACAATTAACTATAATATCAACTTTAAATAGAGCAATATCGGCCTTAATCATATTATAAAAAACCAAACAAAACATTAACGTCGAATACACGTATCATCACCCTTAATCCTGGAAAACACATTAACCCCAAATACATCATATCATATGATTAAGCCATACAACATCATTGATCTATATCAAGTTTTTCCTAAGTCTTAACTTCAACTTCTGGATTATTTTCTCTTTTAAGATGCATGTGACCCACTTTACCTCATACTCTCCTATTGTAATAAGTTACTCTAAACTTCATTAGAGTAAATCCGATGGAGTGTATATACTATCATTTATGAATTTAAATTTATAATTATTAAATTTATTCAAATTATATCTAATAAAAATTAAATTATTAATTAATTTATTTTATATATTAATATTTATAAAAATATAATTTACTTAAATAAATTATATATTTTAAATTAAGATAAAAAATTATTAATTTATTAATTCAATAAATTATAAATTCCAAAATTTATATATTTTATTAAAATTATTTTGAACATATAAATATTTGTTATTAATTTAATAAAATCTTACTCATAACATATAATAATCTTTCATATTTGATCATAAATACCAACTTTTACCTACAAGTTCACATCCAAAAATTTAAATCAACATAAAAACTCTCATACCTATATCAACTTCAACTACACAGTAATCAACTACAAGATTTTCACATACCATAATTGATCCAATTTTTTTTTATTATCACAAGTGCCAACTTTTACCTACAAAATTTTCACATCCAAAAATTTAAGTGAACATAAAAACTCTCATACCTACATCAACTTCAACTACACCTATCAACTTCAAATATATACCAAAATAAAAACTCCCAAACATACATCAACATCCATCAACATCAATATAACCGACCAAAATCCCTCATCCATTTCAACTTAACTTTATCATATTTTATAAATTTTCCATACAAAGACAAATCACCCACTAAAGTCATGGGTAAAGTCCATAGAAGTGTATTCAATCACACAAATGAAGCTCAGATCAACCTAATACAACTTTCCATATTTCATACAGCTTTAAACTGAGATAAGATTTTATCAATATTTTAATACAATAATTATCAATTTTTAATTTAATATTTTTGTGAAATGAAACCTAAATTTCAAATGATAAATCAATTAAATAGTTTTAAGCTGTTTTTTTAATGGGAATAGAAAAAAATTATATTAATTTATCAAAATCATTGTTTCTTACTCGTTATTTTTGGAAACCAGATTAGAGTAATTAAATGCCTCTAAGGTAGAGAAACAAGAATTTATAAATTTAACAAAGACTAAACTAAGAGGAAATTACTAACCAATCGATGAGACAAAAATAACAATTTTGTTGAACTACCACTTATGTGTTAACAAAAAAATTTAGACTAATCACAAATATAAAGAAAAACATAACTACAACCGAACCCTATTTAGTTTATTAGTTTATTGCTTTTTGCCTATTAAAAACATAACTACAACCGAACTCTATTTAGTTTATTAGTTTATTGCTTTTTGCCTATTAAAATTTATAAGATATTTATTTGAAAATTGATTATTGATTATTTATTTTTATTTTTATCTAGTTTAATAATATATATAAAATTATATATAATTTAGACTTTTCAAATGAGTATTTTGGTTTTTTTAATGTTGTATGGTTATAACATTGGTTAACAAAGTTGGTGGGTAAGACCACATAACTTTTGATATTTTATATATATTTTTTTATTAATAAAAACTTATATATATATATATATATATATATATATATATTATATTCATAATTTGTTATTAGAAAATTAAAATTTCATATTTAATGAATTTTTTTAAAAAGTATAATATAATATTAAAAAAATAGGTGGCCGATAAATTATTTGTAAATTTTTAATTAACCGTTACATGTTTTAATGATAATGATCCAAGTGGATGTTGATGGCCACCTGTCTATTCCAGTTGGATCCCTACAACTGTCGCTTTTAGTTTCCTTAATTGTAGCACAATTTACTATTTTTGGCAGTTTTTCGAGTCCTGAACTTCTGGAGCCGTTTTGAGGCCGTAAAGGATGTTTTTTTGGGAAAATGGGGGCCAACATGGGCCATAAATCCATGTTAGCCATTCGAAAGTTGTATTCCTCAGATAGATCTTTCTAACAAGGTATTATGCGCATCAAACGAGATCGTATGCCAAAGTTATGACCTCGGGAAGTTGATGTACCAATTTACTCAAACGTGGCCCATAGTTTGGCGCTTCAACTTCTAGGGTTAGGTTTTTGGATGTTTAGAGTTTTCCATTGTTCCTCAGCAATAAATAAGCCTTCGAACCTCATTGTAACACTGTTCAGAAGCATGTAACCACCACATCTCTCCTCGGAGATAAGCTACCATCGCCCGAGCTAATTTATCTCCATTTCTGTTTGTAATCATATTTCTATATTTTACATTTAATGAAATGGAGTATTATTTCTGCTGCATCTCTGTATTTATGGTTATATCTGTAATTTGTTGTGTTCCTGTTTAAATTCGGATCAAATAAAGAATATTTTTTTAATGTTCATTTAAATTGATTTATCTTATAAATATGTTTAAGGGTTTTTATTTATATAAAAAAACTATTCTAATTTAAAAACCATTACGTTTCTTCTTATACACATGGCTTTTTAAAAAATTTAATATATTAATTTTGTTTTAGATAAAAGTTATTAAAATCTAGTTTTTATTTTTTATATTTTTTAATTAAATAACTAATTAAAAATAATAGTTATATATTAATCTTTTAAATGTATTTTGTTTGTTTGTCAAGTGGTTTGAGTTCATCAGAAATTATATCAGCTTGAACTATGGCTTGAGAAATCGTGACCCAAGGGCATCTAAGTCGTCATAATCACCTGGGGATCACACCTAACCTAGGACACACCAACCTTTAACATGATTGGATTTTTGCCTAGAGAGCAAACTGGGGAACTTCACATCACATAGTGATTTAATATTACACCCCATTGATGTCTATTCTACACCACATAGGCATCTTTTAAATGTATTTTGATTTATATTTTGATTTTAAATTTTATTGTTGAAAATTAATATTTAATTTTAATTAAATAAATATTATAAAACCAATTTCCTTTAATATAGTATGTACATTTGTACGCATACCTTTATTTTCTTTCTATACATTTTATTTATTAAAAAATAATTTAATCAATTCACTTGTTCTTTAAGGATTTTTTTTTCAAGGAACAGGTATTGGTTTGTATTAGATAAAAAAAATAGTTTCTAAGCCAGTGCCCTTACAAAATTCTTCATGTTCTAAATTCACTGTTATCAGAAAGCCAAAAAATAAAAAATTTGTTCTTATGACAACTTTTGCCCATATTCTAAACACATGTTTGCTATAGACTCAACAAACACGTCTATTAGCACTATATATTGAAGCATCAAAATAAACCAAAATCAAGATAGGAACATATTAACATGTCGTGACAGGAATTCAAGTTTATCCCAATGTTCTGTCCATGTGCTTGCCTCGAGCCTTTTTCTTCACAGGTTCCATGCCATTCTAGTATGCTTCTTCATTGAACAAGTCAACCTTGATGGAATTTTCCTCCATGTTTGTTACCTAAGCATTTAACACTAACAATTTAGTTTGAACCTCCATCTGGAGCTGCTCTAGTTTTCTTTGAAGTAGCTCGTTTCTGGTATCCATGAGAATTTGGATGGAATTTCACACATTTTCCTCTACATCTTTTCCTGTGCTAGAGAGTGACCAACAATGCTTCAACAAAATCAATCAAGTGTGTCATTAAACCGTTGAATTGAGATTTCTCAACATCCTGAGACAGACAACATGGATTCATCGTAGCAGAGTGGTGGTGCTTCAAAATGGAAATTGCAATGGAAGTAAACCAATTTTGGTCACGAAAGTGTATCCTCAGCCATAGCGTGTGTGCAACTACACCCCTCCTTAAATAATCTTGGCTCCTTCTGAACCACACTTTGATCCATTGATATACGGTGATCCCACATCCACGTCTGTGAATCAGAAAACTCCAAGAATTATCATGTAGGGGATACAAAGGAATATGTGAATTAACACCATCCTGCTCTACCATCATCGAGGATTTCAACATTGATATAGTTTCGTCCCACCCTTTGAGATTTAACACATGATGCCACTTGTAAATGCCATCCATCAATTTTAATCTCCACTTATTAAGGTGGTTTAGACGGGGATTAATTCACTATAAACTTCATGGTTGTTTTATTAACTTGTTGGAAATAATACTGAGGAGGGGGGGGTGGTGAATCAGTATTAGCTATTTAAAATTTTTTCATTTCCATAAACAAATTGATATACGCTACTTCTGTTAATTAAACCTGCGTATATACACAACTGTGTTTAGAGAAACCTGCGTATATCTTGCAGACTTCTAATTTAGTTAGCTGATCTTAATCTGAGTATTAGAACCATAAAAACAGTAATCAAGTGCAGTAAACAGTATAGGCAATCGCACACATGAACACAAGATATAAGTTGGAAACCCAATGTGGGTGAAAACCACCTGCTGCAATTCGTATTTGTCTTCTTTTAATAAGAAACTTCTTTTTATAATATTTCTGTACTGGTGCAGTCTTATACCAGTATACAGGTTTCTACCTACAGAAGGCTACAACCTTCTCTCGTTCTCCAGCTTCTCTTGGAAGGGAGCTACAACCCCCTTAGCTTTTATACCAGCTGATGTACTAGTACGTAGGTGCTGACCTACAGAAGGCTACAACCTTCTCTTTTCTTCCAGGGACCACGTTTCATAAATTTTCAAACTGGATCCATCAAGAACATCAATCAAACATCAAATATATCTGCGTCAAACAATCTCCTTTGCACCCACCAAAAAATGAATCAAACAATCACTTCTCTGAATGTTGTAACTAGAATATAATAACAGTAACCAGAAACCAATCTTGAACCCAGAACACTGCAATAATAAACAGAAGTAGCTAAAACATATTTTATGAGACGTACGCTACTTCAATATGTAGAACCTGCGTGCATATGCTGTTATATTAAGGCAAACCTGCATATACGTTGTTTTCAATTACCGAACTAGCGTGTATACATGCCTTTGATATGCTAAACTTGCGTATAGATCTGTAAAAAATAATTTACCCTTTTCAATTATTCAGACATCAGTTATACCCAGATCATCAGATTAACAGATCAAGTCATGCGTCAAATATAACAAATCAAAATCACACAAAGATACTTCTCTTCAAGCCTTAAGATCTTGACCCATCAAGAGAACTTATCCATCTTCTAGCGCTCAGGTTCCTCCTTGATTCAGATCCAGCTATGCACCATAACCCAATCACCAGTATTCTAGATCTTGCTCTTCATTAGATATTCAATACTTGAGTGCCTTTGCCTAATGATCTCCTCCTCCTTTTACAGTCTTAGGCCTTACTCAATACTGTGATAAAAAACCAGTTAGAACTAATACCTGGGTCCAAATACCTGGGTTCAACACTTCGGATGAGATACAATGGTCCAAAACCATAGGTCCAAATACCAAGGACCAAAAACAAGTTTTCCCACATGTATGCGCTTTTCCTTGCATGAAAGTGCGTGCATACGCATACGTGCCTTTTGATCGGCGATCCTGCGTGTATATGCGGCTTGGTTAAGTGGAACCTGCGTATATCTCTTTTTCCTTCATTTTGAGAGCCTGAACTGTCATCTGTCATCTGAGTGAGTTGCCATCAAGGACAACACCTATGCCATAGTGCCAAACTTGTGTCATAGTGCCAACAATCGCAACTTTCCCTTACCTGTTTGTGTCGACCTTTGAGCTAAGGACACAATATATGATATCCCTTAGCTTAATGATTTTGTAATTAATTATGCATATGTTTAATTCTGGTTAACGTATGTTACATTGAAAGACAAATGAACACTTTAATTATCAACAAAATTTAATGTTCATAATTTTTTTTCCACTGGAAAAATCCGTAATATTTCATTAATATGAAAAATTACATATGTAGATGCTTATCGCATATGCCATGTTCACTATATATCTGTACATTTTACAAAAAATTGCATGATTGTGTTGCTCGATTATACCGCAAAGAGTATTACTGTTTAGGCTGTTAATAGATTTAATGCCTTTCGGCATCCTTCAGTCTGTTACAAAAAAGGGCTATACAAAAAACTATCATATATAGTGCTGCTGCCATATTCCTGTATAATTAAGTAGGATGTAGACCCGCTGTAGGGTATCCCGGGTCTATATAAGGGCGATGATAAAATTTTTGTTCCTGTTGGTCCAGAATCTCGGTGATCTCCCAAAATCCTTGTTCCATCAGCGCGGCCTCCTTGGACAGTTTATCAGCATCCTTGTTATGTTCCCTGTAGATGTGTGAAACAATGATATGGTTAAATGCCTCTTTGAGCTGAAGAACTTCATCAAGAATGATGCTGAGTGTGTGCATGTGACATATAGATATATCATTGAACCAATTTATGATAATCTGTGAATCCCCGAATATGTTGATGCTAGTGCAATGATGGCTTAATGCAAAGTGTAGAAGGTGGCGCAATGTAATAAGCTCAGCGAAGTTGTTTGTTCCAGCACCCAGTCCCGCTTTTATATTGTAGGAGTGTTTATCAGTTAAGTGCAGAATGAAACCACCCCCACAGCTTTGTACATTTGCAGCTCCATCAAAATAAGCCCAAGGGGTACCCTGATCAATGATGGGGGGAGGATTTGGCCGTCGGTTTTTTGGGGGAGGCGGATCCGGAAGCTCTTTGAACGCAGAGATAATGCCAGCCTCGATAAGAGGCCATTGGATGGCCTTGTCTTCGAAGATCATACGATTCCTAGCTTTCCAAATGGACCAGTTTACTATAATGGGCAAATTTGCAGCCTTCGAGCCCTTGTGTCTTTTATCCCATTCTATCCAAGCGCTGATTGGATCAGTACCACTCCATTCCCCAGAATAGTGTATAAAAGGTTTTATATTTTTCCACACGAGCTGTACAGTACTACATCGCAGGAATAGGTGCTCTGTAGATTCAGTATCAGCTTTGCACAGTGCACATCTCGTCGGTCCATGTTGAGCTCGGCGCATAAGATGTTCTCCCGTGGGGATTCTGTTCCTGAGGACGCACCAGGTAAAGAGCTTAGATCGAGGCGAGGCTGAAAGTTTCCAAATATTCTACCACCAACTGTCTAAAACTTCAGGTTTCTTCTGATTGATTAATTGAATGTAGCCTTCCTTAGGTGTGTATATCCCGCTATCAGCCTGGTGCCAGACAAGTTCATCTGATTCCTCAGTGATTCTAATGTGGGATTCCATCAGGGTAGCACAATATTCGCACCAATCTGTGTGCCATCTCCGCGGGAGGTTTAGATGGGTAGCTGTCTTCCAAGCCTGGTGGAAAATATCTGATTTCTCTTGATCCGCTATCTGTGCAATCACCTTGATGCCATGTGCTGTAAGGAATTCCACCAGAGCTTGTGGGAGCAGATGTCTCCCACCACTGTCACTCCAAGGGTCTATTCCGATACGTGCTCTGTCACCTCTCTTAATTCGCCAAACTAAGTTGTTCCTGATAAGCGGCAGAGAGTGTAGAAGAGCTTTCCAAATAGAGGATATGCCAGATTTGTTCCATGTTGGGAGTCTGACCCATTCCATAATGTTGAGGGGCCAAATATATTTGTGGTAGGTGATGATGGTCCATAAGCTATGTGATGTCAGCAAAGCCTAGACCATTTTGGCTGCCAGAGCACATGCAAAGGTGGGGAGATCCTTTAATCCCCAGCCACCCCATTTCTTGGGCAGGGCAATCTTATTCCAACCAATCCAAGCAAAGGTGCGCTTTTCTTGATTACCAGCCCATAAATATCTGTTACAAAGTTGCTGTAGCTTTGATAGGATATTTCGAGGGATCCAGGCGAGTGCCATCCAGAAGACCGGCGTTGCTTCCAGAACAGATTTGATCAAGGTTAATCTTCCTGCCCTGGATAGATATTTAAAACTCCAGCAAGTTATCCTTTTTTCTACTTTTGTAACCAGCCATACCCAGTCCACAATCTTTTGGGTAGTGGGTTTTAACTAGTAACCAAGGTATTTTAGCCCTTGTCCAGGGGTTGTGTGGTATATGGGAAGGCTTGACTTGCTGTGTAGGATTCATTGACTGAGGTGCCAACCAAAGTAATAGTAGATTTCGTCCGATTGACCTCCATCCCTGTGGCATGAGCGAAAAGCTTTAAGATCCTGTTGAAGGTAGAGGTATCCTGAATGCTGCCATCTAGAAGGATAAGAACATCATCTACGAACAGGAGATGAGTAAGGAAGCACTCATCTGTAATTTTAAGGCCCCTGATAGTTCCATCCCTTTTTGCAGAGATAATCAATCGGCTTAAAGCTTCCATCACCAAGAGAAATAAGAGAGGTGATAGAGGGCAGCCTTGTCACAGCCCTATCTCTGAGTGGAAGAAATGAGAGGCAGCTCCATTGATTAGAATGCTATAGGTGGGGGATGTAATGCATGCCATAATCCAATTGATGAGAGGGAGGGGAAAGCCCAAATGGATGAGGATCATCTTAATAAAGAGCCAACTGACTCGGTCAAAAGCCTTAGAAAGGTCGATCTTGAGGAGGATACATTTGAGGCGCTTGGTCCATATGGAGTGAATAGCTTCCTGGGCAGATCCTATGGCTTCGTGGATCTGTCTGTCTTCCAAAAAAGCGAATTTCTGAGGAGCAATATGCTTAGACAGAATGGGCCTGATCCGGTTGGCAATGATTTTAGAGATGATTTTGTAGAGGACATTACACAATGAGATAGGGCAGAAATCGTCAAAGGATGATGGGGAGTCCAATTTGGGAATGAGGGCAATGAAAGTGGAGTTTATAGCATGATAGAGCTAGCCCGATATTCTACTCTCCTCAACCACCTTCAGGATATCTCCTCCAATGATGTCAAAGAAGGCAATATAAAACTCTATGGTCCATCCGTCAGGGCCAGGAATCTTTTCCTTCTGAAACCACTTGATAGTGCTTTCCAATTCTTCCATAGTGACAGGGTCAGTGAGAGCACCAATGTCCTCATCATTTACAAATATGGGGAAATGAGAGGCCACGTTGATGATTTCAGCCAAATTTGTTCCAGCAGGACTTTTGAATAGCCCTTTGAAATGTGCCATGCCGAGTTGTGAGAGTTTGTTAAAGGTGTCCGCCAATCCTCCTCCCGGAAGGGGGAGGTTCCAAATGGTATTTGCCACTCTCCTTGCTTTAGCGAAATTATGGAAGAATATTGTATTCTCATCCCCAGCTTTAAGCCACATTGCCCTACTCCGCAGCCTGAGCGATTCCTCCCTGAGCTTGAGAATATTAAGCTTTTGATTCTCCAAATCTACCAGGCGGGCCTTATCCTCCATGGATCCGAATCCCAGATTTCTCTCATCCAAAAGGGTTTTAAGTTCTTCTTCCACCCTATTGAGCTGTTCATCCTCTCTTATCTTCTTTGCTTTGGCCCACTCGATCACACTGTGTTTGAGATCAGTCAAATTTTTGACAAAACCCCTTGCCATCGAGGATTCTCCATCGATGGGATGAGCTCTCCAGAAGTCTGTGACTAATTTGGAGAAGCTTTGATCCTGAAGCCAGAGGTGATTAAACTTGAAAGGGGCTTTTGGCTTTGGAAGAGGGCCCATGATTTCCATTAAGATTGGGGAATGATCCGATATGCCCCCGGATCCTACCCATTGTTTATAATGGTGTAGCTGATGGATCAGAGGACCTTTCAGCAGGAATCGATCAAGTCTGCGAGCCAGTGCCACTGTCCCAACCCTTCTGTTTCTCCACGTTGGTAGCGGATTCTGCATAGGGATGTCAATGAAATCATATTGCTCCAAAATGATTCTCATGAAATCTGTGATGGAGTCTACCTGCGCCATAGAGCCCCATGACTCCCAGAACCCCAAAGAAAAATTCAGGTCACCCCCCAGAATGATGCGATCCAGAGACATCAGGCTTCTGCTGAGGAGCTGTCTCCAAAAGCTTTCCCTCTGTTGGCATGGACCATATGTGTTGACGATGCGGAGAGTAAGACCCAGATCCATTGAGAAGATGTCAACCCCCATAAAACCAAGTCCTCCCCAGGAAGAGTCCAATCTGATGGTTTTTGGGTTGAATCCAATCGCCAATCCACCCGATCTACCATTGGCATCCATAGCTATGAAATTCCATCTAGATGATATGTTGCTAAGGGAAAGGGAGATGGACTCAGTAGAGCCTAGGGTTTCTTGAAGGAGAATGATATCAGGGAATTCAACCTCAAAAAGTCGTTTGAGAGCTAGTTTTTTGGGGGGGCTAGCCAGACCGCTGCAATTAAAGGAGAGACACTTCATGGGGGACCCTGCTTTGGGGGTTTTGTTGCTCTAAGGACCCTGTCAATGGTGGATTGTCGCCCATATGCGACTTCAGCTCCAGTGCATCTGATAGTTTTGTTGAGATCAGATTTCCTTCCCCTAGTGGATGATGATCCCGCACCTGAAGGGACAATACCCAACCCTATCTGAGGTTCAGAAGATTCCGCTTGAGAGGTCCGAGGGCGAAGGGAATATGGGTGGGGGGGAATTTTCCTGGAGGATGAATCAGAGGGGGGCGACGGAGAGAGAGACAAAGGAGGCGACAGAGCAGTGGAAGGAATCAAAGGGGGCGGGGGATAATGCAATGCGCCATGGAACATGTCAATGAATTAACAAATTCAGATGATTGTTCAATAGAGATAGGGGGAGAGATAAGATTAGTACCCGAGGCCTGTGCAGCTGCTGCAGCTGCCCGAGCCTGAGTCATAGGAGGCGAGGGCGTGTCCATCTTGTTCAGCTCTGGTCTCTCCGGGACGCCTTGAGATACCGCGAATCCATGCGTCGGTTGAGGAATGTATGGAGAGGTCCCTCTAGATGCTATGGGGGAGATCTTTGGAGAGCTATCCAGACTTTTGATCAATGGGCAATCCTTGTAGAGGTGTCCCACTTGGTGGCAGCGATTACAACGGAAGGGGACTCCTTCATAATCCAGAATCTGTATACGTCTGTGCTTTCCCCATTGCAATGTGATTTTTTCCTCCAATCCCTCTCGAGTATCCAGGTGCACCAGTATTCGGGCCACCGTTCTCTTCCTTGTATCGATATAGGATCGATCGTGATCCAAATAAGTCCCTAATGCATTTCCGATTCTGGTGAAAGCTTCTTCGCTCCAGTATTGTAATGGAAGCCTTGGCAGACGCACCCACAGAGGCCCTGCTGCGATTTGTTCGCGTTCAGGATCAAATAGCGGGCTCCATCGCTTCAATAAGACAGGTGCCGTTTCAATATGCCAATATCTTTCAAGTACTGCATCCGTGTGCCCTTCATTTGCAAAGTGGAGGGAGAACCACCCTCGTGGGAGAATCTGAACCTCCGGCATCTGTGAGAGCAGGGCTCCCCAGATTTCTTTCACCCAGCGCATCAGCCTTTCCGCCGTGAAAGTACGCCCCCGCACATGTACAACCAGAACTGTACGAGCTATAGCCATATTTTCTTCAAAATCCGAAGGGTTGCCGAAAGTTACGGTGATGTCTTTCGTTGTTGCCCTGACACACTTCGATTTCCGCTTCTTTGTGCGAGGCGCCGATGGATGATCAACAAGCGGATTTGAAGCCCCAGACTGTGGCAAGGGTTTTGAGGGTTTAACGTTTATAACCGGAGTGCCGAAGCATCCTGATGGTTTTGCCCCATTTTCCGGGAGAGGTTTAGGCGCATTCTCCCTCAGATCCGCTTGAGCAGTAGGTGAATCGGGCAGCGGTGATGATATCGGATCGAAGGCCAAGGTATCAGGCGATAGAGAGGTGAGGAGTAAAGCAGTGCCAGGTGAGAGAGGCGGTGCCTCCAAGCCGATAGATGAAGAAGAAGGATCCGGCAAAGTGACCACTGGCGAGCAATCCTGTGCGCGAGGTGCTTCAGATGTCGGTGGAACGAAACCCGGGGATGCTAAATTAGGGTTATGGAAAATTAACTGTCCTTCTAACGGATCCTCGGAATAATCCACGAGGTCCGTTTCCCGTTGACGCTCCATACCGGTCAGAGACTGCAGCCTTCCGTCGTCGAGGTCGATCTGTCGGCAGATCTGAACCCTATCTTCCGGTTCCCGCTCCAACCTGTGGTCCTGCAGCTGCGGTCTGCGGCTACCCGAAACCCTCGCGGTCGCGATTAGAGAACGCCGTCAGAGCCATTCCCCCAATGTTCATAATATATGATGTAAAGTGGTAATTAGATGATTTTATTTTGTGAATAAAGAAAAAAATATCGGAAATTAATTGTTGAATATAAATGGCTGAAAGAGAAAAAAAAGTTGCAATTATTGAGGAAGTGTTATTACCCAACACAAAGTCCTGTGCATCTAAGCTGGGTGATTAAATTTAATTATGGAATTATAATATTTTCCAATTAATTGTTTCCTAGAAGACATGAAGTTGTCCTCTAGAGTGAGAAACAGGAGCTCATTAAGTAGCAAATAACTACCTGCCACTTATTGGTGAGGTAGAGGCAGTTATTAAACACCAAAAGAGTGGTAGATGGGGTAATATATGTTTTTTTTACTTGCTTTTGTCTCATTATTCTAAGAGATAATAGAGATTAGGAAGAAGCAAGAAGCAAAAGATAGAAAAGGAAAAAGATTTGCAAGCTTGGTTGCTCAGGGGGACATTGGATGTGTAGCAGTGTCATGGTTTGGAGGAGCCAAGTATTCAACTAATAACTTCCCAGAAATAAAAAACATATATCAAGTCGGTATCTCTAACTTTCTATTTACTTGTTAAATGTGAAGAGGGAAGAACCTGGCTATATTTTATATTTGGTTTATGAAGTTTACATTGTCATATTCTATTTATACTCTGCACATAAAGACAAGTGGAAGACAAATATTTAGTTACAAATTTATAATATATTTTGCAAAAAAATCATAGATTCAAATAATATTGACTATGTTGTAAAATATTTTCTTGTTATCGAAATTCATTTGTTTATTGTTGGACTAGAGAAAGGAAATTATTCAAATAGGATGTTTGTAGAATAAATGTTAAGTATGAAACAAATTTGGAATAGATTTGTATATATTGTTATAAACACAAGAACAAATAGATCAACTTTGTAGGAGATTTGTTTTTAGAATATCTACAACCATAATTACAATGTAAAAGTAGTATATGCAGAATACTGATATATGCATACATAAAGGCAAACACAAAAATCTTTATTTTATACAGATTGAATTTATATAGCAGATTTGAAAATAAGATTGTGTAAACAAGTTATCTTCTAGAAGGTCTTTCTTAGAATACAGATTTTCGACTTGAAAATAATAGAAATATGAGTTATGTAGGAAATTATAGTAGAGTAAAACCATAACAACAATAGAAGTATCCTAGTATAATGTTTATTTACAAAATATAAACATCAATATTTTATTGAGAAAGGATTAGTAGTAAAAACTTAAGAATTAAAAAAAAAAAGAGAATTTGGAATTCATGGGCCTTCTATAACTTCAGAGAATATAATAGTATTCATGGAAACAAAAAGAATTTTATTCTTCAGCACTTAACAATTCAATACGAGAATAGGTGCATATCATGTTTATAACATTAAAATCCAAAAATAAATTGCCAATGGGCCGTATATATGTCATGAGAGGCATAAAGCATTTAAGACATAAATTCCAAAATCCAAAACACTCGGTACTCTAGCCTTTGAGCAGAAGAAAAACTCGCCCAAATAGGAGATGGAATTAATAGTTTGAAACCCCAACTTGTTAAAATAGAGACACAAATCGCTAAAAAAGAAGCACATTTACCCTGAATTTATTCATAAGATTCTGCTTGTTTTAGTGAAGCTCATACCTGTAAAGAAAATAAAATGCATGCAAGTAGGTGTTAGAAACTCTTGGTAAATAATCATTAAAAGAAAACACCAAGGGTGTTAAAAGAATATTGACTGAAATTGTTGCATACCCTTTTCCCTTATATAGTTAAACTAAATAGTCACTATATTATTTTAATTAAGAAAAATTTAATGAATGTAAAAATGAGAAGAAAAAATACTATGTAAAACCCTAAGGACGAGAGGAATAATAAGTGGTTACAGTGGAACATTAATAATAAAAATTAAGTAAACTATTTACTATGCTCTCACAAAAGAGAGGATAAACGATCGATAATAAAAGGGTACAAATACCAAAATGTCTAAGTAGTAAATTAACAAAATAGTAGCAATAATAAGTCGAAACCCTTAGGGTTTGAAAGCCAGATTGAACCCTAACTAGGTTATGTCGGGTAGTACCCAAACTCTATAAATCGTAATTGAAAAGAAAAATAAAGAACCATAGTAACCATTGAGGGTACATGGTCATGATTTGTTATGGTAAAAAGGAGAAACATAAATATTGTATGTAAAATCGCACACACAAAACAAAGAAAAGAACCAGAGTACAATCATCGTAATCCTCTTTGTGTAATAAAATGGAATGCTTCAAAGTTACAAAGATATAATACAATAGCATTAACCCTACAGGGGAATTAGAAACAAAAGACGAAGTTTCCTTAATACTAGATATCAGGGTTAATACGGTTGTGCCCATAAAGAAAATCAAATGGCTTGTGATCTTTGTTAATTCACAATAGTATAAGATCAAACCTATGGTGTCTAAATGAATTAGATAAATTGAAGAGAAAGACCAAGAGTAAATCTTTTGAAAGAGCATAGATATCCTAAAAATAATCTAGAAAATTCAAATAGGTAACAAAGGCTAACCCTTGGAAAAAAAGAGAGCTTAATATATATATATATGAGCGCTTACCTATAGGTAGTGACATGAAAAAAAGCATGGAAACTCTACTTCATAAATTCTAAACAAACCCCACGTTAACTCTTTGAATAAAGACCGAGACAAATAAGATAAATTGGAAAAAAAAATAAAAAAATCGATGTTGTAGGGAACCCTTATTAACCCGCAAATACAAAGAAAAAGAGAAGGCATTACTCACATATTCAACAATAACAATTAGCTATGAAGTTAAAGTACAAATGCCATGAAGAAAACTTAAATAGTGCTTACCTCTATCACTAAGGTTGACACATTGTAGAAGGAATGTGTTCCACTTGAAAAAATAGGAAGCCATAGTTCTTAAAGAACAAATGGAGAAAAACAACATTGAAAAGAGAGAAAAACACCTGGTAAGAAATATCGTTGAAACCATAGCCATAGAGCAACATGACAAGAAGAGAACTCCAGTGAAATGAATGTGGCGACAAATGTGGCGATGTAAAAACTCAATGAATTCATTAGCATTTCCATAGAATGTCAAATACTTTCATTGCCATTGATAAGTTAACAAACCATTTTCAATCTTTGATGCCTTAGGTCAATATGCTATACGTGGCTTTAAGAATATGCTCCACATGTAGGAGTAGAACTATCCAAAAGGTATGTATTTACTATGTGAAATTTGATAGAATCAATACATAGGTGTAAACCATTAAAACCACATTCACAAGTGATGGGAGGGACGATGCCCTTTATAAATCCAAAATCACATTAGAACAATATAACTGACCATGTTAACATTTCGAATGAAAACATGATGTTTACAAGGTGAAAAATATTAAACCTTAGAAGGGTAATGTAGTGTAAAGATATAACATAAGTTTTCAAACATAGCCGATGATTAACACCACACACATTCATATATTTTGAAATGGACCAAGGTCCATCTTTTAAATAAAGACTTATGGTATACAACATGTTTAATATAATATTAAATCACATGTGATGTTTGATTGATGCATCACTATAGTATAAGGATTTGAAGTTTTAATCAAAGACAAGGATAAGGTATACCAACTACAAACTATGGGGATAACATACATGTGTATATGTTCCTTAGTTGAGTATCGAAATATGGATGGTTGTATATATGGATGGTTGTATACATATGAAAAAGTTAAGAACAAAAACATTAGTCCTTAACCTTTACAAATAGGATTTGGAAAACAAAAAAAACAAAAACATTAGTCCTTAACCTTTACAAATAGGATTTGGAAAACAAAAAAACAAAATAAAATAAAATTATATGCAAAATGTTAGGAAATAACTTATTTATTTATTATTATTTATTATTATTTTTTTAAAGTTTGAACAAAATTACAATATAAGTAACATAAAATATTATGAGGAATATCTAGGAAAATAATCTCATGATGCCTCTGGATATGGATATATATATATATATATATATATATATATATATATATATATATATATATATATATATATATAACATAGATGTTGAATTTTGTAACTTCAGTTGTAGTAAGTAAGTAGAATGTATACATAGGTAATCAATAGTGTATTCCTTGCTACATAAAAAAAACAAAAAATAGGTGTTAACGAGAGTCTTTACAAGTGGTATTAGATCTGTAGTTACAACTTTGGGCCACTTCGGTTACTAAAACTAAAATAGTTATACATGTTATGAACATATTGCTTAAAGCACTGAGGAGCTTGAAATATGGTTGGAGAATTTAATGGGAATACCTTTGTAGGATCACCAAGGGGTGTTGAGGAACCCGTTACTGAATTGGGAATGATGGGTGGTGGAACCAGCAATGTAGAGAAACAAGAATATGAATTAATGCAAGTAATAATAAGTTTGAAAAGAGACCTGGATGATATTAAGGCAAACCAGGAAAGGTTGGTCAAAGACAAAGAGGAATAGGAGGATATTAATGGATACTTGTTAAGAAAATTTGAAGATGAAAGAGTCAATAGAAGGACTCACAAGAAAAGATCTAGAAGTAAATCTATTAGTAGAACCAATTCCATGACTTCTAGTGAAAGTCAAACAAATGAGTCCAATGATCAAGGAGAACAACAATGAAGTAGCCGCACATCTTTGCGTATAAAAATGATATCTTCCCCTCAATTACAGGGAGATTTTAAGAAGATTAGGCCCCTTTAATTTTGATGGAAAATTTGAAGAGGGAGCAGAGGCATGGCTCCTCAATATGTCTAAATATTTCAAAGTATACAATTATCCAAGTAATATAAAGGCAAGATCAAAAACTTACCAATTGACTAGCAAGGTAATCTTACGGTGGGAAGAAAACAAAGTTTTCAAAATAATTAGGAGCAAACATGTATCTTGGAAATTGTTCAAAAAAAGAATTTAGGAAGAAATATTTAATTGTGAGTTATTTTGATGAAAAGGCTAGGGAGTTTCATGGCCTAAAATTGGGACAGTCTACAATGGATGATTTTGTTAATAAATTCATGAGTCTATTAAGATATGTACCATATTTAAGAGAGGAGAAGGAAAAAATACAAAGATTTATCAGTTGGCTACCTTTTTCATATAGAGAAAGAATTGAATTTGACCAACCCAAAACCATAGACGAGACCATTAGAAAGGCCAAATTATGTTTCAATCAGAGTAAGAAAAAAGGGGAAAGCTCCAAAGGATGGGTATCAAAGAAACCTAATAGATTTAGTAATAAGAGAAAAGGGTTCAAGAAACCTACTTTTTCTAAAAGTGTACAAGCATGAAATTATAATAGAAATTTTAATCAACAAAATAATTCTAGTCAGAAAGGAGGAATGGGAACAAGGAGCAAAAACTTTAGTGAATCAGTAAAACCATCGATTAGTTGTTATGATTGTGGTGAAAACCACTTATGGAGAGACTTCCCACAAAATCCATTAAAAAATAAGACAACATTAAATAATGTTTAGGAAGCATCTATTGTGAACGGTGTTGCTTGTAACATACCTAGAATCAGTGTTGCATTGGATTGGAGGCAAGTAGACCATCAGTCAACCATGGTTGAGTTCAAGGTAATTTTTTTTGATAAAGATGTGTATGTAGTTATAGATTCGAGATCTACATTAAGTTATGTTTCCCCTGCTATAATTGAAAAGTGTAAACTTGCAAAAGAAAAACAATATAAGCCTTGGTTAGTGCAGTTGGCCACAAGAACTAAAAGAAAGGTGATTGAAATAAGTAAAATTGCACAATAAATTTGAATGGAATGCATACCACCCTAAATTTGAATATTCTACATTTGGGATATTAGGGTGATACTAAATTTCTTAGAAAATTCCTTTACATGTATTAATGATAAAGGGGAATTCTGCACGGTTCAAGGAATTCCAAGAAATATTTTTGTTAGATAAATATATGCATTCAAATGAAAACGTATGCTAGAAAAGGGTGTCAATTATTCACTATCTAAGTACAAGATATTTCTTATGATAAACAACAACCATCATTAAAATAATATCCTTTATTAGAATAGTATAAGGATGAAGATTTGGTGGAAAAAGAATTATGGAGGCGATTCAGGCTAGGGTTTCTGAAGAATGTGTCGCCGCGATCCCTGGAGCCTTGCTCTGCTCTGGAGCGGCTAGAAATCGGATTGCTGGAGACACAAAATACCTCCGGTCCTGGGCTGGTTTCTTCGAGGGGAAAGAGTTCAAGGATCCAAATCATAGGAAAAAGAAAGCATTATGTTACGCCCAACGCTGGGAGCAGGATGACTATCTCAGGGCGGCACCAGATCTTCAACCGGAGGCTTTTACCCAAAATCAATCGATCCTTACCCTGTCGTGCTTGGATGCGCCCCTCTTTGCGACCGCATGGCACAGATCTGGCAGATCTGTCAATGGGAAACAGAGGCGCATGGTTTTCATGTTCCATTTCGATAAGAAGTGGATCCGATTTGTTGATATAGGGTTGCTTTTAACTGATATGGTTGAAGATCAAGTAGGGCTTGGGGTTTTGAACCTGGACCCTCGATGTGTTAAGCTTTTACTGCTCTATGCTGCGCAGATCTGGGATAAGATACAAAGCCCCCAGCATATCTTCAGATGCCCTGATCTGGGAAACGGCTCACCAGAACGGGCCAATCGCTATAGTTCCGGGGTGGAACGATCGGATCTGGCCAGATCTAGGCAAAAGACAGATGGAAGCCAGCTAGACCCAGAACTCAAACCAGTAAAATGGGACCTGAACAAGGCAGACACAGCAGATCTGAAGCAAATCTTTATCAGATCAACAGAAGGAAGACACGTTTGTGTGCAGATCTGGGAATGGATGACTGTATTGGAATTAAAAAAAGAGATCCAGGTCAAACTGGGTACTCCAGTAGCATTACAAAATCTTTTATTTTCAGGGCTCTGCATGCAGGATCAACACACACTCCAGCATTACAGGGTTGCAAAGGACTCAACTGTTATCCTCAATCACCGACTGCGAGGTGGATCTAAGGGATCTACATCAAAACCTACAGGATCCTACAGAGACGCAGCAAAAGGGAAAGAATCTCCAAAGGGGAAAGAACATGCAACTGTTAATATACCTCCAGGGCAGTATATCGTGGATGAAGTACCAGAGAGCCGCTCCATTCCGTTGGATATCCCAGAGGTAAAGTGCATATTCTCAGATCTACAAAAAAATGCCGTTATTTGTAGATTTAACGGCTTTTGGCCTAGATCGGATGCTTTGTATCAATGGATTCACACGGCATGGACAAAAAACTGCCGGATCCACCTATGCTCGAAAGGTTTCTTCATAGTAGTCTTTCGCGTTGAAGAAGAGAGGGAAAAAGCTCTCACCGAAGGACCATGGTTCTGGGGCAGTGCGGGATTATTTGTTACCCCTTGGTTCCCGGAGTTTGATCCAAATACCATGGTGGTGTCAAGGATGCCGGTATGGGTAAGGTTACATAATCTTCCGATGCATTTTTGGCACTTTACATCCTTATCAGCTATAGGGAATACCCTTGGAAGAATGTTAAAGATTGATACAGAGAGACATTTAAAAGGAATTTTTACATTTGCTAGAATTTGTGTCGAGGTAGATCTCAGCAAAGGGTTACCGGAAAGTATCATCCTGAATTTCAACAATACTCAATGGAAACAACCTTTGGACTATGAGAATACAACATTCAGATGCAGGGGATGTCAACAAACAGGTCATCTGTTCAATGCATGCAAAAGCCTTAACAAGAGCAAGCCACAACAAAGGAAGCACAAAGGATGGCAGAACATAGATAATGTCATAAAGAAGAGAACCGCGGAAAAGAAAGCCCCCACAGTATCAGAAGACGAAGAAACAGAAGCAGAGGAGGATGATACCACCATAGAGGAGGTTGAAATAGAGAACCAGAAGGAAAATACAGCAGTCAACAAGGAGCTACAGCCACACTCAATTCAGGCAGAGACCCAGCAAAATCAGACAGAGATGACAAGCGTGGATCAAAGCATGGGAGGCATCAAACGACAGCATCACTCAGATACTTCAGACTCAGACAAAGAAACAGGGCAACAAAATGTAACAACCCAGTTAGTCATTGCTTCGACCGAGCCCACTGTGGGAGAGTGGCGCAAGGTTGAAAAGAAAAAGGGGCGAAAAACCTGAAGCGTGAGTTTTACTCACTGCCGGAAGTCAGGCTTTTTTCCCCTTTTTCTTTCTCTTTTCTCTTCTCCTTCTTATTCTTTGTGCACGTTAGTTTACTAACGCTGTGAGCCCATGTGGCAACATACTGAATGCTTCATTGCATCTGCTAGTGTAACTTTTCATTAATTTTTTAATAAAAGGTTACCGTTTTTTTCCTTGGAAAAAAAAAAGAATAGTATAAGGATGCTTTTCTATAAAAAATACCAAGACATCCTCCAAGGAGGGATATTGATTTTACCATTGATATAATACATGGATTTGTTCCAGTATCAAAGGCTCCCTACATAATGAGCATCCCTGAATTGATGGAGCTGAAAATTCAATTACAGGAACTCTTGGACAAAAAATATATAAGGCCAAGTGTGTCTCCTTGGGGAGCACCAGTTCTGTTTGTGAAAAAGAAAGATGGTACATTGAGATTGTGTATAGATTATAGACAACTAAATAAGATGACTATCAAAAATAAATATCCTTTGCCTAGAATAGATGACTTATTTGATCAAGTTAGAGGGGCTTCTATTTTCTCTAAAATTGATCTAAGGTCAAGATATCATCAAATCAAAATTAAGGATGAGGACATTCACAAGACAACATTTCACACATGTTATGGGCATTATGAATTTGTAGTACTTCCATTTGGGCTTACTAATGCACCAACTACATTCATGTGTCTTATGAACAATGTGCTAAGACCATTCCTAGATAAGTTTGTAATTGTCTTTATAGAAGATATTCTAGTATACTTGAAGAGTAAAGAAGAGCATGACCAACACTTGTAGATGGTCCTTCAAACACTAAAAGATAATGAACTATATGCCAAATTCAGAAAGTGTTAATTTTACTAGAAACATATTCATTATCTAGGACATGTAATATCAGAAAAAGGAATTTTTATTTTTTATTTTTATTTTTATTTTTATTTTTATTTTTATTTTTATTTTTTATTTTTTATTTTTTATTTTTTATTTTTTATTTTTATTTTTTATTTTTTATTTTTTATCTAGAAAAGATAAAATTAATAATGGAGTGGCCAACACCCAAGAATGTAGAAGAAGTCAGATCTTTTATGGGCATCACAGGCTACTATATGAGATTTATAAAAGGATTTTCCAAACTTGTATATATGATTACCTCTCTATAGAAGAAAGGGATTAAGATTGAGTGGAGTCAAAAGTGTCAAAATGGCTTTGACAAGTTAAAACAACTTTTGACCATAGCACCAATTTTAAAATTGGTTGATCCCAAAAAAGATTTTGTAGTATGTATCAATGCATGTAAGGAAGGCCTAGGGGGGTTTTTTAATGCAGGATGGTCATGTTATTTGTTATGAGTCTAGAAATTTGAAAGAACATGAGAAAAATTATGTTACTCATGATCTAGAATTAGCAGCCATCATTCATGCATTCAAAATGTGGAGACATTACCTGATAGGGAGAAAATATTTAGTTAAGGACAAATAATGTTAGTCTCAAATATATATTTGATCAAAATAATCTAAATGCTAGATAAACAAGATGGTTAGCATTTATTAGTGAATATTATTTTGAGATTACACATATCAAGGGAAAATAAAATAGAATAGTTGATGCTTTAAGTAGGAAAATTAATCAGATTTGTGCTACATAAACAATCAGTTGGTCAACAAATTTAGTAGAACAAGTCAAAGTAGCTACAAATTTTGGTTTAGAATATTTGAAGATCAAGGGAAAAGTGCAGAAATTTGAAAAACTGGAGGAAGAGAGAAATGATTTTTCAATAGACAAGTAGGATTTATTGTTGTTTAAGGGAAGAATTTATGTACCTTATGATATAAAATTGAAACATTTTATCTTAGAGGAGTTTCACAAAAGCTCAATAGCTAGACATATTGGCTATATAAAATTGATCACCATATTAAGAAGGTATTTTTATTGGCCAAAAATGAAAAATGAGACAACAGAATATGTAGCTCAATGTCTTGAATTCCAACAAGTTAAGGCATCTCATCAACATATTTTTGGTTTGTGCAACCCTTACCCATTCCAGAATGTAAATGAGAGAGAATTTCAATGGATTTCATCACTGGACTGTCGAAGACTAGAAAAAAACATGACTCCATTATGGTTGTGGTTGACAAACTTAATAAAGAACCATACTTTATTATAGTCAAATCAACTTTTAAGACCATAAAAATTGCAGAAATATTCATGAGGGAAATTTTCAGATTTCATGGGATACCTAAAGTTGTAACTTCAGATAGGGATGCTACATTCACATCCAAATTTAGGAATGGGTTGTTTGAAAACATGGGAACAAAATTAAACTTAAGTATCTCCTATCATCCTCAAACGGATGGTCAAACAAAGAGGACTAATAAGATATTGGAGTATATGTTAAGGATGTATGTCAAAGATAAATAAAATAAAAGGGGGGATTATCTGCACTTACCAAAGTTTTCTTATAACAATGGATATCAAACCTCCTTAAAAAATGAGCCCTTTCAAAGTCATGTATGGAAGAAGATGCAAGGTACCCCTAAGTTCGGATCATCCTGAAGACAGGTTGGTATTAAGACCTTGCACGTTAAAAGAAATGGAAGAAATAGTCAAATAGATTAAACATAATTTGAAAACATCACAAGATCAGCATAAATGTTATGTAGGTTTGAAAAGAACTCAAAAAGAGTTTAATGTTGGAGATCACGTGTATTTAAAAGTCAAGCCTAAGAAGAGCACAATGAGACTTGGCATTTGTGCCAAGTTATCTCCTAGATATTGTGGACCTTTGGAGGTGTTAGCCAGGGTTGGGCTTGTAGCTTATCAGCTATCCCTACCAGCCGAAATTAAAATTAATAATGGATTTCATATTTCTTTGTTGAAAAAAGTATGTACATGACCCCTCTAATGTAATTGATTGGCATGTTGTACAGGTGGAACCAAAGGGAGAGTTCCTAGCAGAAACACCGTGTATTCTAGATCGAAGGGTAGTTATGCTCTAGAAAAGAAAAGCAACATAGTTGAAGGTTAAATGGAAACACTTTACCCCAGAAGAAACAATTTGGGTGATCCAGGTGGATATTGGTGGCCACCTGCCAGGTCCACTTGAACCCCCACCATTGTCTTTCTCAGCATTTTCAGTTTCCTTAATTGTAGCACAGTTTACTATTTTTAGCAGTTTTTCGGGTCCTGAACTTCCGGAGCCGTTTTGAGGCCTAAACGACGTTTTTTTGGAATTCTGGGGCAACTGAGCCCTATGTTGCCTCCCAAAGTGGTAGTACTCGGATAGATCTTTCTAACGAGCTATCGTACGCGTCAAACGGAGATCGTATGCCAAAGTTACGACCCCGGGAAATTGATGTACCAATTTACCCAAACGGGGCCCACAATTTGGCGTTTCATCTTCTAGGGTTAGGTTTCGGTATGTGAAGGGTTTTCCATTGTTTCTCAACAATAAATAGGCCTTCGAGCCTCATTGTAATACAGTTCAGAACAGTTCAGAGGCATGTAGCCATCACATCTCTTCTCAGAGATAAGCTACCATCGCCCTAGCTAGTTTATTGCCATTTCTGTTTGTAAGCATATGTCAGTATTTTCCATTAATGAAATGAAGTATTATTTCCGCTGCATCTTTGTGTATATGGTTATCTCTGTAATTTGTTGCGTTCCTGCTTAAATCTGGATCAGTGGTATCAGAGCGGTCTGCTTTTTCTCTGTTTTTCTTTGCATGTCCCCAACAAGGTCGGGATATAAGGAGTTAGGGCTTGAACTGGTTGAACCTTTGCAAGACCAGCCTCGCAAATCCCGACAGCCTCCCATGGCGGACGAGAAGAAAGACGAGGGGGCAGGAGATCCCATCAAAATCTTGCTCGAAGAAGCGCTCGAGCGACAACGGAACGCGATGATGGACAGCTTTGCGCAGATCCTTCAGCGGCTACCCAGAAGCGGCGCATCGGCTTCCAGCAGCTCCTATGGAAACGCCACACCCTTTAAGGTACAAGTTAATTTTGAAATCCCCATATTCGAGGGTCAGATAGACGCCGATGCCGTAGATAAATGGTTAAATCTGCTAGAGGGTTATTTTTCTGTTCATGAATTTTCGAGTCGGGAAAAGATTGTTTTTGCTCTTCTCAAAGCAGCCCCCCACATCAAGGACTGGTGGGAAACCTACTGCGAGCAGAAGGATGAAAGTACTGGCTCACTATTTTCAGCCGCACCCACCTGGGATTCGTTCCGGGATGCCATCAAGGAGCAGTACTACCCTGTCGGAAGCTATGAGGATGAATACATAAAGTGGACCACGCTGCGGCAGGGAAGGGACCAAGATGTGCCGGAGTTCACCAATCTTTTCCATACCCTTCGCACAAAGTTGGGTATCAAGGATTCGGAGCAACATTTGATACTCAAATACCGTGGCTGCCTGCACAAGTACATCCAGGAAGAAATACAGTTCCTAAACATCCCCTCGCTCGGCGCAGCATACCGGTATGCCGTCAAAGTCGAGCAGAAGTTTAAACAAAAGAAGCGAGACTTTGGATCTGCGAATCCAAAGCAGGGGAAAGGTGCCCCTAAACCACAGAACAAAGGACAAAGCCAAGGCGGGACAGCCCAAGACAACCAGCTGAAGCTGCAAGCAAAGAGCAACGCCGCGAAGCCGAGAAAGGACACTGGAAAATGGTGCGAGTTCCATAAGAGCTCCACTCACAACACAAGTGAGTGTCGGGCCAAACAGTCACTGGTGGCTGAGCTAAAGGTTTCAGAATCAGATGCATGTTCCGACTCTGAGTCAGAACCCGATAAGGGGTATGAAAAAGGGAAGTAGATCATTGATGCGGATCCCAACGCCACTGTTGCTACCGCAAAGATCCAGAAAAATGAACCCGAAGATCCAGAGGAGGAGGAGCGTCTCTTCCACTCCCAGATGTGGGTCAAGGGCTCCCCGATACAGTTCATTGTTGATAGCGGGAGTCAAAAGAACCTCATTTCGGCAGAGGTCGTGAAGCGGTTGGGCTTACCGACCACAGCACATCCACAACCATACACCATTGGGTGGCTTTACCAAGGGCGAGATCTTCGCGTGAGCTAGCAGTGTCGCCTTCCATACAACATCAAGCCCTTCACGGATGAGGTATTGTGTGACATTGCTCCCCTTGAAGTTTGTGATGTATTACTAGGACAACCATACTTGTGGAAGCGACATGCTGTGTATGAATCAAGGCCCCGTGCTGTTATTATTACATTGGGAAATAAGTTGTTCAGGATACCAGAGGTACCACCACCTGCCGCCATCTCTTTGATTACTGCAAAACAATGCAGTAAGATCATTTCCAAAACCAGGAAATTTGTTTTCCTGATGATACGCCCTCAAGGGAAGAAGAAGACAGTGGCCGCGGCCTCCAAACAAGGTCCCTCTGCACGGCAGCTACAAATGGACAAGATTGTGGAGGAGTACAAAGACATCTTCACCTCCCCGGCAGGGGTTCCTCTGCACTGTCAAGTCAAGCACTCCATTGATCTGACCCCAGGTGCGCCGCTACCCAATGGACCAATCTATCGGCGCTCCGTTCTGGAGAACAATGAAATCAAGAGGCAGATTCAGGAGCTCCTACAGAAAGGTCACATCCGTCCGAGTTCTTCGCCCTGTGGGAGCCCGATAGTGTTGGTACAGAAGAAGGATGGGACGTGGAGACTCTGTATTGACTATCGGGCGCTGAACAAGATCACTGTCCGTAATAGGTACCCGATCCCGCGGATTGATGACCTCCTAGACCAACTAAAGGGGGCGAAATATTTCAGCAAGATCGATCTGAAGTCAGGATATCACCAGGTACCAATTGAACCCTTAGATGTGTGGAAGACTGCCTTCAAATCCAAGGAGGGCCTCTTCGAATGGTTGGTCATGCCTTTCGGATTGACGAATGCTCCTGCAACCTTTATGAGGCTAATGGATGACATCTTGCGGCCATTCACCAACTCCTTTGTAGTAGTATACTTGGATGACATTCTGATCTTCAGCCAGAGTTGGGAAGAGCACCTCCACCACATCCGACAGGTTCTCCAAACACTGCGGCAACACAAGCTATGTGCCAATTTGGAGAAATGCACTTTTGGCATGACCGAGGTCCAGTATCTGGGATACATCATTGATGAACAGGGGGTGCATGTCGATCCAGCCAAGGTCCAAGTCATTCGGGATTGGCCCTCTCCAACCACTCTAACAGAGCTCCGCAGATTTCTAGGTCTTGCCAACTTCTACCGCAGGTTTGTGTTGGGATTTTCTCATATTTCTTGGCCCTTGAGTCAAGTCACCAAGGGCGGGGCGAAAGCAAAATTTTTTGGTCTGAATCTCAACAGAAGGCATTCAGGGAGTTGAAGGATCGCCTCTGCACGGCACCAGTGCTCGCGTTACCAGATTTACAACAACCATTTGAGGTCGAGACAGATGCCTCTGACTATGCTATTGGGGCAGTCCTTACTCAACATGGACATCCAGTGGCATATCACAGTGAAACACTTTCAGACACAGTCCGGAAGTACCCCACTTATGATAAAGAGATGTATTCCATTGTACAGGCCTGCCGACAATGGAAGCATTACATTTTGGGGAAGGAAACGGTCATCCACACAGACCACCGACCTCTGCAATTCATACAGACCCAAGGGAAATTGCAGAATGATCGCCATCAGAAGTGGTCTACATACCTGCAACAGTTTCACTTGAATATCAAGTATAAAAAGGGCAGCACCAATAATGTTGCAGATTGCCTCAGTCGACCACCGATCATGGCGCTAACCACCGTGCTCAACTCTTGCGGGCACGAGACTTCTGATTGGCCACTTCTCTACAAAAGCGACCCAGAATTCGGCCACACATACCAGACACTCTTGGAGGGTCGGCAGGTTGCAGATTTTCACCTCCAGGATGCCCTATTATGCCACCTCGGTCACCTTTGTGTTCCTTCAAGCGAGCGTGCCAAGATGATTTGGGAAGCACACTACAGTCGGGCTGCTGGGCATTTCGGGGTCGAGAAAATAGTGGCAGTACTGCAAAACTATTTCTATTGGCCGAATCTTCGACAGGATGTTGGGAAGTACATCCGATCATGTACTGCCTGTGCCATTGCCAAACCGACCATTAAGAGGCAAGGCCTCTATACCCCGTTGCCTACCCCTAGTCGACCTTGGGAATCCATCTCCATGGATTACATGTCAGGCCTTCCTTCCACTAAGCATGGAAATGACTGTGTTTTTGTGGTCGTCGACAGGTTCTCAAAGATGGCCATTATGATGGCCTGCAAGAAGAATATCACAGCAGAAGCCACTGCTAAACTCTTCTTTGAACGAGTGTGGGTGCACTTTGGGATCCCACAGTCTATCATCTCAGATCGGGACAGTCGGTTTCTCAGCACATTTTGGTCCAGTCTTTGGTCAATGCTGGACACCAAACTCACGAAGTCCACAGCCTTCCATCCTCAAACTGATGGCCAGACAGAGGTTGTCAACAGATGATTGTGCACATTCTGCGCATGTATAACTCAAAGCATCCACGCACATGGGACGAGAGCCTCCCCTATGTTCAGCACAGCTACAACCGAGCTCTTCACAGCTCCACTGGCCATAGCCCTTTTCAGGTGGGTTTAGGATTCCAGCCACTATGCCCCATTGATGTGGCCATGCCACTTGCAGCTACTCACATGAATTCAGCTCATGTCCAGTCCGAAACAGATAAGGCCACCAGCTTCATTGAGCGCATCCAACATATTCGCTAGCAGGTCCATGACATTCTTGAGAAATCAAATGCCAAGTACAAGCAACGACATGATCAACACCGGGTGCCACACAAGTTTCAGGTGGGCGACAAAGTCTGGTTGCATTTGCAAAAGGAACGCCTTACTGGAGCCTATCGGAAATTGAGACCACTTCGATATGGTCCTTACACCATTACTAAGGCTATGGGAGACAATGCATTTGAGCTCAGCATTCCCCCATTCCTTGGCCTGCACCCAGTGTTCAATGTGGACCGCCTTCGGCCATACTTTCCACCATTGCTAGACACATCCGACATTGCAGAACAGCTCAAACCCACAGAATTAAATCCAGATTGCATGGAACAAGCTGCAACTGATCGGATCATGGACACACAGATCAAGAACACTCGCCAACAGCATATCCAACTGTATCGAGTTGTCAAAGCAGGCCAACTCCTTCAGCAGGGCAAGTGGCTCACCAGGGAACAAGTTCAGCAGAGGTTTCCTCATCTCATGGAGGAGCTCAACGCAATGGGGACCATTGCTTCCTAAGGGGGGAGGAATGATCCAGGTGGATATTGGTGGCCACCTGCCAGGTCCACCTGGACCCCCACCATTGTCTTTCTCAGCATTTTCAGTTTCCTTAATTGTAGCACAGTTTACTATTTTTAGCAGTTTTTCGGGTCCTGAACTTCCGGAGCCGTTTTGAGGCCCTAAACGACGTTTTTTTGGAATTCTAGGGTAACCGAGCCCTATGTTTTCTCCCAAAGTGGTAGTACTCGGATAGATCTTTCTAACGAGCTATCGTACGCGTCAAACGGAGATCGTATGCCAAAGTTACAACCCCGGAAATTGATGTACCAATTTACCCAAACGGGGCCCACAATTTGGCGTTTCATCTTCTAGGGTTAGGTTTCGGTATGTGAAGGGTTTTCCATTGTTTCTCAACAATAAATAGGCCTTCGAGCCTCATTGTAATACAGTTCAGAACAGTTCAGAGGCATGTAGCCATCACATCTCTTCTCAGAGATAAGCTACCATCGCCCTAGCTAGTTTATTGCCATTTCTGTTTGTAAGCATATGTCAGTATTTTTCATTAATGAAATGAAGTATTATTTCCGCTGCATCTTTGTGTATATGGTTATCTCTGTAATTTGTTGCGTTCCTGCTTAAATCTGGATCATTGGGAGTTGGAGGATGCTTTCAAAGAAGCATATCCCTCTCTCTTTGATAAAAAATTGGAATGTGTTTCCAAGAAAAGATGTTGGTCAGACATCGAGACAGTGTCAAATTAAAGTGGGGGAGGATGTGATATCCCTTAGCTTAATGATTTTGTAATTAACTATGCATAGGTTTAAATATAGTTAAAATATGTTACATTGAAAGACAAATGAACACTTTAATTGTCAAAATTTTTTAATGCTAATGATATATGATGTAGAATTGTAATTAGATGTTTTTATTTTGTGAATAAAGAAAAAAATAAGGGAAATTAATTGTTGAATATAATGGCTGAAAGAGAAAAAGGTTGCAATTATTAAGGAAGTGTTATTACCCATCAAGAATTCCTAGGCATCTAATCTAGGTGATTAGATTTAATTAAGGAATTATAGTAATGGCCAATTAATTGTTTCCTAGAAGATAGGAAGTTGTCCTCCAAGGTGGGAAACAAGAGCTCATTAATGAGCATATAACTACCTGCCACCTGTTGGTCAGATGGAGGTAGTTATTAAACACCAAAAGAGTGGTAGATGGGGTAATATATGTTGTTTTTACATGCTTTTGTCTGATTATTCTAAGAGAGAATAAAGACTAGGAAGAAGCAAGAAGTAGAAGATAGAAAAGAAAACAGATTTGTAGGCCTGGTTTCTCAGGGTGACATTAGTTGTGTAGAAGTGTCATGGTTGGGAGGAGCCAAATATCCAACTAATAAATTCCAAGAAAAGAAAAAATTATATCAAGTCGATAACTCTTTCTATTTACTTGTTAAATGTGAAGAGGGAAGGACTTGGTTATATTTTATATTTGGTTTATGAAGTTTGCATTGTCATATTCTATTTATACTTTGCACATAAAGACAAGTGGAAGAGAAATAATTTGTTACGAATTTTCGATATTTTCTGCAGAAAAATCATAGATTCAAAGATTACTGATTATGTTGTAAAATGTTTTCTTATCATCGAAATTCATTTATCTATTGTTGTACTAGAGAAATGAATTTATTCAAATAGGTTGTTTGTAGAATAAATGTTAAGTACAAAACAAATTTGGAATAGACTGTATATATTGTTATAAACACAGGAACATATAGATTAGCTTTCTAGCAGAGTTGTTTTTAGAATATTTACAACCATAATTACAATGTAAAAGTAGTATATGAAAAATATTGATATATGCATACATAATGGCAAATGAAAAGAATCTCTATTTTATACAAACTAAATTTATATAGCAGATTTGAAAATAAGATTGTGTAAACAAGTTATATTCTATAAGGGCTTTCTTAGAATACAAATTTTTGACTTGAAAATAACAAAAATATGAGTTAGATAGAAAATTAAATTGGAGTAGAACCATAACAACAATATCCTAGTAGAATTTTTATTTACAAAAGATAAACATAATCATTTTATTGAGAAAGGGCTGGTAGTAAAAACTTAAGAATTAAAAAAAAAGAGAGAGAATTTGAAATTCAAAGGCTTTCTATAGCTTCAGAAAATATAATAGTATTCATGGAAACAAAAATAATATTATGCTTCAGTACTTAACAGTCTAATACAAGAATAGGTTCATATCTTGTTTATAACTTTAAAATCCAAAAATAAACTATCAATGGACGATATATGTCATTAGAGGCATAAAGTATTTAAGACATAAAGTCCAAAATCCAAAACACTTGGTGCTCTAGCCTTCGAGCAGAGGAAAAAAACACCCAGATAGGAGATGGAATCAAGAGTTGGGAACCCCGTCCTATTAAAACAGAGACACGAGTCGATAAACAAGAAGCACATTTACCCTAAAGACATTCGTAAGATTATGCTCGTTTTAGTGAAGCTCATACTTGTAAAGAAAAAAAAATGAATGCAAGTAGATGTTAGAAACTTTTGGTAAATGATGATTAAAAGAAAACACCAAGGATGCTAAAAGAATACTGAAAAATTAATGGAGGAAGATAAGTTACCTGAACAAGTATTAACTGAAATTGTCGCATACCCTTTTCCATGTACAATAAAACTAAAATGGTCATTGTACTATTTTAATTAAGAAAAATTTAATGAATATAAAAATGAGAAGGAAAAATACTATGTAAAACCCTAAGGACGAGAGGAATGATAAGTGGTTATAGTGGAACATTAAGAATAGAAAAAAAGTAAACTATTTATTATTCTCTCACAGAAAAGGGGATAAATGATCGACAATAAAAGTGTACAAAGACCAAAATGTCTAAGTAGTAAATTAGCAAAATAGTAGAAGTAATAAGTCAAAACCCTTTAGGTTTAAAAGTTAGACTGAACCCTAACTGGGTTATGTCTTATAGTACCCAAACTTTGTAAATCATAATTGAAAAAATAAAATAAATAACTAGAAACATAAATAGTCTATGTAATAGTGCACAAACAAAACCAAGAAAAGAACGAGAGTACAATCAAAGTAATCCTCTTTCTGTAAGGAAAAGGAATGCTTCAAAGTTGCAAATATATAATACAGTAGCATTGACCCTACAAGAGAAATAGAAACAAAAGATAAATTTTCCCTAATACTCGATATTAAGGATGATACGACTGTGCCAATAAAGAACATCAAATGACCTTTAGCCTTTATACTCCACAATGTTCTAAGACCATACCTATGGTTTCCAGACGAATTAGATAAATTGAAGAGAAAGACCAAGAGTAAAACTTTTAAGACAATAGATATATCTTGAAATAATCTAGAAAATTCAAATAGGTAACAAAAGCAAGCCCTTGGAAAACAAAAAAAGTATATATATATATATTATATATATATATATATATATATATATATATATATATATATATATATATATATATATATATATATATATATATATAACCTTGATGTTGCTGGGAACCCTTATTAACTTGCAAATACAAAGAAAAATGGAAGGAATTACTCACATATTCAACCATGGAAATTATCTATATATAACCTTAATGTTGCAGGGAACGCTTATTAACATGCAAATATAAAGAAAAATAGAAGGTATTAATCACAGATTCAACAATCAAAATTATCTATGAAGTCAAAGTGCAAATGTCATCAAGATAACTTAAACAATGTTTACCTATGTCACTAAGGTTGACATGTTGTAGAAGGAATGTGTTTCACTTTAGAAAATAGGAAGTCAATAGTTCTTGAAGAAAATATGGATAAACAATGTCGAAAATAGAGAAATCATGAAACACCTGGTAAGAACTATCGTTGAAACCCTAGCCGCAAAGCGACATGACTGGAAGAGAACTCCAGTGAAATGAATGCAGCAAGGTAAAAACTCAATGAAGTCATTATCATTACCATAAAAACGTTAATGTGTTCCTTATCATTGATAATTCAACAAGCCATTTTTAACCGTCAATGTGTTAGGTTGATATACTATATGTGGCTTTTTTTTATAGATGAGATAAGAAAATCTAAAAAAAAAAAAAAAAAATAAAACAAATTTATTTACCAACAAAAAAGGATTATTTACACACAATATAAATAAAAAACTCTAAAAAGCATATAATTTCATTAATGACTCTTTGATTTAAATAAGTAAATGAAATGAATGATTTTCTCAAGCCCAAGTCTAGAAACCTTGCAAATAAAAATCTTTAGATAAATTCTTGAGGAAAATAGAGTGGGTTTTTCCACTTCAATTCTCAAGAGTCAGTTGGTTTAGTCGAAAATGTCCCCTCACACTTGAGCTTCATTTCAATCAAATTATTTTCTACACAATTTAAAAAATTGTTAGATCCACATGAAATGAGAAAAATACATTGGAAGGAAATTCTAGTAACTTAATCAAA